>OX243908.1:16787914-18029700 GCA_945859665.1 Anorthoa munda
AGATGGGGTGTTCCCTGCGCTGCTGCAGTGGGGAGGTACGTCTGTTGTAGAGAGACTGGTGCCAATAATGAGGGCGTGCCTGGCGTTTAGATACGTTCCGAAAGGATGGAGGGAAGTGAAGGCGATATTCATCCCCAAGCCAGGCAAAGGGGACTATACTAACGCCAAATCTTTCAGACCCCTAAGCCTGACCTCGTTTCTACTCAAATCGATGGAGAGGCTGTGCGACAGGGAGTTACGAGATGGCGTTCTTAAATCATTACCTCTCCACGGTAACCAACATGCCTACAGCTCGGGTAAGTCAACGGAATCTGCTCTCCATCTGGTGGTGGGCCAGATAGAGGAAGCAATCCATCAAAAGGGTACATGCCTGGGCACTTTCATAGACATCGAAGGGGCCTTCGACAAAACCAACTTCTCCAGTATAGGTGCTGCCCTCTCCAGACACGGAGCTGAACAGGTACTAATTGACTGGATAACTAATATGCTAAGCAAACGTGCGGTTCGGCTGGAGGGCGAACAGCAAATGGCCTTTTTAGCCAGGGGCTGCCCTCAGGGAGGGGTGCTCTCCCCTCTCCTGTGGAATATGGTAATCAACGACCTTATCACCAGACTTAACGAACACCGTTATTACACAATAGGGTATGCAGACGACCTCGCAATTCTAGTACCCGGGAAGGTGACTGGTACCATCTGTAACCTTACTCAGCAAGCGCTACGCATAGTGGAACGATGGTGCAGGGAGTATGATCTTTCAGTTAACCCATCTAAGACTGTACTGGTCATGTTTACTCAGAAAAGAGCACTGGGCCCTTTCCGTCTACCGAAGCTGTTCGACACAGAACTCCAGCTGTCCAATGAAGTAAAGTATCTTGTGGTCACTCTCGACAACAAGCTGAACTGGAGCAGTCACTTGGACATCAAACTTAATAAGGCATGCATTACCTTTTGGCAATGCAAGAAAATGATAGGTAAAAAATGGGGCCTGTCCCCCAAAATCATTCTCTGGCTGTACTGCGCGGTGATTCGACCCATGATCTCATATGGAGCCGTGGTTTGGTGGCCCCGCACAAAGGTAAGTACAGCCGTGAACAAACTGCAACGCACGCAAAGACTGGCCTGCATGGCGACGACAGGCTGCATGAGAACTACCCCGACCGCTGCGCTCGAGGCCATGCTGGGACTGCCACCGCTCCAGCTTTTCATTCAGCAGGAGGCTACGACGGCGGCAGGGCGGCTTAAGGCACTAAATCTCTGCAGTAGGAGAAAGACACAACACACGGCTCTGCTCGAGGACCTTAATAAAGAGTTCCCTCTAACAACAGCAATTATGGACCGGATACCTAAGCAATTTGTTTTTGACAAGAAATACAAGATCCAACTCCATGAGGACCACCACTGTGAGGGGTTACGCCCAGACGAGTTGAGGATCTTCACCGATGGTTCCAAGACTGGTACTGGCTCAGGTGCGGGGGTGTTCTCAGAGGACCTCAACATACACATAGCCGCGCCACTTGGGGCACACAACACGGTGTTCCAGGCAGAGTGTGTGGGCATCACTCTGGCTGCATCGGCCATTCTAGACAGGAAGGTAAAAGATTTCCCAATACGCATTCTCTCTGACAGCATGGCCGTCCTGCAAGCGTTGGGCAGCCACACGGTCTGCTCTGGACTGATATTCGAGTGTCACCAACGCCTAAACCAGGTTGGGTCAAACAATAAAGTAACCATTCAATGGATCAAAGGGCATAGCGATTCCCGAGGCAACGATGCAGCGGATGAGCTAGCCCGTAGAGGCTCCAGTATGGCTGTGGTGGGTCCGGAACCAATCGTGCCAATACCATTTGGCTACCTCCACAGTCTGGTAAGGAAACGAACCAAGGAGCAACACCACAGATTGTGGATTGACCACAATGAGTGCAGGCAGTCCAAAGAAGCACTTCCCGCTTTGGATAGACGTTTCACGCAGAAGGCCCTACGCCTGACGAAACAGCAGTTACGAGCAGTTACAGCTGTAACGACTGGCCACGGGACTTTTAATAAGCACCTCTTTGTCTTAGGGATCACGGACAGTCCGCTGTGCAGAGCATGCATGGAGGAAGACGAGACAGCAGCGCACCTGCTTCTAAGCTGCCCAGTAATCGCCGGTTACAGGGCCAAATACCTCGGTGAACCAGGTACCGTACAGGAGGTAGTCAGCAACACGAAGGCGCTGCTGGCCTTCCTCGAGGAGTTGGGATGGATCGAGTGAGGTAGCTAGTGGAAGGTTAAGTCCCACCCGTACGCAAAATACGCGCTTAGTCGTGGAGTTGCGGAAACCAGCCCGTTTTAACCTAACCTAACCTAACCTAAGTTAATACGGCCAAAAAAGTGTGGGAGAAACCAAAAGATTTTACGGACAATAGTTTTCTTTTCCTATAACTCTGTTGTCGTCGTTACTGGCTATCGATGACACTTTATTCACTACGACCTACAGAAAGGAGACAACTTTTGGCCGCAAATCCGTAGGCTCTAAAGCGGCAGCCCCGCTAGCGGATTAAGGCACAGTAGGCTAATCGAACGAAACTGAAACAGTAAGAAACCGGACCGATACCCTACCGACGACTTTTGGCTTTAAAACAAGGACACGGGAATTTCTTTCTGGAATATGAGAACGCTTAGCGATGAATGCATCACCAGAGGATACCAAAGACGATTTCTACAACGCCACCCTTAGGAGCATCAAGAAACAAGATATCGTCCTAGTCATGGGGGACCTGAATGCAAAGGTTGGGATCGTTAACACAAACCGCGAGCGGCACATGGGTACACAGGGGCTTGGAGTTTGTAATGAGAACGGAGACCGATTTGTCGAGTTTTGCCAGAACCACGACCTGACCATTGGAGGAACATTATTTAAACATGGGGACTACCACAAGTACACGTGGAACTCACCCGATGGAGTCACTAAGAATCAGATTGACCACTTTGCCATTAGTGCCAAATGGCGTTCCTCATTGCTCGATGCCCGAAACCGCAGGGGCGCCAAAATTGATAGCGACCACCATCTGGTAGTTGTTGAAATCCAGCTTAAGATCGCCCGTGCGGCTGGAGGACATGGCAAAATCGGAAGAAGGTTCGACGTGACCAATCTGCGTGACCCGGGCATCCGTAAAACGTTCTAAATTGTGCTACGTAATCGTTTTTCGGGATTTGATACCGGTTCGGACTCATTGGAAGAAGAGTGGAAACGCATCAAAGTGGCTTACACAGAAACCATCTCCGTGGTTCTAGGACACAAACCGACTCATTCTCGCGAAGACTGGATGTCACAGCACACTTGGAGCCTGATCGAAGTCAGAAGAAACCTTCATCTTAGATTGCTTGAGACCCGTAATGACGCCATGCGAGCCGACCTTAACATGCAATACCGTCAGAAACGCAAAGAAATCTATCGCAGCACCGATAGGAGGCAGTGGGCTGATGGTATTGCTGATCGTGCTCAACAAGCTGCAAACACAGGTAACCTGAAGGAATTGTATCAAGCTACCAAAACCTTGACAGGTAACAGCAAGTATAAGAAGAAGCCGCTCAAGTCTAAAGACGGTCAGCTCATGTCTAAAGACGGTCAGCTCATAGTGACGTCGGAAGGGCAGCTCTTACGCTGGCGTAATCACTTTGAGGAGGTCTTCCGTTTGTCAGCAACATCAACACCTGACGCGCTGCAAGTCATTTCTACACCATCCCGGCCTCTCAACATCGACACGGAACCACCGTCAGCTTCGGAAGTTGCAAGAGCAGTCCTCTCTTTGAAGACAGGCAAAGCACCAGGACTCGACCTGATAACTGCGGAAATGCTACAAGTTGACTTATCCTCCGCCGTCAACGTTCTGTCGCCTCTCATTAAGAAGATATGGGCCACCGAAGAGCTTCCGGACGAATGAAACAAGTGTCTTTTGATAACTGTACCCAAGAAGGGAGATATTAGTCAATGCGATAACTGGAGAGGTATTACGTTGCTCTCGATTCCCTTGAAGGTTTTCTGCAAGATTATCCTGGATAGGTAATAATAGATAAGGCCGTAGATCCTCTCCTACGCAACGAGCTGGCTGGTTTCCGCGCGAATCGCTCGTGCACGGATCAGATCAACACTATCCGTATCATTTTAGAACAGGCATCAGAATGGCAGAGGGAGACCTATCTCACCTTTGTCGATTTCGAAAAGGCATTTGATACGCTGAAGTGGTCCAGCATCTGTTCCCGCCTACTGTACAACGGAGTGCCACCAAAAATTGTCCGTCTGTTGGAAAGTATATACAAGAATTATTTCTGTAAAGTAACTCACGGCGGCTTCATCTCAGATGATATAGCAGTACACGCAGGTGTCCACCAAGGCTGTCTCCTTTCACCGCTCCACTTTTTAGTCGTTGACGGGATTTTGCATCGCATTTTCGGCAACAAGCGCCGAGGGATAGAGTGGGGATTATTCAACGTCTTACAGGACTTGGATTATGCCGATGACCTATGCCTGCTGCATACCCACGCTGACATGCAAGCTAAATTGAAATATTTAAGTCATGAAACGACAGAAACGGGACTAAAAATAAACACCCGGAAGACCCAAGAGATGAGATCTGGTGTGAAGAATACTTCACCGTTGCTGTTTGGCACAGAGGCAGTGGAGCGCGTTCACATGTTTACTTACCTCGGGAGCGTCGTGTCAGAAACTGTAGGTAGTGAAGAGGACATCGCTTCAAGGATCGCCAAAGCACGAGCTACCTTCGCGCAGCTGAGACCTGTTTGGCAATCGCGGAAACTGAACCGAAGGATTAAACTCAAAATCTTCGAGTCAAATGTCAAATCCATGCTGCTTTACGAGTGCGAAACGTGGAAGGTCACAAAAGACATCTCACACCAGATCCAAAACGTCGTCAACCGCAATCTTTGTCGCATACTCGGCATTTACTGGCCCGAGACCATCACCAACGTAGAGCTGTTGGAGGAATGCCACCAGAGCCCGATCGACCGCCAGATCAAGCGTCGCAAATGGAGTTGGATTGGCAACACAGGGATTCTGATCATATACCGAAGCAAGCGCTGGATTGGAATCCCCAAAGCAAAAGAAAGCGTGGCCGTCTTCGTCAAACCTGGCGTCGCACCATGTTGGCAGAAACGACAAGCATCGGTATGACTTGGAGCACGGTGAAGCGTGAAGCTCAAGACCGATCACGATGGAGGACTACTGGAGGACATTAAGTCAAGTAAGGCAAGAATTTCTACTAAGTTACGTAGCGACAAATAAATCAACAAAAAATAATCCTAAATTCAATCAACTCAAAGTAACATACGTGTAATACGAAACTAACGAGCAATTTCACCTGGTCGGGTTATATTTTAGCGATATAAAGCGCTGTCGTCTAATGTTTTGTGGTACTGAAACGCGGACTTTAGAGCCTCTTAGTTCAGTCATAGAATAAATAATATAATTTTACAAGTACAGAGGAGTCACATCGCGCAACAATTCATAGAATTAGAGACTCTTGCTAGTCAGCAACAAAGTGCAATTCAAGTCGCATAAACGCTCATTGCCTAACGCGATATTCACCTAAACGTTGCTGCTCTCTTCTAACGCGTAACTTTACTGCTGTCTGGCGCGGAGTGACGCGCTATGGTTGTCGGTTTGCTGCTGCTACTATAATATTCATCGTCTATCTCCCTTGTTGTTGTACGTTCTTAGGTAGGTACCTTTTTTTTTTTTTTTTTGTTTACCGGGGGATACCTTCAAAAGGCGCCTGGACTTTTGGGGACAAGACCAGGGAGTGTGCGATTTCTACCTCACTAAAACCACCTCGGTGATCACCATCAGCACCTGGAAGGGGCCCCGTCACCTCTTAAAAGACCACCCCGGAACCCCCTCTGTGCAAGGCCTGTTAGGGCACATCCCTGTGGAGGCTGAAGGAATCGCCTCCCCCAAGCCACGTTGTGCACGGCAGCACGTGATCACTGTGCTGCCGTCCTTCCTGAAGTCACAGGTGGGTGGACAGAGTCCCCAATCTGACCACCCTCGACCCCGGAGTCCCGTTTGCTTATTACGCAGGCGGGGCTTCTGCGTTTTAGGCATCGAGGCGGTTACATCCCCGACGCCTTCTTCTTCGAGCGGGATCGGCGGCCTCCTTCTGCGCCATCACAGTTTCACAAAAGGAGGCCATTTCCCTCCAATTTTCTGTCTCTGCCAGCATGGCCCTCACAGCTGCTGGCAGAGACAGGTCTCGCCCGATCCTGGCGACCAAGACCTGCCGCTCAGAGGCCCACGCCGGGCACTTCTCGAGCGTGTGCTGTGCAGAATCAAGGTCGCCTCCACAATGGTGGCAATTTGCCGTGGTCTCTCGCCCAATCCTATTCAGGTACTCACCGAAGCAACCGTGTCCGGTCAGTACCTGAGTGAGCCTGTAGGAGATGCGCTCCTCTCTTTTCAGCCAGGCCTCGAAGTGCAGCAGGATGGCTTCGACAACGCGCTTGCGCAAAAAATTGCGGCCGCTGTAGCCGCTCTCGCAACCGCTCGAGCGCGTGTCGCCGTTCCTGCCGCTAGGTAGGTACCTAATTATCACACACACACCTATTCATTAATTTAGACACCCCAAAAATGCTTACTTTTTACTTTTTAAACCCGTGAACACAAATATAACTTTTATAGGACTCATTATAAGATCGTTTAGAAGTCATCGTTCTTTGCAAAAACTACAGTACTAATAATAACTCGGCTAGCGTGCGAGCCAAGTGGTAAGCGGCAACCAACTGCGATACTCCTCTTCACAAGGAGCGCCGGCCGATTGTACCTAAACTGCGGAGTGAGACCGCCTTGGTTCAGTCCTAAGAATCAAGATAAGTGACCGACCATCTATAAATCAAAGTACAAAAATTTGTGGGATTATCAAAATATCACGTGATCAATGCCTCACATATTGGCATTTCAAACATCGCCATCGCGGACATTATTGGCACTTTTCTAGAGCCTCAGTTCTCTATATCTATAGCCGGAGCCGTCGATACACATCGTTTGATCAATAATGTTTGCACAACGTTCACGTCACGTGGCCCTCTCTTCAATTAGACCGTCTGCTTTTTGGGTTCGGTACACGGTGAAACTTGATTCCTGGTAATGAAGCAAAGGGCAATTGAATGGTTAAGGCTGTAGGGAGGTAGTTATACAGAGTGGTTACTCAAAGAACGAACTGGCAAAGGAAAATTACCCCAAAATTAAAGAAGAATTCGCTTGTTTTTAAACGTATAACCTGGGAGTCAAGTCAAGAGTGATCATACTTCATAAAATATAGCGTGATCTCTGCGACAGCTGTTAGTATCAATACAGTAACAATAGCGCTTGAAAGGCTAACAATAACGTATACGTCAGTTTGACATATTATGTCGCAGAGATCAAGCTATCTTTTATAAAGTATAGGTTTCTTCTAGGCAAGCGTGCTTCATCGACGATCACATCATCGCTTACCATCAGATGGGATAGTAAATAAGAGCGAGCCTATAAATAATACAAAATATTTTTTTGCAAATTCGTTTGCCTCTGCTGTTATTTGTAACAAATATATAATTATGCAAAAATAACAAACCGTATTTTTTGTGAAGTACTTCGCAAAAAATACAGTTTGTTATTTTGTTGTTAGTACATAATTGATAAGCCAGGTGTACAGATGAAGAATTTAAAGCTTAACCATGTTGAAAAACTTTAGCAGAATAATATTGAACCTGCTGCTGGTAGAAAACTCAACTTTGAGTTAAACTCGCCTTTTTACATAAACTTTATTTTTACCTAACAAATGTTTTTTTTTTAATTTCCGTACCCAAAGGGTAAAATTGGGACCCTATTACTAAGACTCCACCGACCGTCTTTCACCATACGTACGTATGTTATGTTAAATTAATTTAAGGGCTAGTCATGTTCTTTGCCTTATCCTTGTTGTTTTGATTATGTAACATTGTGAAATGTTACAAGATTAATAATGGCCATAATAGAATTAGATCTTTATTGTGATAAACGATATTTATATGGATGTAAAAGATGTCTATGAATACTTTTACAACCATAGTTGCTTCCGTGGAGTTTCTTGCCCTTCTTCTCCACGAGAACTAGGTCTAGCGAACGGGCGGTAAGCTATCTGAGCCTCAATATTAATTAATTGACAAGCCTAATTGAAATAAATACCTAGTCTTGTCTTTTTGTGCTTTTCTTCATAAAACCTTTCCCTTATACACCAAATACATAGGAACTCTGATATACAGTAAATAACCATTTTGACATATATCGATACTTTTATATGGAGTTCCTTTCTGATTCTGAAAATAGAGTTTCAACACAACCATTAGCAATAATCAAGTTATAATATCAAATAACTTACGTGAATCTTGTGTAGTCCATCTTTCACAGAATATAACAATTCAGGAAAACAATATCAATATCACAATATAACAACTGGTCTGTACTGGCTTGTAGTTCACAACGAAGTGTGTCAACTTACGAATTACAAACTATTTATAGTAACGAGTCGACCTGTCAAATGTCCCCACCATTTCCTACATTTCTATAAATAATCCCACAATTATGTCAATAATCAATTCTTGAGTAATGAAATCTTTTTAAAACGTATCAAGACAATTAAGGAATTTAATATCGCCTATTCAGTAATTCTTAATCAATATTCGAAAGAATATTGATACTAACTGACAGTCTTGTATTAATTGTCTCAAAAGACTTATAATACTAAAATAGCAATATAAAATCCAGGATACATCACAATGATCATTATAAATTACGTAATATTTTATAGGAATATCATCACTATGGCTTATATGTAAGTTTAGAGTTATTTCCTGTACTCACAACAATATTTACTCAGGTGGGTACTCTAATAATTGTAGGTATTTGACAACACAATAATAATTCAGGTAGGTACTTCGACATTTGTCGGTAGATGCTTAATAAATATGACAGTTTGTATTTTGTAGCAAACCCATTGTGATTAAAAGTGTAAATTCATGATTTAATGACGTCACACGTCCTTCCAATACTAACACGGCGATTCTGACATCATAAAGTCTGTCATCTGTTAGAATCATAAAGGAACTCCATATAAAAGTATCGATATATGTCAAGATGGTTATTTACTGTGTATCAGAGTTCCTATTTATGTGGTGTATAAGGGAATGGTTTCATGAATAAAAGCACAGAAAGACAAGACTAGGTATTTATTTCAATTGGGGACCAAGGGCGCCATACACGGGGTCGTCTGGCGCCCATGTGCTGATTGGTCCCTGGGGTGGTCACGGCGTACAGTGTGTTGTGGTGCGCCGGTGATGGGGGGTAATCCCCCGAGGAGGGTCCGGTGACGGACAGCCGCGGCGGGTTCGCGGTGAGTGCTAACGCGTGCCCGTGTTCCCGCCATAAGCGGCACAGGAGGACACCGTGGAGTTTTAGTGGGTTAGAGTCCCACATAACTGCACTATCTCCCCGTGGTAGTGCAGTATGCATGAGCATTTCTCCACGCAAAAAAAAAAAAAAAAAAAAAAAGGTATTTATTTCAATTAGGCTTGTCAATTAATTCATATTGAGGCTCAGATAGCTTACCGCACGCTCGCTAGACCTAGTTCTCGTGGAGAAGAAGGGCAAGAAACTCCACGGAAGCAACTATGGTTGTAAAAGTATTCATAGACATCTTTTAGCACCATATAAATATCGTTTATCACAATAAAGATCTAATTCTATTATGGCCATTATTAATCTTTTAACATTTCACAATGTTACATAATCAAAACAACAAGGATAAGGCAAAGAACATGACTAGCTCTTAAATTAATTCAACATAATTATGAATAAAGGCCACAATATGAAAATAGAGTTTCAACACAACCATTAGCAATAATCAAGTTATAATATCAAATAACTTACGTGAAGCTTGTGTAGTCAATCTTTCACAGAATATAACAATTATATTGTTAGAATCATAAAAGAACTCCATGTAAAAGTATCAATATATGTCAAGATGGTTATTTAGTGTGTATCAGAGTTCCTATGTATGTGGTGTTTATGGGAAAGGTTTTATGAAGAAAAGCACAAAAGACAAGACTAGGTATTTATTTCAATTAAGCTTGTCAATTAATTCATATTGAGGCTCAGAAAGCTTACCGCCCGTTCGCTAGACCTAGTTCTCGTGGAGAAGAAGGGCAAGAAACTCCACGGTAGCTACTATGGTTGTAAAAGTATTCATACACATCTTCTACAACCAAATAAATATCGTTTTATCACAATAAAGATCTAATTCTACTATGGCCATTATTAATCTTGTAACATTTTACAATGTCATCTTTTACCAGGCTGTATCTCATGAACCATGATAGCTAGAAGTTGAAATGTTCACAAATGATGCCGTATAACAATAAATACTAAAAACAGAATAAAATAAGTATTTAAGTGTATTAAATAAGAATCAAATTGTGCAGTTCCATCACACTTTTGTAAAGTGTCAACGACGTAATACATATATTATATATGTCGGTTTAATCAATAGTACGAAAGTCAAAACGAATTACAAGCACGCCCTCACTCACGGCCTTAGAGCTAAGACGTCGTAGAACCTTGTTGTAACTGTGAGTTGTGACTATTTGAATAAACTCAGTGTATCGACTAATTTGTGTCATTAACCGACTTATTTCATTTTAACGATTGTACCCACCGACCTACGATGACCCACACACGATGTCTTAACCTAAGGGAATAAATCCTTACTTCCCGACGGTTTGCATTTATCGGCCACCCTTGGTGCGACATATACATAAGTAAGGAGACAATAACTGCTAAAGAACGAATACTTATTTTATTCTGTTATGTTCAAAAGTAATCAAGGTTTTTGTAACCTGTACAATATCACACCAAGTAAAGCCAGAAAGACGGTAAGTTACGAAGACAATATGAAGTGGAAACGGAACTAACCCGTTTCTATGTTTATGACCTCACTACGTCACGTACGTAACTGCGTGGGGTAACGTTAATTACAGAAACGTCCAGTGTTAATGAATCCTTGAAATTTATTTTCTTCCACTTATTTGGAGCTATATTTTAGTTGGCAAGTATTTGCGGTTCAAAAATCTGTTCTCATTCGTTCGATTTACTAAGTGTTGAAATATTTATTCAGTTTTTATGATCTGCAGACTAATGAATAGGTAGAAAAACAAATAAGGCAAAGAATATATTTAGCTTGGCTACCAGGTATTCATTAAAGTTTTCTATAACAAAATTGACGATAGAATAATACCAATATTAATAATTAATGGAAAATCATTGCAAAAATACCTGATATTGTTCAAAACATTGATCTCTTATAAAAGTTTAATCGAAAAATTTGAAAATACGTCCCAGGTTTAATAATTCAGGGAACCCTCACTTGTTGCTTTCTAGAACGTAGCCTCGAAATCAGGCCAAATAATAATAATATCAAAGTTAAGAAAATAGTCTTCGCATTTGTTACAAGCTCATGGCCTTATTGGCTCAAGGCCAAATATTAAGTGTTGAGCATTTCATACATAAATTATGTTTATGATGTAAGCCATATTGTTTTGATTTCATGAAATAAATGAGGGCGCACAGTTGGCGTAGTGGTTGAGCGATTGACTGCCGCGCTGCGTGTCGCGGGTTCGATTCCCGCACGGAACAAATATTTGTATGACCTACAGATAGTTGTTCCGGCTCTGGGTGTTTGTGTATGAGAGTTTATATGTTTGTAAACGCACCCACGATACAGGAAGACATTCTTATTATGGGGCAACGTTTTTAAAAATAATTAAAAAAATATGGAATAAAATGTCACCTCATTCCTTTACTATAGCTTCGCAGGATATATGAAACCTTTTTCACTAGAATAAATAGCAAATTCTTCAATAACAACAGGAAGAAATCAATATGAATTTTTACGTATAAACATAGATATTTGGGTTGGTAGGTAGTTGGCTTCTCCCTAGGGATGTGCCTTAACAGGCGTTACACGGAGGGTGTTCCTTTGTGTTTTTAGTGAGGTAAAAATCTCACACTCCTTGGTCTTTTCCCCAAAGGTACCGTTTAAACGTTTTCCCCCGACTACAAATAAAAGGTAGTTGGCAGATATGTACTTCTGTTGGCTAGCTGAACTAGGATAGTAATTATTAAACCAGTTCAATTTTCGTCCGTCACATCTATAAACAATCTGTATCGATTTTAACTGATTTCTCATCATAAGTTGTGTAGAAAACCGAATATTGGAATAAAGGCAAAGACTTACAATCGATCACGATGACGAGCCTAAATGGCGTCATAACATCATACCTACACCCCTTGACCCCATAAACACACCCTCAATGTACCTTTCCCTTGTAACTGGGTTAAACCGAAATAAAATAAGGAGGCAAACAAATGAAGACTTTTTATAAAAGGAGGAAAACATGTGAACAGTTTTTTTATAAAGGCATTACAAGCATGTTTTGTTTTTAATCGACTTACTGAGAGCAGTGGTGGCCCAGTGGTATCGGCCGCGACTTACAAGTTGTAGGTCGTGGGTTCGAGTCCAGGTAGGCGCTTTACTTTGTGTAAATTATTTCATCACCACTGCTCTCAAAACGGTGAAGGAAAACATCGTGAGGAAACCGGCATGTCCTAGAACCAAAAATTCGAAGACATGTGACATCCACCAACCCGCACTGGGCTCGCGTGGTGGATTACGGACCATTCCCTCTCACAGAGAGGAGGCCTGTGTCCCAGCAGTGAGAACATTAATAGGCTGATGATGTGATGTGACTTACTAAGGAGGAGGAGGTTCTATGTTCGACTTCACCGATTTCTCCGTCAATTGTGGTCCGAATACGAAATTTATTTTTTGTTTTAATGAGTATGTTTCGAAATTGGTCCCATTTTAATTTAATTAAGATCTGATGAAGAATGTCGGAGAAATACAATAGAATTCTTCAATAAATGACGGCAAATCTCTCGGGATTGCTGCAATCGTATGTCTGTTTATTGATTATACTATTTCATAACATGACATCACGCCATTACGCTCTAATGGGGTACGCAGAGGTGTACAGCTCACATTGGTACAATCTCATTTCACTGGTTATGTTCAAGATTCATGGTATTTGGGTAATCTATTCTGGCATTATAGGTACCTTACTAAAGGCAAATTGCCTATTAGGTGCAATTAAAAAGTGAAAAAAAAAAAAAACATTTTACAATAAAATACTACCCACTGCCAAATAAAAGCTCTACAAAAGACATGGCCAGAATTTGTATGGAGCTGTGCCCTAACAAATATGGCTTTACAATAGTTTAAGTTTTATGATCAGAGAAAAAGCGAGGGACATTATAAACAAGTGCGAGTCGGACTCGCACACGAAGGGTTCCGTACCTTTATCGCAAAACACTGCATAAAAATCACGTTTGGTGTATGGGAGCCCCCCTTTATTTATTTTATTTTAATTTATTAATTATTATTTTTTGAAGTAAATATACAACTAAACATTCAGTGAATATTTCAAGCGTTATTAATATCGAGCAAAAAATGGCAAAAATACCACGTTTGTTGTATGGGCTCCCATACAACAAACGTGGTATTTTTGCCATTTTAATATTTATTTTATACTGTTTTTAGTATTTGTTGTTATAGCGGCAACAGAAATACATCATCTGTGAAAATTTCAACTGTCTGGCTATCACGGTTCATGAGATACAGCCTGGAGACAGACGGACAGACGGATCGCGAAGTCTTAGTAATAGGGTCCCTTTTTTACCCTTTGGGTACGGAACCCTGAAAAGATAACATCGTGATAAGATCAACGCAAGACTGCACCACAGACTAGATTGCACCAGTGCAGTGCGCGCGCGTAGAAACATCAAAATGACTAAAACGTTCGGATACACACTCTGGATTATATTCTCGATGCATTCAGCATTATGACATGACGCTTGGCAGCTCAAAAAATGGTGTCTGCGATAATCTTAAAACCATAACTTTTATTTTAGAGGTGAGCAATACGTTCTTGCAGTTGTCGTTGTTTTATAATTTAATCTGACTTTCAGGCGTACTTCAGAAATAGTGTTTGTCTTATGCGGGTATTCAGACGCAAATGCATTGCATAGTAACCGCACATAAACAATTAACACACATATATTTTTGGATTTTTTTGTCGCCTTTTCTAGACAAATGTAATCGTTGCGGTTCATTTTTAGGGTTCCGTACCCAAAGGGTAAAAACAGGACCCTATTACTAAGACTTCGCGATCCGTCTGTCTGTCTGTATGTCTGTCTGTCTGTCCGTCTGTCTCCAGGCTGTATCTCATGAACCGTGATAGCTAGACACTTGAAATTTTCACAGATGATGTATTTCTGTTGTCACTATAACAAAAAATACTAAAAACAGTATAAAATAAATATTAAAGGGGGGCTCCCATACAACAAATGTGATATTTTTGCCGTTTATTGCTCGATATTAATAACGGCAACAGGTAGACGCTTGAAATATTCACAGAACGTCAAGTTGTATATTTACTTCAAAAAATAATAATTAATAAATTAAAATAAAATAAATTAAGGGGGGCTCCCATACAACAAACGTGATTTTTATGCAGTGTTTTGCGATAATGGTACGGAACCCTTCGTGTGTGAGTCCGACTCGCACTTGGCCGGTTTTTATTTATTTTACAAGTAATTTTCACGTATTAATAATTACTGTACATTTATGTATTCTGATTGATTTGGAGGGCAGAATCTGGCCATGCCCTTTAAAAATAACTTTCTTTTTGGTAGTCAGTGTCCATAACGAAACAAATTTGTACCTTCCAAAGACACCGCCTTTAGATTTTTTATTTGAGATATCTTTGTTGTGACTTACCAAATCTTGCTAGATACAAACGAGAAAATGGAACGAAAGAGCCTTGTACATTGGGATATCTTTCAAAACTTGGTTTTTGACCGGCTGTAAGTATATAATATTCGTCGTATCGTTTGTATGTATATAATATTCTTTATTACCCCGTATCTTCCAAACCACTTGACGGATTTTTATAATTAAGACATCGTTAGATAAGTATTGACCGCCCAAGTGTTCTTAGATAGGTGAAATTAAAAAAAACAAACATGGCGGATTTTGGGTGCCATATTGTGCGGGCCCCAATTTTTTCTTTCTTCCAAACCCATCGAGAGGGGTATCAAAATTAAGGGTTTTAAGAGCTGATTACAAAAATACATACCACTTAATTGTTTAAAAGTAATACGAAAAAATAATTATAACTAAAAAGTTGTAAATAAAAAAAGTTAATTTAAAAATCAAAAACCCGACTGCTTATGAAGCGAACTAAAAAGCTGTAAACAAGAAAAAATCATGCTGTGCAGTCGGAGGATCAGGTGGTCAGTCAGTATGCGAATATGTATCCTCCGACTGCACAGCATGGTTTTTTTCTTGTTTACAGCTTTTTAGTTCGCTTTATAAGCAGTCGGGTTTTTGATTTTTTTGTTTGGAGCAATGAGCACTTACTAAACAAATCTATAATTCTGGCAACTTGTATGAGAAGTTTTTATGTGAGTTCTGTAGTAACAGCATAATCCCATGGGAAAATAGTGTGATATACGAGTATAATGTATGGAGGTATGAATGTAAAATGCGTCATCAAATATTATACGGCAATATACGCCATGGATGCGCAGAATAATAATGCATCCAGATTTATTAGTAAATAAACAGAGCGTTATTATTCCGTGAATTCAAATAGATTCAGTCAATAGAAGCCAGTGCAGACAGATTATTGCAGCTATGCGCTCTATTAATGATGTGGATAAATAAACCGACGAGTGAGTGATATAGAATCTTTTTCAACGATATAGCGAAACTCACTATCGGAAAAATATATCGATATTTTTTATACTTGTCGATATTATTTTATTATTTTCGAAACGTTTTGGTAATTTTAACACTTTTCGACACTGCTTTAATAATGAAAAGAAAAATGGCAACATGGTTTTGCACAAACATCCTATCACCCCAAACGCATTTATACCGTCTCCGTTCCGTCGTGGGTAAAAAGAAAAGTTACGAAATTTTATTTTAATGCCAAGAACTTTAATTTTCCACTACTCAGTCATCGTACCTTTCGGTAATACTTTGATATATACAAAAGAAAGGTACCTATTAAAAATATATTTAATACGATTTAGTAATCATGTAGGTTGGTAGGGGAGACTAGGGAGATTTGATCCTACGGAAGACTTGGTTCATAAAAATAATAAAGCTACTTAGCATCTCATCTCAAATTGTTTTAAAATGGTAGTTTCAAGTCTACTAAAGTAATAAAGCTGGGGAAGAAGAACTAATACTAAAAGTTAGGTTTGATTATTTAAATCAACCGAAGATGTATATGGCTTTATAATTGTTATGTACCAAGTCACCCCAGTCTCCCATAATACCTTGTCAAAAATCTTTCTCTTCAATTTGTACTGTAATCAAGATTCTATTTAATCTTTTGAAAATCAGGTTATCTTTTAAGAATGCTTAAGCAACTGAGCCCTTATTAAAAGTGTTGTGGAACATTTGTTTACTACGTAAACGAGGCTTTATTCTACAACGCGGTCAAGTGTCTGACCGACCCCTGTTATAATCCGGCAGACACTGAAATATCTCGAGTAGGCCGAGTTACGAGTGATCGTATGCTCCTGAGCGTTTTTATCTTTAGACATATAGTCGGCTTACCTAGTAATTTTGGAGATAGATGCGTGTTTAAATCTTGAGATAGTTGTAAATTGTGAACCAAAGAGTAGGAATAAACATTCGACTATACGTTTTGGCCCATAAATTGGGGTAAAGGCTCAGCTGGCTTCCAAAAAGTTGGGGGATCCTTGCGAAGGTGAAAAGGTACTTCACGCCGGAACAGCTGCTCAACTTGTATCAAGCGCAAGTTCGATCATGCAAGGAGTACTATTCTCATCTCTAACACAGATCTGCCAAATACCAGGTTGATTCACTAGAGTTATCGAAAAGCGGGCCAAGAGACTCACTGACATTGAGGCACTGGTCAAGTCAAAGCTCCAGAGCCTTGAACATCGTCGCCGAGTTGCCAGCTTGTCGGTTTTTTATCGGTTACATTTCGGGAAGTGTTTGATGGAATTGCATGATCTAATTCCGCCCAGGCCGTTCCATCATCGGACTATCAGACGTACGGCGATGCATCATCGGTACATGGTGGATATCTCACCCATACTCACAAAACGTTTTCGGGACACTTTTATTATGCATACAGCTAAGTAGTGGATTATTCTAATAGTGTTTTTTTTAAGCAAGCGTGCTTCACCGTCGACCACATCATCGCTTATCATCAGGTGAGACAGTGGTCAAGCGCAAAAATAATAAAAAAACTTACATGCACAAGATCATTGTTTTTTTTTTTTGTTTCCATCTTTAGCATAATTATGCTTTCATCTGGCTTCGACAGTAATTAAGAAGGGCTTCAAACTTCCTCTACTTGAGTTAGTTACCACGACAACGGTAAGAACTCTCGAGTGGAGGACATCAAAGTCAATTAATATCATGCTATAACTGTCAATTTGAATGAGAGAGGCTGCGTCGAGGTTGATTTGAGTGATTGAAATAATTTACGACAAGGACTTTTAGTTCGCCAATAGGCAAGCCGCCCTATTACACGGGACTTAAACATAACTGGTTAAATGTGTATTATATAATAGGTCATCTCTAACATCTATCCTAACCCTTCGGGAAAACAGTTGCGATGTTATAATATGTTATAAGTAGTTTATGAAACTGTTGCATAATAAGGGTTATTAAAACATGAGTGTGTTGTGTTTTTAATAGTATCACACGAGTGTTTTAATACCTAGTTATGTGCATTAACTGCTTGGTGATATTAAGTTCTTGGATTTGACCTGTATAGTAATAGAAAAAAAAATATAGCGTTATTTTGTTAGAAAAATGTGTTATAATAAGATTCTATTTTTAAATTTCGGTATCGTGTTTATGAAGTATATCAATATAAACTTGTTTTGAAGTTTATAATTCGAATACTATGATAAGAAAGTAGATAAAATAGTTCACGAATCTCATACGCTTTAAGTATATCTATAAGGTGAGTTTATGTACACTGTTCAATATTGTAATACTTAATGATTACTTTAAGTCAAGTGTGATGTTCGCCGTCGGAACTATTCATTATAACGGACGTCACGTTACGACAACATAGTTGTTTACAGATTATG
This sequence comes from Anorthoa munda, assembly GCA_945859665.1. Taxonomy (NCBI): domain Eukaryota; kingdom Metazoa; phylum Arthropoda; class Insecta; order Lepidoptera; family Noctuidae; genus Anorthoa; species Anorthoa munda. The sequence goes on from OX243908.1 coordinate 16,806,183, forward strand.
ACATCATTTTGACGTCAAACATTATCAGTGGTTGACGTCAACCCTTTCTTTGATACTGATAATATATTCTGATTCCGGCACATTATCAAACGATAACATTTATATGGCGAATAGAAAATTCGAATGCCAGCTTTAGATAATCCACTCTAACGTCTACCACAGACAAGTGCGACGCAATAATGCAACGACTATAATTATTAATTAAAAAAGGTCGTCGTATCGGTATTGGACTGTCACTTCTCTTATTTCAGTGAGAGATTTACATCAACGAAGTAATTAAAAACATGTAATTAAATTAAATGCCCAATTTATTAATTTATGTTGTACTAGCTGTACCCGCGGCTACGCACTCGTTAACTGACTTTCTACCCTACCCTACTTACCTACCTTACAATTATTTTTTTCTGGGGTCATCATTCTTTCGCGGAGAATCTTAAAACCGCCATTCAGAGAACGCCATCTATCGAAAATAGAGTTCAACTGTCCGAATATCTGAATTGCGTGTGTTGTGATATTTTACTTCTTGAACACTTTAAATTCATCTAACTTTTGATAGAGTGAACCGATTGCGATGAATCAAAAACTAAGTAATACTTCAACGTTACGCACATTTTTTATGTATATCAGAAATAGGAGGGCTATCTTCAATAATACCCTCGGTCTGTGGGCATATCGTGGGTATGCGATGCACAAAGCAGGTAACTTATGCCGTTTTAGAGATTGTTCTTGTTCTAATTTTATCAAAGCAGCGGATTCGGCCACCAATCGTTTCGCTTTTTCCCAACTTAAACACACTTGTTCAAGTTCACACACGCCGCTTTAGGCTACTTCTCAACTCTTTTTAACTCCCCAAAACGCGTCCGCGCGTATCTTTTCTAACTTCACGACCCAATATGGCGGGAGAAACCCACTCTAGAAAATCCGTATAGACTTTCCTCGCTTTTCATTGGTTCAAGAACATATCCGGCAAAGTACTGCTTGTATTATCCAATCCAAATCGAGTATTTTGACATAAGAAAAATAAAGTGTTGTCAATCGAATAAAATCGAACTGAGAACTGATCAGAAGCTAAATGTTGCCAATTAAACAAACCTGAAGTAATAAGTTTACAAGCGATATTTCTTTGTTCCTGATTATTAATCATTTACCTTCCTCCGATATGTATAAAAATTATCTACATTGGTTTCATACACTTTATGTGATGCGTGCACAAATAAACAAATAAACAGACAAAAATGCTGGAAATGGGTTCTGTTGGTTATCCTTTAAATCACTGGCTATTTTTTTTTGGAAATATTCTCGACTAAACACAACGAAAAACGACTTTTCTACTGATATATTATATTTATCTATTGATGATGATGATAGTTTGTTACCAAACCATGACACCACGTATAAAATCATTTTCAATATACTGTCAACAATTTACGAAAAATAAATGAATCAATTTAGGTTCCGCGCTCCGGTAACTCAACCTCAAAAGCTCAGTAATTTAAAAACAAGTTTTAACAAAAAAAAACCAGTGAAGTATAAAAGAAAAATAATGAAATTGCATTCCCAATCCCTAGAGGACTGTCCAGTAGAGACTAAAAACTCTATACACTTTCCTTCACGTAAAGTTTTTCCGCGCAAAGTTTTTTCAAAATCCGCTGTTGTACCGTCGAGACGTGAATAACAAACAAGCTGACTTTACTACTTACAACATTAGTTAGAAAAGATTTTTCTTGGCGAAGTTTTGTAAATAGATGATATTGCACGTTTCAGGTGAAATAAAGGGTGAGAGTCAATGTTTAGTAACATATCATTATTTTTACTCGTAATATCGTATATAATGCGTTTTCTTTCTTTTATTTTATATTAGAAAAGGGAGTCAGTGATAGCGTGACAGGGGACAGTTCGTTATGGAAGAAGAAAACGTGTTTCACCGACCAGATAACATGGGATAGGGACAGGAAGATGATGATGACTCGTAATATCGTACAGTTAGAGAATTTAAAGATATGGCACCTTTAGGTCAATTAATAACTTACACGGTGTTTAAATATCATAATAATACAAGCCTTACTGCCCCACATCACACATCATCAGCCTATTAATGCGCCCACTGCTAGGACACAGGCCTCCTCTCTGTGAGAGGGCAATGGGCCGTAATTCTTCACGCGGACCCAGTGCGGGTTGGTGGATGTCGCATGTCTTCGAATTTTTGGTTCTAGGTCATGACCGGACTGTTACTGTGACTTGTTACTGCCTCACTGCAAGGTAAAGGCCCTTCACATGAAACACAGGCATTAATCATGTGAATGTTATTAGATTTATTATTTACTAACGGACGCCTTGCGATTTAACCCACGTAGTTCCCGTTCCCGCGAGATTACAGGAATAAAAAGTAAAATCCTAAATAAGTAGTAAAATCCCTCCAGCATTTTTTAAGTTTATTCGTTACATACAAAAACAAATCTTTCCTCTTTATAATATTATATAGTAATTATAGTATATATAGTAATATAGTATAGAAGTATAGATTTATACTCAACGATGCTATAACGTTTCTAAACATAATATTTTTCACGATATTGTGCACTCACTACTTATGAGATTTGGGTACCTACGCAAAAAGGTTCATCGCAAACACAATATTGTAAAAACCCTTAGTAAGAATATTACAATATTCTTTGAAAAAGGTCCAACAATTGTGTAAAGGATCGGATAAAGAAGTTTGCATGGAAATTATAATAAAAGCTCGCTCAATGTGAGCACGAAATATTACTATTTTGCAATAGTTTATATAGTTTTTTTTATGAATGCAACAAAATATTTATAATAAGATCATGAGTGCAGAAGATTCTTAATATTTTTAACATACGATTAATAATAACTACCTATATATACAGTTAAATAAAAATAAAATAAAACTACGAACACGTATAAAAGGACAAATAATACAATAAATAAAGAAATTAATTGAAATTAATTAATTGCACATTAATTGAGTGTGCAAGTCATCCTGCCATTTTATAGCCGTGTAGATCAACAGTGGTCAGGCAGAGGCCAATAGTCCTTCTATAGTTTTAGGTAATAAATCCATGAAACCTTCCAAACCCATAGCCCAATGTGTTTTGTCTCCATATTCTGCAATAGACCGGCACCAGCCGGGGATTGTCTTTGGGTGCTCTTGCGTAGTGACCAGTGCATACAGGGATAATCGCCATCACCATGTCTGACAAGGCCTCTGCGAGTTGATTTCGGTTGAATCTCAAAGTAAAATGTAAAAATAAATAATAATTTATAATAATAAAAAGCAAAATTGAGGGAAAAATTCAAAATTTCAACAACATTTCGGAAAGATTGCTTCAAATTAACATGCATTCGGCTATCACCATAATCCGCTTTTGTTGTTTTGGCCCCAAATTAACATATTTCCTTCGTGCTTTCCATCTATGGAAGCACCCTCATCTTTTAGAAAAAATGGACTAAATTGTTCGTCATACACTTACTTTAATTTTAAATGTGGCCATGGACGACCGAAATTCGGGCCTCGGCGTCCGCAAAATTTCTAGTATTAGTTTACATTTATTTACTCAGTCCACGGTACTGAGAAATTAATCAGGAATATCCTAGCACCCATACTGGTTAATTTTGATGTGCCGTGCTTCACCGAGGCTATTGATGCTTGGAGACTCGCTTGCCCGAATTGTAGTCTCCCCGACTACCTATCATCCCAGAGACAGTGGGATGAGCCGCTCTGCAGAGCAATTCTGGAGCACCAAATTGCCACTTCTGCCACTCCTGCGGAGCGCGCTCGCCTGCTGGCTGTGGGTGAGTGGGAGTCGGGCCTCTGGCTTCACGCACTACCGTCGTCGAACATAGGCACCTTGTTTGACGACACTACTTTCCGCCTCAATGCTTCCCTACGTCTTGGCGCTCCCTGTTGTACTCCTCATCGTTGTCACTGAGGCTGTTGACGCCTCGGTCACCACGGTCTATCATGCAACCGAAGTGCGGGTCGCATAGCGCGTCACGGAAACTAAAAATACATCATCCGACGTGCTCTCGTCACCGTCGGCGTTCCAGCCGTATTGGAACCCCATGGCCTGGCACGTGACGATGGCAAAAGACCGGACGGGATATCTTTGTTTCCATGGAAGATGGGTAGGCCTTTAGTGTGGGACGCTACTTGTGTCGATACTCTTGCGCCATCCCATCTTCCTAGCTCGTCGTGCTGTGCTGGCGCTGCCGCTGCGGCTGCAGAGAACCTCAAGCGGCGGAAATATAATAACCTCATCGGTAGTTATATTTTCGAGCCGTTTGGGGTTGAAAGTCTTGGTCCGTGGGGTCCGAGTGCTCACGCTTTGTTTAAAGATCTTTCCAAACGCTTAGTTGACACTTCGCGTGACCCAAGGGCTGGCTTTTACCTCGGTCAGAGAATAAGCATTTCCATACAACGTGGCAATGCTGCCAGTCTTTTGGGCACATTACCAGTGGACAACGATGTGGAGGAGTTTTTCGACGCCATATTTTAGATTAGTATATTTTTTGCTTTAGTTAGTGAGTAGTTTTTGGTTTAAGTGTTTGTTTGTAGTCTTAGTTAATTAAGTATTTTATACACTGTATATACTTGTATCTATGTAAATAAAATTGTGTCCTAATAAAAAAACCATATCTATATATATAAAAGCGAAAGGTCACTCATTCACGTATCATGAAATATCCAAAACTGCTTGACGTATAAAGATGAAATTTGGCACGGAGGTAGTTTAATAGTTAGTAGACGTCCGCTAAGAACGGATTTTGCGACAGGGTCGGATTTAGGGGTCTAAGCCTCTCGCAAGTTGGAATGAAGTCCTTAATTTTTTGGCAGGGAGGTATTTATAGTTAGTAGACGTCCGCTAAAAACGGATTTTGCGACAGGGCCGGATTTTGGGTATCAAAGGGTTCTCGCAAGTTTTTTATTTTTATTTTTTTTTATTTGTGTTGGGTTTGCTCTTGACTCTAGTCTAGGTCAGAGGTGACAGAGACAGAGTCGACGATGGAGTGAGTTTACCCAGAAGAAGCCTGTTCACTCTAACTTTGAAGAGATTCGGGTTGTAGGCGTTCGGAAACACAGACGCAGGTAGTGAGTTCCATTCATTCGCTGTGCGCATTATGAAGGATGTCTGGAAGCGCTTAGTGCGAATTGGTGGAATGGCAACAAGGTAAGGATGGTAACTTGCAGTGCGTCTAGATGTCCGATGGTAGAAGGGGGCTGGTGGGATGAGGTCGTGGAGTTCTTGAGCACACTCACCGAAGTACAGTCTGTAGAAGACCGACAAGCAGGCAACTTTGCGGCGATGAGCCAAGCTATGTAGCTTGGCATCCGCCAATTCAACGTCGCCAATGAGCCTCTTGGCTCTGCGTTCCACCGAGTCAAGCGCGGCAAGCTGATACTTAGCTGAGCCATCCCAAAGGTGGCTGCAATACTCCATGCAGGATCGGACTTGCGCTTTGTAAAGGGTTAAAAGCTGTCCAGGCGTAAAGTATCGCTTCACTCTATTCAGGATGCCCAGTTTTTTGGCCGCAATTTGGGCTTTGTACTCAATGGAGGCGCCGAAGTTGTTATGAAAGCCCTTCTTTTTTGAGCTACTAACTTAAAATTTGGCAGGGATGTAGTTTATAGTTATTAGACGTTCGCTAAGAACGGATTTTGCGACAGGGCCGGATTTAGGGGTCTAAGGGCTCTCGCAAGTTGTAATGAAACAGTAGACGTCCGCTAAGAACGGATTTTGCAACAGGGCCGGATTAAGGAGGTCGAAGGGCTCTCGCAATTTTGTACGAAACTCCGTAATTTTATTGTGCTACAAACTTTAAAATTGGCTTGGTGGTATTTAATAGTTAGTAGACATTCGCTAAGAACGGATTTTATGTCAGGGCTGGATTAAAGAGGTCTAAGCACTCTCGTAAGTTTGTAGGAAAGTTCGGATATTTTTTTGTACTAGGTACAGTCCTGAAATTTAGCAAGTCTAGAGTTTATGAGTAGAAGACCTAAGCTAAGAAAGAATTTTGTGATACTCTATTTTTTTTTTCTAATTGTTGCCTTACAAAATGTTGCTAAGTATGATAGGCATTTTCTGTTGACTGAAATATAAAAATACTTTTGCGTTAAACATCATTAAATTTTATATCTTCATAACCAGGCGGACGAAGTCGCGGGCAACAGCTAGTAATAATATATCTTTCTTCATAATTTTAATGTCGAAGCACTTAACATCACTTTTGTTAACATCAGCTCTCTCACTTTATTTCAATAAAACATTTGTTAAGGGTTTCTTCACGTAAATACTACTTACACACAAAAATAAAATTATAATAATCAAGAACAGAGTTAGTTATCAGAAACCGTAAGCCCCTTATTATAGTTTTTATTATCATACAAGGTCGGGTATCATAAAAAGGTAACAGCTGTACCTAAGCAAACTTCAGGAATATATTTTTTTTTTTTACAATTTTCTTTGTCTTTTTATTATCTTCAAAAGTAAAGGTTACTGTCTTCACTGCCAAAAAGGTAGTTTATAAAATTTTACGAAAAGTTAACTGTGATGAGTATGGCTACATTTTTTTACGATAAATACTAGCTACAGATGTTTTAAAAGTCAGGAAATACTTACTTAATTGTATAGTAACTATTTCTTTTATTTTTGATAATTATATTTCAGGGAAATATTCATTATTATCATGTTGCTAACATTTCCTCGTCAAGCGTTGCTTAACCTTGAAGATTGACCCGTGTGGCTGTTATTATTTAGCTACGAGCTCCTCCTATCTAACTGGACTAATATTCTGTGGTTTATGATGAGTAAGTATAATTCATGAGAGCTGGTTTAAGAAGGCGCGGAGAAATAATGTCTGGCTGGAAGGACTCTTGGTCGGCATTTGCCCAGCAGCGGGACAGCAAAGGTTAGACGAAAAAAAAAAAAAAAAAAAAAATTCTCACTTTATATTGGTCACTTATTTTTTTGTTTTACAAATTCAATAAAAAAATTCAAAGTTAAAGCGTATCAAAGTTCAGAAGTTGGGGCTTGTTATGTCACTATATAAAGTGTACTAACGGCATGACGTCACACGATATTTCAACCCATTATATCGTCCACACTCTATGTTCACGTGTCAAAAGAAAAAATACGTATCCAATATTTTTATTAATCTGCCTGACAAAAAATCAATTTTCAGTTAACATCCCTGTTGTCATCATCGTAAGCTGATTAATAATGAATTACCTTGAGTGTGCATATCTACCATATTTGTAACTGTGCCGTTGTTCAATGAGACATAGTCTTCACTAGCCTTTGTAAATGTTAGGTCGTAAAGGTAACATTCACAATATTACAAAATTCACTGCTTTTCGTGGCCAGTATTCTTTCCTGCTACACAAAAATGTACACTATGGATAAGTTAATTATATATTTAAACCAAGCTATTTATATCTTGTCCCATTTTGTTTCCAGGTTAACGCGACGCCACAGCTGCAAGTCCTGGAATACAGAAATTACAGTGCTACTAAAGAGGAAACCTAAGTCCCTTATGGTCCCTTTATCGTCTCGTTACGGCATGCTCTAGCTCAATGGCTTCCAGTAAAATGCTATCTGAGAAACTGACCTACAAAATCTTTATACCCAGTGAACAGCTACCCAGAATAACTTGAGCTGTTAAGTCTGTTTTAATGTATCCTTGACGTGTGTCAATTTGGTTGGTAAGTCTTTCAATAACATGCAGGTCGAAATTGGCGGTCCGACATTGAGCTGTGAATATCATTATAGTATTTCTATTATACTCCATAACGTTTCCGAACTTTATGACTTCTAAAATGCTGCATTGAATATACCGTATTAAGAATTTTCAGTTTTAGTCTTATTATTTTCCAATTTATGTCAAAGAATAATGGACTTTTCTTTCTTGGAACCTTTCAGTGATAAAATTATTATCGAAATGGGTTTCGTGCCTCTTGAGAATGCCTTTAATAAAAACTAAGTCTATCACTCAGAACTTTTACTGTTCTGAGGTTTCGGCTGTGCTGGTCAATAAACACTGAGGGAAGATTTTCTATTATAGAAGATTAAATCAATATTTGAAAATGTAAATATAAAGTGTGTACAAAGTAGAATAAATGGAATAATAATAATCTAAATTGTTTTCAATGTAGATCATTCAACACTTCTGCGAGTATCTGAACATTACGTGTATAGCCATTATCATCTCCTGTACATGCAACCCGCGGCCATACACGCTAGGGTCTGCATGATAGTTAAAACATTACATGCCTAAAGATGTCGAGATGATATCAGAAATGACTTCGGATCAATGTCGCGACAAACAAATACGCGACAAATGCAACGACAATTATGTCAACCATCAATCGTGCGGCAGCACACATGAGCTCGATATACGTTTAGTGCGACTGATTATTTCCACGACAAACCATGGGACGATGCAACTTTTGATTGACGAACGATAGCGCGACACAATTTTCGCTCAACAATCTAAAGAGCTACTAGACAAACGTTTCTATATTTTGTTGATAATAGCAGATTTATAAAAAAAATACCTAAGTACTTACTCCATCTATCGAATAATTAAATTACTACTGAATGACGTTCAGTAGGTATAGCAAAATAACGATAAAATGATAAAGCTCTGAAAATAACTCCTGAAGATATTTAATAAGTACCCACACTTACTTTGTCCTGAACGAGAGTTCTTCAGTAAGTGATATTTTGCTGAAACGAGCTTCGACGCTTTTACAAGGGCCATGATCACGGAGCGACTTTATTATACCTATTTATTTGAATAATCAAAGATTCTGCCAACTCGAAAAATCTTGTAGATATCAATGATTTTGGAAGTTCTCATTAATATTTCGTCTTTGTAACGACCAAATAAATCCGGTGGAACGTAATTTCTTCACTACCTACAAACAAGTTACAAATTCTATTATTGTTTTATAGATAACTAACGGGCGCCTCGCGGTTTCATCCGCGTAGTTCCCGTTCCCGTATGAATACAGGGATAAATAGTAGCCTATGGTACCTGAGGATAAAATAGCTTTCCAACGGTGAAAGAATTTTTGAAATCGGCCCCTATTTTTCCTCTTTGTAATATTAGTATAGAAGTATAGACTAGCTTTAGCCACCGGATTCACTCTGGCGAGGTCAAAAGCATCTATGTGAGTTCTAATCCTGACTATGATCTACCTGTGTTCCTGTTCAAATCCTTAATTTAAGTGATTAATTAAAAGATTTTTTTTTATATTAAAATAAGCTCGGGCTTGACCACTATCTCACCTGATGATAGGCGGTGAAGCATGCTTGCCTAGAAGTAACCTATTCACTCTTGACTTAAAAAAACCCTAGATTGTAGCTATCGGAAACACAGATTCCGGCAGGGAATTCCACTCCTTAGCTGTACTGTACGCATAAAAAAATTATACCCAATACGCGCATTCTTGGAGATAGAGGCCGATATGTGCGGGGACTTTGCTCCACCTGAAGTGTTTTCGGAGCAGAAGAAATAACACACATACATGCATGCATACAGACCGACTTTTCTCTAATAGGTAGATACTTAAAATAGGCTCGGGCTTGACCACTATCTCACCTGACGGTAAGCAATGATGTGTTCGACGGTGAAGCACGCTTGTCTAGATGTAACCTATTCACTCTTGACTTAAATACCCCTAGATTGTAGCTATCGGGAAACACAGACTCTGGCAGGGAATTCCACTCCTTAGCTGTTCGCATAACAAAAGTATTCCCAAAACGCGCATTACACACATACATACAAACATACAGACATACTATTCTATTACAATATCAGTGGTTTAATATGTAAGTCGTTCAATTCCAACATTTTCAATTGTCGTATTGACTTTGGTCACGAGAAAATACACGGTTTCTTCCTGGCCATTCAATGGTTTCCATTAGTCGTAATTTCGGTTCAACCCGTTTGGATAAACGGCTCGGATCCGGTCATTAGGGTTGAGCAGCCAGCCACCTAATCACGTGGCTCACCTCTAGTCAGTCCGCTAAACCGCGGGCCTCTCTATTTAACCTACCTGCTTCCAGTAGTTTCTCTAAAGGATAATGTATACAAAAGCATAAGTTATAAGGATATACTGCTTCACAAGTTCCTAAATAAATTGACAAAGGTTAGAGTCGGAAAAATAATTTGTGTTAAGTTTTGTAAACGTATTTACCTATAAAATAATATAGGTTAATTTCCTCTATCGAATTGTACGTCATTCATTAAAACTTTAAAAAATTTCAACCGGTTAGTTAAAAAATGTTCCATGCAAAACTGTTATATAAAATCTTTTAATCAATTACTAAAAACTTATGAGCGATTTTATAAATAAAGAAAGAAAATAAATTTATTTAACACAAACCATAGGCACATTACATTTTTATTAATAATGGTGATATCGTTCAGCTGCAAAGGAAAAATATATTCGCAGTAGGTACTGATCCTGTACCTCACACAGAAATATACTTCATAAAAAAATCAACTACGTAAAGAATTTAATATAGATTCTTACAACCTTTGCCAATTCTTCACATCAAACTTTCGATTCACTGATCGCTTCTTTGATTCATTGTCTTTGAACTGTTAGTTAAGTTGAGCAAAGTTGAGCGGATTCCCTTTTAAAAGCTTTTAGTCACGCTATCAAACATTCGTCTATTGACGAGTCGTCTTAACTTTGTTTTTAAGTGCTGAAACAGAAAGTTTCGAAAACCTTGTAGACGACATGTAAAATACTTATGAGAGAAAGTTTTCTGTGAATAAGTGTGTTTCTAAACGGATTTAGTATATGTAGAATATTAAATCAAAGTAGAAGGTGATTTCTGTCTTATTTTATTATTTATTATATTCTTTACAGTACACCACAAAAATGTATACACAGGACAAAAAAAACATAAAAGCAAGTGTACTTACAATGTGTCTTATCGCACAGGGCAATCTCTTATAAACAACTTTTGGATGGACTGAAAGAGAGGAGAGAAATCTTTTACTAACCAAAGATGACAATGACAGTTTCTAATCTTTGTCTAAGAAACAGTTTCATTTTTATTACATTTAAAAACTCATAGTGCTATAGGAAATCAAAACCAAAAAAACGTTATAAAATCAATAAACCCGGTAGCACAAAAATTAAATTTTACCTAGCTAAAACTGAATAACATAATAAATCCAGTAGTCTAGAATTCTGTAAAAAATAACATATCGACTATAGTCGGAACCCATAAAATTTAGACCAGCTTAAATTTGCCCAATAATTTAACACCAAAATAAGAATTTTAATATCAAGGTTAAAAAACCAAAAAACCACAAACAAACAAAAGAACAATCATTCGTCTTGAAAAACCTAAGCACGTGACCTACTGTAGGAACTAGAAAGCCAAACAAATAAACGTGTTCCCAAAACTAGAACAACGTCTTATAGGACGGAGCCATACAAAGTAAAGTATGAAAGGCAAAAAAAAAAACAAAAGAATCGAACACTTTTACAATGCATCATTTTACAGCTGTTGGTATAGAACAGCGCTCAAATGTTGCATTGTGATGTTTCGCAGACTTTTATTATAAACAGAACATAATGTATGTGTTGACGTATTTACAAGTGTGACTGAAAATATAAATTGTGACGTGTCGACACGTTTAGTGCAGATTTATACAACGTGAAACATACTGAGGAATGCTATGAAAAATATATGAATAGCAATAATAGCATTCTTGATTTATGATCATTAAAATGTAATTTGTTTGCATATTTTATGCCGAACAACGTGGCAGTAAACGTTGGAAAACCATTTCGTGATGCAAGTAGGTAGCTAGATTTGTTTATGTGTGAAAACTTTCGGTTATTGTTCAAATATTTAAAAAAAGTTGTAAACAATCACTGCAGTATCTTCTCTGATCAGGATAAATGTTTACAAAACAAAATGTTCACTGTCGGGGTCGATTTCTAGTCTAATCGGATGTTGCAGAGTATCAATATTTTACAGGTACAACTGGGAACCACGGCACGCCTTGGCTTTTTACCCGACTGCCGAAGGAGGGTAATGTGTTTATCAGTCTATGTATGTATGTAAGTATGTATGTATGTATGTATGTATGTATGTATGTATGTATGTATGTTTGTTCCTATGTGGCGTTCCAGAGACCAAACGCGTTGGCCGATTTTGATGATTCATATGTCAATCGATTCGTCTTAACCCTGCGAGTGTCACTGGCTACATTAAAATTGGAAAAAACAAAAATGGCGGATTTTGGGCGCCATTTTGTGGGGGTCGGGGGAATTATTTTTTCTTCCAAACCCATCGTGTGGGATATCAAAATAAAGGGTTTTAAGAGGCGATTTCAAAAATATATAACACTTATATGTTTAAATGTACCTAATTCAAAAAAAAAAATAACCAAAAAGTTGTAAATAAAAAAAGTTTATTAAAAAAACCAAAAAACCCGACTGCTTGAAAAGCAAACTAAAAAGACGTAAACAAGAAGAAAATCATGCTGTGCAGTCGGAGGATACATCTGGTTTGGTCCGCCAGCTCGCGAATATGTATCCTCCGACTGCACAGCATGATTTTCTTCTTGTTTACGTCTTTTTAGTTTGCTTTTCAAGCAGTCGGGTTTTTTGGTTTTTTTAATAAACTTTATTTTTTTTTTTTTCTACTCCTCCTTTACTCTTTTCTGATTAATTTCTTTGCGGGATCCAAGACAGTTAAATTCATTCGCCGGGACTTCGACGAGCTTTATTGCCTCGGCGCTTTTTTGGTGGCCATCGTTGATTCAGGCTTTCAGGCGTTGCAGTGGTTTGGGAATAGTGCGGTGGGATTGTTTACCCTTTGGCAAGATTGGTGTCAGAAATCCTGGCATCTGACTATCTGTAACTACTGTCAAATATCTGGAAAGGACACCAGGGCCCGCAATCTTATTATTTAGCCATGAGCTCCCCTGCACAGTTAAGGGTCAAAAGTGCAGTCACACTATCAAAACAGAAGCGGCAATTTCTTTATAGGCAGAGGAATTTCTAGTTTTCACGGTTACTAGGTATAATCTATACTTTAACTTCTATACAACATATTAAATCAGTGCGGGTAGTAACTTCTTCTACAAAAACTAGACATTTGAGTTTTGGGAGAGTAAGACTGCACTTTTGATCCAAGACTGTACATAGTAATTTTTACTTTTAAATTATTTCTGCAGCCTTATTTTATTTTATGCAAATGTTTATCTGAAAGCCAAAAAAGCTCTTACCGCTTGATAATCGCACGATTTAGAATTCTGTTCACGACATACAACACATCACAATATTCATTAGGTATACGATATCAATTTCCCTTGTCACGATTAATCCGTGTAATGCGTTCCCATTTTAGGTATGCATTATACAAGTAAGAGCGAGCTATATACACCGTGGTATTTATATCATCCACGAAATGTATACATATTGGTAATATGGTTAACTATTCCGTGAAAAGAAAATAACAAGTAAAATTTCAAAATTTATCCCCCAGCACATTTTTATTTCATGCTACATAATTTATCTAGTACATACTCGCTTCGATCGGCAATCTGTTGAACACGTAATTATGACACGCCCATAACTTTTGAACGGCTGATCCGATTTTATTTAAACATAGGATAAAAACACTCTCGACAAAATTACCTTTCAAATAAAAAAAACCTAAGTTAAAATCGGTTCACCCGTTTGGACGCTACGATGCCACAGACACACATAAACACAGATACACAGCAACACACCTCAAACTTATAATACCCTTCTTTTTCGGTTAAAAATGGTTAAAAATATAAAAAAAATTGATTGGTAGGCACACGATTAGTTCAGCCTACGTTATTTTTTTTTTAGTCTAAAAGCGAATATCACCAGTGAAAATAAACGCGAACATCTAAAAAAATCCAAATCAAAACAACTTCTAAAGCAAAACACTAAAAACTGTTATAATAACTTTAGTTTCGGAAGTCGGTGTCTTTGTTACCTCTTGTTTTTATCGTTTTTCACCAACTTCCGAAACGGTAGTTATGTTTGCAATTCTTAGTGTTTGCTCTTATTTTTATTTCTTCTTTTTTAGTTTTAGTACCCTATCAATAAAATGTGAGCAAAGTTTAATAGTAAAGTACCTAAAGCATTAACAAAATACTCATAATAACTTTATTTACACATTCGTGCTGTTTGTCACTAAGGAGTTCGGTTGTATGTTCCGTATCTTGAAAACTGCTAAACCGATTTTGATTTTGACTTGCACTGTTCCCTAAGTTTTGAGATACTTAATCCAATAAAAGAGAATGATCACGATCCGATTAGTAGTTTCGGAGAAAGGCGTGGACAAACATACATACATACATACAAACAAACATACATACACTTATGATATTTGGCACACGTGTTTAAAAGCCCATACCGAGTAACATAATGTGACTATTGTGCAATTTTAAGAATATTACATACACACGTGTCGAATTGATTACCGCCTTTTTTTGAAGTCGGTAATAAAAGCTGAAAGTGTCAGTTTAGTTGTGGTGATTGCGTTCAGTAGTGCTAGTCTGTAACCATCTTATCGTGATAATTTTAGGTAAAAATAGAGCTCGAAGTGAACCGTTATTCCAACCGATGCAGCTCGCTTCATGTTCACGTCAACTAAGTTTTCACGATGAGTTTCATCGGCGAAATTCGCCCTTAATACCAGTAAATAAGAATGTATTCATAGGTTTGGTTACAGGGTGTGGTAAAGTAATCTAACAAACCACATTTCAAAAATTGCCGAAAGAAGGCGCCGCCATGAAATTGAAGGATGTATTAGCTAACTCAGGTCCCATGAAATATTCAGCTGTGTTTAGTTAAACATAGACGTAGATACAATAGATGGTGGACTGACGTCAAAGGCCTCGTAAAGTGGGTATAGTTAGGGCCGTTACTATTTGGCTTGTTCTAAGTATAACTTGATATTCATGTCGGTGCTGGCCCGAGTATGAAGTATAATGAAAATCAGTTTTCCATCATACTAACCGTTGAATGGAATTCCGTGTAGTAGCCTGTGTTCCTGATAACTAACCTTTGGGAAACTCTCATTTAAGCGTGAGTTGTTTTCTTATAGGTAAGCGTGGTTTAACATCACTAACTATAATAATAAAAGGCTTTGAGGCAAAACAAAATATTTGTCGAAGTAACCTTTCATGGATTGATCGCTGCGCTATCCATCATCCGCCAGTTTATTTGAATTCGGTGGACTACGTCCTTTATTTCCATACTTCACTGTAAGTCGTGATCACAAAGTTTACTTCCTTGTTAGCCATATACTTTTTCATACAATATATCCATCTTTTCTTTATCAACAAAAGATCGAATAGCAATTTTGTTTTATTCGTTTGTCTTTTCTTTTACATCTACATCCATTTAAAGTTCGCCCATGCTTGTTAGGACCTTCCTAATGCTTCGACGCTATTCGAAATATTTCACACCGATAATCGATTTTTACTAAGCGAAATTGGAAGTACGTTCACATGGACTCAATGATATGTAATTCGACCGATTTGCACTTAAAATTTTCTTAGAATATAAGTGTATGCGACATCCAACCGACATCACCTATTGACGCAATTTAAATTGACTCAAGCTATTATCGACGCAAGCTGAAGTGGCAATGGGCCGAGACAGACGTGTTCTTGAGTGAAGACCGTGAACTGGTAAACGTAAGGTAGAACGCCCTCAGGCTAGGTGGAGTGACGATCTTTGCAGGGTGGCTGGTAGCAGCTGGATAAGAGTTGCCGAAACTCGAAGCAAATGGAGTGTAATTGCAGAGGCCTATGTCCAGCAGTGGACTGCTATAGGCTGATGATGATGATGAAATTGACTCACGCCCCGTTCTAAACATTCATATATCAGTGATGTATGAATGTAAGGGACCTTTCTCAATTCAATGTAAGGAAACATCAATACCTATACCTCTTTATTATTAATATTTACTAATCAGCTTAGTTATTTTTCAAACACAATTAGTGCCTATGACTAAGCGCAATTGCCGTAATGATACATGAATTACTAATCTATTAATTTCCGTCAAAATCTCATTACGTCTGAAACATACGCTCGCGCTCGTTCTAATCGGACATTATCCTTGTTAACACAAATATAATGTCTAGTGACAATGGGGACAGATCGTTTCAAAAATAAATAGAGATAAATTGATTGTTTAAAGTGAAAATATAATTTTTATCAACAACATGTTGGTATAGTATGTTTTAAATCTATATATATAAAAGAAGAAACTGACTGACTGATCGATCAACGCACAGCCAAAACCACTAGGCCTAGAAGCATGAAATTTGGCAGAGAGGTTTCTCGAGTGACGTAAGTGAGCACTAAGAAAGGATTTTTGGAAATGCCCCCCTAAGGGGGTAAAAAGGGGGTTGATAGTTTGTATGAAAAATCTAAATCCTTCGGCCAAAATTCATGAAACTTAGCACAAATAGTATTCTAAGTAAATGATAAAGATTGACTTTATTTGTTTTTCGAAACTACCCCCAAATGATGATTTAGGGGGTGTTGAAGTTTGTATGGAAAAATCTGATTTCTTGGGTCAATAAACTTGAAACATGCCACAAATACTAACCTAATCAAATAATAAAGGTTGTTATTAATTTTTTTTTAAACTACCCCCAAAAGACGATTTAGGGGTGTTAAAGTTTTTTTGAAGAATCTTATTTCTTCAGTTAATAAATTTGAAAGTTGACATAAATACCAATCTAAATAAACAATATAGGCTTTCATTCTTAGTTTTTCAAAACTACCCCCAACAGATGATTTAGGGGGTGGTATTTTTTTTTTGAAGAATCTTCTATCTTGGGTTAATAAACATAAAACTTGACATAAACATCAACCTCAATACACAATAAAGGTTATCATTATTAGTCTTTTGAAACAACCCCCAAAGTCGATTTAGGGGTGTTGAAGTTTGTATAGAAAAGTCTAATTTCTTGGGTCAATAAACTTGAAACTTGCTACAAATACTAACCTAAATGACTTATAAAGGTTATAATTATTATTTTTCAAACTGGGGTAGTTTGAAAAATTAATAATAATTACAACAACATAAACAATGTAGGTTTTCATTATTACTTTTTCGAAACTACCCCCAAATGATGATTTAGGGGGTGTTGAAGTTTGTATGGAAAAATCTGATTTCTTGGGTCAATAAACTTGAAACATGCCACAAATACTAACCTAAACGAATAATAAAGGTTGTTATTAATATTTTTTTAAACTACCCCCAAAAGACGATTTAGGGGTGTTTAAGTTTTTTTGAAGAATCTTATTTCTTCAGTTAATAAATTTAAAAATTGACATAAATACCCAACCTAAGGAAACAATAAAGGTTGTCATTATAAGTTTCTCGAAACTAACTCAAGCTAAGAATCTTACTGGACAGGGTTTCGTTTTTGACGTAGGGTTCTAGGGGAGCACTAAGGCATGATTTTGCGGCGATTTAACCTTTCAGGAGGTGAAAAGGGTCAAAATTATTTTGTATGTAAATTTACATAAAACATTTTAAAAACTCCCTCCCAGATAGGGTTAGCGTTAAAGTGTTAAATTTTTTTTTTGAGGAATCTCACTGCGCAATCTGACTAACATAAACGATAAATAAAAAAGAGAAGAAAAGAGTGAATAGCATATTTATGTTGTTCAAAACTCGACCCTCAACGGGGCAAAAAAGGGTTGATAAGATTTTAGGGGAGCATTTTACTTTGTGGCGGTAACCTATAATTTATTATTTTTTAAGTCAAATAACGAATCTTCCCAATCCAATAAACCCTGTATATCTACGATACCCAGTTTTTTATTGTTTTAATAATAGCTTAGTTTTGGTCGCCTTCACTAACTGCATATAAGAAAATCATTTATAGGATAAACGAAATCACGCGAACGAAGTCGCGGGCGGAGTGCTAGTATAATATATAGGGGGTGCGTAGCCCACAATCAATGACCAAATTCTTTTTTTTGACAATTCAACAAAATTCATTGCATCATTTCACAGACGAGCATAGAATTTTTTCATACATCGGGGCAAGAGGCTCATCAGCAATGAAGCACTAGTCGAGTCAAAGCTCCTAAGCCTTGAATTCTCTCGACGAAAACTCGACGGAGTTGCCAGCCCGTGGGTTTTTTATAGGTTGCATTTCGGAGAGTGTGTGATTACAAGATTTGAATCCACTAACCCCGTTCCATCATCTAACTACAAGACGTATATCGTACGGCGATGTGCCATTGGTACATAGTAGACATTCGATCCATGGAAACTAAACGTCAAGTGAAAACTTGCATTATGCGTACAGCTAAAGAATGGAAGTGGAATTCTCTGCTGCAGTCTGTGTTTCCTGAAAGCCACAACCTGGGGGTCTTTCAGTTAATAGTGAACAGGTTACTTCTAGGCAAGCGTGCTTCATCGGAAACAAAATCAAACAAATCATTGCCTATAATCAAGTGATATATTGTTTAAACACGAGCCTATTAATAATAAAAAGAAAACAGTATGAAGCAATGGATTAAGAAACAAAATCTTTCGAATCAGGATAGAAAGTGTGTTACGCAATTATATAACATTCTTGTCAAAATTATAGATTTGCCCCCGGTTTCTCAATACTTGATTATCGGGCGGTTTACGTAATCGACGAATAATCGCCGGTTATCTGCTGTGATTGGCAGTTGGAAATTCATTCAACCAATCACAGCAGATAACGCGTGCTTGAAGATTTGTCACATTAATTCTGCGATAATTTAGCGTTGAGAAACCCGGCCTTAGTGTAGTGTGCTATTTTCACTTTTAACCACCCACTTCTTCATTGAGATGTCTGTAAAATTAATGTAATATATTCCTCTTACTTTAACAATTTTAAACCGCCTCGCGCCTGCTCCGTGAATTTTGAAAGTCTCTATTCATCGCTATACTTTTGACGCTACCTACATCCACATAATACCTATATACGATTACAAATGATGTTATTAGCCGACAGGTGTGCCCACAGCCCTGTGTAATCGCTTAGTTGATTCTTACGACGCCCTTGGGAAGGCACAGGGTGTGTACCTCGTTGAAATGCGATGGTGCCCGAAAAAGTGAAATGAGGACTCGCAAAATATTCCTATTCTGTACTTTATATTTCTTTTCTCTATCCTATTTGATAACAGATAGCTGTGTAGGTTGACACATTGTGATATTTGATACGATCTGCAACAAAAGTCGATAAACTTTGTTTTAACATTAGTTTTGAGAAAATTTGTTGATAAATTCAGATACTGAAACGTCTTAGCTATGTTATAAAATGGAAAGTAGTGTATCAAATAGTTTGGATCTATTTAAATAACATGTAAATCAGAATACGAATCTACTTTTGTTTCAACTTTACATTGGTAGCCCGAATTTTATTATCACAGTGGTTATTCTCTCGTAGCTATTCATTCATCATATCAGCCGAAAGACGTCCACTGCTGTACATAGGCCTCCCCCAAGCGTCGCCACATTGACCGGCCACGTGCGTCCCGTATCCAGCGCTTCCCCGCAAACTTCACCAGGTCATCGGTCCACCTGGTGGGAAGCCTTCCAACGCAACGTTTTCCGGTTCGCGGTTGCCGCTCCAGAACTTTTACGCCCCATCGGCCAGCGGCCATCAGCTGTTCATTGGTTGATTCTAACAAAAACTTCTTTAATTTTAAAAAGAAGAAATGAAAATTTATTTATTACCACAGAAACTGACATGCTTATTTGCTTAATCTTAAAAGTAGTAATAATAGATTTTCCTTATTATTATGTGTTTATCAAACAGTTAACATCTTGTATCAGAAAAACAAACAACAAACCATGTGGACAACAAAAAAGTCGCAGATCCTAGTATCATTCGACACAATCATTTCTTATTTCGCACAATCTCGTACTCTGTTGGAACAACGTTATTTGGGGATGACCTCAAATACAAAGCGATAAAAACACAATGGAATGTGTACGAACGTATGTACGAGTATGTAGTGTACATTTTTTCTTTTCCAGAGTAGGCGGAAATCCCACGATTTGGTTGAAGTGCGGCTTCCTATCGATTTATACTGTTGTGTGTTTAGCTAAAAATAGGACGATAAATGACTTTATATCCTGTGATTCCTTTTTTAGTGTGCCGTAGCCAAAGGGTAAAAACGGGACCCTATTACTAAGACTTCGCGATCCGTCTGTCTGTCTGTCTGTCCGTCTGTCACCAGGCTGTATCTCATGAACCGTGATAGCTAGTCTGTTGTAATTTTCACAGATGATGTATTTCTGTTGCCGCTATAACAACAAATACTTAAAACAGTATAAAATA
The DNA here is from genome assembly GCA_945859665.1 of Anorthoa munda. Lineage (NCBI taxonomy): Eukaryota > Metazoa > Arthropoda > Insecta > Lepidoptera > Noctuidae > Anorthoa > Anorthoa munda. The sequence continues at coordinate 16,826,571 of OX243908.1, forward strand.
AATATTTAAGGGGGCTCCCATACAACAAACGTGATATCTTTGCCGTTTTTTGCTCGATATTAATAACGGCAACAGTTAGACGCTTGAAATATTCACAGAATGTTTAGTTGTATATTTTCTTTAAAAAATAATAATTATTAAATTAAAATAAAATAAATTAAGGGAGCTCCCATACAACAAACGTGATTTTTATGCAGTGTTTTGCGATAATGGTACGGAACCCTTCGTGTGTGAGTCCGTCTCGCACTTGGCCGGTTTTTTTGTATTTTTTGAGGCTATTTTGATAATATATTCTTCTTCATCAACAGTATGTTACTGAAAATAGAAAAAATATCTTTGGCCACACATGAATATATTAGAAGTATTTTTATCTTTATTGCCTGTCTTAAAACATACTTAAGACAGCTATCATATTCTTTATTCCATACCCACGTTACAGGTATCAAAGTAAGTTCAAACTTGTGTGAAATACCGTAAAGTATTCAGTAAAAATTCCTACGAGTACCATACTTATTCAGACACATTTTATATTTGGTTGAAGTTTGAAGCTTCGCTCCTTCTGCTAAATTCTCTGGAGATATGGTGTGAAATATGAGTATTCCATACTTATATATTTGTAACTCTAAATGCGTTCTACCTTCAAGATTTAGAAAAAAAGCTTTATCTTATCTTTAAATACGTATGTATTTATTATTTAGTGACATTTATAAAGGAAACTTAAAACTAAAAGCACACACGATAGGCAGCCTTATCGCATGCCGCGATCTTTGCTAGAAAACCAGCTATGGACTGTACTTGCCCGGACACGAAGTTGGGCTAGTAGTTAGTATTGTGGACTAATTGGGACTAACGATATAAAAAAAATGTCTCTGCGGTGTTATTAACATAGTTTATAAGTAATGTGCAGATACTATTAACAACCTATGGATATAATATGGAAAGACTTTTTTTAAATTATGTGGCATAACTTTGAAAAAACAATATCAATTAAACAAGCAACTCTGCTTTTTTTTTTGTTTTGGGGAATCATCCAATGACTGCCCCGCTTTGGAGAGGGCGTGTCAGACTTTTACTGACTAAAACCCAACCGTGTTTCTTTAATTGCTTTATCCAGAGCCACAGTAACTCTCCTTAAAAATGATCCGCGACCCAGGAAGGCAAGTCACCCTGACTTATGCATAAAGGCAGGTTATTAAATTCAGTATTTGGAGTTAAAAACGTTTCTAGCCATATTCTATCGACAAAATTTGACAGATTTTCAGGGAATAGTAAAGTTTGATAAATACTCAAACATACATAAACTGGCCATAAGACATTTACGTCGCACTTTGCTTGACCACTGTGTTTCAGAAATTATTTGTTTTCATTTCTTCCCGGCACTAGACAGCAAGCAACGTCCATCGAGACCTTGAATCAACACCATGTGCCGTTCTATAATAATGGCCCTCGTGAACTCAGTTTTATGTTTCCCACAGCGGATACAAGCAAATTCCAAGAACACGATAGAAGTACCGTAATAGCTTGTTTTCATAAACTTCAATTCGATAATTTCAACGCCTTCTAGCAATTACTTCCAATTCAAATCCGTCTTATTCTAACATTCGTAGTTAATAACCATGGACATTTATCTGTGTTGTAGATGGACTAAGATTTATAGTAAACGTTTTGTTGAGCATTATTTGAAGAAAACCAGCGTTTCTGTTTCAATATAGACGCCCACTCTATACTTTTTACGACTATTTATATTGTATTTATACGCTAAATATATTTCAGTAGGTATTAAGTAGGGGTTTAATTTTGGAATTATTTGGCAAGTCTGGTTTTTCTATTTGGGTCAGTTTAGTACAGGATGGATAAGGATGTGGGTACGAGCTGATAGTATAATATATTAAGATCTTCATCATCATCAGCCTACAGCAGTCCACTGTTGGACTTAGGCATAGGCCTCTCCAAAAGCACACCTTTTATTTTAAATTTTGGTAACTCTCATCCAGCTACTACAAGTCACCCTGCGAAGATTGTTGCTCCACCTAGCCTCCTACCATACGTTTACCGATAGGCGGTCTCTACTCAAGAACACATTTATCCAACAGTCATCGGTTCTACGGCTTATATGGCCGGCCCATTGACACTTCAGCTTGCTTATTCTGCCGAATCACCTGGTTTCAGATTCGATCGCTTAGAAAAGCCCAAACATATCTCTCTCCATAGCTCATCGAGCGACTTAATGCTATATTGTAGATACCTCATTAAGGCGGTTTTATTGATTATGGAAATATCTCCTTACTAAGTTACTATACAGTATAAAATTTGCAACTAAATAAATAGAAACTGAGCTTCCATCAGCCTAACCCGTGTAAATTATTATTATCGGTATTAGTTCCTCCGAGCTGTTAGGATAACAGGAAACTTATAACTAAGGATGCAATATCCAAACGCGAAGTTGCATAAAGTTGAGAAGTTCTAACATTAATAGAGTGAGGATACCCTATACCTATCCTACAGTCTATTAAGATATAAATTAGTTTTCTAGAGAATCGTGTTACTAACAAAATCGATTGTTATGTGATCCTTGATGAATTATTTTATGTGCGAAATTTTGTGTTTGTATGTTCTTCCATCACGCGTAAACGACTGAACAGATTTGTTGAGAACTGGGTATTTCTGCACTACTTTTAAAAAATCGTCGCGTATTTCAAATGGACCGTCTTTCTTTGTTTTCGTTTGCATAAGTTTAATTATCAGTATCTGATTATGTGTTTCGATGATGTTAATTGTTATATTCATTCATTCAGAGCTTCTGCAAGCACTGTTTATACCAAAAATGAGAGCAACCTGTAAATAAGATTAAAATTCGACGTAATACACAAATTAACAAATGATTTATAGGCATTAAATTATATTAATGGCCGGTATATACATTATGTAGGGCAAGTATTTAGTAGAAATACATTGCCGGGTAGTTAGAATAACTTCAAACATATCGCAAGTAGTTATTCTACTTAGCCGGCAATGTACTTCTATTAAACACTTGCACTGAACAGTGTTTATACCGGTCATAATGTGTCAACGTCTAGATTATATACTTAAAACTTACCTTTGTAGCCAAATATTTATTGTCAGATGCTTCATTCAAAAATGTTTCTATATCCTGAACTGTGAGCACTTACGACTTTTTACTACCCATCTGATAGCCGCTTCATAAGCGATGTAAAGTATTCTATTATATCCACGTTGTGCTTGATATTACCTGTGCTTTTTAATATTGAATATATAGGCTACAATGAAGATGGTGACATGTTTTTGGACATCTCACTGAAATATGTTAAAAACACACTTTTGGACAGTGATTTTACACGTCTTTTGTTGCTCCACATAATAAAATTTTCATAAGCTTTTAAATATTTATCGCTCGACTTTGACGGCAAAAGGTTAATAACAATTTCATTTGCAGCTGTTTTTGTACATTCTGGAGTTGAGTTCATATCGCTATCACTATCAACTTCCATTTTTTTTAACTTTGCCTGCTAAATATGAAGTATCAATGTTTTACAATGGTACAAAATGCGCGCCATTTGTTTTCAGTTTTGTTTAGCCGATTTTTATTTTCAGGCAGTATTTTTTTGATCTAATGCATACATTTTATATTAAACTTAATGGGAGATATATTATTTATATTCTTCTTTTGTGGTAAATTTATATTTAAATGAAAAACAGTGCATTAATGAAAAACTGTGCAACCATGGGGTTTCATATAACATTTCTGCACTGGTTCTAACCAAAAATATATCCTTTGTGATCGGTTTTGTAGTGATTAATGATAACATTACTACGTAGTTGAAAGAAACACATATATTTATTTAAATATTGGAAACTTTTTAATCAGGTCAGGTTCATTTTAATCAAACTCCTCCAGGCATGGAACCATGCGACGAACTTTTAGGCTCTTCAACTCACTTATATAACTACGCAATAGATGGACCTATTCACTGACAATCTCAGAAAATTTTATCCGCAGCGCATGTTCACCACAATGAAACCGTGGTCACATCACATCACATCATCAGCCTATTAATGTACCCACTGCTGGGACACAGGCCTCCTCTCTGTGAGAGGGAATGGGCCATAATCCACCACGCGGGCCCAGTGCGGGTTGGAACCAAACCTGCAAACCGTGGTCAATACATAATCAGACTTCACTTCTAATGTTTAAGACTGGATGTTTAAGACGACCCGTAATTTTCATTTTATGCACTAATAAGCTTAAATTCTTACCTAACCCTCATAACACAAAATCTGGACTTTTTGGTCAAGGCCAATCTGTTTTAGCACTTAATTTGCTACGCCAGCAGCTCCTTAATTATATCGGTCAACAACGTACTCGATACGACCCGTGATAAACCAATTTATAGTTGTCGGTTTGTTGTATGCCGTACTGCCGTATCATCATCATCATTATTTCGTGGTGTCCCAGTGGCTAAGGGCTCGCCTCTCATGTTTGAGGTCGTGGTTTCAAATCCGGGCAACTGCCAATGTGCCTTTTTCAAATTCCTATGTACTTTCAAGTTTATCTTGGACATCACAGGCAACGGTGAAGGAAAACATCGTGAGGAAACCTGGACGTATAATTATAGTCAATGTAAGTCTGAAATAGTCAAGTCAGAGGTCTGTGGGGTTCCCAGAAATGGTCATTAACTCTGACACCAGAGGTGGCCACATCCTTACACGAAAATGAAAGAAGATTATTATTGGCATCCTTGTTCCACCCAATCAGCCAAGCCCTACTAGCCTTTTCCCAACTATTTTGGGCAATTTAGGATTGGATTCCAGTTAAACTGGATACAAATATACTTGTATTTTACTTGGAGCGACTGACAATCTAACCTTCCGTGACTGGGTATTTACGATACCCCTTGTCAATCAATGTCTTGTATTTTGGGTTCCAGGAGTATCTTCATCTATGGCATTACGGCCACTGGTGGCAGTTACCGTGGTAAAGTATTTTCCTCCTTATTAATTTATTTTATTTCGGGCTTTCTTTCCAATTTCTTACTCCAACAGTTATCTATTAAATCTTGGTCTTCGACATCCAACTATTTGACAAACCACTTGATACTATCAATTATACTAAAAAATTAAAAAGAACCTCCACAAAAACCTCTAAAAAGCAAAAAAATTAGCCTCGTTCTCGCGTCGCGGAACCGCCGGGGTTTTTTTAAATTTTGAATTTAATTTTTATTTCGTGCTTTTTAATCTATATATGATATACCTAGTAAAAGACACGCTTCGATCGATAATCTATCTAAACACGTAATTATGACATGATATTTTGCTTAAAAGACCTAGATTCAAATATTATAATGCGAATTACTTTTGAACGGTTGAACCGATGTCAATCAAACAGCTAAGAACACTCTAGACGAAGTTAACTTCCATTTTTTTTAACTTTGCCTGCTAAATATGAAGTATCAATGTTTTACAATGGTACAAAATGCGCGCCATTTGTTTTCAGTTTTGTTTAGCCGATTTTTATTTTCAGGCAGTATTTTTTTGATCTAATGCATACATTTTATATTAAACTTAATGGGAGATATATTATTTATATTCTTCTTTTGTGGTAAATTTATATTTAAATGAAAAACAGTGCATTAATGAAAAACTGTGCAACCATGGGGTTTCATATAACATTTCTGCACTGGTTCTAACCAAAAATATATCCTTTGTGATCGGTTTTGTAGTGATTAATGATAACATTACTACGTAGTTGAAAGAAACACATATATTTATTTAAATATTGGAAACTTTTTAATCAGGTCAGGTTCATTTTAATCAAACTCCTCCAGGCATGGAACCATGCGACGAACTTTTAGGCTCTTCAACTCACTTATATAACTACGCAATAGATGGACCTATTCACTGACAATCTCAGAAAATTTTATCCGCAGCGCATGTTCACCACAATGAAACCGTGGTCACATCACATCACATCATCAGCCTATTAATGTACCCACTGCTGGGACACAGGCCTCCTCTCTGTGAGAGGGAATGGGCCATAATCCACCACGCGGGCCCAGTGCGGGTTGGAACCAAACCTGCAAACCGTGGTCAATACATAATCAGACTTCACTTCTAATGTTTAAGACTGGATGTTTAAGACGACCCGTAATTTTCATTTTATGCACTAATAAGCTTAAATTCTTACCTAACCCTCATAACACAAAATCTGGACTTTTTGGTCAAGGCCAATCTGTTTTAGCACTTAATTTGCTACGCCAGCAGCTCCTTAATTATATCGGTCAACAACGTACTCGATACGACCCGTGATAAACCAATTTATAGTTGTCGGTTTGTTGTATGCCGTACTGCCGTATCATCATCATCATTATTTCGTGGTGTCCCAGTGGCTAAGGGCTCGCCTCTCATGTTTGAGGTCGTGGTTTCAAATCCGGGCAACTGCCAATGTGCCTTTTTCAAATTCCTATGTACTTTCAAGTTTATCTTGGACATCACAGGCAACGGTGAAGGAAAACATCGTGAGGAAACCTGGACGTATAATTATAGTCAATGTAAGTCTGAAATAGTCAAGTCAGAGGTCTGTGGGGTTCCCAGAAATGGTCATTATCTCTGACACCAGAGGTGGCCACATCCTTACACGAAAAAGAAAGATGATTATCATTGGCATCCTTGTTTCACCCAATCAGCCAACCCCTACTAGCCTTTTCCCAACTATATTGGGTAATTTAGGATTGGATTCCAGTTAAACTGGATACAAATATACTTGTATTTTACTTGGAGCGACTGACAATCTAACCTTCCGTGACTGGGTATTTACGATACCCCTTGTCAATCAATGTCTTGTATTTTGGGTTCCAGGAGTATCTTCATCTATGGCATTACGGCCGCTGGTGGCAGTTACCGTGGTAAAGTATTTTCCTCTTTGTAAACTTATTTTATTTCGGGCTTTCTTTCCAATTTCTTACTCCAACAGTTATCTATTAAATCTTGGTCTGCGACATCCATCTATTTGACAAACCACTTGATACTTTAAAAAAATAAAAAAATACCTCCACAAAAACCTCTAAAAGCAAAAAAATAAGCCTCGTTCTCGCGTCGCGGAACCGTCGGGGAACCGTCGGGGGATTTTTATATTTTAAATTTAATTTTTATTTCATGCTTTTTAATTTATATATGATATACCTAGTAAAAGACACGCTTCGATCGATAATCTATCGAAACACGCAATTATGACATGATATTTTGCTTAAAAGACCCAGATTCAAAGATTATAAAGCGAATTACTTTTGAACGGTTGAACCGATGTCAATAAAACAGCTAAGAACACTCTTGACGAAGTTACCTTTCATACAAAAAAACTAAATCAAAATCGGTTCATCCGTTTAGGAGCTATGATGCCACATATAACACCCTTTTTTTTCCATCGGGGATTAAAAAACAAACTAGTCACAGAAGACGATTCGGGAGCTGATACAAAGATAGAGGAAAATCAGAAAACGCTAAAGGTAAATTCTTTAAGATTAATGATAGATAATCGAAGCTTAACAATTTGGCAGAAGATCTATTTCAGCTGGAGAATGAAAAATGTACTATCAATCTCGATATTTAAATCACATTCCAATTAATAACTTTCTTTGTCACCAGTTACAATTACATTGACACATTTCGAGGTAGATAATCGATCGATCAGCTGTGACCTTTCAACGAATGCTACCGAGTGTACTAACTGTCATTTATTTATCGTCAGCAATAAAGTTCAGTAGAACACCGGCTGGTTCAATACTCGTTGTATGTTAACGACTTCTTTGACCCAAGGGCACACGTCTATCGATGTAAATAGAAAATACTTCGGCGGTAACCATCCATGTGTTATAAAATGGAGAATTTGTTTCGATGGTTTTCAAAGAATTCTCTAAAAAAAATGGCTTATGTTTAACAAACCACCAAATCTAGTAATATACTGACAAAAATAGTAAATGATCACCAAAATTAAATTTAGAATCGCAACAGAGTCGACGGAGCCCCGCTGGGCGGGGCTCCTATTTCTGAATACAGGGTCTAAAGTAAACTAACACGAAGGTGATGACGGGAGCTGAGTTCGCTCGCTTTGCTCGCTCACTTCAGCTCCCGTCATCTCCTTCGAACCTAACCTGTCCGTGTCGGGGTGCCCTTAGCTCCCGAGCTCGCTTCGCTCGCTCTTGGACTGATTCATTGACCAAATCACTAGATTTGATATCTTACGGTTTTAGCACTTATGAAATTTGGTGATCAATTTACTAAATTTGGTTTAGGTTTATTTTTTTTGCTGATTAGTATATATTTTAGGTGATAGGGGTTATCGTCACAAAGTTTTTTTTGGTGGTCATTATATTTATTCCCAAAAAAAATTATGTATTCATACCATAATATGGACAAATAAAAATAAATCAAATATTCATAAAATAAAGTATGAGTTGAATATATAAAACATGTTCTGTATTTATAGATTTTAGTACTTACAAAGCCGCAACTTTACCCTAGGTTGAAAAAAATACGTACGGCTTCGTTAGTTTAAAATAATTTATAGTTATACTACGATGTACTAAAAAGCCTTTACATAATGCGTGTTGTTTCTGAAATTATCATCCATGATAAATAGGGCTTCTACACAATGTTTTATTTTCCCTTCGTTGACCTTTTCACTAATACAGAAAGACAAGAAACACCATGAAAAGGTCTAAAAAGGACAATAGGTATGTCGAAGACAAGGGTATTTTCCGAACAACATTTTATACTCATACACCACAAAATACATTGCTTAAGGGGTGTTAAATCACTGTGTAGTGATAGGAGCCCAGATACACAGATAGACGAAACATTAAAAGTCAAAATATACTTTACTTTTTCAGAAACTAACAGAAAAGCTAGGTTTATTATTTTTTTGTGCGTGCTCTAATTAAACATGTTGCAAAAGGCTGTTAATAAAAAATTGTCTCTAGAGGCCCAATAGCAATAATTTAAATTAATGCCATAAAAAAACAATATATTTTGAAACATACCACAGCCACAGCCTAAAAATGTCAGTACCTAAATGCTTTCAACTTTATTAGCAGATTAGCGACCTGCTTATGTTACACTCTACCAATGTCGCAACATTTATTTAATGAGTACATAATAGCGATTCAATATGAATAAATTAAACACATAGGTATAAATACAAGAAGAAAAACTTGAGAGGTGTCAAGGGACACCCGGATGGAACGAAGTTCCTTTGCAAAAAAATTGTACATATACATACACACATACACATATATATATACATTTATATACACATATATACATATATATACACATATACAGACAGAGAAACACGCGCACGCCGCACGGCTTACAACTATAGCAAAAAGTGTCGTTACGACTTTTGATCTCAATTTTTTCCGTCTAGCCCCCGTTCGCAACGCGCGATATGGAATTTCGTTCCAAAATCGGGCTAATTTCTTTAAGTAATGGTGAACACCGCATCAAAATCCGTTGCGTAGCGAGCCCACAGACACAAACCGTAGAAAATTATATTTGCTATGATTAAAAATAAATATACCATTATAGTCACCAATAATAGGATACATCCCATGTTTAATGCATGGCAGGCTGCCATATATATTGTCACGCTGACTGACAAGTCGGTGATCAAAGTATGATGTTAACGTTGCGACGCGACGTATTGGTATTAGCGGACGTTGGTTCGTTATCTTCGGTAGACTGCAACCGGGTGGGTTACGTGCCAAAATTCTGGTGAATACCCGACTGAATATTGTCTGCACGTGAAATTCTAACTGCCAGCCAGCTAGCCATCATTAACTTAACATTGCAATGTTAAGTTAATGATGGCTTTTAAGTATATACCTATGAATTTTAAATTGACAAGATTCAAATTCAAAAAAATCGAATTTAAATTTATTTAATCAAGAACAAAGTTTTAGCATTGGCCCCAAACTAGGCAAGCCTGTATCTTAGGTACCAATTATGAGGGTGGCCCATATTTTTTTTTTAAACTTTATTGGTAGCATAAAAATGTTACTAAAATTACACAAAATAAAATAAACAAATACACACATAATACATATTTAAGTAAACAAATAGGTAGATTGTTATCAATTGATTCGTAATTACGAAACGACGTGGCAGCGAGTCCGCGTTTCAAACAATATTATTAATCTATTATGATGAGAGAGCTCCACCCGATTTCTGCATTGTAATTCAATGTCAAAGTTTGATAGGTTTTTAGGCTAAAGTAGATTTGACAAATGCTTACCTTCAGATTCTTAATTCAGAAACCAGGGGTAACAGCAAAACCCTATAGACCAAAAATTTACTTCTAAAAGAAAACTGTTTAAGTCATCATAATTATTATTTAAAAAAAACATCGATCGGTTTGGGATAACTGTTTTAAAATTCATTTGCAATATTTGACCCACTAACTAGCCAGTTATGTACAAGCTTGTAAATATTAATTTTATTAAAAAGGAACACTTTTTTAAATCAAGCGTTTTAATTAACCGTGCATTTGCATCCAAACCAATGGTGCAAAATTTCAGCTTAATCAAACCATAGGCAAGTTAAATAACAGCTTTTAAAAAGAAACTTTCAGCACCTAGTAACAATAAAATAACAAAAAAAGCTTAACAACATACGAAGTGTTAATTTCAGGTTTTTCTCTCATTTCACACGAAGAACGAGTGGTGATTAAATGAATTACAACTCATTTGTGATAATTTCGTCGGTAGCGGTTTTTGTAGAACACTAATATTACACCGTTAGTGTAATGGCTATTATTATCATTTGCTTTTCCCGAGAAACACTATGAAACAGTAACCTTGACATAGTAAATCACGACAAGAAAATGATAAAAAGTACGTACCTACCTAAAATGAAAAAGAAATTATTGAGGAATTATCGGCAAATTTCACAACTTTTTTATGGCTATTCTATGCATATAAATGAGTAACTTATAATGGGTAAATGGAATCGTAGAAAGATTGATGTTGAAATGGGTCGACGATCAAATTATGCTTCACTGAAAGACTTGATTAAGGTAAGAAATAAAAACACAGGAAAGAAATTACGACGAATGGATTATGGGAAGCCTAAACTGATGTGGATAATAATGATGTAAAATAATATAAAAATACTAAAAGACGTGAGAAAAAAGGTCAATCCTCGTCTAAAACTAAGTAATTGAATAAGTCCGTTAAATATCCAGATGTCTAACGTAACATATTTCAACACCATCAAAAGAGTTGTCAGCTGAAATAAAAACTCACAATGTAAAGTGTAAAGAATAGTAACAGAAATATGTCATCGTTACAGTAAATAGATGATATGGAAAGCTGCCACATAATTCAATAAAATACCGTATGATTTCCTTTTCCCGGACACACACTTTCCGGCGTGTGTCATCTGCTAAGAATAACCGATCCACCGCGTACGTGCAATATACACGATTGAGGGAATAATATTCTGGTTTTTGTTCGCACGATCATCATATTCTGGAGGTTTGTTTGCTAATCAGTTATATACATAGCTAGTATATAAAAGCTGACCTCCACCAATTACAAGCTTTAATTTAATTTGCAATGTATGTATGTATGTAAGTGTGTTCGAGTCAAATCTTGCAACTTAATTTTAAAGCAGTTATCCTCCACCGATTATGATGAAATTTTGTATACACGTTTAGTTTGGATAACAATGCACCATGCATTGTATAGCTATTATCGTTGTTCTAAATTCAATATGGCGGACGGCCCAAGATGGCGGACTAGTTATTTTTTGTACACTACCATGATATGGGTATCAAATGGAAGGGTTTGTTGAGAAGAATATGAAAAAAACACGTAAAAAAATATATTTGAATTTGATGAGCACTCACAACTCTTTAGTGCTGAACACAGAAGGTACATATAAATATGTTTTGTGATGTTGAGTGAATGGGCAGCCGTTCTATTCTGTAAACATTTCACCGTGAAAATCGGGTGGAGCAAGGTCGAGGTGAACTGTAATTTCACCTCGATTGGATGGATTCTCAAATCACTCCATGTTCACTTTACCAAAAGTTGTCACCGTTTGAATTTTACACAATAGCACTGTAGTTCACTGTGTTATGGCAATGTAGTCATGCAAATTAAGTCAGCATTTATTTTATTAGTAATGTCAGAAATACATTTACCTTAATTTTTAGATTGTGAAAAAAAATAAAAGTCGAAACCTAAAAAAAAATAGAATACAATAATCAATTTCGTGAACCTCACGTCATTATTGTCTGAAATAGATATATTGGTATTTAGAGACACAAAGGTAGGTACAAATATATGTTCTTCCTTTGTTATATTAACTTTACACTCTGCCCCTGTCTTCACCAGAGATTTCATCGATATCGTATATAAGCTGTCAGTCTGAAGCTAATTTAATTAAAAGAAAAGTGGCGATTGATAAACCAGGGTTAAAAAGAAAATAATTTGTAAGTAAAGATCAAGACGAACATGAATTATTTACCAATTATAAATAATTAATTATTATTTTTTAATTTTATGTTATGTTTTTGTTTTAGCGGACTCTACGGCAAAAAAACGGTAGCAAAATGTGGCTCGAGTTTGACCACTATCTCGCCTGATAGATGTTGTCTACGGTGAAGCACGCTTGCCTAGAAGAAACCTATTCACTCTTGTATTATTTATAAGTATGTTTTTTTATGAAGTGCCTGGCAAAATAGAAGTTTCATGACAGACAATAAAATCATAAAGCAAATGTTCTATTTACACAGCAATATTGTCAAGTCAGGGAACTTGATTGATAAGCAAATTGCCTTTCAGCTCAAATTGTCGCTACTTTCACAATCAATTTGTCTTCATCTTGTTAAAACGATTTGGATGTAGGGCTATCCAACTTTTAGGCATACTGGCCCTGTTTAATACAAATAATATTATTTATGTGATAACTAGGTTTGTTAGTTAAATAAAATTAATCATTTAAGGTTTTTTTTAACAATTTATGTACACACACATATTACAAGGACAAGAAGAAGGAGCAGAAAGCTTTTACAACGAAATACTACCGAATTCCAAATAAAAAAAATACAAAATGACTTCCGTAACGGTTGTTATGTTTGCAATTTTTAGAGTTTGCTCTTATTTTTATTTCTCTCTTTTTAGTTTAAGTAAAAGTGATAAAAAGTGAGTAAAGTTTAATAGTAAGGTACCTAAAGGATTGACAAAATACCCATAATAACTTTATTTACAAATTCGTGCCGTTTGTCGCTAAGGAGGTCGGTTATATGTGCCATATCTTGAAACCTGCTGAACCGATTTTGATTAAACTTGCACTGTTCCCTAAGTTGAGAGATACTTAATCCATTGTAAAAAAACTTTTTTGCAAAAAATACTACCGACTTCCAAATAAGAAACTACAAAGTGAAAAATTACTTTCTTTTTGAAAGTCGGTGTCTTTGGTAGGTACCAATTTATTGCGTAAAATAACCCTTTCCCTCCTTACGGTACTTAGAAGTACCTTCACATTTTTCGTCTAATAACTTAAGTACGAAAACACTTTATGTTAACTACAACTGACGATCCTTTAAAGTACCGTTTCCGTAAGCCAATCACAGCGCTTTATTTGAATAACTGCGAGATATTGTCAAAAAATTTGAACAGCGAGTTACAACCTGTCGAACATTTTGTCACTTCGCTGTGCGGTGTATTTGGAAATGTTTTATAAATAGAATATCATAGGTAAGTGCTATTTTTTTTACTAATTACGTTGTTTATATCATTGACTACATTTCTAAAAGCTGTTATACTGTATTATCACTTTATTTTATATGAATATTTGATAAAAACTGATGCGGACTTAAAAGTACCGTCAGGTGATTTTAGTCTCAAAAATTATGGGTTTTTATAATACACATACTTCATGAAGTGAGTATTTTGTTTTATAATAAACGAATATTTTTTTTATTTTTATTATTGTTTTGACCTATTTTCTTATTGTTTTAGCCATTGAGATGGATATTACAAACAATACTGCTCTAATTGAAGCCCTGTTATTAGAAGAGCTTCCGGACTGCGACGAAGAGTCTAATGCAGGTGTGTCCGATGATGAAGTTGAAAATCTTCAACTACCTTCACCAAGAGGTTTCGATGAGGTTTTTGAAAGAGCTGTAGACAGTATTTTTGCCGAAGTTCCGCCATCGTCCCCGTCAAATGAAGATGTATTGGAGTGCCCTATAAATCAGGTACCCACATCTCCATTACCTGGATCTAGTGTTCAGACTGATCTACCATCTGCAAATACGTCTTCACACAGAACTAACCAGCGATTACCCGAACCAAACCGTAAATGGAAAAAGCGGGATCTAGTTACAATTTTACCGGAATACACTGCAGATACTGGAGTAGTAGAAGACTGTTTTGCTCACTGTACCACACCGACTGATATATTTTTAGTATTGATTGGAGATATTATTGACAATATTGTATACCAAAGTAACCATTATGCTACTCAGAAAGGCAAGGTATTGAACCTAAAAAAGGAGGAACTCCTAACATTTATAGGTATGAATTTTTTTATGGGTTACAATACTCGTCCGGCGTGGAGAGACCATTACTCTTCAGCACCTGATCTCAACAATGCACTTATTTGCAAAACAATGCCAAGAGACAGATTCGCTATTGTTTTATCTCATCTGCATTGCAATGATAACTCCCAAATGCCTAGAGACTGCAAATATAAGTTATATAAAATTAGACCGATGATTGATGCACTCAATAAAAAATTTCAAGAGGTTTATCATGGTACTCGCGAACTGAGTGTAGACGAGTCAATGGTTAAATTTAAAGGTAGGTCTGTCTTGAAACAATATCTACCTATGAAGCCCATAAAAAGGGGGTACAAGTTGTGGTGTCTTGCCGACCAGAGAGGCTATATAAAGAAGTTTCAAATTTACCAAGGGAAAGACGAAGAACTGAACTCAAAATTTACCGGCTATGGCTTGGGAGAGAAAGTAGTTTTGGAGTTAACGGAACAAGATTGGGGTAAAGGGAAGGTAGTTTACTTTGATAATTTTTTCTCGTCTGTTGCTTTGCTTGAGAAACTGAAAACTGAAAACACCTATGCATGTGGAACTATCCGAAGTAATAGAAAAGGACTGGCCGGAAATATGCTCGCTGATTCTCAATTGAAAAGGGGCGACAGTGATCATCGATTTTCAAATTTAGACATTGGATATTGGAAATGGAAGGATAACAAAGTGGTTCATTTAGTATCTAATTTTCATGGGAACCAAGAGGCAACTGTATTACGTAAAGAAAAAAATGGATCCAGGTCTGCCATTACATGCCCTGTAGCTGTCAAAGATTACAATAGTTATATGGGCGGCGTAGATACAGCTGATCGTTTGAGAGCCCTTTACTGTATAGATCGCAAATCTCCAAAATGGTGGCATAGGTTGTTTTGGGGTCTTCTGGACATCGCATTTGTCAATTCATATATCATTCATGGACTTATAATGGAACAGACTACCGTAAAAGAGTTTCGACGCTCTGTTACTCAAGGTTTGATGACAATGAAAGATGCTAGTCAGAAAAGAAAGACTTCTACTGATAATACTGCGAAAGGCGGCCCTTCCAAAAGGCGCAAATCTGACTATTCCACTATAAAAGACGTACGCTTGGGTAACAGAGGCATCCATTGGCCTACGTTCGTAGAGAACAGGGGAAGGTGTGAGGTTTGTAGTTTGAAGAAGGTTCAGTCGAAACCTCATAGTAAATGTTCGCATTGCAACGTGTTTTTGTGTGTAAATGAAAAGAAAAATTGTTTTAGTGAATACCACGAGGTTAAACTGTAATTAAAAGCTATTAATTTAATTATTACTAAGTCAATATTGGATCTCATTACTTTTGTCGTTTCTATCAAGGTTCCTATCATTGTGATAACACGAAGTTCCTGACGGTACTTTTAAGTCTAGGTCTTAGAAATAGTACTTCTAGATATAATAAAAATCTAAAAAAAAATTGTGCTTTTCCTTTTACCTACCTTATTATGATAATAAAGTTCAAAAGCGGCAATTCGATAAAAATCACTACCCCGGGGGGAAAGGGATAAACTTGTGTAATTGACGGCTTTTCGAATTGTCGGATTATTGGCTGTCACGGTAACCTGTTGGTATATTTAAATAGAGAACCCCCGAAAAAGGATATTACAACTTTATATTTAGAATTTACAAGAAGTTATTGGTTTTTTTTTAAGCCGACTCATCAATGCTGAAATAACTCTCATAGCATTTGCTGACTTGTCAACTTTAAGGGACATACTTCATCAGAACTAATTACAAGTTTTACTAAACTTAAGACGATCAGTGCCCTTAGTGCGAGTTTTTACTCACGCTCAATCGTGTTAACGTAAACGATTTCTTATGTCAAAATGTATAAAAAAAAACAGGTTTTGCCTTGCCGTCACCAGACGGCGCTTATCCAGTTTCAATACAAATTGGCGTTAACGCGATTGAGCGGGAATAAAAACTCGCACTAAGGCCTCTGACCAGACCACACAATACTACTTTTTGATAATCCGAGAGAGGACCCATTTAATGTTATTTGTTGAAGTACCTTTTAATTTGATCGATAATACCACTGCTGGTACCTATGTCCTTTGTTATTCGCTATCAATGTTTCCAATATTACATTCCCTTCGTCAAAGAAGACTTAACCAAGTGAGCAGAGTACTACTAGACTTTGTGACATGCAAACGTGCTTCCAGATAAACCAACAATAAAATTGTTCACACGTTCTATAATTAATTTAAAAGTAGCAACTATCATCATCATCTTATCATATTCCTACCCTTATCCCATCTTACTTGGGGTTGACGCAACACGTTTTCTTCTGCCATACCGTCCTGTCCCCTGTCACGCTATCACGGACTCCCTTTTCTTTCAGATCACTTCTAATACAGTCCATCCATTTTTTCTTTGGCCTTTCTCTCCCTCTCCATCCATCCACATTTATATTCATAATTCTGTAAAAAAATACTCGAAAAAAATATAGTACCTACTATCACAACTATAAAATAAACTACAAGTTAAAACAGCAAATTGAACGATAAACCACCTCGTATTTGGTATCAAGCGATAACAATGTATCAAATTAATACCGAATCTTTACACCCAAAATAATAAAGAAAAATAATTCACGAAAGTCACCTATCACGCGAGCGCTAGCTGTGTTTTGTAAGAATACGCCATTTATGAAAAGTTCATTTTCAGACGTATTTTCTTTTATTTATCAAGAGTTTGTTTCAAATAGACGAATGGAGTTGTTTGTATGCTGTATTTTTTCCGTTAAAAGAGTATTTTAATAACTTTAAGTTTTATACAATTGTAAATAAGAATATTTTGATTTACCTATTTATCCTATTGTATTTTGATAACTGATTATGTGGTGTAGTGGAATGCAGGATCCTAATAAATTAAAGTTACATCCGAAAAACTTTATAAAAATTTAGGTCAGATATATTTGCTTGGATTGATTTGTGATTAAGTTTTCATGTAAAGGTTTCATCAATCGCACAACTGCTCATTAATAAATATTAATAGTCAAAACGATTAACAACGATTCCAATGAAAACACATTTACTAAAAGCTTTACGTCCACATATAGTGAATAACGTCCACCGAAATATCTTTACATCAAGAAACGTAAGGCGTGTTACCGACAGACTGCCTTATATAAGGTACCAGAAACTTCGTGTCCTAAACTATTGCGAGAATGACCTAAAATTGTACAAGAAAAGGTTAGGTAAATGCCAACTCCCTATCAAGCTTTTCAAGCACTGCCAAAGCTGCCATTCTAGCACAAGTAACCTTCGTGATATTTTGAAACGGTCCCACAGAATGGACACGAAAATATGGCGTAATATTGGATATAATGGATCAGAATCCAAGGTCGTGTATTGTGATGATATTATCTGGTACGTCGGAACATCACTTTTTGTTTAAACAATATTAATGGTTGTAGCGAAAATAGCTCAACGTAGAATGCGTCGGATGTCTTTGGACAGTGAGATATTCATTGCATTACATAAAGTAAGCTAACTCGTTCTTGTTATTTCTTTCTTCTGCATGCATTGTTGAGCTTGAACATGTTGCCGAAAAAGATCAACTTTCTAAAGGAGAATACGAATGTAGCTATATAACATGCACATGCATCACGTCCCTCAAGTAAAAAAAAGAATAGAAAGAATACGAATAGTAGTGTATGTGTAATATGTGTGTGTGTGTGATGTTAGAACCATAATCCAAAATCACATTTGCGGGATCAGAAAGAAAGCCCGGCCTAACCTAATTGTGTATCTGTTTTAACAGCACAAAGCACACTCCTTCACTTTCATATTTTGTATATATATTGCTATCTCAACAATATTCATTGCGTGTTTTACGATGCTGAGTAGATGGATGTTTGAACATAAGAAGCAATGAATGTAAGGAAAACAATCCGTACCCTACTCTTTGAACTTACACAATTAGGGTGCACTTTTGTCAGAAGACACAGAAAAAAAAAATAGTTGGTACCTGTTCTAATGAAAATGAATTGTTCATAGTAGTTATTTTAATTCGAAATAAGTGCCATTAACTGTGTAAAAATCTACCACGAACTACCTACTAAAAGTGGAAAACCAAATTCGAACTCCAAAATGTGTCTAAAATAAGCTCAACGTTCAATTTGGTTTGCATTTTATCATTGAGTGGCATTTATAGGAGGATTATACTCACACCTCCAATATTGTATAACATATTCGTCAAAATATTATAATCTGTTGTAATCCGAGATAAGCGATTTTGCGCTCTATTACAAGAGCAATAACCGTGAATAACCTTTACATAATTGAAGATCATAGAGATAAAACTGTAAACAAGAGAAAATAATACTATCGAATATTTTTCTAGAAGAAAAAGTTATTTTCAAAATAACTTATGGTAGGTAATGTCTGTCCTAGTTACTGAATGAAATAATAGCTCTAATTAGGCAAACCTATTTTATATCAGTTTATGAGACCAGATGTTAATTTTTAATATAAACTTAATAATAGAGGTAATTCAAAAAATTCTAGAACCTTTCAACTTATTTCTCAAACATGTTTGTAATAAGAACTTAGACAATTTGAGTACTGTGCCTATCGAAAACTTCAATTACCTTTTAACTGGAGCACTGAATAATGTCAATTTTCATTAGCTGTAACATGAATCTCGGCTCAAGGAACATACTCGTGATTGTAATGGTTCAGGGAAAACTCCAACTAATTTTAATTCATTTTATACATTTCGTGTTAACACGGGAAGCCGTAGTATAATATAAAAACATATATAAATAGTCTTACCTTGTGTTGGTAAAAGTAAAATCAATATCAATTAGTCAAATATCAATTCGTTGTTGTTAACTTCAACAGGAGTACCACTCACTGCATGGATATGTTCGCATTACAAATGTATTATTTACACAAAGCACTACACTTAAGCCTTTAAGTACATCATCCAGAACTTTGGTCCTCGAACCAGATAGACAATACTCTTATAAAATATATTTACAATAAGTTAGGATATGAAGGATTGATATCAGCAGTTGCTAATAAGTCACTTGTTTGGACCGAAGGGTAAAGTCTAGTGCAGGAAACTAAGCGTTTACTCTAATATTTGGCTATGTTTGGAATTATGAAAACACATACACACGGTTCAGGCGACGAAAATAAACTTTGTACTGCGAATAAATCACAAACGCATTCACTTTCGACCGAGCGATCGACATATAAGTTTAATTTTATTAGAGTAACAAAAGTACTGTGCCGTCACCATCAGCTATGGGGTGATATTCAAATATACACTCGCAACTCCAATAAAGCGAGCAAAAGAAATCGTCCGTACGATAGCGGTTCAAATATCGCGGCAAGTTGCTGGGCGGCGTGGTCTCACGTCCGCGCGCCCTGCCGCTCAAACGCGGACTGAAAGCTTTCCTGCGTTCCTGAAGCCGGTGCACGATTGAAAAAGCTCACCATATTTTCAATATTCCCATATGTGAGAAAGAGATGACGTGATATTTCTTGTTTTGCTGTCAAACGCCATGCTCGAATAGCTTCTATCAAAAGGAAATGTGAAGGTGTTCGTATCAAAATAAACATGCAACGGCTGTTTGGTTTTGGTAGGTCAGACGTTTAGGAAATGTTTCGAAGACGAAAGAAAGACGAAGCGAATTCGGCAACGTGATGTAATAAACTACAAGGAAAGTGATAAGTAGCGTGATCTTAACTTTTGTATAATATGAAAGGCAAAACCAAAGTTGCACATTATTAGAAATGTTTATTGATGCATTGCCCTAAACTTATTTTTAGAATGAAAGTAGCAATTCACGGAAGAGAAAATTGAACCACAACAATATAAAAAACTTTTGGAAGTCGGTGTCCATAACTTAAAAAATTGGTACCTACCAAGGACACCGACTTCCAAAAATAAAGTTATTTTTCACTTTCTAGTTTTCTTATTTGGAAGTCGGTAGCATTCTTTTGTACAAAAAATAATATTTTTCACTTTTTAGTTGTACCTACCTATAACGACAGAATAGACTACCCGAATAACATGAAACTTGAATATAACCGGTGAAATGAGAGATCTGCATATCCCTTTCGAGCGTATTATTTACACAAATGCGTGGCGTGATGTTAACTTATGAAATGGTATAAACAATAAACAGACATGCGATTGCAGCAATCCCGGGAGATTTGCCGTTATTTTTTTTTTTTTTTTTTTTTTTTTTTATTCATTCATTCAAAATTTGTTTACACTATTACATTTATACATTCTGGCAAACTGTAAAACAGTTTGTCGGCAGAATTCTGTTATGAAGAGTTCTGTTGTATATCTCCGAAGATTTTTAACAGATCTGCAACAAATTAAAATGGGACCAATTTCGGAATATACTCTTTCAAACAAAAAAAGATTTTTCAAAATCGGTCCACAATTGACGGAGATATCGGTGAACATACATAAAAAAAAACATATATAATGTCGAACCTCCTCCTTTTTTGGTAAGTCGGTTAAAAATACAAAACAATGTAATAGAAATATCGTTTGTGATTGTTTTTCATAGTTTTCAACTATTTTTAACTCCTCAATGGGACCTAAAGAACTAGTAGAACACTTCTCTACTATACGATACAAAGCTCTAATCAATATATCACCAGCATAATCAGGCTCATTAACAACATTTACTCAAGTTATAAAGTACACGTGGCACTTGAGGAAAGACGTAATTATACATATACTAGCATTTTCCAGCGGCTTCGCCAGCGTGACAGTCAAAATATATCTCTTGGAAACATACTACAGGGGCAAAAAGTAATGTACTAATCCAGGTCATAGTCTACTTGTGTTTCAAATTTAATTCAAATACATTTAGCATTTATTTATTACAAATAATATATATAATTGAATACTTCTAAATGGAGAGTGAAAAGGCCTCATTGCGCATCAAAAAATTCGTCCACGTCGGTGTCAATGGATTGTAATTAGTTAAGTCTTAATTTAGCATTGATTGATTAAAAAACAACCTAACTTTATAGACTTTCATATTTACAATTATAATAGGACTAACTCATGCCCGCGGCTTCACTCTTGTTTATTGTTTTTATTACCCCAAGGAAACATAAAACCGTGATATAAAATATCCTTTGTCCTAATTCAGGCCATGGTGTACCCGTGTTCTTAATATTATCCAAATACGTTTACAGTCAAAATTGAAAGTCAAAATTTATCCCACGGAAATATACTACGTGGACAAAAAGTAATGTACTAATTCAGGTCATAGTCTACCTGTGTTTCAAATTTCATCCAAATCCACTTAGCATTTATAAGTTAAAAAACATCCACACTTACAACATTTACAATTATAGTAGGACTAACTTATGTCCGCGGATTCACTCTTGTTTATTGTTTTTATTACCCTTAGGAAACATACTCCCGTGATAAAAGTATTCTATGTCCTAATCTAGGCCATGGTGTACCAGTTTTCTTAATTTTATACAAATACGTTTAGCTGCTGAGGTGTAATTGATTAACCAACATCCAAATATATTTGTATATACATTTACAATAAATAGTACGATTATTATGAAACAATATCAAATGTTTATTTTCCAAAGCACGGAAGTATAAAGATAAAGACTACTAATAGTATTAGTACACTAATCTTAACAATCGCATTAAAGTACACGCTAGCCTCAATTTCAAGCGAGTAAACCAATTATTATAAGTAGGCCATTGGCCACATGTAAACGAACACTGAAAATGGATTAAAATGTTTTTGAACATTAATTCGGCGGTGAAGGTCTTATAACTTTCCGGAAAGTGGTAATTTCAATTTATGACCTTTGAAAAGTATAAGTTATGCCAAAGTTATAACGTTTGGAAGAATATTAGGTGACTCCAGAGAATAGTGAAATAGAAGTTTGAACTGTGTAAATAACTCGACCACTCGAATTACACTCCTTACCTGTACGCACAGTGAAAGTATTCCCAAAACGTGTAGTATGTATGGGTGGGATGTCCACCATGTACCGATGGCGCATCTTCGTACGTCTTGAGGTCCGACGATGGATGTAGACGGGGTAGACGGAATTAGATCATGCAAAGTGCATAAAACCCAATTTATCACAGGCCATGGTAACTTTAAAAGTAAATTATTTTCCTTCAAGCTCGTTGCCTCGCCTTATGTCAGTGTTCTACATTCGACTGCGAATATGTACAATCTGCACATCATATCTTATGGGAAAGTATTCTTTGGCAGAATTAACGCAATATTATGTTGGATAATGTACAGGCTGCATCTGCAATTGTTTACTATACGGACCTTGTAGAAACTAGAATCAATTTCCGTGCGTTCAAGCATTTTTTCCAGACCTATTATAGGAATCAAATGTAGCAGCTCACAATGTTAGTACCCATTAATATTAATGACAATTTTTATCCGTGGTGGTAGGCAACTTTGCTTATCCTAGTTGTAAAAGACCCTTTGTGCCTATTGGTCTTGTTATTTCTGTCTCCTGCTTGGTATGGAGGGAAATGGAAATTTGTATTTGTTCCTACTCCTCCGTAATTATTTTCTCAATAATTTCGTTGCGGGTTACAAAAAATTAAATTCATTCTGCGGGACTTCGTCGAGCTTCATTGCCTCAGCACTTTTCTGGTGGTTGCCACTGTTGATTCTGGCTCTCAGGAGTTGCAGTGGGTTGGAAATAGAGCGGTAGGATTGTTCCAATAAAAAAAGAAACGCATATAGAATAGACTGGAACTTCTTGATGCAATACTGCTATCAAATTAAAAACGCCTAAAAAAATATACAATCTATCTTCTTCTATCGTATAGTTACGATACGATGTAACTATGGTTGGTTACATTAAATTAACTCTGAAGCCGCCTCCACATGCTTGGCGAACAATGGCAAACAGCAAACACAAAACAACAAACACGAACGTGTGGATGGGTGTTTGTATGTGTTTGCCTGTTTTTGTTTATGTTCGCTCGTGTTCGGCATCGGTGTCGGTTTTTTTGCACAAATCAAGAGGGGTATGACAAACATGTTTGCGATGTATCCAGAAGCTTGTTCAGTTCAGTAGAACGCGCGAGCTTGTAGGCGGCAGACGGAATTAATAGTGGTGATCAAATGTACGAATCGTGATATTTTGTGTATCCTAAGCTAAATTGTAAGGAAAAATGTCTGATTGGTCTGAGGAGGTTAACCTGAAAGTAATCGCTGCCACAACAAGCTCGTCGTCCACCATGTTTGCCAATCCAGAATAAACTAGCACGTTTGCCAAACCTGTGCCTGCGTTGTGTGATTGTGGTCAGTGTTGGGCACGTGTTTGGCGTTTGCCACTGTTTGTAGCAAAC
Organism: Anorthoa munda; assembly: GCA_945859665.1. Taxonomy (NCBI): domain Eukaryota; kingdom Metazoa; phylum Arthropoda; class Insecta; order Lepidoptera; family Noctuidae; genus Anorthoa; species Anorthoa munda. Next base: position 16,850,545 of record OX243908.1, read on the forward strand.
ATCAAGCGTGTGGAGGCGGCATGAAGTTCTAAATTGTTATTTGATTTGGTGTACAATAAAGAGTAGATATTTTGTCTAAATACTTATCTGGAACTATGGGAGTAGATGGCATTAATTATTTACAAGTAAGATGCACTAGTATACTGCATAGGTATACCTCATAAGTCCATTATAAGACTAAAGTATTTACCGGTTTTGCAGTATAAAAACAAAAGAAAGTTCTTGTTTACTACAAACTCCTAGCCTCGCTTCAGAATCACGCGCCATCTCTACTGGGAGATTCACTAATCATCCTAATGCACATTAAGATTAAAAGCTTTTAGAACATTATCAGATTGACCAATAGTAACAGTCGCTATTTCATAATTTGATGTTTTAATTACTTAATTCGTTTATTAAAATAATAGCTTCTGCCAGCGGCTTCGCCCGCGTGAATTTTGATTTTTTTCTCAAGGGAACATATTCCCGGGATAAAAAGTATTCTTTGTGCTATTCCTGACTATGATCTATCTCTGTGCCAAATTTCATCCACATCCGTCCAGCCGTTTGGGCGTGAAGAAGTAACAAACATACAAACACACACACACTTACAATCTTTTATAATATTATTGTGATGAATTTTAAAATGTATATAAGATAACTTTATCTTGGAGATTGCTGACAACAGTGAGGGAAATCACTGTAAGGAAACCGGAACGTGTAGTTAGTTTAGTTTATAGTTTAATATAAGTTTGTGCCTCATTGTTGAATTGAAATGGCTGCAGGCGTTTAAATGCGAGGATAAACTATTTTTTTTTATATCCTACCGACTTCCAAATTAAACACTACAAAGTGAAAAATAACTTCAATTTTGGTTCTTTGTTTTTTGACAGCGACTTGCGATATGGAAATTATTTTTCATTTTGTAGTGTTTTATTTGAAAGTCGATTGTAGTTTATTGTAAAAAGGTATTTATTTTACACTTTTCAGTTGTGTACATAATGGGTTAGATCTATAGTAAGGTACTACAATGCCTAAAGTTATGCCAGAATAGATAACTCGAATAACATAAAATTTGAATATATCCGGTGAAATGAGACTATACCAGAGTTTACAATACACATCTGCATACCCCTTTAGAGCGTACCGGCGTGATGGTATAGAATGAAATGGTGTAAACAATAAAAAAACATGCGAATGCAGCAATCCCGAGACATTTGCCGTCATTGTTTAAGGAGTACTGTTCCATATCTCCGAAGTTCTTCATCAGATCTTCACCAAATTTAAATGAGAATAATTCAGATACGTACTCTTTTAAACAATAAAATAATCAATAACATAATATATATTTTTAGCGACCAGAATGGAAAAACAAATAAAAAAAAACAATTCACACAAACTAAAACGAATTTATTTCAGAATAGACTTAATTTTAACAATAGTTCAAGTAATCATTAAAATTCGAGCAATCACAAACAACCGTTAATTCAAAACGCGAAACAATAAAACAGAAACCAAAATAGCACAATAAGGAACGAACTTACTGCAAGTAGCTTAGGTACCGACAACCTTACCGTGCGACGACTCAGGAGCAAATGACCGATCCTCGCTCGAGCGCACGCTTTTATATTAATGGGTAGGTACCACCACTACCAACAATAAGTTCTGCTTATACGGCCTCTCCTGATCTTGCACCGCCCTCGGCTGCACCTTGGACATCTTCTTCAGAAGCACCAGCAGGTACGGCGAGAGTTTGCTCGCCGTTTTCGTCCGACTTGGTCCCGTCCGTTGTCCGAGCACCAGTAGGACCAGTAGGACCAGCAGATCCACCTGAAGGCTCGCCCATATCGTCAGAGTCGTCGTCATTGCAATCTGTATGAGAAACAAGTGGTTAATTATACGTGATAACATGTACACCTTTGCCTATTCTGTCATTCATCACGCATACAAGGCCCTCATACAAAGATACACTTTCACGACCAAGATTAAAACACTTCACTTTCAGAAGTATGCATACATCATCATACATCAAATCTCAGTCATACTCATACTTTAACTTGTACAAGTTCACCAGGACTGCACCTGCCAGGACAGCGCCTGATGCGTGTTCCAGGAACACGACTTCCGGGACAGCGCCCGATGCGTATACATAGTACACGACTTCCGGGACTGCGCCCAATGCGTATACATAGTACACGACTTCCGGGACAGCGCCCAATGCATGTTCATAGAACACGACTTCCGGGACAGCGCCCAATGCATGTTCATAGAACACGACTTCCGGGACAGCGCCCAATGCATGTTCATAGAACACGACTTCCGGGACAGCGCCCAATGCATGTTCATAGAACACGACTTCCGGGACAGCGCCCAATGCATGTTCATAGAACACGACTTCCGGGACAGCGCCCAATACATGTTCATAGAACACGACTTCCGGGACAGCACCCGATGCATGCTCAGAGAACACGGCTTCCGGGACAGCACCCGCTGCGCATACACAGTACGCGTCTTCCAAAACCAGGCACTCCAGGGCGCCAGCCCTGGGAGCGCACTGAATCTGGGCTGCGTCAGCCACCAGTTCCAACCAGTAAGGCCAGCACCTGCCTCACATTCACACGCACGCATACACAACACGTGCTACTGGAACATAAAAATAAATTATAACGGTTCAGTTAAAACTTACTTTCAAAATATGCAGCACAACTCTCAGGACACCACTCGCCTTTCCAGGGTACCATGTACTGAGCTGCGGCCTGAGTTGTCTTGCCTCTAGCTCCACTTAACAACTTCAGCTCATAACGATCACTTGGTAACACTTTAGTCACGCGGTATGGACCCCTCATGCCAGGGTCCAGCTTCCCAGCAGACTGAGAATACTTTATTACGAACACCTGATCGTTAACCTGAAAAACTCTTGGCGGGTGTCTTTGACGATTTACCCGAACGTCTTGGCTCTCTCGATTTTTGTCAAGAGATCCCTTAGCGGCGTTCCTGCTGAGTTCCCTCATGGCTTCTCTGTTTGGACTGGAGTTTTCAGCTGCAATGTCACGGATCAGTGCACGAATCACAGGAGTGGTCGCGTTAGTACCGATCAACAGGTACAAAGCTGAATACCGAGTGGTTTTCTGCTTTGTAATATTTAAAACTAACTGAATTTTACATAAACTATCAGACCAAGTGCAATTTTTGTTACTACTCTCGACACGAATCATATTAAGGACCGTTCTTACATAACGCTCGACTTGCCTATTGGAGTGATGCATTTCGGGCGTTATGTAATGGATTTCACAACCCATTTCAGATACCCAACTGGTAAAAGCCGACGCTTCAAACATGCGACCCCGGTCACAAACTATCTGTTTGGGCGTCCCAAACAAAGATACGGCGCTATTGAAAACTCGTTTCAATTCGCTTGCATCCTGTCTGTACATAGGATAGAGTAAACAAAACTTGGTAAAAGAATCTACCAAAACAAGTACAAACTTGTACCCGTTGGACTCCGGCAAAGGGCCTAATGCATCAACATGAACCGTGTTGAAGGGAATGTCTGATTTTTCCCATGACGTAATAGGCTGACGAGGAGCTCTTGGAACACGTTTCTTGGAAATGCAAATTAGGCAATGGGAAGTATACTTCCTAACAAATTGTTTCAGGCCAGGAAACCAGAAATGTTTTAAAATAAGGTCATAAGCTTTATCAGCCCCGATGTGCTCGTGCTCGTCGTGAAAAACGCGTAATAAACTGAGCCGGTGCCCTTTAGGTATATAGCACAGTAAGCGCGACTCTTCACCCACAGGTGAGTATCGATAATAGAGCACATCGTTCTGACACACGTACTTACTGGGGTCCAAGAGACCATCCCTCAGTTTTTTGAGGAGATCGGCAGTCTCGGAATCAGCTGACTGGGCTATTTGTGCCCAACTCGATGGTCTATCAATATTATTGACTTGCAACGCTGGCGGGTTCCTGCTTAGATAATCCGCGTGACCCATCATCACGCCCTTTCGATATTCAATCGTAAAATTGAAATCCTGCAGATAAATCCACCAGCGTGCAACCCGTGGAAGGAGATCTTTCTTACGCTCAGTGGCCTTCAAAGCATTGCAATCGGTCACGATTTTAAAAGTTATCCCGATCAAATAATGACGGAAGTGTTGCAGTGCCTTGACGACCGCCAACGTTTCCAGTTCATACGAATGGTATTTTGCCTCCGCCCCCTGAGTGACTTTGCTAAAATAGGCTACTACCCGTTTACCACCATCCGCGTGTACTTGCATAAGTACAGCACCATATCCTGCACTACTGGCGTCAGTGTGCAGCTCGGTAGGAAGGTTCGTGTCAAAAATCGCAAGTATGGGCTCGCTAGTTAACCGTTCTATGAGATTTTGGCGGACATGATCTTGATCAGGTCCCCATTCAAATTTTACGTCTTTCTTCGTGAGACGCGAGATACATGCGGTTTTTGTCGAGTAACCTTCGATATAACGCCGAAAGTAACCCGCAAGGCCTAAGAACTGGCGCACTTGTCTTACATTACTAGGGATAGGTGCGTTAACTAGTGCCTCGATTTTGTGCGGACTCGGCCTAACCTGACCTTGACTAATAACGCGGCCTAGGTACTCTACTTTGGTGGTAAGAAAAAAACATTTGCGCACGTTAATCGAGAACCCGGCCTCCGTCAAAGTCTTCAAGACATCGCGTAACAAGGTGATGCCACTATCGACTGTTAAACTCAGGATCAACACGTCATCAATATATACCAGGACACTCCCTGCTTCTATAAATTTACGCAAGGTATTGTTGATGATACGCTGATACACAGTGGGAGAATTACATAAGCCATACGGCATTTTTAAATACTCATAGTGAGCGTCCGTGGTTACAAAGCCTGTCCTATGGATCGAGTCCTCATCAATAGGAATTTGGTGGAAACCTGACGCCATGTCCAAAGACGTGAAGAATCTCGAGCGCCCAAGCCGATCAATGTGGTCATCAATCAAGGGTAGAGGATACCTATCCCTGACAGTAACACGATTCAGAGCACGAAAATCTACGCACATTCTGTCTGAACCATCCTTTTTCTTGACCAAAATGACTGGGCTTGCGTACTCGGAATCCGACTCCCTAATGATCTTTTTATCTAATAGATCTTGACATATCTCGCGAACTTTAAGCTTCTCTTGGTATGACAAGCGGTACGGATGGTATGCCACTGGTACGTCACTAGTCAGTTTGATGTGCATTTTGCCAGTTTTTACCGTACTGGTGGCGGTACCGGTTATTAAAAACGGAGAGAATTTGTCTATCACAGCCATCAACTTAACAAGTTCCACACCTATGAGTGGTGTACTTATTTTGTCAGATTCATTAACACTCACAGCGTTTACTTTAAGTACCTTATCCGATATATGAGTCAAGTACTGTCCGTGTTTAGTGCGAATAAACGTAACACCATCGCGATTTAGTACGTCAGTCCCTATGATAATTGGTGTATTCATACACGACGCGGGTACTATGACAAAATCTACTTCAAGCGCGATATTACTTAACTAGACAGTCAACGTGACGTATTCGCGAGCAACAACCTCTTTATCACTTAATCCTTTCAAAGAACACTTGATTTGTTTACGCGAACCGGAAAAGTAATTTACTACCGCTGACGATATCAACGATACATTAAGTGCACCGCTATCTATAAGAATATCAACTGGTATACCCTGTATCACGGCTGTATTTATATCGTTGTTATCCCTCGCGGTTGAAAGTTCGCTACACAAGTTAACTTTACGTGGATTATTATTGTTGCTTTGAGACTCGGTCCGAGCCTTAGCAAAACAGTCACTTTCTTTATGCCCTACCTTCTTACAGAAAGAACAAATTGGTCTAGCATTATTACTACTACCGTCTTTTTCATTGACATTACGCTTCTTGAGGCACTTATCTTTATAATGCCCCGTCTGGCCGCAATTAAAACATTTGTTTTCGGATTTACTAGGGCCGTTAGAATTACGCCTTTTAGTCATATTACCAGATGACGCCGATTTATCTGGGTAACGATTATCAGACTTACGAATAGGCTTTACATAATTGGCTAAAAAGGAAACTAGTAATTCTGTCGTTAGGTCGGCATTGATAGCGGCTGCACGTACCTGTACATCACTGATACCGTGAACCACTATTTGAACCATAAGTTCTTCACTCAACCCTTTCACTAAACGCAATTTTAATAACGAACGACGCGCATACTCTGCGTAGGACGAAAACTTGTCGGACGTGGTATTTATGACCTCATGAAGAGTTTGGGCATAATTAATCTTTTGCGGACACAACGACCTAAATTCCTTAACGAAATTGGACCATGAACGATCATTTGTAGCCCACTCGTTTAACCAGGTTTTTGAGTCACCTTTCAAACAATGAGCCACACGCGAGAAACACTCAAGATCGTCCCAATGGTTCACATGCCTAGCCCTGTCCACTTCGTTACACCACACCTCAAAATTGTTTATAGCGGGATCAAAATTTGACACGTAATAGTTTATAGACCTGTTTTTTGTTAATACCCCCAACGCATCAACGAGCGCTTGAGTCGATGAAACATTATTTTTATCTAAAGGGGGTGTGCTGTCACGAACTGACGGCGTAACACGCGAACCACTAGCGGTTCCAGTCTCAATAGCGGTCAATCGCGACATAATAGTGCCCAACACATTTTTCACAGACGCATCACGAGGGTGGGATCGAGATCTACCACGACGATGTGTAAGTGACCTAGACCTCTCTCGCAAACCATGATTGTCACCATTACGTGAGCGACCGCGATATGATCGTGAACGAGTTCTGTCATTACGTGAACGCGAGTGAGTCCTTTCACGACGCGAATGGGAACGATTTCTACTATGGCGTGACCGTGAATGAGTTCTATCACGGCGCGAACGAGTTCTACCGTGAGGTGATCGTGAACCATGCCTATGGTCCTGTCGCGATTCACTGCGGCGGCTACGCCTACCCTCAGAGCGTGGCGGCGTTCTAACTAGCTCTTCGAGTGGCATTTTTATTTGAAATCAACGGCTGTTTGTGTATTTATCAAGGCTAATTAATTATGAGCAAATAGGCTGAATCCCACTTCTGATTTTAGCGACCAGAATGGAAAAACAAATAAAAAAAAACAATTCACACAAACTAAAACGAATTTATTTCAGAATAGACTTAATTTTAACAATAGTTCAAGTAATCATTAAAATTCGAGCAATCACAAACAACCGTTAATTCAAAACGCGAAACAATAAAACAGAAACCAAAATAGCACAATAAGGAACGAACTTACTGCAAGTAGCTTAGGTACCGACAACCTTACCGTGCGACGACTCAGGAGCAAATGACCGATCCTCGCTCGAGCGCACGCTTTTATATTAATGGGTAGGTACCACCACTACCAACAATAAGTTCTGCTTATAATATATATAACATCAAAATCGCGTTATAACTGACGGAAAAATCGGTAAAAATACAAAAAAAAACCGGACAAATGCGAGTCGGACTTGCGCACGAAGGGTTCCATTATCGCAAAAAAAAACGGCAAAAAAACACGTTTGTTATATGGGAGCCCTACTTAAATATTCTGTTTTTAGTATTTGTTGTTATAGCGACAACAGAAATACATCATCTGTGAAAATTTCAACTGTCTAGCTATCACGGTTCATGAGATACATCCTGGTGACAGACGGACAGACAGACAGATAGACGGACAGACAGACAGATAGACGGACAGACAGACAGACGAATCGTGGAGTCTTAGTCTATTACTAAGAGGTCCCGTAATTACCCTTTGGGTACGGAACCCTAAAAAACATTCAGCCGAACAGAGAACTTCCTCCTTTTTGGAAAATCCTTTAACAAGACCTCACGCCTGTATTCACCGAAAGTTTATGCTGAGGTGCAATCTAAAGTACAGTTCGACAGTTATCGGTTAGTCTTATGACTATACTCCATTTGATATAACATTAGACATTTAAATAATCCCACTTTACAGCCCGTTCAACCGATTTTGACTTCTATTGCGTTGGTGATATGACAAATGGCAGCTGTAGTAAACAGTTGGTTTTGGTAACAGGTTTTTTGTTTCATGCCATCCTTATGTTTACGGGATAGAACTCAAAATCGGTTGAACGGACTGTAAAAAAGGGTTGTAGAAATTTCTAATGTTATTTCAAATGGAGTATAGATGAGCCTATTGCCATCACCCGCGCACAAATTTAGACGCCGGGCTGTTATGGAGAAACTTAAGAACACTGCCCGACCTTGGTACTGAACCGAGGACCTCATGCTCATCAGTAACACTTGTGACCACTAAATCAGCGAAGCAGAAAAGTATGAACAGGATTTCAAGGTTTAAAATTAGCTTCTGCCAGCGGCATCGCCCGCGTGTAAAGTGTTCTATCGTCCCAAGGGGACATTATACCGGGATGAAAATGCCTATACGCTATTATTATTGCCTATGTGCTATTCTAGACTACAATCTATCTTGTGCCAAATTTAATCCAGATCCGTTCAGCCGTTTCAGCGTAATTGAGTAACAAATATATCTCCACACACATCCATCTAAACTTTCACTTTATAACATTATACACATCTCACACACACACATCTTTCACATAATATTATTATTAACTTTCATATTAAGTAAGAAGTAAGATAAGATTGAGGTGGTGACTGAATGGCGTCCAAGGACTGGAAGAAGAAGTATTGCTCGTCCAGCGGCGAGATGGGCCGATGAAATTGTTGCCATTGCGGGTAGAACCTGGATGAGGTTGGCACGGGAACGTGGTGATTGGTACAAGAAGAGAGAGGCCTATGCTCAGCAGTGGGCGAGGTCGGGCTGTGGATGATGATGATGAAGATAAGATTCCATCCATCTAAATTTTCACTTTATAACATTATACACATCTCACACACACACATCTTTCACATAATATTATTATTAACTTTCATATTAAGTAAGAAGTAAGATAAGATTGAGGTGGTGACTGAATGGCGTCCAAGGACTGGAAGAAGAAGTATTGGTCGTCCAGCGGCGAGATGGGCCGATGAAATTGTTGCCATTGCGGGTAGAACCTGGATGAGGTTGGCACGGGAACGTGGTGATTGGTACAAGAAGAGAGAGGCCTATGCTCAGCAGTGGGCGAGGTCGGGCTGTGGATGATGATGATGAAGATAAGATTCCATCCATCTAAACTTTCACTTTATAAAATTATACACATCTCACATACACACAAACACACATCTTTCACATTATATTATTATTAACGTTCATATTAAGTAAATGAAAAAATATTTATTTGTGACCCGCACAGGAGACACGAGAAATAAGCATAAAAATTACACAATAGTCAAAATAAAAAAACCCCGTGCGAGACCAAAAAGGCTCCTATCTCAGCATGTGCAGCGATATCCAAAAAAGGAAATAACGCTGCGCTGATATTCTCATAGGGCCCACTGTTCATGCCACGGACACACTTACGGAAACGGAAAATACAATAAAAAATAAAATAGTATATAAAAATAACAAAAGAAGTAAGAACGTAAGTAAGAACTAAGATAAGATTTGTTTTTAGTTGCCTGGGCATTACCTACTGGGAATCAGTCACTGAAAAATTGTGTGGAAATCAGTTGCCATGGTAAGAGCATGGCATGCGAAGCAATAAGGAAAAGGTCGTGAGGAAAGTTTTGAGTATAAATATGGATGGGGAAGAGAATGAGGAGAGGGGAAGATCCAAAAAACGATAAAAGGTATGTATGAAAGATGAATGGCAGGACAGCTGACGTCTACCCTAAGATGACGACTAATAGAAAAGAATAGAATAGAATATAATTTAGTGTGCACCAAGAAAGTTACATATTTCATTATAAAAAAATAACACTATGTTACAAAGGCCGTCGCTGACAGCGATATCTACTAGACACACACAGACACACAGACCTTTAGATGGACAGACCTAAGAATAAAAAAGGGTTAGTCTCTTTAAAATATAAATATATAAAAAAATATACCCATATAAAATACTATACATAAACATACAAATATAATTTTATATGTTACACAATTTTATAGAAGGGTTGAATAATGATGGAAGAAATTATATAGAAACAGAAAAGCATTAGAGAGAAAGAAAATGATTTTTAACTAGATAGAAGAATATACTTAGTACCGTACCCACAGGATAAAGGCAAGAGAATGGTGATGATAGTGTAAATGTCGTTCTGCCCTCGAACCATGACGTGTCAAAACTATCATCAAATGACTGTAATAACCTCACACTCAAAATAACCTTGCTCTTAGAGCTTATGGTCACCAGATTGTGTTTTATTTAATTGTTACTAAAATAAAAAGAAATTCAAATTAAATTTATTGCATCCATAATGTATATACAGGTGGTAAAAATAAGTTTCAGAAACAATTGTGGACCCTGTCGGGCACAGCAACATTCTAGATACAGTCAGTGTCTAGGAGAGAAGAATAGCATTTAATATGTAAAATATTTGCCTTATTAACATTTCAGTTATCTATTTCGTATCTATCTGTTTTTATTTGGTATGTACATATATACATATGTATGTCTTTCTTGTTAATTATAAATTATTATTACTAATTAATGTATTCGCTATAATTAGTATATTTGATATACATAGTTTATATTTAACAACTTATTATTAACATCGACCCTTATTATTTTTTTACTTATCGAGTTATATTTATTTTTAAAAGTCAAGTTTTTTTTAAATGTCTGTTGATAAAGTTCTTGTCTGTCTAAACCAAAATTGACAGTCAAAATGATTCATACATATCAATTACCATACCTAGTTTATTCGTGAGAACGTAAACAGATGCATATCACGCTCATCAATCAAGTCTATTCTATTTAGAATAACAGTTTTTAATATCAACCATTTTATAAAAGCACGTCTTTAAAATTTTATATTAAAAACCGTAAAACCGAAGACGTTATTGGATCGGCTTTTCGAACAAACAAACTTAATAAAAGTTTTATGTTGTGAGATCCCGTTCCTTCAATCTTGACAGGCTTGTCAAATATTTTGGAAGTTTTCTAGATCACAGAGCAAAACGATAAAAGTCAAGAACTTCTCGTAATAAGCAAGAAATCTGCACGTGGGATCAACTTTTTTCATTTAAGTAATCACAACCGCTTAAAATGACTACGCAATTTGAGTTTTATGGCAGTATAAATAAAGCTTCTTTTTCATTTTTGTGTTGTTATTGCGCCAAAAATTGTATAATGTAGATAACCCTGGGCAGTGGAGGGTTAACTTTGTAACGTTTTATCCCAGTGAGGACAGGACAGATTGACATGACAAAATGGTCTCCGTTTTTGGGACCTTTATAAATAATTAGGTACTCGTTGGAAATTTTATAAACTCGGTGTGTTACGACAATATTAAAACATGAAAAAGTGATTTTACTGCCGACGAAATTTTCTGGGTTTTCACTTGTCTGTGGGGAAACTTTCAGAATATATTCAGAAGTTTGGAGTTTACTTAATGTTTCAGTTCGCTTGAAAACTCAGTGAAGGTCGTCGACATTGAAATATTATTGACTTTAATGTGGCAGAAGTTATTATTCATATATGTATATTCACAAGATACGTGAAAAGTTTACTACGAAGTTAACTAAGTTATCTTCTTCTTGCGAATTCTGCCATCTGTTTGTGTTTGTTTATCGGTTACGGCAAGCGTATTGGTTGCGGGCATTTTTGCCCTTTTCTAACCTTGGGACCCCTAAAACAAGCAAATCAAGCAAATCACTAACCTAGCGGGTTCCCAATTTGGACGCGACTTTAATCATGATCGATTTATTGCAGTGAGTATAGACGAGGCCAATTTATAAGATCGTTCAATACAAATTGCCGCGCCTATCAAAGCTACAAATGCTGCAAAAGTGCACTTTAAATCCACAATATACTTACAAAATACTTTAACAAAATAACTACACGACCATTCAAGCCACATTTCATTGTGATACGATCACTACTAGTTGCACCACCAAATAAAATACAGGCAATTTAAAACTGTTGGAACCACGGCACATCCTCTTGGCTGTGAAACGTTTTGGCTCGGTTGCCAACGTTAAAATGTCACCTGTGTACTGGAAACAGATTTACAAGTATGGCACCGTAAATGGTATGGGTGGCGGTTGATTTGAAAATGTCCCTGAGTTTTATTGCGCTTATAAAGGCTACTGCAGTGAAACTGGCAGACTGAAGAAGTTAGCTTTAGTGTCGCTTACCTACAAATATTTATGGATGCTTAGAGTGATACATACTTGAATAGTAATTGATAGTAATCTAGCAAACCAAAATAATTATCGCCTCGTACGATAAGACCCATTGCCCATAGCTTAAGTTTTATCTTTAACCTTAAGTTTATATTATACGGAGTAAAATTAATTTAAATAGTAAAACGCCGCAGACGCGATAGATATTGATATTTGATGACCATAAAGCAAAAACCTTCTTATGTGGTGGTATGTAGATAAATAAATGTCCCATCTGCAACTTAGTAAAAATCTATATCACACAGAAAAGCATAACAATATTGCTGTTAAAATTTAAATAACAAATAACATTTTATGATATAATAGTATTGGAAAGCAAAAATCGAGGTGAAAATCTCCGAATTGGAAATTGAATCAATCAGAATTAATAAAGGGACTTTCAGTTAAATGAAACTCGTCTTTGATTCCCATTTTGAAGATATTAAAAAGTTATCTTTGAATAATGAACGGATCTAAAAATGTTTTATTGGTTTGTTGAAGTGAGCTACAATTGTTTTTATTAATTTGTTTCTGTATTTTTTTATATAAAACTTTTTAATTTGTCAAAGCTGAGCTGCTCCACTCATTGGAAAAGGCATCTCTACATTCTTTCCTTTTCTCTCTGTGTTGTGCAACTTCACGCAAATTCTCGAGGAAGCAGGAATCAACGCAGGAAAGCGCGTGAGGGTTAAATATATACTTTTGAACTTTTATACACTTTTGTTGATATCCATAATCATTCAAGAATAACGTCGCATGTCATGTTTTTAACATTTTGACACATGACATGGGGTCAAAAAGCAAAATATTTACTTTTGTAGTAAGAAATTCGGAGTCAGGCGCTTTGTTGAGAAACTGCTCAATGTGTGAAAGTCAAGCATAAAAAGTCGGGATTTTAACACGAGCGGTGTAGCCAATTTTGATGTGAGCCGAAAGCGAACGTTGAAAGCTACATGCGAGTGTTAAAATAAAGCCTTTTTATACGAGACACGAACGATTCTTTTTCCACTAACTGATGAGCTTACTTAATTTAATGCAAATAAGTTCCAACAACAATTTATTAGAAACGTTCAGACTAAAACCATAGATTATATAACCACAATCAACGCGCGCTTTTTCGAGAGGTAACAAGTTCACTATCATTCTGCCAGTTACATAATGATATCAAAACTCCATACAAAAGTCATTTCGTAACTGTTATTAAGTAATTTTGTTTTTTTTAATTTTTATTTTATAATCTTGTGTCTAAATGTTCATATTTCGAAACGAATTTCTTAGGCAATGCGTTAAATAATAGACAAGGTAGTGGAAAAAGTAATTCTATGCAGGACTTATGAAAACTTTTATCGCGATAGTAAGTTTCCGTAAGGCAAAAGTTTGTATTTCCACAAAGTACCTAACGGGGGCGCGGTATTGCACATCGTGCTTTTACGATTTAATATAGAAAACGTCTTTGAAAATACTTAGGTACACTTGAGTAACGAAATATTATCAAATTAAATGAAAAGTACGGATCTATTTCTATTTTGTTTTTCCATAATAAACATAATACATTTTAAACGTAATAAACATAATACGGTTGAATAGGTTTGGTTGAAACTTTTTGCACTGGTAGATCATGGCCTGGATTAGGATTTTTGATACTGTTTAGTGTTTATCTTGATAGTAGGTTCCAACGGGATAGTTTTCGAAGACCAAATCTATTCTTAATATTTATTTAATAGCTGTCCCCCGAGCAGACCCTAACGACCTTGCCGACCCTGCCTACCCTGCCTATCCTGTCTACCCTGTCAACCCTGCCTAACCTGCCATACCACAAATTGACGAAATATCTGCCACCAATAATGAGAGCTTGTGATTGTGCTAGGTGCACCAAAACACCAAAACTTTTAGTTGTTAGTGATACATATTTACTACGAAACTATTTTTGCCAGCTCCTTACCTACGTCTTGTCTCAGGTAAAATCTAATAACGTCGCAAATCGAACAGTTTAAAAATGCCTTGCCGCCCACGCCGTGTAAATATAAAAATAACAAAATCTAATATTGTGGCCAACATCACACACACAACACTTCAAAAATACCTCTATGAAAATAAAAATACCTCCGGTATTAAATCATTTATTTTTAATTAACACTCCTGCGTTAATGATGTGCTTATCAACTTGAACAATACTGTTCGTAAATCAACACCGTTTAAATCTGAAATCTTGGTCAACTGATTTACCTTTAAAAAAATAAAAACAATACCACCACTCCTTGCAGTGTGTGAACGTATGCTTGTTCCCAGAGCAACCGCACGAAGTGATACGGGAAAAAGATTAGAGCCCAAACTGCTACACAGCTGTTTGGGACATAATATTCTGGGTTCCTTTTTTAGTTCATTGGCAATCTCACTGGGGGAAATCAGTCTTAAACACTTATAAACTAATTTACTATGGAATAATCTCTGAAATATTTAATGTAGTATTTTTTTTTGTTTTGAACTATTTCTAATCTAATAGTTTCAATAGGTTAGGTTTCAATACAAGTAAACGCGGCAAAAAAACTTTGCAGCCTTGCATAACAAATAACTATTATGATCCAGGATACGAATTCAAATTTAATCCAAACCATTCGGCCGTTGGCGCGTGATTGATTAACAAACATCCAATTATACAGGTCTTCACATTTATATTGTTAGCAGAATTATTTTATATAATAGGATTTATTTCGTCGAAGTACCTATGTTGCCAAGCCGTTGATGTGAAATTAATCTACCAATTACTAAATTAATATTGTCACAACATGGCTTAATTAAAACTAAATAATTTTGAACACATCGGAGCGTGGTCGACACGCAATGTTTACGATGTTTCAGTAGGTTAATCCACAGTGTGGTACTTTTTACAGTAGTTCTACTTTGACAGTACTTAGAAATATCAGTATTTTTGACATGACTCTCAGGAGGTGAAAGAGGAGAATTCATGATTATTAATAACTTCTTATTTTCTTCCCAACTATCCCTACATTTTGTAAAGTAGGTAAGGCCAGCAAAAAATTTACGGAACAGGTAAATTTACTACATTAAATATTTCAGGGATTAGTTTACAAGTGCTTAAGAGTGCTTTCCCCCAGAGAGATTTCGAAGAGATTAGTCCATAGTAAATTAGTTTATAAGGGTTTAAGACTGATTTCCCCCAGAGAGTCTTCCAATTAATTAAAAAAGGAACCCAGAATATTATGACCCAAACAGCTGCGTAGCAGTTTGGGCTCTAATCACTTCGTGCGGTTGCTCTGGGAACAAGCATGCGTTCACACTCTGCAAGGAGTGGTGGTATTGGTATTCTTTTTTAAATGATAAATCATTGGGCAATTTATAAGTGCTTCAAATTGTGATTGACAAAAATGAGTAAAATAAAAATATGTCAGAAGTTGTTTGAAATGATAAGAGTGATTTTCCTTTTTGACATATTTCTTTTTCTTACGTTTGTCAGCTAAATGGTTTCATAATTCTGCAAAAAGTAATTGTGAATGATGTAATTTTTAACATTTTTCTTATTGTTTTTAGAATAACAAAGATATTATATTATATTTTTTTAAATTAATAATAAGCTTGCACTTGACCACTATCACACGTGATGGTAAGCGATGATGTGGTCGACGATGAAGCACGCTTGCCTAGATGAAACTTATTCACTCTAACTTGACTTAAAGAGTCCTATCAGGAAATACATACAGCAGGCAATTTCACTCTTGTACGCTTTATGTGTTCCCAAAATGTGTGGTGCGTATGGGTGGGATGTCCACCATGTACCGATGACGTATCGCTAGGAGGAATCAGTTCATGCAATTCCAAAGTACACTCCCCGAAATATAACCTATAAAAAACCGACAGGCTGGCAACTCGCCGCCGATGTTCAAGGCTCTGGAGCCTAGACTCGACCAGTATCTCATTGCCAATAAGCGTCTTGGTCCGTTTTTTGATCAACTCAAGTGCATCTAGCTGGTATTTGGCAGATCCGTCCCAGAGATGAAAGCAGTACTCCATGCATGATCTAACTTGCGCTTGATACAAGTTGAGCAACTGTTCTGGGGTGAAGTACCATCTCACCTTCGCATGGATGTCCAACTTTTCCTTAAACAGCTAAATAAATACAGTATTAATACAAAAACGTCTCCCACCTGACTTAACCCTTCTAAGTCTCACATACTCGTATATCATCATTACGTCCATAAACACTTCCGAGGTACATTCACACACAAAATATTTACACTTTTCCCTGACACCCCCATATAAATATCAATGTTTGTTGAAAATAAAAGTTATTGCCCTCCCTAGCAATCCCCTCTTTTTATTTATTAAATACAGCTGGCTGGAAAGTACTTCTGGCAAGATGTCGTAACTTATCGAACATATAAACTGCAGTAAACTATGGGGAGGCAAAGTTTCACATCGCTCCTGAGCTACTTTTGGAATATTATATTAGAAAGTTGTGGCGCTAAGGTGTCTATATTTTATCAGCTATCTGAATTCCATGTACGTCTATCCCGGGTCAGATACGAATCTGACCTTACCCGAATCTGACGTAAAGCGAATCTGTCCTTATGCTAACAAAGGAAATACACTGATACGACTTGACGATTGACCATCGAATATTAATTCAATTAAACAAAGCAGCTAAATAGTGTTTGATAATGTGCCCATTCATATTGCGATATTTTTCTTCCAAATACTAAGCCTAAGCATGAGTATTATAAATGTACCTTTTACATATATTATCAGCATATATTATTTCTAATACTAAGACAGACACATGCCTCTTCTGTAGAATAGTGGGCCGTAATCCACCAAGTGGGCATTGCGTGGTGGTTGGTGGAGGAATAAATTAAGTTTTATAACTTAATCTTCTTACTCTTTTCGTGTGAGTATGTGGCCATATTTGGGAACCCCACAGGCCTCTGACTTGGCTTGACTTATATTAACTATATAAATATAACCTAATGCTATAACTTAATTAAATATGAAAATAAATAATGGTGTTTCCCACAATATAATTTCATAACTATTGTATCATCATAACAAACATAGTATTTATTCGTTAATATAAATTAATTACAAAGCTAACAAACATCATCAAACGCCAACAATTCTTGTATTCAAAACTAATTAAAACTCAACCTCGTTGTGTTTTATTGCCATATAAATAACCAATAATTTTCTATAATTAGGACATTTAAAATGAAAAACAAGGACGCCGTACCTCACGTTTTTTATTGTAATTAACTTCAACCTTGGAAAAGGCAGTTAAAGGAATACAAGACGTAAACAAATAAATATTAATTTAATAGCATTGTTGTGGGGTTTGAGAGTCAGGCTTCTTCAATGAACCTTCCTTTTATTTGTAAGGGTTTTTTTGCGTTTATTAAATACAGAATCTACTAAGTTACATGGGTAGCGATATGAGAGTTAAGTTATATTAATTTATGTGTGTGAAGGTGCTGGTGGACCGACTACCAATTTTCTTCTGTCTGTCGAACGAATATTTGACCCGCAGACCGAAGGAATTAAACGTTCCCGATGATCCTCGGCGACGACCAATCAGCGCTCCTGATGCGACGCTCCCGCTCCTGCATCTTCCACCGGGTCTCCGTCTACTCGACGCTAGAGGGTTCAACGCTGCGCGTTGTCGACTCAACGCCAATAGATGGCGTTAATAAGCATCCTAATAACATTAGAAATGTGAAAGTTTGTAAGTATAGATGATTATTTTTTTTATACAAAAACTACTGAACGGATTTTCATAAAACAGCTATTTTGAAACTACTGGATAAGGCTACGCCAGTGAATTGCTTTAAAGTTCCATGAATATTAAGAACATTAAACTGCTAAGCCATACTGTTAGCCAAGATGAAGGATTTGTAGAGTTAGGGTTTATAGACCTTCCCTTTCCTTCTAGAATTATGGGACCTGGCTATAGTTTCGTGCCGTCGGCAAAAAGAGAAAGTATTGAAAATCGTTCATCAGCATCAACATTTTAGCCTTTGCTGGCGATAAATTGCATTCAAGCGTGGCCACATCGACCAGTCCAGTGCGTCTCGCACCCAGCGGACTTTCGTAGCCTACAAAAAACCAGCGGTTCGCCTGTTAAGAGGCCTTCTATCCAATGCTGCGTCTTCCAATACGCGATCGCACTGCAGAATTTTGGCTAACCGGTTCGAAACATCCCTTAATTTTTTGAAGAAATCCTAAACTCCTTTTAACAAAATCCATAGTCATGTAAGTACCCACTACAAGATTTAACTCCACTCTTCTGAGTACAAAACTTGTGAAGTTGTGACGTGTGCTCCTTTCGTTAGGAAGTTTCGAGTTGTTCGCGCAAGTTAACAACTTCCACAGCCTGCATTTTAAGTAGAAAGGCTTAGTACCTTGATTGGTACGACAGACATTCCTGTTAAAAGTTTGCGCGTTTAATTATAAATTGAAGGTTCTGTAATCTATTTTGTACTAACTTTTCCAGCTACATCCTCTTGAAAATTATTCACGTAAGCGAAGAATAAGACAAAAAGTATCTTATGTCCTTATGGCTAAGGTCTACTTGTGTTCGGAATCCGTTAAGCTTTCGAGGCGTGATTGATTATAGAAATTAACATTTATTTTTTTCAAGATGCGGCCAGGCAACCCTACTGTAATATATTCCACTGTGAAGAACCATTCATAAAAATCAAGTTACATCAATAAAAAAATACCTGCAGATTTTTGCAGTGCGAACTCAGTATATACCTACTGTTAAGGCTCTTAACATTTTCTGAAAAAGGCCCCTCTACTTTCAAGCGTAGCCTAAGTGACTGGCAGGTCATTAGTTACCAACATAAGATGCTGAATGAAGTAACAGAGTCGTGGTTTCAGAGTAAATTTTCCTTGAAAATTGCAAGGAAGTTAGGAAAAACAATACTGTCCAGTAGAGAAATTAGATTTCATGCTACGTTATTTTTTGTAGAAATAAAAACGTGCTATTGCATCGGGAAAGCAATAAAAGTGGTGAAACTCGTTACGCTCGCTTACACACGATAGTCGCTTTTTATAAACTGTTTTTTCGATTTTTTGTTCCACACGTTCTGTTTTGCGAAACATTCTTTTAGTTAAAACTTGGATCCATATTTTTATTTCTATAAAAAAAATTGGTGTAGAGAAGGAACAAAATTGCATAACTATCGTTTAAACTCTCGCTATGACAACGTTATAATTGACTAAGGACAACTTGCGCGTTCCTCTTCTTTTTATTATTTTTTTGTTCCGGGGTGGAAAATCCTCATTGGATGTCCTCCGCCTGGGGAGCCGAGGGGTCTGTTAGACTCGTACTGACTAAAAAACACCTCGGTGTTCCATCTCACACCTACGCTGGGGGTCGCGGGAACAACGATACTGCCGCAACCCGCGGCTAGTGCCAGCTCGCCTCTGCGGGCCTCGATCTCGGGTTGGAGGGGAGTGAGGTGTTTGAATCCCCCCGCAACGTCTAAGAGGGGCACGCGTGGAACACTACGCGCCTTCACCTCGGGTCCAGATGTGTGGGGGACGACAGACGTCCCCGAGCTCGTCGCCCCAGGACCCATTTAGGGGGGCCCCCCTAAATGCCTAAATGACCGGAAAAGGGCGTTGTCCGCTCTCCACCGACGCCCGGGGCGTCTGCTGCGGATCGGGTGAGTGGAAGAAATCTCCCTCTCCCTGTCCGCAGCTTCCTTCTGCGAGACGACTGTTTCGCAGAAGGAAGTTAAGTGACACCGTGGAGTTTTAGTGGGTTAGAGTCCCACATAACTGCGCTATCTCGTAACGCAGAATGCATGAGCATTAATCAAAGATAAAAAAAATAAAAACTTTTGTTTAATCAGATAAATGATCATGCGCCACAAAGACTAAGAGGCAAATCTATAGTTAAACTTATAAATTTACTTAAATATTAAATCCGCCGATGTGGGCGAGTTAAGTTGCTAAGTCCTGGGTTAGTGTAAGAATTGTTTAAATAAATTACGTAACTTGAAAACATGTTTTTTTTGTTTATTGAGATATTTTAAACATTTTGTTATCAAGTGAAAATTCTAGATGTTCCCTTTAAGCCGTTTAAATAATGTAAATCGGTCCACGCGTTTACGAGATATTCGCTAATCAGTGTAAGGGAAATGTTGTTTTCTGATGATGAGTTTTTCTGACTTGTCTATATTATGTAACATTATTGTATATATATATATATAATTATATGTATATTTTTTTGTTCATATTTTGATCAAAAAACTTAAATTTACCTCAAAAAATTTAATCGTGGTGGCTAAGGTTAACAAATAAAACCGTTGTTATACCCGCGATTTTTTTCGCCTACTCTGCGACATATGGACCAAAAACTCTACATTTATTTATTTAACCCGAGTATACATGCAAGTGGCCCTAGGTGAATAGAATCGATTTACGCACAGACATTTGGACCACAAAAGCTGTTGTTACTGTAATTTAGAACCTTAATACAAAGCACCACAGTTTAATTTCATTTGAAGTAGCAAAAGGGTAGCAAAGAAGGAAATTCCAGGAGTTTCAAACATTAATCAAACCATATAGAAATCATTATTGTTTCTGGAGTTATTTAATTATGAAACCTTTATTTTTAGGGTTCCGATGTCAACAAGGAACCCTAAAAATTAAGGTTTCGATCGCTCTGTCCGTCTGTCCATCAGCAGCTTAGCTCAATTTATAAAATGTACTTGGAACAGTACAAATTTTGTAAAAATGCACTTGAAAAATTACTTTAATAACGTTGTTGGCTGTGTAAAACAGAGTAAATATATGCTTATGAACCATGTTAAAATATACAAAAATAAAATCATAACATCCTTAATAATAATAATTTCTAAATTAATATAGTTTAAGTGAAATAACGTTGAAGTGGCCGGAGTCTTTGGCAGTACCGGTCCGTAGTCCATACGGCGCATGCGCGCGAGGGAGTCTATTTTGTGTTAGTGCAGAAGTATTTTCGACGTTTTGTAAAGTCAAATTAGATTCGATTGCAAAGCAAATTACTTATTTTCTTTTGTCAATATCCTTCTATATTCGACCCGAATATATCACTAATTGAGTAGCGTAAAATTTTCCAGAACGAAATAGTTAATACCGCAGATTAGAGGTTTCGGAATTTGAAAAATTCCGACGGATAAATAAACAAGGAGCGTGTGCGCAAGGATCCAGGAACAAACCATACCATTCCCCGTGGCTCTAACGCGCGCTCGTATCGGCTCCTTTCGTAATTCGCACCCGCGGTGGTACTCAAATTCAGTTACCAAGTTGGATTTTATAACTCCTTCTTCAGTTACCAGTTTGTCCTTTAGTATAAGTCAAGAGTGAATAGGATACTTTTAGGCAAGCGTGCTTCACCGTAGACCACATCATCGCTTACGATCAGGCGAGATAGTAGTCAAACGCGAGCATATAGATAAAAAAAAATACATCATCCTATGTGGGCCCGTTTTTAGTCATTGTGTGCAACAACAACAAAATCTCCTTCTTAGTCCGCATTATTATGTAACTTTGGAACCTTTTTACTGCGCGTGGCCCGACACGCACTTGGCCGGTTTTTTTAATGTCATTAACTCTTGAGTTGAGTTCTTTAAGGAAACTTCATTGAAATTTGAAATGAGATTGATTTATTAAAACTGACTTAAGTTTTTTTAAATAAAGGCAGAACTATATTCATTCTATTTCCGGAGTTGAGAGATACTAGACATAGATTGATAGATTCGTGCCGCAAGTTATATTTGGATCACTCGATTGAATATTATGATTTAATCAAGTGTCACTTACAATTTTCATGCTAGCTGTTAAAGCGAATGGAAAATATGAATCTCTTAAATATAAAATCAAATATAATCGCTTTTCTTCCCCTCTACAGAATCCAAGCTACTAGAATTTTCCTTTCCATCGATGAACATTTTCGTCCCAAACAATATCCTTCCTCACAGCAAAATTTGCCGTTCAGCCATAACATAGACTATGGGTTCCGTAAAACCTCAAAGCCAAAGATAGCCGTACAAATCTTCCTTTGCGGGTGTAAAGTTGGCTTTTAACCCTTCCTTAGGAAATATATTTTATAAACCTTCCGATAAATTGCGGTTGGGATACAACTATACAACATTCTCTGAAGCTGAAGAATCATGTTGTTTACGAATAATTCTTGCAAAGTAACTTAAAGTGCATCATAAATTAAGTACGTCTTTTGATAAGCATATAAATATGCTTATCAAAAGACCTACTTATGTGAGACGTATTTTTAACAACTGATTACAAATGTTAGTGTTGTATAATTGAAGTAGGCTGAATAATCCAGGTCTTAATATTCTTTTTAATGAAACCTTAAGAAAAATATAATAATCCTAGTAAGGCTAACGAACTGGAACTTATTTTTGACTATTTCGGTGAGTTTAAATCGTTAAGGACAGCTATAATATTCCGCATTATCCATATTCCCCGGAGCTCAAAACTTTTGATATTTGGCGAGGCCTGAGTAAATATATAATTATGTTCATAAATTGACAGCTGTGGTATACATTTTTTTGTTGTTATAAACGATGTCTAGTTAATTGTTCTGATTTCCTCCATAAATTGAATGTCTTTGCCTCCAAAATACATTAGGGAAAAGGGCAATGACCGTTATTGCCATGCTAAAACGAAACAACTGTAAGTACTTGTGTTAAAACCAAGTACCGAATTAAGACCAATTGTTCCAGTTTCTTGCCACTCAAATAAAATGCCTCTTCAAGGGCGTAATTTGTCGGCACTCAGCTGTTGAAATTTTCCTCAAAATTTCATGTCATTTAACTTACTTAAAACAATTATATATATTTCAGCTCGTAAATATCACCCATCCGCAAAGACTTTAGTTCTCGTGATCATGGCGCTTGTAACGGTGCCGAAATATCGAGCTCTCAACAAAATACAAAATATACATGGTAAATATCCCGAAACAAATATTAATTCTAATGATTGTGACCATGTCAGCTAAAAAACTTATAATGTAGACTGGTTTACAAATGAAAACTAAATCTTAAATAACAACGACAGAAATAAGTTTTTTTGCTAAAAGCTAAGTGGAGATTCACTTAGGCTTATTTTGTCTTATGTTTTAGAAATTGAATTATAATAGAAGTACCTACAACAAACTTTCAAATAAGCACTCTAGTTTTTATCAGGATTTAGGCTTTCCTTTATATTGATTCGTAAAAAGTTTTTGTTTGAGACATCCTCATCAACATCATCATTATTTCATCACAGCTGGATGCCCTTTCTTCTGTGGCACTTCTCGATTCCGTGCATCCCACACACAACTTTTGATGATATCGTCAACCAAACTTGGTTTTAAATTGGATAGCTCTGGTTGCTTTTGTCTAACCTTGGGTACCATTTGGTCAAAACTCCTTACTACATTTTACTTATGGCTGGTTTCTGATTGAAGTATTTGACCATTTGAAGTATTCTGATTGACCATTTAAATTGCAATACCTTCATAGGCAACTAAGTTCTATACCTTATGTTAACATATTCAAAACTTGTAAACTTAGTTCGTAATAAATAATTTTAATTTGAGGTTAAGAATAGCTAGCTGAGCTAGAGTTGAGTACTTTTCAAACTGTACTAAAGCCTGAAATCCTGTCAAAATTGGGCACTAAAGTAGGGTTTGATACGTTCTTTACCTCAAATACTTATATCAGATATAAATAAACCTTAACATACCAACCTACCTATGGTTTCATGGTTGAACTAACATGGCTTCTAATTTAAATCCCCTGACACTGCTGGTAGATTTTGAAGATTAAAGAATTCAAACATGAAAATTCAATTCCTATTTTTTGTAGTGCTTCGATTTCGAAACAAAAAAATTCAATAGTGATGGGATGGAGCCAAAGCGTGGTTGAGCTTTTTGTTAACCGAACGGCCGACGGATTAATTTTCATAGATTTTTCCACGTGTAAATGACCAGGATGCTATTCTATGTGCATCCAAAATAGTTATTTAATTTGTTTATGGAAAAAATTACAGCAAAAATTTGTTCTGGTGGTCTACAGAACCTTTTTTTATAAAAAATATAAAAAAGTAGTTAGAGTATTAAAAGTAATTATGAGTATTATTTGAGGATGTAAAACTTTTCATGTTTGTTTTTTTGAAGAGTCATCAGAATACATTCTCGGTCTGTAAGAAATAATCAACACTGAAGTTAATGATAACAAGTAGATTATAGCAACCCAACCGGCTAGATGCTCAGGTATTTTTTTATCTTAGTTTTAAATTCATAAACTCAGTTGCATCAAATAGTTTAACTTATTAACTACGAAGGAGTTTCTAGTTTAGTAGTTGCCCATATAACCATCTTTAATGACAAATGTTTTGGGTTTAAACCCAAAATACTTAAAAAAGTAACGCCAATGTCAACATAATACATAACTACGTCATTTCCAACTTTCCCTCACCTTAATTTACTGCGAGGCAGAAGTAAAACCTCATTTTGATGGCACTCCTTCAGCGACCTTTAATGTATAATATGATAATTTCAGTTTTAAGTTCACCGTCGGCTTGTCAATTTGTGCCGACATAATGTGGGAGTTTGTTGCGTGGGCGCTCTTGTATATCAATCAAGTCAATCATGTGTACGGTTATACATTTACACAGTTTTAGGTTAGCAACTAGATTATGATGATATATAAATAAATAATTTCAACAGGTACAATGTCTTCTTCTTTATCGTGTGAGGATGTGAACACCTCTGATGTCAGAGTTAATTAAGCAGCCTCTGGAACCCCACAGGCCTCTGACTTGGCTAATTCTGTAAGTCTGACTACTTACATTTCAGTGGTACAATGTTTGATAGTGGGAGGAATGCTCTGAAAATTATC
The DNA here is from genome assembly GCA_945859665.1 of Anorthoa munda. Taxonomy (NCBI): domain Eukaryota; kingdom Metazoa; phylum Arthropoda; class Insecta; order Lepidoptera; family Noctuidae; genus Anorthoa; species Anorthoa munda. Next base: position 16,875,760 of record OX243908.1, read on the forward strand.
AGATATCTGGAGGTTAGCTATCTAGAGGTAGGCATATTAGCTTTTAGATATCTTAAGTTACTAAAGAAAAATATATTAGAATAGAAAACATAGAAGCTTATCATCGAAAGACCAAATAAGCACATAAATCAGAAAAAAAAGTTAATTAAAAAAATCAAAATACCCGACTGCTTAAAAAGCGAACTAAAAAGACGTAAACAAGAAGAAAATCATGCTGCGCAGTCGGAGGATACATATTCGCGAGCTGGCTGACCAAAACCAGATGTATCCTCCGACTGCACAGCATGATTTTCTTCTTGTTTACGTCTTTTTAGTTCGCTTTTTAAGCAGTCGGGTATTTTGATTTTTTTAATTAACTTTTTTATTTATAACTTTTTAGTTAACATTTTTTTAGAATTAGGTACATTTAAATATATAAGTGTTATATATTTTTGAAATCGCCTCTAAAAACCCTTTATTTTGATACCCCACACGATGGGTTTGGAAGAAAAAATAAAATTGGCCCCCCACAATATGGCGCCCAAAAGCCGCCATTTTTCTATTTTCCAATTTTAATGTAGCCTATGACACTCGCAAGGTTAAGACGAATCGATTGACGTATGAATCATCAAAATCGGTCAACGCGTTTGGTCTCTGGAACGCCACATAGGAACAAACATACATACATACATACATACATACATACATACATACATACATACATACATACATACATAGACTGATAAACACATTACCTTCCTTCGGCAGTCGGGTAAAAAGCTCGCATCAAAAACGTACTCACAGACAAAATCACTTTAAATGTAACGATAAGAAGTTTTAAGGATATTCAATATAAACAAAATCCAAATAAAAAAATATCCTTAGCAGTTGCGTTAAAAGACGAGTAAGAACTCTAAAGGAGAAAATAAAATGTGAGCAGAAAATCCTTACGTTTTCTTGTTAGGACTTCCTAACAACATCTTAAAAGTGCTCGATCAAGTTTCTCCTTACTGAATATTTTCATACTTAAAGCTCGTTGCGAATGTCGACAACTTTAGATCGAGAGTTCAAGACGCTTCGGAGAATTCGCGCAATTTCATATAATTTATTGCCTATTCAACGTGCTCCTTAAAGTTATTACTTAATAACCATATATCAGAAATGTTAGATTGTTAGACTTGCAGGAGAAAATAGAAATATATATATGGAGAAAAATAGCGAGAAAATTCTAATTCATTCTACTATACAATGTTATTTTAGTCCCAAAAGAAGTACCTTAATATTATTATGAAATCTTCAAGAAAACCGTTTAAGATCAGACAAGATTAGCAAATGTATTAAACGATGAAGCTTCTCAAGAAATACATCACGGTAGGAGACTAAACCTAACTCAAGATTATAGCCACTGATAACTTTAATGTGAAAATGTATGTCTTCATCTTTCTTACCACTAAGTGGCAGTTTTCTAATGGGATAAAAGTATTCATGTGGTATGGCGCAGATTGAGCCAAGGGTGCCCAGACAAATACAATTCCATCTGTGCTAACGGTTTTCAAAATGTACAAAATGAACATGGACAACTGAAATGTCACGTGGTTAATAATCCCATTGACATTGACATTTCACTTGCCCGTATTATTACCATGTATTTTGGATTTTTGTGATATTTATCTACCCTAGACCAAAATAAGATAGACACTATATCGTTACATGAACTCATATATAAAAATGAATCTGTCAAATTGAGTGCACAAAAAAAAAACATTTTATTTTTAAGATCCAAAACGTTGTACGTAACGTTTTCAATTAAATATAGGCACAGTCCAAATCAAAACTTGACAGCACGAGCAAGAGTAAAATTTCTCCGCTTAAATTATGCGGGATGCAATAAGGGAGACAAGATCTTTCATCACTCAGTGACTATAAAATGACATCGTAATACGGACATTAAGAATTCAGAACCAGCTGGAGCAACACTCTTCGTAAATCTTAGAGATTCGAGTTAGCCTGAAGTGACTTCTCGTTATGAACTGAGTAAGATAAAACAACATAAATTTACAATTAGAGTTCACGTTACGGTCCAAGGAGCAGGTTAATTTTATATACTTTTCTTTACATCACACGACATATTTAGCCTCTTGAATTTACTGGACCTGCCAGGGTGAAATCCTTACATTTTTGAGAAATGTTTTAAGGTTATGTGTGTGGAAAGTCTATGAAGTAAAATTGAAGATCAACTGATATTCATGAATATTCCTCGTGACTCATTTCAGTCATGGCGACCAAACTCAACAGAGACCAGCCATCGATACTAGCAAGAGAACCAAGGTTACCAAACTTAAGCGGCAGTGGGCAGGGCACATTGCTCGCAGAACGGATGCCGTTGGGCCGAAAAGTTTTAGAGTGGCGACCGCGTACCGAAAAAACGGTGGTGCGACGACCTGGTCAAGGCTGCGGGACTCCGGTGGATGTGAACCGCACAAGACCGATCAGTGTGGCGACGCTTATGGGAGGCCTAACAGTGGACCTCTTTCGGCTATAATGATGATCGATACAGGAGTGATTTAAGTGTAGAAGTATGTACGAAAACACAGGTGCAGCCATTGGTCTTGCACCTGATTAATTCTCTATGGCCATGTCGGATCATTCCATCGAACTATAAGAGTGAGGGAGAAGAGAGAATGTCGGCTGACATAGTACAAACGGTATAAATGATTATGAAGCTATAATATTTCGCATCTTACATTTAGGTAGTAGTTAGAGTGTAAGGCACAGTGAACACATTCACAATAACAGATAAAAGGAAGCCACCAAACTCCGAGCTGCCACTGAGAATTACCTTATGGAAAAACCAATACAAGCAACATTTTATAATACCTCCTGCTATGGTAAAAATATTTACTAGATTTTTTAGGGCTAACTGCCTAAGACTTGATATTATTATTCATTCAGTGTCTAGAATCATTAATTATGTTTTTTCAATCAATTTAGTTTTCGTTGTATAGATAGAGTAGCAATTACACTAATTGATTAGATAGGGTAGCAACTATACTAATTGATTAGACATGCGATAGGCTTATTAGCATTTTAGATTTCACTAACAGCTTCATTTAGACGCAAACTGATCCGAGCGTTAGTCTCTAGCACTTTCTAGAACACATAACTGTAGATGTAATCAAAGCAATTACTATATACCTATTGTTTCACGTATAATATTTACGATATAGTTTCCAATATTGGTACGTTTCTAATTAATTCTCCTCTATTTATGACCTGACCTTGGGATATCATGACCTACTCGTGAACTCATTACTTATAATATTAATAAATGTTATTAAATCTAACTGGTTGCGAGACACACAGGATCGATCGATGTGACGACACTTGGGGGAGGCATATGTTCAGCAGTTGACGTATTTCGGCTAAAATGATGATGTTGATGTTATTATAATTATCTAATTTATCCATTGTTGAAGCTTTTTCTTCATTAGGTAATGAAAACTAATAAACCTCAGGTTTCAGGTAATTTATTTTTTGAAGTTTTTCTCTTGATATCAATCATAATTTTTCACAAAATATAATCATATAATTTAGTCTCGTAAAAATTTGCCAAAAATTCTGTTCTTAAAAATTCAAACCCTCCAACCAGCCATTCGACCACACATGGCAACACACGGCTACAACGTACATACAATTTACACGCAAAAGTGGGGCAATACAGTATATGCCATTACCGTAAATAATTATGTGGACCGCGAACCAGACCGCTCCTAAGGGAAATTACAGGCAGACCAGTGGCTGCAGTGTTTCTATCTTTACCGGCTCAAATTGATTCTGTTATGGTGATGGTGTTACCCAGACATTAAGAATGTGGGCATAACAAGATGATGAATATTTGAGCAGTGAGTGCCTTGTTGTATTAACGCTGCTCGGGAAGCTGCCAATCCAGGTCAATGATCTGTCGATAACCCGAGAGTGGTAATAATAACAAAGTACCATGAATATTTCAAGAGCCAGCTTGTGTTATGTGAGATAATGTGGGCTGGAAGCTGTGATGGATATAGCTTTTGTAGTCCTAGTAGATAATTTGGTGATGGAACTCAATCTAATATATATGATAAAATCATGGTTTCATGCGGTAATTCAAACGAGAATCCTTTTGAAGATTATTCAATTAGAAAAACAAAAGAGTTTAATTTCCATCGTCCTAAAAGTTAAAATGAAAAATTAATCACCGTAAAGAAATAATTGAAAGAGACGAAAATGTTATAACAAGATGGCTTCTTTGAAATACAATAAATGTTAAAGCTTTTGCGTAATAAACCTGTAGGTGTGTTTTCACGGTGTAATAAAAAGATAACTAAAATAGTCCATTACCAAATGCTTAGTGACACATTGCCGTCATGCTCCAGGCCCTTGACATAGAAAGTCTATCCACACAACCATACACTTTAAGTGCATAAATTTACAGATGAAAATGGTTTGAAAAATAGTACATAGTGTTCAAATTTCCCAGTTTACGTGTGCTGGCTATGCTCAGGCGGGAATTCACAGTCGGTTTAGCACGGCATTTTTACCAAATTCTTTGAGCAAAACTATTTGTGGTTTATAAGTTTTAAGCTACTTTTTCAGCCGTAAACGGGCAATATACACCCAAGCAATAAAATTATAATACTATGGGTAAATGAAGGATATAATAATCACAGACTCAACCAAACTTAAAAAAGTTTCCAATATTGAAAACTGTTTACATCAATTATACAAGGTCGATGACTTTTTCATAATTCATGGTGTTGGAAATACATAAATGTACAAGATTATGTACTGTAGAGGTTTACAAACGAATCTATGGTGGCATTATTGTGCTCAATTTAAATATTTAAATATAAGATATTTTTAAAATATTAGATTTTCATTTAGGGCGCACGGTTGGCGCAGTGGTTGAGCGAGTTGACTGCTGCGCTGCGTGTTGCGGTTCGATTCGTGCACTCCTTTATCTTTCACAGGCTCACGTCTGAATAATTATATTCGTTAATAAAATAACTATATTCGTTTTGTTCAGTCATGAAATTCACGTCACTGGTTCAGTAAAGAGAATTGGAAAACAATAATTTCATTTGTAAACATCATTTTTGATTAATTTAATTTTGAATTCAAAAATTAAATAATATTATTGAGATAGTATTTTTTTTTAAATTTATTCATTTGTTAAAAAATAATTTAATCTGATGTTTTTCAATAACCAGTTTTATTTCTATTAAAAACAACCCACTCACTCAGTCAATTAGTCTGTAACATTGCTTTTGTTATAATATTATCTTTACTAGCATCATTTAAGTACCTATCATAAAATAACGCTATCATTAAGTGAATAATTATATTTTATTTTTCTTTACTGGCAACAAAGTGACTACTCTGATATTTTGAAACTAAAACTTACCGATTCTGATTACAATCTTTTTCAGAATTCTCAAGATTTTTACGTGACATCGACCACAATTCAATCTCCTTTCCATAAAAATGGTAGAGTAACCATGTAGCAGCTAAGAATTGTTTAAAAATTCATTAAGTCACAAAGCAGAGAAAATTTCGAACTTTATTGGTTTACCGAACCTTTCAGCCTGACAGACAGTGACTTTGAAATGGATACAACGGCGTTTGGATTAAGTTGACTTAACTATTTAGTTTTCGTAAAATGATATTAAAAACAAGATGGCGGCTTGTGTATTGTATGCAAAAATATTTAACTTAATAAGTTTAAGATGAAAACAATGAATACGAGTTTTAGTTGAATTTAGGAAATTACTTCAGGTTAAGCCTAGATTTAAATGTATTAGAGGCAAGATATTTGGTAACTTGGCATACTTTCAAGTGATTTCTATAAACTCTTTTTTAACCCACCTGTTAAGCGAAGTAGCAAATTTTGAAAAAATGTATCCAACTTAAATTAAAAATAAACATGTATCAATTCCAAAAAATATTACGAAGCAGTGTAATTATAAAGCTAGCCTCGCTTAAACCATGAAACCGAACTTAAGTTATACAAAATCAAGCGATGAGTTGATATTCAGAAAATATTTCATTTATTTTCCAGCCCATGAATAACAAATTATTATTTTGATTTTATTGTGATTGCTTATCGCTTGACTGCATTCGAAAAACAAATTAATATTTGCCACAGTTACCATAGCAACACAATCAACAATATCACACTCGACTTGCGTCTCGCAATTAGTGATGGTTCACTGAACGTTAATTAAACGTAATGGCTTGATATTTAATCTGTGGAGGCTAAATTGTTCACTTTATCGAAGATAAACACTGTTTAGGCTGTCAAGGGCGATCGATTTGTGAGCAATACGTACTTGTATACTCATTATAAATTTTTTGTATCGATGGTTTTACCAACCGAATTTTGACAGCCGTTCGAAATTTGATTAGTGCTGAAGTTCGAATATGCAGCCAAAAAAAGTGAGTGCGAAGGATCTGAGAAATGTGTGTAATGTGTGTACTTCACAAAGTAGTTTGAAGTGAATATCATTCCATTCAAATATTACAGTGACTCAAGTATTTTAAGACTGTTATTATTATGATTGTATTAAAAAATCATGCCCTCAAAGTGCTGAGTAACAAATCAATGTGCATGAAACATTCTGTCGTTCTGATAGAAGAAATATTGATGACAATATTTCTTCTATCAGAACTACATTTGTAGAATATATTCGTTGGTTCAAATGGATGGGCAATACCCACATAAGTTTTGAAAACATATAACAAAAAAAAAAAACTAACACATAAACCTTGACGGACTTGCGTTGGGCGGTGTATCGACTATTGGGAAACTTCTCATTCCGGCTATTGAAGTTTCACTTCGCAACCAAAGCACGAACGGCTTATGTTGACATAACCAAAGTTGACACGGCCAACAAACATTTTGGCATGTGAGCTTCCTACCATTTGATTAGAATTCCTATGAAATCTCTGTGGCTAACTAAAACTATGCTAACTTTCTTTGAAAAAATTTCATAAAAGAATGTTTGTGAATTAATAAACCAATGTCAACGAAAACTAGATAACGATGAGTGATGATTATCAACTTATAAATAAGAATATTTATTTAGGTTTAAATTAATAATTTTGTCTTACACAATAGAATTCGATTCTCGTCAGTAAACTGGACCTTTGTAAATCCATTGTGAAACTATAGTAAGTTTGGGAAATTGCCTACACAATGTTTTACTTTTGAGGAATATTGCCAGAAATTATTTGACTTCGGGTTCTAAACAGACCTGTAATCTATTCTAGGTGCCCTGCAGAGTTTTACTATTTGCTTTAACCCTAGAGTGGGCGTGGTATGAGCATTTTGCAGTGCGTGGCAAATAATACGCATAATATACGTTGCACACAAGTATCGAAAATCAACTGTCGTATTTCGGTCTCGAATGCCCAACATGTGCATACTTCGGGTGGCCGCAGCACGCCGTCCTGCACAAACATCTGCTTGACCCACACGGCACTGGTGTGTGAGAGCGCAGCGTAAGACAATCGACACCTCTAAACAGTAATATTGTTTGACCGAGTCCACTCTTTAATTTCATCCACGAGCATATTATACATGTCACGGTCAAACATCTTAGTACCCTACATATCTCACCTACCAGTATTTCAAGTTTGAGTACATCAGAGCGCAAACGGCTGCAGTAGAAAAGGATTGGCAATTGCTTAGCGGGCGCCCTCCAATGTTGGTATAATTTTGATTATATTTATAGGATTTGCTACAACCAGACCACATGTTATGAGAAGATCTTGTCAGAAAAAGTTAGGCCAATAATTGATAAACCATTTCTTGATTTGTCCCAATAAATAACCAGGGATAAAATATCTCTCATGCACGAACATCCATTAACGAACAATAAAAGGATCAACAAAGTTACCCTGCAACTAACAATGTGTGGACATGATTGTGTACAGTATCAGTACCGTTTTTACCATACGGGCACACGGGGCCCGTGCCCAGGGCCCCCATCCTTAGGGGGCCCCGAAGGGCCAACAATTTCTCTCACATTTATTCTCAAAACATTTCAGTAACAGTGAGCAACCGGGGTCGAAAATAAAACTTACTTTTGTCTTTTTAGCCAAAATTTTGGAAAAAATGTAATGAATTTGCAGAATTTTATCATAAAGATATTAATGCATATGAACTCAAAATAGAATGTTTTCCAATATTTAAAAAACATAGCAAAGCAATCATCGGATTTGAATATCGCAACCTTACTTAACCTCATAAAGTCATATAAATGAGAAGGAACTTCCAAACGTTGAAGTTGTTACAAGAATATTCCTTTGCCTAATGGTTACCAATTGTAGTGGAGAGCGTTCATTTTCGCAGCATAAGAGAATAAAAAAACAGGCCAAGTGCGAGTCGGACTCGCGCACGAAGGGTTCCGTACTATTATCGCAAAAAAAGGCAAAAATATCACGTTTGTTGTATGGGAGCCCCACTTAAATATGTATTTTATTCTGTTATAGCGGCAACAGAAATACATCATCTCTGAAAATTTCAACTGTGTAGCTATCACCGTTCATGAGATACAGCCTGGTGACAGACAGACAGACGGACCGCGAAGTCTCAATAGTAGGGTCCCGTTTTTACCCTTTCGGTACGGAACCCTAAAAATGAATTGCGAACAACAATTTCACAAGAACGACTAAGTAATTTGTCAATTGTGTGCATAGAAAGTAACAACCTTCAAAAAAAATACTTTTAGGATATATTAGAAGATTTTGCTAAACAGAAATCCCGAAAGAAACCACAGTCGTAATCGTAACCAAACACCCAGCAGCATACTAATATCATTAATGACATAATTATTATATTATATATTTGATTACCCATAATAAATAGAAGATCATAGTAGAAAAATGTTAGTATAATTCGCATTCTTTACTTTTCAAAAGGGCCCCAAATTCTTGTGTGCCCAAGAGCCCCAGCATAGTTAAAGACGGCCTTGTACAGTATAGTCTTTTTTGCTGGAATATGTCTGAGATATTGAAATATTTTTTTCTGAGATTTCCTATAAAGTGAGTAAAGAAGCCAATTTTTAAACGCTTATATTAAATTTCAATACTTTATAAGCTTTTTTTATTATCAGTGCTTAAATAAATGTATTACAATATGCGCGGAAAAATGCGCTTATTTCAGGGTTAAAACCTCACCACAGTACCTATAATAACATTTCAATCAAAATCCTTCAATATTAAACATGAAATCCAACATCTGAGACAATGATCACAAAACGATTTCTGTAATATCTTCGTAAATTCATTTATCTTGAATCTCAGTCCCCTATCCCTTTACCTAACTACTTTAATTATCATTATCATAGTTTATTGGGTGATCTGATATAAAGTAAGATATTATGGTCCCAGTTAGGCCGCTTGAATAACTTATTCGTAAGTTACAATGAAGTTATTACAAATTTACCTTATTTGCGGTCTAGTGCATGCATCTGCATCTGCATCGATTATGTCTCTAGTTAAAATAGATAAGACATACAATTTTATCCAGTCTAAGGTAAGTAACCTCTTAGAGTCAAGTTAGACAAAGTATTCTTTTGGGTATACCTACCTGAGTAGCTCAAGGTGGGTCGATAACTTGAAGGTCGCATAAATCTGCGGAATGCGAATAGCACAGGGCCAGTCGATATGACGTCGCTAACACCACGTCCATCAGTAGACAATTTTTAACACACGTTGTTATGATGATAATAAGTAGACACGGTCATGAAAAATTACAAATTATAATTGTTAATCCTACGCTTTCAAAATCAATAAATTGGAAAATTCAGCCCACAGTAGCAAGCACATGAAAAAGGGGTACCGGCAATACAAGTGGCACGTTATGAAATATTCCTAGCTTGTGGCTGCTCCGTATAACCCAGCCATTGGTACCGAGAAATGGCACCACAGGGACCCACTAATTCTGTGTAATTCGGTCTCTCCAAGACCTCCTGTGACCACTGGACTACGGACCTCTAATAACGTGGAATGCAAAATAAAATAAAAAACGTATTTTTTTTTGCATCCTCTTCCTAATTTGGCAAGACTTTTTGATAGTCTCGCCTATTTAGGCCTATTTAATCACAACTACAAAAAATAGCTTATCAAAATACCTACTTGATATTTCAGCTTGAATACATACATACCTGTGCATATACGTTGGAAATCCCAAATTTAATGTTTTTTTAAGTTAAATTAAACATATGATGTAGATTTGACAAATAAATTAAATGTACTTTATCAAATTGTTTTCTTTTTTTTTGGTACACTACAAAATACCTTCGTTTGTTCGCAATATGTTCTCTATCCATTACTATAGAATTCGCTTTTCGGCTGACATGGATTGATGGATCACTGTAATGGTAAATAATGGAAAAACGGAATGCGAATGCTTTTACACGACATTTGAACACCCTGACAAATAACTATTGCGCAGTTTATAAAATGCGTCCATTATTAAAATAGACAACCAATTAGTAATTTCAAGGCGTCGAATATTAACTGCCAGACATGCGTCTTCTGACTATCAAAATGGTCTTTCGTCAGACAAACGCTCTATGAAAATAATCGTAAAAAGACAGGCACGTAGTTAAAATTGACTAAAATCTATCTGTAAAAATTATTGGTGTTCGCTTTGTCTAAAGTGCACGAACACTTTTGTTTGAAACATACATATATTATCTCAGGCTGATGTCGATAAAGCACTTTACATATTTTAGAATACGAAAATACTAAATCAAAGTAAAATAAAAACCACATTTAAATTCAAAACTAAATCGGATAAAGGCGCCTACAACATAAGCTGCTTGTAGCTTAAGCTGCAGAAAATACACAACATTTTTACAATTATATTTAAACTCAGCTTAAATTAATAGTCCGTATAAAATATATTATATTATTATATGGGACTTAAACATAACTGGTGATATGTGTCTGTATTATAAATGCGCTTTTAAGATTTAGATTTAGTTACTTTAATTAATATTATTGTTTGTGTTATTTAATTCGAATGAAATATTTTGTTATAATGATTTAATAATTATTGATAATTATTTTAATTTTATTTAAATTATTTTTTATAGGTACTGTTTTTTTGTAATTAATTTTATAATTGAATACTTAATAATTTTTTAATTTAATAACCTTTGACTTTTTATTATTATGATTTTCTATAAAATTTAAATAACTAATAATTTGCGGGGATCTGCTGGTTGCGAAACGCACGGGACCGGTCAATGTGGCGACGCTTGGGCTTCCGCCTATGTCCAGCAGTGGACGTCTTTCGGCTGATATGATCTTCTTCTTCTTTCGTGTCGATTAACTCAAACTATACAACCATTCAGATTTTGTCCGACCAGTATGTAGCTACGAATACTTGGACAGGTCTATCATATGCTACGTTCAAATCCCGTAATGTGCAGGTTGTCTCTAACTCAATCTCGATCACAAAAGGCTGATATGATGATGATAAAATTTAAATTGCATCTTGACATTAGGACAATATAAAACGGACCTGTGTGACAGGAGACTCCTGTCATACAGGTCCGCCTAGTTCGGGAGTTTCAATAACTGCTGTAAAAAAATTATTTCAATAAAGATTATTTGTATTTGTTTTTGCTTTTGTGAAATGCTTATGTATACTGCGCTACCACAGGAAGATAGTGTAGTTATGTGAGACTCCAACCCACTAAAACTCCACGGTGTCCTCCAGTGCCGAACATAGGCACGCGTAACTACTCATCCGCGAAAGCTCACCTCTGCGCAGCCTTTTGGGAAACTCAGGCAGTGATGTTATGTTATAAAGTATACTTGAAATATTGACTTAACATTTAAGGCTCAAATTTCAAGTCCTGAAATCAAATCAACCTCGAATCGTCAAAGTGACAGTTAGAGCTTATTTTATCCGTTGTAGTTTTTCACTGACCCAAGTGGCTGCCTGTAATATGGGTCTTAGTTACAACTATAAACCCGAGCGACAACACCTGATAAATTCTTATTTTACTCAAAAAAATGTAATTTTATGCTCAGACGTAAACAATAAGAGTTGACTAAGCTGAAATTGAATAAAAATTCGAAAGTTTTATACAAAAATAACGAAATTAAATTTCGGCCCAGACGCTTCGTAATTTATTTTACTAAAATTTGCTGTCAGCACTAAATTCCATTGTTTTAAATCGAGTATAATAATATTATAACATGATTTTTAATATCTACCCGATGACAATACTGAAAATATCCAGATATTAAATGCAGTGTACGCTTGATTAAAACTGGTGGTTTATTATGTCATGTACAGCTATTTCAACACGCAAATTAAAATTAATATGCGTATTGAAAATGCTGTACAGGACAGCATTGTATTGATAGTCAATTAGTCACGTAAAAACATTATTAATAGGATCGTGTACTATTACCAAGCTGCTGTTAGTGCTGTAGTAGGTGCCAGAAGGGATTGAACTTAGTGAATAATAATGGTATTAGCACTGGAACAGAAATAATTACTGGTTTCATTATCTGAAAAATGCTCCGTTCAGCGTAGTGGCTGTGTCTGTGTCAAACCAAATAATCAACACGTTCTATATTTGAAACTAATTCTAAATTTGAATGGGTGTGCAAAACAAGCCAGCTCTATTTTTCTGCCTGCCTGCATCAGTAAAGTTCCCTCAGCAAGCAACCTTCACAGTCCCTCACGGTAAACACTCTATTCGGAAAGGTATTACTTTTGCTTTCCTACAAAGCAGATTGAAAGTCCTGCGGGTCAATAGTTTGTACTTACCTGTACCTGTAAAGCAAGCATTTAAAATAAAGAGGTCACACGAGTCACTTCATCCGTATTGCCGGTTTTTCGGTTTCCGATACTTACGCCGGTATCATGAATTATTCATGTACAGCTCGGGTGTCGCTTATCGATGTTGTCGGGTCGCATGTAAAGTGATTTATGAGAGTGCAAGATTCTCCATCGGGTTTCAGAGTTCGAAGCAGTTGATTGCTGTTGGTAGGGGTTTATTTTGCAGCTCGGTGGTGGCAAATTTGAGAACCTACGAACCGAGAATTCTAAAATCAATATATTCGAGGAGCATTAAAAAATTGTGCATGTCTGACAGCGTGAAACTCTGTTAAGTCAGGTTTAAAGGATAAGCCGAATTTGATATTATATGACGAACGGACGAACATTTTTTGACGTGTGTCAACGACTTAATTTGAAATAGAACTTCTATTAAAAGCTGCGCTAAATATGTTTAATCTTGCGATTATAATGAGATGGTATTGACCTTAATTCTGCATTCTAGTAGATCAGAAGTTGGTTTTGCTAAGAATCAGTCGCACAGCTATTTAAATTACAAACGAATACATCAACTGAATCTTCAATAACCTTTAACACAAAAACATCAACACAGAATCAAAACACGAAGTAACAGACGTGAATCCATCGCGTGTTTCCGTAGAAATGCGGTCCAGATTTGCGGGAAGGAAGTATTTCAGGAAATATCTCGTGATCTAGACTCGTTGATTATGCTGGTAAGCTTAACTTCGATCAAGAATGACTGATAAGAATCAATTTTCGTCGCGTGTAATACGGAACTACTGTAGATTTTGAGAGTAATAGGTTTGAAAGCAACAATCTTTTGTAGTGTTTTATGCGGATTTGGTTTCATCACCATCATCAGCCTTTTTAATGTTGCCACTGCTGGGACACAGGCCTCCTCTCTGTGAGAGGGAAGGGGCCGTAATCCACCACGCGGGCTCAATGCGGGTTGGTGGATGTCACATGTATTAGATTTTTTGTTTTTAGGACATGCCGGTTTCCTCACAATGTTTTCCTTCACAACTATTTAATATTTTGTTTAGGTATATGGAAGGACTGGAAATAGAAATGCGTGTTTATAATAGGTGTAAACTCTGCCTAATCCTTTGGATAATACAGGCGTGATGTTATGTGAATTAAAACTTCTGAAGTTGTTCAGAAGTTTTAAGTGACAACATTGCACATTTGTAAAGAGATCAGTCTTGATGAGAGTTGCCTAATCAAGACTGATCTTATTGCAAATAGACGATATTTGCAGGTTTATTAGACCTTCCACGACTTTGCTAATTAGTAACAGAAGCGGAGGCGAAGTTCTAATCATACTTTTAATTCTTTTTAATGCAATAAAATTAAACCATACATTTGAAAACTATTAAATTATACAAAAATTATAAGACATAAAGTTATATCAACGCTGGAAATGTATTGTACCACCAACGAGTACGTTAAAAAACAACAACATATTTTGCAAAATATGAGAGACATATTGCGCACAGATTTAGTCGCGGAAAATACCAGTCATTTTACGTGGAAAATACATTTCCCTTAGGATATAAAATACAAGTTTTACAGGTTACATAATCCTGTTTCAATGTTCTAAAACTTTAAAATAAATGCATAAAGAAATCTTAAAACTATTTTAAGTTTGCGTTTAAACTGCATATTTTCTTAACTTTATTTTGCAAAATTATCATAATAGTAACCTAATTTTATGCAGTGACATTTTATAAAAAAATAAAGACGTAGAATTTACTCTGTTCGTTCTGCTCCATAGAAAACTAAGTTTTAAAACGAGCAATATAATATTTTAATCTACGTCTATTTATCAAGGATCGTAGTAGCAGGTGGCGTACTGTATTTGCTGCTTACCCCCATAGGAGAAATACGTGAACGTATGTAAGTATTACAGAAAAAATCTGGTGTACCGACCGCGAGGTCAAGGTATATACGATGACATGATGAACCCCGCGAGAATTTGCTTGTTGCCGAACGATCGATGTGACGAGTTGGAGTTGAATCAAATATGAGGGAGGCCTATGTCCAGCAGTGGACGTATTTAGGCTGAAATGATGATTTGTAGAGGTTATTAAAAAGTCTGTTTTAATAATAGGTACCTAATTTAGGTCTTACTGACAGAACAGAATCTATTATGTAGAATTTCTTGAAATTATCTTGCTCAAATTCATCGTTATTTAAGCTCAGAACATTAAACCTCATAATTAGGTTCTGTTTCAGTACACCTCAGTGGCAAACATAATTATTTTTATAATTAAATTACCGAAGAAATAGCTTTAAAGAACTATTAAAGTGTAAATTGCGTGTCGGCATTTTCAACTCTAAAACACTATTAAGTTCCAAACCATAAGCCATTTATTTACAAGATTTAAAACTGCTCACCTAGTTACTTTACTAATCAACCTATTTCAAATTGATATCTGACAAGTAATTTGTAACCAATGGTAAAGTCAGATAAATATATGTTATTCATCTTAAGGCACACACGGACATGCCATAAACCGACAAGAGGCTTTAGACAAAAAGGTATAATGCTGTTTTATGAGGCATAACGTGAATTTTGTCCCGGTGACGTTTCTAGTCAGGGTTTCAAATAAATTAAAGTGTTTTTTAACGAACATTGTTATTTCAAATGCATATAGAGAAGGAAATGTTATTATTTTTAGCTCAATAAAGTGTGGTCTACAACTATCAGTAGCTTTTATTTGGCATACTGCCTTTACTTTTTTTGTACCTTAAACACAAGCTATCTGATGAATTTCCCCAAAACGTTATACCGTAACGCAATTCTTCTATAGTTTTGTCAGCGTATTTAATGTTAAGTTTATCTAGATTTAATAAGTTAGTTAAGATTAAGTTTATTAGACACAGCATAGGTTTTATCTAAAATTACATTAAGATTGTTGTTATTACTAACAATGTTATTAACCTGTTCAGATTTAGATTTATATCCATTTCATAGTTATGTGATGCCATATTTTGTACTGTGAAAATAACTGTACTATCATCTACAAACAAGGTCATGGGATATTGAATAACTCTAGGCATATCGTTTATGTATACGAGGAACAATAACGGACCGAGGACGCTACCCTGAGGTACACCAAAGTTCGATTTTCTTGGTTTCGATTAGTACGTTTGTTCTAATTTTGTCTTCTGGCAAATCTTTGCTGTACTTGTTATTTGATACTTACTTTTTAGATACGATTCCATTAATTTAAATACTACCCTTTACTCCAATTTTTTTCTAATTTTGGCAAGAGTATGTTGAAATTTACAAAATCAAATGCCTTAGTCATATCCATGAACAAGGCAGTCGCACGTTTCAGTCTATCCATATTTGTTATAACTTTATTAACAAGGCCATGTATTGCCATATTTATATTAATCAAGAAAACTACACAGGTTGTTATAAAGGACTTTTTCAAAAAAAATTGAGAAAATTGGAATTAACGCATAATTACCTTATGAGGATTTTGTCTGTCATCTTTATTATACAGTGGTTTTATTACAGATATCTATAAATCTTTTTGGTATGTACCATTTTCTATGCATAAATTTACAATGAAACTAAGAATAGGTGATATTTCAACGGCTACACTTTTTATTACTTTAGTAATAATCTCGTCATAAGTTTGTGTTTATAAGGTTCTGATAATTTTATATATATCGACAGGGATTTTAGCAGGCATAAGCATTGAATTAGATGTGTTGGTAATTAATGATAAGTCAGGCTTTTTACTATTATATAACGGATGAACTAAATCAATATAATGATTATTGAACGCTTCTGCAATTTTTAGTGGATCTGTTATCTCTTTGACATTGATAGTTATTTTAGAAATATTTTCTTTTTTAATGTTAATTTATTTTTGGAGTTTTTAATATAAAGGTTATTTGTTGATTTGTGTGTGAGACTGATGACTTTTTTGAGCCAATTAGTGTATGTCTTTAAATTTTCTTTGTTTGCCGGAGTTTTATGTCTTCTTAATTGCCACGACATGTCTCGCTTGCGTTTACAACACAATCCTTCACCTTTCGTTACGCAGTTTAGTTTTTTATAATAGGTATTCGAACCTATATTAATATATAATAGGAACTCGAATTCGTCCAACCCCGCAAACACAAAGGTTTCATAACGTGATATTTCATTTCATTTTGATATAATATCACTTACCTAGATCCCTGAGGACAATTTGTTTATGTGACATTTAGATAATTTCAATTTACTGGTGATTTTTAGGTCGTATCCAAAATGTAAAAAAATATCCCTTATAAGATCACTTTCTTGTTCGTCTGTTCGTGTGTCACCACCGATTTTCTCAGGAACGAATGGACCTAGCAAGATGAAATGTATACCAGTAACTGAGGTCTAAAGTCCCTATTAGCTGTATACAAATCAAGGTCCTGAGTTAACACGATTCAAAGATATAAGCAAATTTAGCATTTAGGCAAAAAGTAAGATCTTACAGCACAAATAAAGGGAGAATTCCAAAAAATTAAAACTGAAAATTAAGGTAAATTTTGGTACTTACAAGTTTTCGCGAAAATCAAAATTTGCCCATATCTTTAAAACTTAGCCACCAATAAAAATGATACCAATTTTATTATGGTGGTATAATGGGTAGGTATGGAACCCTCGGCGCACGAGTTCGACTCGCACTTGACCAGTTTTTTTTAAATCAAAAGTGGTAGACAATAAAATTAATATCCCTGACGTTTACCTAACCTAAATTATTAAGGGAAGTGTTATGTTTCCCAGTAAAGCAGACAAAATAAACAGGGAGTGTCAAAGAAAACACGATTCACGGTCGACATTAAACGAACAATTCGTTTAGTCACTTCGTAATAATTAATTTTCAGGGATTTTTTAGGCTATTCAATATTTGTCACCTAATTTTCTAGCCTATCTTTTATTCATGACCTTGTTGTATTTTATTTTCTAATCAGCTTACTCCTATTTCAGTTTAAAAATATGTACGCCAGCGGAAAAGGTATGTATTATTTGTTGTAGTTGGACTACAATTCACAGTATCACTACAAAGTAAGTAAGCGGCGGCGCTCTTGTGGTATCACTGAACTGTGTATCATTTTAGCTTAGGTCAGTATCTTAAAGTTAATTTTATAAGTTCAATTTAAAAAAAAAAAAAACTAATATACTTTTTTACGAACATAATCGTGAAATTTTTGAAGATGTAACACTTTCACGCAAAAACTGCTGAACAGATTTTGATGAAACTTTATAGAAATATAGCTTATACATCAGAATAACAAATAGACTATAATTTATAAAGATATTGGGCGAAGTACTAATACCACGCGGGCAGACCTAGTCACACTAATATAATAAAGGCAAAAGTTTGTGAGAGTGTTTGTATGTTTGTTACTTCTTCACGTTCAAACGGCTCGACGGATCTGGATGAAAGGAGAATGCCCATGGACAGTACTTTCAAACAAATTATTGTATCACAATCATTTCTGGACAATAAATTAAACAAAAATAATTTAAGTATTTTAACTTCTTTTCTAAAAGATTCCTATTGGGGTTCATTTTTTTGAATTAATAAGTATTTAACTTCCGTTTCATAGCTCAAACACATTCCGCCATTTATGTTAGGGTTGAGGCATGTTGACATGATCTGACATCGATTCATCGAAGAATCGTTTTTTTTATAATCTACCTGAAACACTGAATCGATCCAAGGATCTCCTGTACCGAACCGATTCACCTCTATAATGTTGAGAACTAATTGATTTTGAAATTGGTTTGATTTACTAGATTAATGCAAACCAAGATAACAAATGAATCATGTTTTTAGAAATCGATTATATTACCAATTTGGTAACATGCCTATAACTGTCAGTCATTTCATTTGACAGTGACAGTCATGTGACAGTAGTCGCCTTTTCATTTAATTTATTTGTATGTTGTGTTGCGTCAAGTTTCGGTTTTCGTTCTCACGTTACGAAATACTTATCTTATCAATACAACACCGCCGTGTGTTTGTGAAAATAATGCTTAATAAAACAGGACTATATATTTGTGATTTCCGACATGGCTACGGCTCGAAGTTGGTGTCTAAAATGTTCTTTGATGTTGGTGCCATAATTATATGCGCAGAAATAATATTTTGCCGCATTTTTGCATTTTAATTCCTGATAATATATTGATCATATTACGGGCTTGGATCTACACCGGTAAGTAAGAATAACATTGTATGTCTTACCAGCACTTAAACAGATGCCTAATGATTCCAAATCTTAAATATGCTGGCATAGAGTCCATATTGCTGTGAATCTACTACAACCTAGAAAGGAACATAATTTGTTCAATATCTCTAAACACCCGCAATGAAAATTGACTAAAGTTGGTACGTGTAATTAATTAAAGTAACATAATCAAATAAAGGTGTTTTTATCATTACACGCAAATGTTTCGGTCAGTACATTTCTCCATACAAAATGGGCATTCTCCTTTAGCACAGAGATAGATTATAGTTAGGAATAGCTCATAGGCTACTTTTATCTCGGGAGTATGTTCCCTTGGGATAATTTTCGATATTCACGCGGGCAAAGCCGCTGGCAAAAGCTCTTAATTCATAAAGCATGACAGCGGAACTTTTCAAACGAAAAACTTCAACTTAAAATAAACCTTTTTGTCGGAAAAACATTCAACCTTTTTGATAGGCTTGTATTGTTACAATATGTATGTGTTACAAAAAACAATGCCCCACTTAAACCTCAACAAAAAAAGAACTCAAGTCAATAGAAAACACAATACTCACTACACACACGTAAAATAGTCTGGGGATTGTAAACGTCGAAGTGACATAGGTCAATCTAATCCAATCGATGCACGTCGCCGACATTGCCAAGGGAATGTCAACATAAGTCACGATATACGTGGGTATGCATGTAATGAAGTGATGTCATACGTGGGTGGATAGTGAACTGATTAATTTGACTTGTGACAGCCTAGTATTTATTTGTGGAGGACCTATAAAGGGTTAATAGCGAGGAAAAGTAAATAGATATTTTTACATACGCTTGCTGTTACTCTGTATGTACTATCGGCTAAGTAATTTCCTTAGACATAAATCTAATATAGGTAACGCAAGTCCCTTAATCTGTAGGAAAACCAAGCGTTCCTCTTTTTCACAAACGATTAAAAAAAATATTTACCTACCAATGAAATAAAACCATTTCCAATGCTTCGGCCAACTTTTATATACATTATTTACAGCTTTTTCTAGATTTCGGTGGATTTCCGGTGCCGATAATGCAAAATGAAAAGCTCAGAATACGATCATTGGTCGTAACTTAACTCCGTTTTTTGGCACGCGAAGTACATACAATCGCGTCATCTAGTTAGATTTATGTCTGTGATCATTTCCTATTTAAAAACATTATTGGGTTCTTATTTCTTTTTAAAATACCTTTTGAATCTTAAAGATGTTTATGACAGTATACATAATGGTGCTCCCAAATCGCTGTTAGCAATGTTTACAAACATTAGTAAACATTTTCTAAATAACATTTTATCATAATGGTACTCCCACACAGCTGAAAAGTGTTTGAATGTTAGCTAATGTTAGTAAACATTTTGTAATGTAATAATATAATGTAGTAATATTAGTAAGCATCAGTGTAAGAGGATTCAAATCATTTAACAATTCCTAACATTTGTTAGTAAATGCATTGGTGTTAAATAAATGTTTGAAAATATTTTTAACAGCGGTGTGGGAGCACCATAACATCACGCCTGTGTTGGGACGAAGAGTTATGCAGAAGTGTATCTAAAATATACCCACATTAATTTAAGCAGTTATGTTGAATTCCCTTGAAATAGGAGAAGAGCCAATTGCTTTCAAACGAGCACAAATCCGACTCCATCTGTTGAAGAACATTTCGAAAATGGAATCATCAATCAAACCCACAACGATGCAAGACGAGCCTATTATTATCATCATTAAAATATAAGTACTTTTTCTTAGGTACAAGTATAATGACGCCTACATAAAGCAGTTAGGAATAATGAGAGCATTAAAGATATTCTCATATAACATTTTATATTAATGACATCATGAAACATTTATACACCTATAATATCAGTTACACTACCTACGCATAATAATTACGATCATTCTTGATTGTACCGTAAAAGGAAAAGATTTCCTGTATAAATATGTAGCTGAACCGCTCGCGTCAATGGCTAGTCTCCGCAGATACATACTTAGATACATAAACTCACATGTTTATCCCATTGAGGTACGTAAAAGAAATACAGTAATTACATAACGCTACCTTTTTTTTCTTTTTTTCGCAATCTTCTATGGTCCTTCGTTCTCTGCTAACATTTCTTAAGAGGTCTATTTGAACCTCCTTTGCCTTTTCACTATTTCAGTGATGCTGATTGCCTATATTTCTGAAAAGTTTCATTCATATAAATCCGCATTCTGTCCAGCATAAATTGCCAGGCCGTGTAAAATAGACAACAAGCTTTTCATTATATATTTTAAGATATTTATTTTGCAACTAGCTGTGCCCGTTGCTTCGCTCCCGTCAACTGCCTACCCTTTCCTGTCTATCCTACCTTGCTACCTTCAAATTTTTTTATTATATATATTGATGATGATAAAAATAACGAGAGCGCAGTTCTTAAGTACATAATTTTACTCACAATAACCGAAATTTTAACGTGAATGATGTAACGAATGTGCCATTTTCTAAGGCTATTTAGATATCTCTAGATTTTAAAGCAGACAAAAAGAGAAAGGGTAATATATAAAGAAGTGTAATAAGCATTAAATTTCATATGAGACGTGCCTCAACGTATCACGATCGCAAGAAATAGTTTGCGAATGCAATTTTTATCAAATTGCTTTTCAGTCTAACGACCGTTCGTTAACCTAACGGTTCAAGGATTTAGTATCAAATTAAATATAATAGGGATAGATGTAACGCTCAATTTTACTTTTATCGTTCACTTTTTAATACGACATGAAAGGTTTGAATCGTGAAATAGATTTTTATAATCAAATTAATTATTGTGATTTTTAATTTCGTAGTAAGTTCTTTATCTAACTTTCGTGTTAGATAAAGAACCTATAGATTTAGACATAAAATGAGCTTTATTGATAGAGCGAGATCGCTAATTGGCAGCCCCATGTAAATAATAAGGACAAAATATTATTTTTTGTCTTTGTCACCATGGCCGGCTTTTGTTGTTTGTCAAACTCTAATGTCATGACAGGTTTGACAAACAATCTCGGTCGTGTTTGATTTTCTGTGATTTCGTGATATAAATTGTTTATTGAGACAAGGAATTGGGTTATTTATAGATAATAAGTGTCAGTGCGATGGTGGCTTGAAGTGTTCAAGGCTGTAAAAGCCGAAGTGAGCGAAAACTTGATGGAATAACATTTTACTAGTAAGTTTTTTTTTTTATTATCAATAAGCTCGCGCTTGACCACTATCTCACCTGATGGTAAGCGATGATGCGGTCGACGGTGAAGCGCGCTTGCCTAGAAAAAACCCATTCACTCTTGACTTAAAGACCCCTAGATTGTAGCTATCGGGAAACACAGACTCCGGCAGGGAATTCCACTCCTTAGCTGTACGCATAATAAAAGTGTCCCCAAAACGTTTTGTGTGTATGGGTGGGATGTCAACCATGTACCGATGACGCACCGCCGTTGACGAAATCATCTTTCCTTTGGTTTTAAATCGCTATATGATGATCAATTATGTTGTTTTACAGTGAGATATAATCATTATAGCTTAGAAAATTTAGATTCAATACGTGTTTTCAATAACTTAAAATAAAATAACCTTAAACTATGAAAGGTTCAGTGTTGCTATTGTATGAATTTAATTTTACCCAACTAAACATATTTATTTTTCGTGGTACATACATAGGACTGTTAACTTCATTAGGTACCTTTCTTTACTACGCTGTAGCTTATTTTGTTTATAACCCCATAGAGATATCTAGCGTAGTATGCTAATAAACTGTATTTTACATTTTAGGTTTCCGTCTAATAGTGAAAAAATAAAGAATTGGCTGGATGCTACTGGAAGACATAATAATGACAATAATAAAAAATGGACGAAGTTATGATGACGAACAACTACCGGAAATACATTGTGAAGGATGGCACAGTTGACATCTGTCGGGCATGTCACCGGCCGGGTGAATCTATCCGTCACATTATCTCCAGTTGTTCTAGTCTGGCTAACGAAGACTATTTGCATAGACACAACCTTGTAGCCAGGATTATCCATCAGCAACTTGCTATTAAATACAATCTTGTGGAATCGGAAGTGCCTTACTATAAGTATGTGCCCGACCCAGTTCTCGAAAATGGCAATGTCAAGTTGTATTGGGATCGGTCTATCATCACTGACAGGACTATTGTTGCCAATAAGCCTGACATAGTGGTGATAGACCGACTAGAGCGTCGCGAAATGATTGTTGATATAGCGGTCCCCCATGACGAGAACCTCGTGAAGGCTGAGAGAGATAAGAAAAGCAAGTATCTCGATCTAGCGCGCGAGGTTGTCGACATGTGGGATGTGAATACAGCAATCATTGTGCCGATAGTCGTGACGGCCAATGGCATAATAGCCAAGAGCCTCGATGAACATCTGAGGAGGCTCTCGTTAGGCAGCTGGATCAAGGGCTTGATCCAGAGAGTAGTACTACTGGGCACGGCGCATATAGTCAGGAGGTTCCTCTCTCAGGAGCCCTGACCACCGGTAGCTTGGACCCTGTTCTCGATACCGGTGGGCTACTGATTTTGTATTTTTAAATGTTTTTTTATTTTATTTTTTATAGAATAATATTTAAAAATGAAAAAATATGTATGTCGGCATTTCTAAGATATCGTTCTGAAGAGCGCTATGGTTTCAAATGACTTTGACAGATGTCAACTTGACGTTAACACATTACGCTAGTTTTTGGCGCGAACGAAAAAGGACAGAAGGAATCGAGGGAGAATATGGAGGGTTGGATTGAGTTGTGAATTCGTGATAAAAACCTAAAGAGAATACAGTCAACAGTGAGAGTTACCGATTGTTCGTGTAGATAAAACTACGTGTAATCGTGGAATGTCGTTTAAGTTATTCGCCAATACATAACGTGATTAGTTACATTGTGAGCCTACATACAAGCAAAGAAGTTGGTTTGTTTAACATCTAGCCCGAAAGAACCCATGCAATAATGGCTTTTCCTGACAATTACACAGTCGTCCCTACATCAGATCGTGGGATATAAGGGCTTGATATTTAGGAGACTAGTGAAATAACAATCGAACAACTTGTGATCAGTGAAATTACCTACTGAAAGAAAGTTGGTACCTAGCGGGAAACTTCAAATAAATGAAGACTTGTGTGACGGGTATTCGGTCAGAACATAATCTTATTTGCAGCACAAGGAGTGACTGAAAAACATTCCTCAACCATAAAGTTTGATCATGATGGTTTGAAAGCTTATTGAAAGGTCTTCTTCTTGCTCAATTAAATTTGGAGAGTTTACAATAATAGTAACTAGTTTAAACTAATGAAGATAACTAAAGTCACATAATTATCATTTGCACTAATACCGTTTAATTGAAAGAATACTGGAAAGATTCCAATTAATTGGTAGAAAAACCAGGAACTAAAATCAAGACTTGATTTTGCAAATCATGGCCTGGAGAGAATCATGACTATTTTGGAAACATGGTTAACAAGTTTGCAAAGTACCTCAAGTGATGGGATTCTTAACGCTACCTGCCTGGTAGTATGTTGTGTTAAAGGTAATGGTAATTGAAGAATCTGCTGCGCATGAGAAAGTTCAGATTTAACAAACATCTGGTTACGGAAAGTATCTACAGTAGCTGGTAAGGTCACTTTATTTTTATTATTTTTCAATTTTCAATTATTGTTCATGGAAAAAGAAACTTTACCACCCTTTTGTGGTTCCACTGCAGTTGGTTAAACAAAATTTACATTGTAAAGCTGTTGAACTTCTTGTACACTACAATATACAATGTTTTTGTCTGTTAAAAGAAAATAAGTGGAGATAAAGAAAAAGCAATTGATTGCACATTACAGATTCAAGGTTGTTTCAAATTGTAGATTATTATGGTTTTCACAAAAGTCTAACTTTTGTGCCTTAGAAACATAGTATGATAATCTTTGCTGTTACTCATTGACGGTGTATTCATTTTACAATTTACGTGATGATTGATTTTTTTAATTGCTGTGTGATTGTTACCTAATTGTTTGACTGCCTTGTCCACAATTATTACTTGGGGTCTAGGGTTGAATCTCTGGACAACATGTAGTGGTATCCTATTGCTTGAAGCTTGAACTTGGTTGGTGAGTTAAGGGTGCGCCATACACCTTTGCTTGCAGACATCGATTGGTGAGTGCAGACATGTTATTTTGTGTTATAAAATTGTCTCTATGTAAAGATATTCGAATATGTCATAATATAGTGGTTAGTGCTTTAGTGACAGTACTTATCACAGAAATCTTGTAATTTCTTAATATTGGTAGTGTGTCTTCATGGGGTTATTTATGCCGTTCATTAATTTTTACTACCGTTGTGATGGCACTGTGGCTGGGCCACTCGATGCTGCTCTGTGTGTTGCGGGTTCCATTCTCATGTGGAGTAGATGTTTGCGTGGCCTGCAAGTGGTTGTTCTGGATCTGACTGTTTGTGAGTTTGGAGTGTTTGTGAACGCACCCATAATACCTGTTGATTTGATGTCTGATGGAAGGTGGGAGCCTGGTGCCTCCGGTGCTTTGGTGACCTGTTGTTTGGAGTATGTGACATAGTATGATGTGTTAAGCATCTGGAAGGTATGGCACCCTTGGTGCTTCTAGACCGACCTGACGTTTGTTGCGAGCCAGGTTCGTTAGGTAGGTTGGTGGGTGGTCGAAGGGGCCCAGCACGCCCGGTCCACGCCACGCGTTTTACAGGTGGATGGTCGAAGGGGCCCAGCACGCCCGGTCCATGCCACGCTGTTAGTAGGTGGGTGGTCGAAGGGGCCCAGCACGCCCGGTCCACGCCACGCGTTTTACAGGTGGATGGTCGAAGGGGCCCAGCACGCCCGGTCCATGCCACGCTGTTAGTAGGTGGGTGGTCGAAGGGGCCCAGCACGCCCGGTCCACGCCACGCGTTGTCCAGGTGGATGGTCGAAGGGGCCCAGTACGCCCGGTCCATGCCGCGCTGTGAGTAAGTGGGTGGTCGAAGGGGCCCAGTACGCCCGGTCCACGCCACGCGTTGTACAGGTGGATGGTCGAAGGGGCCTAGCACGCCCGGTCCGTGCCACGCTGTTAGTAGGTGGGTGGTCGAAGGGGCCCAGCACGCCCGGTCCACGCCACGCTTTTTCCAGCTGGATGGTCGAAGGGGCCCAGTACGCCCGGTCCATGCCACGCTGTGTAGGTGGGTGGTCGAAGGGGCCTAGCACGCCCGGTCCACGCCACGCGTTGTCCAGGTGGATGGTCGAAGGGGCCCAGTACGCCCGGTCCTTGCCGCGCTGTGAGTAGGTGGGTGGTCGAAGGGGCCTAGCACGCCCGGTCCACGCCACGCGTTGTCCAGGTGGTTGGTCGAAGGGGCCAAGTACGCCCGGTCCATGTCGCACTGTGAGTAGGTGGGTGGTCGAAGGGGCCCAGTACGCCCGGTCCACGCCACGCGTTGTGCAGGTGGGTGGTCGAAGGGGCCCAGCACGCCCAGTCCATGCCACGCTGTGAATAGTTGGTTGGTCGAAAGGGCCCAGTGCGCTCGGTATACTTTGCGTGGTATGATGAGTCGTTGGTTGATTGAAAAGGGCCTTGTGCGCCCGTTCCACACATGATATGATGAGTTGTTGGTTGATCTAAAGGATCTTGTGCGCCTGGTCTTCACCGTATAATATCGCAGAGTATGCATGTCAGGAATGGACGAGCGGATCCAAATGGAATGTTACATTCTTTGGTGTGTGAGATTTGACGAGCCATTATAAGGATTGTTAAATGCTCGCGGCCTCGCAAAATGTCAGGAGGCCGTGTCGGCATTTCTAAGATATCGTTCTGAAGAGCGCTA
Organism: Anorthoa munda; assembly: GCA_945859665.1. Lineage (NCBI taxonomy): Eukaryota > Metazoa > Arthropoda > Insecta > Lepidoptera > Noctuidae > Anorthoa > Anorthoa munda. Next base: position 16,902,693 of record OX243908.1, read on the forward strand.
TGGTTTCAAATGACTTTGACAGATGTCAACTTGACGTTAACACATTACGCTAGTTTTTGGCGCGAACGAAAAAGGACAGAAGGAATCGAGGGAGAATATGGAGGGTTGGATTGAGTTGTGAATTCGTGATAAAAACCTAAAGAGAATACAGTCAACAGTGAGAGTTACCGATTGTTCGTGTAGATAAAACTACGTGTAATAGTGGAATGTCGTTTAAGTTATTCGCCAATACATAACGTGATTAGTTACATTGTGAGCCTACATACAAGCAAAGAAGTTGATTTGTTTAACATCTAGCCCGAAAGAACCCATGCAATAATGGCTTTTCCTGACAATTACACAGTCGTCCCTACATGTATATAAAATGAATACATGGAACAATAATAATATTTTTACTAACGTTCGCATTGGGAGGACTCGAGAAAGTCCTAATTGAGACGTTTTTCTTTAGTCCGCGATAAACTAGACGTGACAAAAAACTATACAAATGCCATCGTGAAAAAGAGACAAAACATATTTTAACTAAAGTAGGTTTAACAAGAGGGTTTTTTCGTAAATCGTAATCATACATTTATTCAATATAGTTTTACCTTTGTTTGGGGAAATTTGCCAACACGGCAACACCAGAAATAACTGTTGTTGTTTCATGTGCGGCCACGCCATGGTTAAATCTATAGGTTCTTTATCTAACTTTCGTAGACTAAACTGACAGCTGCCAATGACCATATTTTTTTAAATGTTGCAAGCGCGGAGCATAGTGTTGTAGGTAAGGCTTAATCATAAGTGATTCATCGAATCGATGTGACATGACTCCTAAATTTAATTTTAAAGGTGAAATATATTTAAATATAAATGTTAATAATACACACAGTACATAAACTTTTATTATAATAAATAAGAAATCAACAATAAAATAAATGCGGTCGATAGAATTCAGTCTGACATAAATGAGTTTAATTAAAATAAGGGTCGCTAGTTTCTTAAACAATGTATTTTTTTGCCGTGCAATAGGTCCATTTTCGATTAACTTTCGATCACTCAGGATACTAAAATATTTTTATGTAACGATAAATTGGCAATTCCCCAAATGTATTAGTTAGACTCGGGGTCCCAGCGCTAAGAAAAAAATTTTTTTTAAATAAATCTTACTAGATGGCGCGACATGCACCGAGTTGTTATTGAATGTGTGTAAAATTAACATTTTCTGGAATTGTACATAAAAATTGTATGTTATTGTTTAATCAACTCTTCTAAACTCAAAATTATGAAATATTGGGCTCTTAATTCATATTTCAAAGATTATTTGAACGGATCATATAAAATTGATGCCAATCGATGGCACGGTTTAAAATGTCTGAGGCATTCCACTCGATTGTTTAAATTTGTATTGTGACACATTTCGATGCAATGAAACTGTAAAAAAATACTAGAAAACAAATTTTCTCTGTTTTTAAAGAAAAAAATGTATGCACCGAGTAAACCCTTTTACTTGCAAGTTGCTGCTAACACCACCATCTATTGCCATGGAACGGAACTGAAGACGAATGATGTTCAAAAAATAATTGGGTTAATCTTATGGTTTAATATTATGGTTTAATCTTATGGTTTAATCTTATGGTTTAAACTTATGGTTTAATCTTATGGTTTAATCTTATGGTTTAATCTTATGATTTAATCTTATGGTTTAATCTTATGGTTTAATCTTATGGTTTCTTTGTATGGGATCTGTATACCAGTATTATATTATCTGTGGTTTAGTCTAGGAAATAAAAAATTAGAGATTATCCATTTTCCAACTACATTGGGGTCGGCTTCCAATCTACCTGGATTCAGCTGGATACCTATATTTTACATGGAGCGACAACCTAGACCTTCACTACCTAGTAACTGGGGAACACGATACCCCTTGGAGAAACTGGTGTCGGCTTTCCTGGCTTCTGACGACCCGTAACGTTCAATGTTCTAAAAATTATAGCAGGGACCAACATAATGAGCTTTCCGAGGCAAGGAGGAATCTCGCTATGTAAAGATGGTCACCCATCTGCGGACCAACCCCGACAAGCGTGGCTTAACTTTTGGATTGAAGATCGACCCGTGCAGCTATTATTATTTCGCCTAGAGCTTCTCCTTATAAAGTAATGGTTTTATTTTCTAGCTGCTAAATAAAACTGTAATATACCCTATGACAGAATGTCCAATAAACCAATATTTGTATAAGTCGCAAATATGTAATATCTTTATAGTGGAATTCAAAATAGTGGTCCAAACATTTTTAATATTCATAACCATGCTCTTATATTTAATTTTAAAGGCAAAACTGCAAATGCTTTATATATTCTTTTTGTAAATAAAAACCTTAACGCTAAAACTGAAATATTTACCAACTAAAAGCAGAAAACAGAATATGAAAAATGCAAAGAGACGTTTTCATAGTTAGAACTAAATATGAATTCATCCAATACCGTTCGTTGAAAAATATAAAATGTACAATATTTATCTTCGTTATTTATTCATACGTGATTCATACCAATATAAACTTTAGCTGGGCCACGTTGGAACTTTCTGTACTACTGCAACTAAACTAAAAGTCTTGGTATCAAAGGTAAACTATTTCATGAGAAATATTTATGAAAACTGTGCTACGGTTTTGATGGCAGATTTAAAATCGTTCACTTTTTTCGAGATTTATAGCTTGCAATATCGATCATTTCCTTGGAACCTTAGATAAGCATAGTTATAAAAGAAGTGAAATACCTATTCGCTACTGAAACATTGGCTTAGGTTAAAAAAAAACATATCAATAACATTTCTGAAACTGAATGATATGACTATTGAAACGACAGGACTAAAATAATATTATTTCTTTGGTACCTATTTTTTTCTTTTTTGACAGCGTTTTGTTTTGGAAGTTGGTCTAACTTTTTTGTTAAAAAGGTTTTTATATTTCCCTTTTTTTAGTTTTGGTACCTTAAGATAGGTGTTCAAATATGAAATTGCCGTTTTATTGTAATAGATACTTCGAATTGACATAGAACCTTCATGGTTTGAGATTTTTGAGTGAAACTATTTTTCAAATGGTAGCTATGAAGTTCTTCTTTTAAAAAATGTGTAACATTTGATAAACGACTTTCAGTTGTTTTTTTATTCAGCATAGAAAAGAAAGATGTATACTTCGAAAATTCGCGTAATTTTTGAATACGAGTTCCGACGCGGAATTAACGCGGCTGAAACAGATCGCAATATCAATGTTGCGTTTGGAGAGGGGACTGCTAATGAACGCACCGTGGGATTTTGGTTTAAACGATTTCGTGATGGAAACTTTAATTTGAAGAACGAACCACGCGGAAGACCGCCCACACAGGTGAATATCAATGAATTGAAAGAGATGGTGGAAGCCGATCCGCCAAATTACCCAGGAATTAGCGGCATGGTTTAACGTTACCTTACCAACAATATTGACTCATTAGCGTCAAATCAATCAAATAAAAAAATATTGAAAATGGTTGCCTCATGATTTGACTGATCTGCAGAAAGAAACGCGTGTTGAAACTTGTGTTGCCTTGTTGACAGAAATGAAGGAATATTGGATCGAATTGTGACATGTGATGAAAAGTGGACTCTTTACGATAACCGTAAGCGATGGCTGACCCCAGGTCAAACGCCACAACAGTGTCCTAAAGCAAAGCTTACCAATAAAAAGGCAATGGTAACTGTTTGGTGGTCTCAGCATGGTGTTATTCACTATAGCTTTCTCCGATCTGGTCAAGCAATAACGGCAGATGTCTACTGTGCCGAACTCTGAACAATGATGGCAAAACTAGCAGTGAATCAGCCCCGACTCATGAATCGATCTTCACCATTATTGCTCCATGAGAACGCGAGACCTCATACAGCACGAGAAACCGTTTCAACTCTACAGGAAATGCAATTAGAAACCATTCGTCACCCTCCGTATTCGCCAGACCTTGCTCCAACAGACTACCATTTATTTCGTGATTTGGACAATTTTCTCTTCTCAGGAGGCAGTACAAAATGCTTTCACATAGTTTTTCGAATTTAGATCACCAGAGTTCTATCGCAAAGGCATAAATTACCTTCCTATTAGATGGCAGCAATTTAAAGATAACTAGCTGTTCCCCGCGGCTTCGCTCCCGTGGACCACCGCACAGGACCCGTTTTCGGCATTAAAAAATAGCCTATGTCACTCAGGAATAATGTAGCTTTCTATTGGGGAAAGAATTTTTTAAATCGGTCCAGTAGTTTCGGAGCAATAGGCTCCGAAACTACTGGACCGATTTAAAAAATTCTCGGTACAAACCAACAAACAAACAAACAAAATTTTTTTCTCTTTATAATATTATATATAGTATATAGTATGGTTATTATTTTGATTAAGTAAATATGTTAAATTAAAAAAAAACTTATTTAAATTTTTCAGTAAAAATCCTCAATTTCATACTTTAACCCCTAATATTACCATGGAAATACGCATTATTTAGGATACAATAAAAACTACTCGTTAAATCTTGATGAACCAGCTTCAAATAAAAAAAGAATCATCAACATCAGTTCATAAATGACGGAGTAATCGCTTAACAAACATACAAAAACATACAGTCGAATTCAGAACCTGCTTCTTTATGATATTCGGTTGAATACAACAAGAATATCACGAAAAAATGTCTCAATTTTCATAATAATTATGGTTTCGTATCGTGCTGAAAATAAAATGATAAATACTCTGCTATTAATCACTGTTACCACATGTCCAACCATATTTTTGTGTCCCATTTATTATCGTCTAGACCGATTTGGTATGTTTGTGGCTTATATTCTGAGCTAAATAAAATAAAACAGACGTACCCACATTAATATCTAGATATTATGTTATTTTTGCTCTTTTATAAATATTTAACAATTAATGTATACACTTAAAATAAACAGACAAGAATAAGGCACAGAAAAACGGTACATGCTTATTTCTACAGAAATCTCATCCAGCACACCTGCGAAAGGAATGTTGCCCTTTGATAGGTAACTTTTTACTCTCCGTGTGTTTACATCGGCTACACTACGACTCGGAGAGGGTGTAAGATAATAATGTATTATATTTAGGACAAAAAAGCCAGTCTCAGTCGGATTTTCGATCCTAAGTTAGTAATAAGCCATAATGTCTTTATTTTGGCTATTCTACCGAAAACTGTTTCTGTTCCTGGAAATGTATAATTTATCTTGAAAATCTACATAGGCCGTGAAAGCTACATTAATGTAGGGTTAGCTTATGTGTGAGTTAGCTACAATGTAAACAAACTTAGGATAAGCTCTCATTGTTTTATGAGAAAACAATCTAGTCTGATTCATCATCATCATCATCATTTCAGCCGAAAGACGTCGACTGCTAGACATAGGCCTCCCCAGGCGTCGCCACATTGACAAATCCCGTGCGTCTCGCATCCATCGCCTTCCCACAACTTTAACCAGGTCATCGGTCCACCTAGTGGGAGGCCTTCCAACGTATCGTCTTCCAGTTCGCGGTCGCCATTCCAGAACTATTCGGCCCTGATCTGATTCGGATACTGAGTCTGATTAAATAACTTATAATGACGATACGTCTTTGCTTTTAGACCCCTTCAGTCATCAATGCTTCGTTGTTCTAAGTATTTGAAGTTTTCAGATAAAGATGACGTTGAAAAAACTGCTATGACCTGCAGAATCCATTTCAAATAGTATTGATTCTATAGTAAGGTACCACAGTTCGACGTGTCTCGTAAAAGCCGCATTTAGGGAGTTTGCAGATCACGAGAGACAACGAACTTATTGGTCTGTCCGTACTGTCTAATTCCGGTCTACAACATTCCAAGAAATTCCTAGGCTCTACGTTCCAAGCTCGGGCATGCATTTGGAACATGAGCAGGGGGCAAATGCGCTACCTGCTTGGGGCCTTTACTGGACACTTTGGAACCAACGACATGCTCATGAAGGTGGGTCTAACCGCGACAGCCATGTGCAGGTTGTGTGGGGAACATACGGCACGCATGGAGCACCTTCTGTGCACATGTGATGCACTGGCTGGTAAGCGAATGAGTCTCCTAGGGGTTGGATGTCCAAAACCAGAAGACTATAGGCTCATATCTCCTAGTCTCGTTGTAAAAAGAGTTTTCAACGAGATTGGGTAAGAGTATAGATCCCAATGGGTTAAAGTGTCCGAGTTATTTCTCGGCCCCTGCACAAGATAAGATAAGGTACCACGGTGCCCACAGTGATGCCAGAATTGATTACCCGAATAACATGTAACTTGAACATAACCGGTGGAATGAGAGTGTACCAGGGTGAACTGTACAAATCTGCGTACCCGTTTAGAGCATACTGGCGTGATGGTATGTTATGAAATGGTGTAACCAATAAAAAGGCATGCGATTGCAGCAATCCCGAGAGATTTATTAAAGAGTTATTGAAGAGTTCTATTGTATATGTCCGGCTTTCATCATCTTTACCGAATTCAAATGGGACCATTTCGGAATATACTTCTTTTGACAAAAAAAGAATTTTGCAAATCCGTTTATATATCACGGAGTTATGACCAAACATACATAAAACCAGAGAGCAGTGGTGGCCCAGTGGTATCGGCCACGACTTACAAGTTGTGGGTACTTTGTGTATTATTTCATCACCACTGATCTCAAAACAGTGAAGGAAAATATCATGAGGAAACCGGCATGTCCTAGAACCAAAAATTTGAAGACATGTGACATCCACCAACCCGCACCGGCCCCCGTGGTCCAGTATGGCCCATTCCCTCTCACAGAGAGGAGGCCTGTGTCCCAGCAGTGGGAACATTAATAGGCTGATGATGATGATACATAAAACAAAAAAAATATATAAATATCCGAATTGAGAACCTCTTCCTTTTTGGGAAATCGGTTAAAAACCCTATTATATTATTTGGCCTCAGAGAACCCCACTCCGTAATTAAAAAGCGATGACTTATTCACACAGGTTTATTTATGATTGTCCTAAAATAATCTCCGATAGCTAAATCTATCTGTAGGCTTAACGTGGTGGTCATTCACCGTCTGCTATAATTAATAAAATCGATTGTCTCTGCAGCTGCGGTTGAGTAGCATTCAGATTGCAGCCATTCCATAGATTTATCGGATTACTGGCCTTACAGATTGTTCGCATCGAGTTGCAGAGTAATTGAGAAGCAAGTTGAGATGACAATCACTTATCATTTGATTGAAATGCGATTCAACAGCTTGGAATAAATGTTTGAGATGAAATTCCATGACGGTTCTCTTCAAGTCCACTTAATTCGATCGTTTTTATTAGGAAATGAGAATATGATTCGATACTTTGTATGCCCTTGAGATCATTTTCAATTTTCACGCGGGTGAATCACCTGGCAAAAGGAAGCGCTTTGATAAGTAGACAATAATATTTTTTTTTTACCAAGACGAAATTATTTGTGGTATGTATATTTAATTGTGAATGATGAAGTTTCTAAAAGACACTTTCTAACTGCAAAAATACTGTGAGTTACCGAAAATAGTGTAGCGTTCTAATTCTGTGACCCATTTTTCACTTGACCTAAATTACTCTCTCTTGGTTATACATAACTGAATATCCCTGAATCATATTGACCGGTATTAGCAAAGCTATTAGAATATCGACTAGTTAACGATGATAAACTTTAGAAGGTTCAGTTCATTTTATAAAAATCTGACATGTAATTTCCAGTTCATATTTTGCCCAGATTTACACCTTCAGCTCACTTATATTTGCATAATCGCTTGTTCGAGCGCGCTATAAATATTTGAATGTCATGCAAATAGGAAAATATCACATCATGACCCAACAAAAAGAATTCTGTTGTGGAGATCGTCTACGACACTTGTCCCCGTTGTTTGAAAACCCACTCGGGTCTCAAGCATTTGCAGAACTCGATGTTAAAAATAAAAGAGAAAACATAATATTTTTGGAGAAGATATTCTTTTCACTTCACAAAATTTTCTTAATATAATTTTAATGATGACGACGTTGACATAACATCTTGTAATTTAATGGCAACAATGACAAAACCCTTAAATAAACATTCCTTAACAATAATGATGTTTGTTGAATAATGTTTATTTTAGAAGTTCCAAAGTACTCTGGTAAAAGTGCTTCTCATTTTAACCATTCCAATTATTCAAAACCTACATTTTACTTTACTCCACTTAAATTAAAATCGAATTTCCTACAACCCAAAGTTTTTTAAACAATTGAAAACCGTGTACCCACATATGAAAAAACCATTACGTAACGTGTTTCTCTTGTATTCAGTCCGTTTTAAATTGGATTCATCTCAAAAGAAGAGATAAACAAAAATGGAATGGAACTCCGCTAATGATCAGGCAGAAACCACATTCACTGTGTGACATTTTTGGTAACCTTTCCTATTCCTTACGAAATCCGGGCGTAAATAAGGATACTTCTAGTTTTTGAAATAGACTGTCACACTGAAACGAGTGAAAGAAGAGTCGCTTTACAAAACCAAACGTTTTCTTCAACTTGATGAGTCGAAGCGAAGCGACGCGTCGCGTCGGTCTAATAACATACAAAACATATTGAAATCAATCTCCACAATACAAGGTGTAGTCGAAGCGATGCGTCAAATTCTGTAGGATATGCGTGAATCCAAGCGTCTTCGCGAGTGTTAGTATTGGAAGTACGTGTGACGTCATTAAATCATGAATTTCCACTTTTAATCACAATGGGTTTGCTACAAAATACAAACTGTCATATTTATTAAGCATCTACCGACAAATGTCGAAGTACCTACCTGAATTTCATTGTGTTGTCAAATACCTACAATTATTAGAGTACCCACCTGAGTAAATATTGTTGTGTGTACAGGAAATAACTCTAAACTTACATATAAGCCATAGTGATGATATTCCTATAAAATATTACGTAATTTATAATGATCATTGTGATGTATCCTGTATTTTATATTGCTATTTTAGTATTATAAGTCTTTTGAGACAATTAATACAAGACTGTCAGTTAGTATCAATATTCTTTCGAATATTGATTAAGAATTACTAAATAGGCGATATTAAATTCCTTAATTGTCTTGATACGTTTTAAAATGGTTTCATTACTCAAGAATTGATTATTGACCTAATTGTGAGATAATTTATAGAAATGTAGAAAATGGTGGGGACATTTGACAGGTCGACTCGTTACTATAAATAGTGTGTAATTCGTAAGTTGACACACTTCGTTGTGAACTACAAGCCAGTACAGACCAGTTGTTATATTGTGATATTGATATTGTTTTCCTGAATTGTTATATTCTGTGAAAGATGGACTACACAAGCTTCACGTAAGTTATTTGATATTATAACTTGATTATTGCTAATGGTTGTGTTGAAACTCTATTTTCATATTGTGGCCTTTATTCATAATTATGTTGAATTAATTTAAAGGGTTAGTCATGTTCTTTGCCTTATCCTTGTTGTTTTGATTATGTAACATTGTGAAATGTTACAAGATTAATAATGGCCATAATAGAATTAGATCTTTATTGTGATAAACGATATTTATATGGTGGTAAAAGATGTCTATGAATACTTTTACAACCATAGTTGCTTCCGTGGAGTTTCTTGCCCTTCTTCTCCACGAGAACTAGGTCTAGCGACCGGGTGGTAAGCTATCTGACCCTCAATATGAATTAATTGACAAGCCTAATTGAAATAAATACCTAGTCTTGTCTTTCTGTGCTTTTATTCATGAAACCATTCCCTTATACACCACATACATAGGAACTCTGATACACAGTAAATAACCATCTTGACATATATCGATACTTTTATATGGAGTTACATTATGATTCTAACACGAGCATTCAATCGAATGTTCGCGTCTTATGTTTATCTTGAAAGGAATGTGTGCATTCTCTCTTCTTCTTCTAGTCGTTACGCTCTTGACAGAGCGGTCGTGGTCGTCATGAAGTGCTGATACTATTTGCGGCAGATTTAATGCGTCTCACAATATCTCGCCACCTTTCCCGATTACAAGTACATTACTTGTATGTTAATGTCGTGGTGGCCCAGTGGCTAGCCTCTCGTGCTTGAAGTCATGAGTTCAAATCCGGGTGAGTTACTTTTTTCAATTCATATGTGCTTTCCAAAATATTTTTAAGTTTATCTTGGACATCGCTGACAACAGTGAAGGAAAACATCGCGACGAAACCTGGATTTATAGAATAGAATAGAATAGAATACTCTTTATTATGTACACCATATAAGTTACAGAAATTATAGACGAAGAAAATATTACACTGGGTGACACAATGGGCGGCCTTATCGCTAAAAGCGATCTTTTCAAGACAACCTTTGGATGGATTTTAAAAATGTAAGGAAAGACAGTACTGTAAGTAGTCTAGGGTGTACTATTTATATATATAATAAATACATATATATATATACATATATATTATATAGACAAATATATACAGTAATAAGAATGGGACAAAAGCATAGAAATCAAGAAATACAACTATTAAAGAGAGAGGTAGTGATTCTTTACCATAATTTTAAAAATGGGCAGAGATTGAGCACGCCTTATTGACACAGGCAAAGCATTCCATAACCGCACCGCTTGAACCGTAAAAGATTTGTCGTAAAAGCTGGTGGAATGCATCGGCATCTCTAGTCTCAAGTTTTCCGATGACCTCAGATTATAAATAGTATATTATAATAAAATGGGATTCCCACCCACAGTATGTATGGAGAAGAATGCAAGAAAGAATCAGTATGAGGAATGAATGTACGAGAGACACAAAAGAAGGAATTAGCATGCATGAGTTCGAACAGAATAGGCGCCTTCGTTGGTGGGATTAGAATTAAGAAAAAGAAAAATAGTATATTATAAGTTTAAGCTCCATTGGTGTAATTGCTGCAAGGCGTTCCAGTGCGACGATAAACAAATAAATATATGATAGTGGTCAAACGCGATTGCATTGTTAAATAAAAATATCTTGTATTACTCACATTATTGGTGGAAATAGGAATATATTTCACGCTATTTCTAAATAAAACTGTGCAAAAATGACATAGGTACAGTTGATATCGAATCATCACATCACATCACATCATCAGCCTATTAATGTTCACACTGCTGGGACACAGGCCTCCTCTCTGTGAGAGGGAATGGGCCGTAATCCACCACGCGGGCCCAGTGCGGGTTGGTTGATGTCACATGTCTTCAAATGTTTGGTTCTAGGACATGCCGGTTTCCTCAAGATGTTTTCCATCACCGTTTTGAGAGCAGTGGTGATGAAATAATTTACACAAAGTAAAGCGCCTGCCTGGGCTCGAACCCACGACCTACAACTTGTAAGTCGCGGCCGATACCACTGGACCACCACTGTTCGAACCGAATAATCGGCACCAATTTCGCTTTGTCAAATGAAATCTGACGTCATCTCGCAAAATCGTCGATAGTCGCAAATCGAAATTATGATGTTTGCTAGGTATGTTTGTTTTGCGCCGGCTTTGTGTCAACAAAGATGATTCATTATGTACGCGCACGTTCATTATGAGGTGACGTTTCAAGCGATGATAAAGACCTGTTCACATGGTGATCAGTACTTATGATATTTGACTGTATAATTTTGGAATCACTTACCAATTTTTTTTTGTATCTCGCTAGTTAGATCAGATTATGGGGATAACTATTGCCCTATGGAGAGCTGAAGATAAAGTGGAAGCAGCTTTTTAGTGACTCCGTGAAAGCTTTATAAGACCTTTAGCAATGAAGAACACGAAAAAGACTGAAGTTTTATACTGCATTTTTTTATCTTACAAACAGTGGGATGGCTATGCGCACAAACCACTGAAATGCTTCTGATGAATGATGATTCTTTGACTGCTACAGATGCCATTGTCAAAATCAAAACTTTACATTAAAACCAAACGAATCAGTTAGCGTCAAAGTTTACTCATAGTAATTGACGGCCCATGACAATTATTCTGCGCAAGTCGCAAGTGGGGCAGCGTGACGTTTCTAGAGGCTTCTAGGATCGCGGCACGAAATACAGTAATCTGTGGTGATGTATGATTCCTGTTGTGTCCTGGTGTAGGTTACACCAATGAAATGAATCTGATCAAATCTTTGTCTATTTATTTATTTATTTAGGATCACCAACGAGTGGCATAACAAAAACTTACAGGAAACATATAAATTGCAAACATTATCATGTTATGCACACTCAATTATAGGTAACCACAGCTTACACATTAATTACACAAAATGCATCACAAGGCGCTACAACACGACATAACATAATAATGTGAACCTGGCGTTGTTAAGCTATTGCATAGCTTTTATCGCGGGCTTTGAGCTTTAATCGCGGGCTTTGAGCGCGGCGACCGAATCAAGAAATTCCGTAACGAAAATAATCCTGACACCCCGAGCTGCTCCGAAATCGACCTTATGTCTCTAAGAATACGGGTCACTTTTGCGTTGCAATTAAAAGTGGCCTTATTCCAGTGGTAATAAGGGTCACTCAGGGGTTTGTTGCGCGATTTTATAGGTAAAGAGTTAACGTGGGGGGGGGGGTTATGCTATCTTGTTCTCCAGCTTGAAGTGACTGGCGGCAGAGGGGTTTCTGAGATATTTGTTTTTAATTGAGATTTAGAATAAATAAATAATTATAATTGCATAAGTTGATAAAAAATGCTATGCAATAGCTTTACCGCGGCAGTCCCCGAGTGCCACATGTCTTTTTTTTTACATTAAAAAATAGTGCAGGCTGGCACCATATAAAAGGCCGCTAAAATGACATAGTCAGTAAAACAGTAATGATGATTGATTTTATGCCAAACGAGCAAAAATTGTGACAAATATTTACATTTGTGAAATAGTTTCAGTGGTTAATGCAGTCTGCTTTGATCGATGAGTTTGTTATTGACAATTAATTATTCATTTTTGATGTGTTTGCTTGTTGGTACATCAATAACATATGTAGACTAGTAAATAAATACATTATTTTTTGTCAGTAATTAATTATGAATTTTTGATAGTGACGTCACCAAGGTACGTACAAGCTTTTGCTAGCGGCTTCGCCCGTATGGATGTTGGACGTTCTTTTGGAATACTTCAAAAGAACATATTCTCATGCTAAAAAGTACCATATATCCTTCTCCAAGGCCAATCTATCCCTAAACCGAAATTTATCTAATTTGGTTGGGCATGGAATAAAACAATCCAACGGACAGACATAGAGACAGAGTCATAATTCGTATTTATATTATTAGTTAGGATATAACTAGTTAGTTAGGAACAAATATTTGTATGACCTACAGATAGTTGTTTCGGCTCTGGGTGTTTGTGTATGTGAGTTTATATGTTTGTAAATGCACCCACGATACAGGAACAAATTCCTAGTGTGGGTCAATGTTTTTTTAAAAAACTATATCCTAATCAAACTCGAACTTGATTTACAATGGCTTGAACCACGTTGTACTTGTGTAATAAACAGTTAGTTGCATGATATTATCTCTTACATTTATTTCAATAACGTATCTGACAGTAGATTTGCCTACTAGAGAAAGAGATTTGACATTACTTGTAGGTATGGACATAATGCTAAAATTCAATCTCTAAAGGTGGCACTTCACATCGCTATTCGTGTTCGCGTATTTGTCTTATTCGCCCAAATAGGACGATGTGAAGTAGCTCTATTCGTCTCTATTTGCCTATTCTCACGAACAAGACGAATACGCTAAACACCCGAACACCCGTATCTGCCCGGCTGTCGGTTTTTTGCATCATATCAAAGGATTGCGAATATCGCGAATATGTTCGTTTACCGGCCACACATCGCTCGCCAAATAATAAGCCGCTGCTGCAGTAAACACGTCCATCGTAAACTATAGCAAAAAAATTTTCGGCATATTTGCTGTTCATGAACGATGTGTAGTCGTCAGTGTATTTTTTTTATTGTCTATAGGCTTGCGCTTGACCACTATCTTGTATTCGTGTTATTCGGAATTCAACACGAATAAAGCGAACAAGGACGAAAAAAAACGCGAATATCAAATAGCGATGTGAAGAGCCACCATAATGGGCAAGTCCACTGACAGATACGTTATTGAAATCGACCATTACTCTACTCGGCTACTCTAGATTCAATTAAAAAAAATATTTCCTAGAAGAGACAATACAAATCTTAGAACACTAAAGGTCCTTCAAAGATTTATAGTCAGGCACAGACGAAATTATTTGTCGTAAAACTTTTACGGGATCATCAAACTCTTATGCCAATAACTTAAGAGGGAACGGTCAATAAAATAAGATTGGTTCCCAAGATTGTAAGAATGAATTCAAATAGGAATGAAGGAAGTGCATTTTTTCTTTAATTCATGGCCTTTGAAGAAGGAAAGCTTGATTTATTTTTATCTTACGGATTGCAGACGATTACATACGAGTACAAATTGGTTATCAATTATAATAAGTTTTCAAATAGGCGCATTGTTGATATGAAGTAGTTAGCGCTTCTTAAAACACATCTTCCAGCGGCATTGCTCGTGTGATTGTCGAAAATTATTCCAAGGTAAAAATAGTAAGCGGCACAGTAGGACGCCGTGGAGTTTTAGTGGGTTGGAGTCCCGCATAACTGCACTACCTCCCCGTGGTAGTTTAGTATGGATGAGCATTTACCCAAGAAAAAAAAAAGATCTACCTAAGTGCCAAGTTACATCTTAATCTGTTCAGCCATTAAGACAGACAGATTTATTTACGCATTTATAATATTAGCATGTATTACAGCTCCATTTAACACCTTTTAAGAATTCCTCATTTCGGAAATTCGGACATGTTGTTCGTATTTGAAATCGGATTCCTCGCAGGCTGCGAAATAGTTGCGAAAACAAACTGAAAAAGTATTGCGTTCCGCAATGGTTAGTGACGGTGTGCTTCGTAGCGTAAAGGTCTCTTTAATTCACAAGAGAACTTCGAAAAAATCAGGTCAGTACATTGAAAAATAGTACGATACAAGTTTTTTTAATTACCACGAAATACCTTTCTACATAATGACAGAGCTCGTGTCATAATTATAATAGCCACACGGTCGATCTTCAAGATTAAGCAATGGTAACCGAAGTCAATCCGTAGATGGACAATATCCAGTACATATAACGAGACTTCTCCTTGTCAGGGATAGCACTTTAAATCTTTGGTCGCGTTTTTGTAGATATTTGGCAATAGTTAGAAGTAGTCAAAAGAATGTAAATCTGACAGTCGAGTCTTACCAAAGGGTATCGTGTTACCTAGTTGTGAAAGGCAGGTAAAACATTGGTGAAGCTAACACTTTTTCTTTTTTTTTTTGGGTGGGACATCATCCAATGACTTCTCCCACTCTGGGTTAAGCGGGAGGGCGTGTCAGACTTTTACTGACTTAAACCCACCCGTGTTCCTTCAGTTGCTTGAGCCAGGGCCGCGGTAACTCTTTTTCAAATTTATCCGCGACCCAGGCAGGCATCGGCCCTAGCGGACCCCATTAATTTGCTGACATCTCTTTGAGGCGCGCGTGGAACACTACGCGCCGTCGACTCGGGCCTGGTCTTTATCGGAAGGCGAGCTACCCATTACTCGCCGCCCGCAAGCCCGCGCCTACGGTGGCCGGGAATCTGCTTGTGACTCCCGATGCCCAGGGCGTCTCCTGCGGTGGTTTGGGGCGTGAGGGCGCCTCCATTGCCTCTCCCTCACGCGTTCTGCCTCCTCCTTCGCGAGCATTACTGCTTCGCAGAAGGAGGTGATAGCTTCCCATTCCCTCTCGCTCCGCACCATGGCCTGAACCAGGGCTGGACGCGAGAGGCAGGACAGACCTCCACCGTATGTTCTACTGTGTCCTCCAAGCAATCCTCACAATGGTGACACCCGGGCGTTTCCTCCCGTTTTATCCTGAACAGGAACCTCCCGAAGCAGCCGTGTCCGGTGAGGACCTGCGTCAGGCGGAAGGTGAGGACGTCGTGACGCCTCTCTTAGCCACTCCTCAAAGAGGGGCATTATCGCCACAATTGTGGCGTGCCCAGCGCTGGGTTGCGACAGTCGCCCTCTCCATGTCGCCATGAGATCCTGCCGGAGCTCTGTCCGCCAAGCCGTGATTTGTCGCAGCAACGGAGTTTCGCCCCGGCATTTCGCCTCCTCGCGCCATTCCCATATCTGCGCGAGGATTTTTGCCTCCAGATCCCATGGCGGCAATCCAGCAAGGAGGCTCGCCGCCTCGCCGGAGACCGTGCGGTATCCCCGGACCAGCCGAATGGCCATGACCCTTTGGGACGCGTTCAACCGGCGTGCTGGTCGCCGCCTCAGGGATCGCGCCTTTACCGGTGCCCCATAAAGGGCCATGGACCGCAGTGAAGCTAACCCTAACACAGTTGGGAAAATGTTAAGCAGATTGATTGCACTGGGTGTTAAAACAAAAGAGTACAAAATTTCCATCGACGAACCGGCCCGATAACCCTGTACATAGTTGCTACGACCAAGACCCTTACAAATCAAATATCGGTTCTGGGTACAAAGACGTAAATAAATTATGCTTAGCGGGTATATGTAGGTCCTTCACAAGACATTGTTAGTAACAGAAATAGAAAATAATATTGATAAACGACACGTGGTCTCGATATAATTTTTCTTATCATACCTTTTGCTGATTGTTGTATTATATTGTTAGCTGCACTGATAAAATAGTTTTCCCAACTATAGTTTATTTTATTCAAAAAAACTGCAATGTTCATGGAAAAGGTATGATTGTGTTGTAATCAAATCTGAATCTCATCTAAAAAAGGAGTTTTATGTTTTCAGGGTTCATGTATGTTTGTTAGTTTCTTTATTCCCCAATAACTTCTAAACAGCTTGACCGATATCAACGTATGTGGTATCATTAGAAGCGTTGCATAATCCCGTGTATCATAAATATAGAACATTAAAAAATATATATAACGGGGGAGCCATGTTTCATGAGAAAAAAAACGGAAATATATTTTTCTTAAAAATTTTACTACGTAGGTATACTGTCATCGGTATACTATCTAGCTAGGCCGTTTCCGTGTCTAGAGCTTGCTTAGTAAATAAATGAAAATATATAACATACATACATACATAAACTCACGACTTTTTCCCATGGGGGTAGGCAGAAACTACAGAACGCCACCTGCTACGATCCTTACATACTTCTTTTGCTTCACTCACATTCATACATCTAGTCATACACACACGCCGGTTATGAGTACTGCGCAAATATATAACAGTAGTACTCAATATGCTTTATTTCACTAATAACATAGGTATCAAAAGAAATTAAATAAATAATCCCATAGAGAAACTTATAAAAAAATATGTGCGTTTGCAAAAGTATCGTTTTATCACTAAAAGGTATCAAATAAAATAATACTATATATAATATAATACTTAAAAACACGCCTGGACATGTAAAAAACTGTTCCAATGAACCGTCACCCGACTGCAATGAAAAGATTGGTTTTCAGTTGTGCCCATTCAACATTAAAATCCTTTAGCTTGTTTTTAATCTTATTGTTAAAATTTTTAATTCACTTTTTGACAAAGCAGGCGTGTTCTTTCAGGTATTAAATCAGGCTTTCAGTACGTACTCGTACTTACATAGACACGGCCAATTCTTAGATGGCAGTAAAATTGTTATATTATAGGGTATTTATTGCAAAAATTTTCTTCATCATCAGCCCTTTTTAATATTTCCACTGCTGGAACAGGTCTTCTTTCTATGTTTGTAAATATTTTGCTTACTACTGCATTTATTATTATTTTTAAAGATCAGATTTTTTGGCAACTGGGGTCAAATGTGGTCTTTAGAAACAGTGAGAATAATCCAAGTGTTTTTGAGCTAATGAAATAATTATGTTTTTTTTCTTCGTCTATAATTTCTGTAACTTATATGGTGTACATAATAAAGAGTATTCTATTCTATTCTATGTGTTGAAATTCACCACCATGCCTTGTTAGAATATGACAGAGTATTTTCTTGCGTGTATAAATTACATCCATAACTATAAAAACTGAATACTCAGGATGTGAAATTAATTAATTGAATTACTCATATTTCCAGTTCTGAATAGTTAATTATTAAAAGTGCTGTGTGTTTTAGCACTTTCATTTAACTTAATTGAATTTAAGTAGATGAGCTAACTTGTTTGGAACGTAGTGTACGTATAGTTATTTACATGTATGTATTAATTAATTTGTACCTACTGGTTTTAGATAATTGGCTACGTACCTATGCAAAATGAAATATGGCAATTTGTCTGTACTCAGTGGACTGTTATTTTATGAAATCATTTAGCTCTAATTAAAATTTTGCTCTAATTATCATAACTTGAATATATGTATTTGATCTGAGTCCCTTTTAATAAACTGCCGAGCAATGAAAAAGTTCCACCCAAAAAATGCCAACAAACACCTTAATTTAATTTTTTCACATTTAATTTAAAATTTGAACACAATATTTACGTTTTTAGTTGGTAATATTCTGATGCGCTGTTAAATATACTTCAATATTGCAGACGGCGTCATTAAGCTAGCCTTTCCCGTTTTGGAGTAATTTGGTGCTATATCACTGGAACTTTTTCATTGCTCGTTAGTGTATTAATAACTGCTTATTACAGGTAAACTTCTTCTTCTTTTCGTTTTTTCTTGTAAATTGGCTCAAATAGATTTTTGCGGTCTGTATTTTGCCCAAATTGGGCAGATTATTTGTACAGCGGCCAACCTAGGTCCGCAATCGGTAAACCCCGATGACTCAAGCTGCTTTAATATTCCATTACATTAAAACCACAAGAAAGAACCATTTGATTCGTAATAAAATCGCGTCTAAAAATAATATTTTATAAATACAGATAAAAAAAAATCTTTTCGAAAAATATTATCTTGTCACTTCTACCTACAAACCGTAAAAAAACTCTTTCCTTTTTCAAAGTGTCAGGAAATTCTTGCCCCGTTAACAAAACGCCGCATTCACACAAATATCTATCTTCATTCATCCGTGTCCGCTCACAACGATGCCTGACGACCGTCAATTTTTAATTGGAGACATTTCCTTTCATACGTTTTCTAGGTCATGTGCTGTACCATGGAGGCCCCTAAAATATGTATCGGGGAACTTTCACACGACCTCCCGTATTATGAAAGACGTTACTATTGGATACTGTTTTGAAAACTTATGTTTTCTACGCTTAGATTTCAGATTTGTATGGAGGTCTATGTTTGAAACCTTCTTTGTTTGAAAACGTATCATGAAAAACGTAAAACGTCTGCATTTATGGTTTTAACTGACTTCAAAAAAAGGAGGAGGTTCTCAATCCGTCGGCATCTTTTTTATGTTTGTTCCCCGTATACTCAAAGACGCCTGGTCCGATTTGGAAAATTCTGCTATTGTTTGAAAGGGTATACTTTCTTCTTTTTTTGATGGAATTCTGGCGAATCGAGGGAAAACTATATCATCTATATGCATGCCCATAATATTTGAGGAGTCTCAAATATTGTCATACATACATACATATACATACAGAGATTTTGGTATTTTCATAAAAAATGCATTTAGTGAAATGGAACTAATGAAGAAGTCCATAGATGGCCACTGGAACTCCTTAATGCTAAGTATGTCACGAGTGTAAGTTACCTCGAATAGTTAACCAACTATGATGAGCCATGATAGAAATACTTATAAATAAATGGTACTGATGAAAATGGAACCATCGAACTGATCTGATGATGAAGCCGGAAGGTAGGTACTGGTACTCCGTAATAAAACTATGTATCCTAGTCGTGTTTGGGCTCATTGGAATCGTCATGAGATTTACTTTGGCCATAAAGGATTTTCATACCTATCCAAACCAAAAAGATTTAAATAAAACTCTTTTTAACAAAAAAATCAACCCGACTTCCAAAACATTTCGAAGGTTTGATTTTTTTGTTTAAATGTTTTTTTCCAATATTGTATCTATGTTCTTGTTACTTTTTAAAATTGCTTAAGAAAATAAAATCAAGAAAAAAAAATATAGTTATCTTCAGATGTTCATTCCACAAGTTTCATTTTTCAAATATGTGTGGCCGTTTGTGTATATTATTTATATTAAAGTAGATGCTTGTATATTATTGATCGAAGATGGCTATAGTGAGTTCTAAAATACACAAAGTAGATACAGATATAAAACGAGTTCATCACGCACTGAAAAAAAAACAGGCAAATAAGGTACATAATTTGGCAACAATAAAATGGCATTCCAAAATCAGTAAAAATACTAAGCGCTTTATTTTTTATCTTTTTATTGCAACAAAAGAAAGGAAATTAAATACGAATACCTCAGAAGGAATTGGGTCAGCCATACGTTGAAATGCAAATATATTTTATCTGTTGAATAATTTCATATTCCTAAGACACGCTACGTATTTCAGGATATTTTGTTACGACATTGCGGAGTTAAAGAAGAAATTATTTCTTCATAACACGAATGTGCAAGGTTTTTTGAAAAAAGAAAATGTAAAAGGGAATATTTGGCCTCATTAAAAAGAATTTATGCTCACAATGCCTCAAGCATACATTTATAAATCGTATAAAATTAAGTCGTTTTTCGTGTATGTTTGTGTGAACACTTATGCTCCATTTGAAATAACATTAGACATCTTTACAAATATTTTTACAGTCCGTACAACCGATTTCGAGTTCTATCTCGTAAACATAAGGATGACATAAAAAGCATAAACCTGTTACCAAAACCAACAGTTTACTACAGCTTCCATTTGTCGTATCACCAACGCAATAAAAGTCAAAATCGGTTGAACGGGATGTAAAATGGGCTTATTTAAATGTCTAATGTTATAGTAAATAGAGTTTAGTTCTTCAAAACTACACTATGGGTTTTGATGCGATCTTAATCATAATTTTGAGAATATTCTGGAAAGTTCAATTCATTTATATTAAACTAAATATCCAACTTAGCTGCTGCGTTGCCTGCGTTCGGGAAGTTGCGCGGTACATTATCGTCCAACTTACTACAGTGTCTCAAGATCATGACCAGTGTGTATGGCCAGTGATGACACATGGGACCAAAACGTGAACGCACTCAATGGGCCTCATCAGAAGGCTTAAATTCACCCAAAGGGCAATGCAAGCTATGCTCAGAGTTTCTTTGCATGAACGAATCAGAAATGAAGACATCCGCAAGAGAACCATGGTTACCAATATAGCCCGAAGAATTTCAAAACTTAAGTGGCAGTGGGCAGGGCAAATTGCTCGCAGAACGGATGGTCGTTGGGGTCGAAAAGTTCTGGACGAAGTGGCGACCGCGTACCAGAAGACGCAGCGTTGGTCAAGGCTGCGGGAGTCCAGTGGATGCGAGACGCCCAGGACCGATTACGGTGGTGTCGCATGGGGGAGGCCTATATCCAGCAAGAGACTTCTTTTGGCTGAGATGATGATGAAATTAAATATACCTAGAAATCTCATGGTTTTGATACTTCGAAACAAGGGTGAGTTGCTTGTACGAGTACCTTTACATGTTCCTTTATATGACACATGATAAATTAACTCAAGCCTATATATAAACTTAACAGTCCGTGAAAGGGTTACCATGCTACTGGGACTAAGATAATTTTAAATGTAGGTACCCCCTGTAAATTGTAAGATACCCAATAATATGAATGAATATGGTTTATTACTTCTTTTTATTAAAGAACAGTTGAAATTTAAAAAAAACTAGTTTATACCAGCGGCTTCGCCCGCGTGAATGTTGAAAATAATCCCAAGGGAACATATTCCTGGAATAAAAAGTATCCTATGTGCTATTACAGACTATAATCTATCTCTGTGCCAAATTTCATCCAAATCCGTTCAGTAGTTTTGCGTGAAAGAGTAACAAACCTACATCATCATCAGCCTATTAATGTTCCCACTGCTGGGACTCAGGCCTCCTCTCTGTGAGAGAAAATAGGCCGTAATCCACCACGCGGGCTGTGGTATTCATTCCAAATCTCTTACTCTACTTACTTTATATTATACACTATACAAATTTCATCTTCATAACTTTTGAAATTGTATCAACTTATGTTACTCATTTTTATGTATTCTTTGATAATGTAAACACCTGAAAAGCATGCGATTTGTTTTAACATCCAAAAACTTATTGTTACTGATAATTTGTAAAAATCATAGACAACGGCGACACTAAACTGTGACATTTTTATTTGACATGAAATATGTCTATTTCATTTTCTTAAGCCATAGACAATACCATGGACTATACCTTGTTTAATCTCGTTGTACATTATAATTTTCATAATAAGGGCAGCGGCAGACAGCGCCCTCTGTAAACCGTTTTTATTCGTTCTTCATGATGTATTAATTGATATTTGAATTTAAAATTTAGAAGACATGTCGGAACGAAAAAAAACGGGCGTTAGCTTTTTAGTTTGGAATCGGAACTGAACGCTGAAAG
Source organism: Anorthoa munda (assembly GCA_945859665.1). NCBI lineage: Eukaryota > Metazoa > Arthropoda > Insecta > Lepidoptera > Noctuidae > Anorthoa > Anorthoa munda. The sequence goes on from OX243908.1 coordinate 16,925,210, forward strand.
TCGGTTGACTACTTAATACTACTAAGTGTACTATTGTATCTGAAAACGCCTTAAACTATAATATATACGGCCTGTGAATGTAATCAAATCATAGAAGTGCAATCAATATAATTTATTGAGTATAGAACTTAAATGTGAGCATTTTACTGGTTCATTAACTTCGTCGGTCACCGCTTCATAGTAAAGGGCTTGATTGATCGGCATATTAAGCCACAGCCCGACCTCCACACTCCTTGCTGCCTGTGCCTGCACCTGTGCTACTGCCTACCAGCGCGTTAGTCTGACTATTAGTTCAGCTGCCTTGACCATCTATCTGTGTGCCTGCCTATCCGTCCTGCTGCCTACTCTACTGCCTACCTATCCGATTGCCTGCTCATCTGCCTATCTAGGGCACACCACGGCTTCCTGCCCGACCTGCTGCACTGGTTAGCTGCCCACGTCGTGCGTAGCTGGATCTGAATTTCTTATATATAACGGGGCGTCGGGATACCGGGCTGTTGCATCTGGCTGCTGATTAGTGACCTCGTCAGCACGGGAATTCTTAGTGGACGTTAAACTTCAGGAAAACGTTCAAAAGAATACACTGTAGCGTTGACTGCTCACTGTTTTAATTATACAGACACTTCAATTACTTAAACAATTAAGGACTGCACTAATAATTTTCTAATTAGAGCCAATGGGTTTGCGAGTGTTCAAAATGTGCAACGCCTGACAACCATTTTTTTCCATAAATTGACATAACGTTCGCCCATCATGACAGACGCAACTCCATTCGGTGTTACCCGCTCTTAATTGAAGTTAATCTTTAAAATAACAGAATAATGACCAATGTTTAAAGAATAACAACATAAACTACAGTTCTCCAAATTATCTGATTTTCATTGTTTAATAACGTCACGCGCCGTTACGGCCGTCCTGCGTCTTCACCCGTCCTCGGGTGAATAGTTTATCTCATCAATCATCATCTGTGGACAATCATAAAACAGCTCAAGTAATCAACTCAACGTTCGGTCATTCTGACCGTTTTGAATCAAACACCACAATATCACAAAGAGCAATCACAGTTATTGGATAACACAAAACACCGTTACGAGATTACCACACAGGCTGAGGCCACATAGGCTAGTTCCGAAATGGCTAGTGCAGCACAGACTATTGCCATACTATAATGCCATACTAGCTATTGCCACACAGGCTGGTGCCACACATGCTGATGCCACACAGGAAGATGCCACACAGGAAGATGCCACACAGGATGATGCCACACAGGATGATGCCATACAGGCTAGTGCCACACAGGCTGATGCCACACAGGCTAGTGCCACACAAGCTAGTGCCACACAGGCTAGTGCCACACAGGCTAGTGTAGTGCCACACAGGCTATTGCCACACAGGCTATTTTCACCAATGCTTAATGTTAGCAAAGGCCTTCATAGTAAACAAAACTCACAACAACACAATTCACCTGCGCCGTTATCGGCTCTTTCTGACTATACACTATTAGTAGGTGCTTCCAAACCTACATTCAACTCCAATAGATCGTAGCACTCTGGCATAGGTCGTATGCAATCATGTGCATACTTATACGTCCGATTAGAGTTTAATGCTTTTAGTAAATACCTGTCAATCACCTGACAAAGCCCCTTAAATAAGTTTCCCCCTTAAATTAGCCCCTTTTGTTTTATTGCGCTACTGATTTTTTATAACACATAGTCACCTACTTTAAAATTTCTTACTTTTGCTTTATTTTTGTCAAATCTAGCTTTTTCTACAATGGCGTTTGTCTTTATTTGCTGCGCCGCGCTCTCTAACCGAATCTAAGTTAAATCTGTCTCGTCCGTATCTAACGTCATAAGTTGTAACAGTGTTGTAGCAACTTTACCTATAAATAGTTCCAGGGGACTTGCTTTTGCTCTACTTTTGGGACCGATCGTTGGACATCAGCTAAGGGTAAGGGATTTTGTGATAGAAAATCAACTTGACCCGTATTTTTACGTTGACGGTGTTCAATATCAAACTTGAAAGTTTGTAAAAAGCACCACCATCTATGCACTCGCGCAGTAAGATCTACTTTTGACTTAGACGCTTTGACTGCATTACAATCAGTCACTACTGTAAATTTTCGCCCATGTAAATAATGACGAAAATGTTTTACAGCATTAACTACTGCGAGCGTCTCTAACTCGTAAAATTGATACCTGGACTCTGCGCTAGAGGTTCGACGGCTGTAGTATTCAATCACGTGCAGTTTACATTAAATTTTCTGCATTAATATAGCGCCATAACCTTTAGCGCTGGCGTCAGTGTGCAACACTATCTGCTTGGTAGGTTCAAAAATTGACAAAACTGGTGTCTGTTAGTAAGTTAATGATTTCTTGTCTAATAACTTCAAGTGCTGGAGTCCAACTAACTTTTCCTTTACCGGATGTGAGTCGGTAAAGAGGGGCAGTTTTCTGTGAGAAACCTTGAATAAACTGTCTAAAGTAAGAAGCCAATCCTATGAATTGCCGTAACTGTGTTACAGTCTCAGGCGGTGGAAGTTCTGTTAAAGCTCTGTTTTACGTGGATTTGGTTTTGTTTTACCAGCAGACACGTGGTACCCTAGGAATTCCACAAAATAATCCGGCTTACTTCGAGCAATGAAAGTAATTGACGTTTATAATCAGCAGGAATATTAGTATTGATATTCAAAAAATTACAAATTATCTCGCCTACATCACAACCTAAAACTGTTCTAATTTTCCTCAAAACAATTTGGCTTTCACAAACTTCAACCGGAAATCCCATTGATAGCAAGTCCCTTCCAATCATAATCGAATCAGAGATACAATAGTCTGGCACGACATATAATAATAACTGCATTGAGTATCCCTGTATAGTTGTCAACATTTAAACATACACGTAACGTTTGATTGGCTTATACCTATTAATGTCACCGAGGTATGATGACGCTTGCATGGGAGTCTATTTGCTCAACTTTCTTTAACTAGAGAGCACTAGGCGCCGGAATCAAAACAAAATAAAAACTTCTCACCGGATTCAACTGCTAGGTGATCAGTGGCTGACTTCATAGTGCAGTCATTCACCCGGTGCTCTACGTTGCAGCTACCAATCTTGGTGTCTTTTTTCGGGCAGCGAGTGGCGATGTGACCTGGTTCGTTGCAGTAGTAGCACGTAGGCAACGAAGTTTTGTTTGGTACACTGCTATCTTGAGTATCTTGATGTTTATTGGTTGATGAAAACTGAGGTTTGAGATTAGTGCTGGTATTACGCGAGTCTTTGGAGCGACATTCGTTTGCCATGTGGCCTAGTCTGCCACAATTGTAACATTTTTTTTCGGTTCACATCGCGGTTTCTTAGCGTCACTGCAAATATTAGACTTTTCTGGCATCGGAGGGCCTCTTTTTCGATAGGTACACGCCATTAGTTCTTGTTGCAATTTCATTCTAGTATCAATTTTTTCAGTGTATACTAATCTTTGCTACCGTGGTTCGATTTTCACTGCGTGAGCCAGAGTTACAGCAATCGCAATTTGTTCGATCGATAAAGAATGCCATTGGTTCATTAATGTACTCAGGAATCGAGTAGTATAGGCTGACATGCACTCTCCGTCTTTTGGACTTTCATTAAAGAGTCTACACATGGTGGCAGCTGGAGTCTCGACGTAATCAAACCGAGCAAGAAATATTTTTTTTTAACTGAAGCCAGGTTATACCAGCAAAACTGTTTTGAACTAACCACGTAGCTGCTGCGCCCTTAAAAGTGCTTTGCTCATGGCGATTATCAGGCGATTATCACTGGATAATTGTTTTTCTTGCATGCATAAGTCTACAGTATTACACCATGACCTGGTATCGGCATCTTGAGAATCAGGATTGAATTCGGGGAATGCTAGCATTGTATCAACCGTGTTCGTGTCCTTTATAGCACGATTAATTCCATCATGCTACGTTGTTGCATTTCAAACAAAGTTTTCCAACGGTCGCATTCACTATTTAGGTTAGAAACAATACTTTAACCTGTTTCACGTTCCTAGGAATTCCCTGGTAATCCCACTTCTGATAACGGGGCGTCGGGATACCGGGCTGTTGCATCTGGCTGCTGATTCGTGACCTCGTCAGCACGGGAATTCATAGTGGGCGTTAAACTTCAGGAAAACGTTCAAAAGAATACACTGTAGCGTTGACTGCTCACTGTTTTAATTATACAGACACTTCAATTACTTAAACAATTAAGGACTGCACTAATAATTTTCTATTTAGAGCCAATGGGTTTGCGAGTGTTCAAAATGTGCAACGCCTGACAACCATTTTTTTCCATAAATTGACATAACGTTCGCCCATCATGACAGACGCAACTCCATTCGGTGTTACCCGCTCTTAATTGAAGTTAATCTTTAAAATAACAGAATAATGACCAATGTTTAAAGAATAACAACATAAACTACAGTTCTCCAAATTATCCGATTTTCATTGTTTAATAACGTCACGCGCCGATATATATAAAAAAGGATATATATAATATATCCTTTTTCAAAGTTTTAATTTATAATTACTTTTACTTTTATTAACGCTACAGTTTTGTGCCCAACTTTTAAATAACTGGGCGCAACGTTGTTTGTGCGCCCAATTCTAGAACTCACTGCATCACCCACACACTCACATACATACATACACTCCATCATCCACACACACATACAGACTGCCCCCTCTGTAAACCGTTTTTATTCGTTCGTCACGATTTCTTAATTAATATTTAAATTCAAAATTTAGAAGACATGTCGAGACGAAGAAAAACGGGCGTTAGCATTTTAGTTTGGAATCGGAACTGAACGCTGAAAGTCGGTTGACTACTTAATACTACTAAGTGTACTATTGTAACTGAAAATTCCTTAAACTATAATACACGGCCTGTTTTGTAATCAAATCATAGAAGTGCAATAAATATAATTTATTGAGTGTGGAACTTAAATGTGAGCATTTTACTGGTTCATTAACTTCGTCGGTCACCGCTTCATAGTAAAGGGCTTGATTGATCGGCATATTAAGCCACAGCCCGACCTCCACACTCCTTGCTGCCTGTGCCTGCACCTGTGCTGCTATCTGTGTGCCTGCCTATCCGTCCTGCTGCCTACTCTACTGCCTACCTATCCGATTGCCTGCTCATCTGCCTATCTAGGGCACACCACGTCTTCCTGCCCGACCTGCTGCACTGGTTAGCTGCCCACGTAATGCGTAGCCGGACCTGAATTTCTTATATATATCCTTTTTCAAAGTTTTAATTTATAATTACTTTTACTTTTATTAACGTGGCTTACGTATAGCTCATCTGAACTATACGTAACGCTACAGGGCTCAGTGCGGGTTAACAAAGATACAATTCGTTTAATTCACAACATATTTTTAAGTAGTTTATCTTATATATTTGTTTAAGTTTTCATGCGCTACAGATCTTGGTTTCCGTACGTCCTAGGCGACTATTGAAAATCAGCGCCATGCTGTGGGTCCTCGACGGCACAGCATTATGCTGATTGGAAGCCTTCTCGCCACAGCCACGACATACTTAATCTACTTTTATTTATACTCACATTTGTATTTTACAGATTTTTTTTCTTACTTTTCTAACATAATTTAAGAACTACTAACAGTATCGTTAAGGGTTTAGTTTGCAAAATCTAATTTTATTCTTGTTCTTGTAATGTAATGTTTTATGTCGTTTAGTGGCAATTATAATATATTTTTTTCCACCTTATTTCTTCAAATACGCAGACTCACAAACGTTTGCCTTTATTCGAGTAATATTAGTGTGATTGAAAACATCATCATCGTCAAATTAATAAAATAAGTTAGTTGGACCACGGGTCTTTGGTAGGGGCAGTTGTCCAATTATTATTTTAGTTGGACAACTGCCCCTACCGAAGACCCGTAGTCCAACTGGTTGGACATTGTAGTTGGACCACGACCCCTAAACGGTCCTGCCCTCCATCGTCTTTTTTCCATTCCCTCACGTCGACCGTCACGCTGTCACTGAGTCCCTTTTCCAAAATAACACTCCTCACACAATCTAACCATCTTTTCTTTGACCTTTCTCTCCGTCTCCATCCAAATTTATTTACATTCATAACACTCTTTTTGTAATAAAATATAATTCATCTGTTTAAGCTAGAAATCAGTGGTGGCCCAGTGGCAACGGCCGTGACTTATAAGTTGTAGGTCGTGGGTTCGAACATAGGAAGGCGCTTTCGTCACCATCATACCAGACGAAAGACGTCCACTGCTGGACATAGGCGTCGCGACAAGCGTCGCCACATTGACCGGACCCGTGCGTCCCGCATCCAGCGCAACCTTCGAAGGCGCTTTAGTTTGTGAAGGAAAACATCAGGCGAAAACCGGCATGACTTAGAACAAAAAAAACGAAGACATTTGATATTCACCAACTCGCGCTGGGCCCGCGTGGTGAATTACGGCCCATTCTCTCTCACAGAGAGGAAACCTGCACGTACAACGGACCAAATGGGACTATAAGTGGGGCAAAGGGGTACCATCTATTCATCCATCCTTTTGTTTAAGCTATTGGACGGCCGCTATACCGTTCCTTAATGCTGCTTCACCCAACTTCTCATAAGCGTTTATTATCCCAAACCGCCTGTAAAGGATCGAAATAAAAAACCCCAAAGGTTTGGTAAAAGAGTTCAAGTATAATGGCTCACTTAAGTTTTTATCGAAAGGTCAAACATTCACGAATGTACCTTTTCTTGTGCATGTATATTTTAAAATATATTTGAAAAAATTACACTCGTATTAGAGGGCAAAAGAATTGCAACACTTTCACAAACACTTATATTATAACGATAAATTGTACCATATTATTCCTCTATTGTTGATCTTTTCACAAAGATTCTTGTCGCACATTTCAACAATAATTCTCGAGTCATAAATGTTAGCTTTAAATTCCACTTTGTGGAAACTTGTATGCATTATTCAGTGTGCAGTAAGGTTCCCGGCGCACTTGGCTGTAGTGGTTAAAATATTGAGTAGCCAGTTATAGCAGCCAATCGACTACAAGTTGTATCGAAAGACATTTTGTGAAAATATGTCGGACCATAAAATATATTTGACTACTACCACAAGTGCGTGGAGACTGACAGCAGACATTCCTACACTCGCTTTGGCGCGTTCTTATGGCTGCCGCAGCCAGGTGTAGCCGTAGCCGACTAGTGCGCGGGCTCCCATAATCCATAGTACACTAACGAGCAATGAAAAAGTTCCAGTTGACATAGCACCAAATTACTCCTAAACGGGAAAGGCTAGCTTAATGACGCCGTCTGCAATATTGAAGTACATTTAACAGCGCATCAACCGACATTTAACGCGATATAACCAACTAAAAACGTAAATATTGTGTTCAAAATTATATTAAGATGTTTGTCGGCATTTTGTGGGTGGAACTTTTTCATATCTCGGCAGTTTATGTTGGACTGGCTGTCGCAAGCCTTTCTGCGTAAGCTGGCTGCTTAGTACGCGGGGGGCCTAAAGGTTTAGTGTTCTATTGAGAGTTAATAACTAGTAGTTTTGTAGGACAACAAGATATATGCTGCTATTAGATCTACAAGCTACGAGCTTATAACTCTCGATGCGACCGCGCCCTTACAATACAGTAGAACAGCTGCAGTATAATAAAATCAAATATTCTAAGCCGACTTGGGAATGTGGGTACAGTTCATTATTGCAACTACCGGTCTTATATTTTATTCGAGAGTGTGAAGCTTGCATTACCTGTATTAGATATTTGAATACATAGATTGGTTTCATATTAACTTATCGTTCAATCCGTGGTTTTGCTCGCGTAAACTCAGGAATCATTGATTTTATCGGGATTAAATTGAAATCTGGGGCACTCAGTGTTATTGTAATTTTTCATCAGTGAAAAGTTTTTTGTAATCGACTACAGCAATTTCAGAGATTTCTACTACAAAAAACATTTTGACGTCTTTATAATATAAGTTTAGTAATGCATTGTTATCATTAAATTTATTTATTTACAACATATAGTAACAGTACACACCACCCACACATACAAATTATAGGTAAACATAGAAAAAACACAAATATTAGAGACCCTGACACATTTTTAACCCCCGACGGAAAGAGAGGGGTGTTGCTGTGTATCTGTGTGTTTGCCTGTGGCATCATAGCTCCTAAACGGATGAACCGATTTTGATTTAGTTAATTTTTGTTTGAAAGATGACTTTGTTGAGATTTTCCTTAGCTATGTTTGATTAAAATCAGTTCAGCCGTTTAAAAGTTACCCGCATTTTACTCTTTGAATCTTGTTTTTTTTGCAAGACGATGTCATAATTACGTGTTTTGATAGATTGTCGATTGAAGTGTGTCTACTTCTATGCATATTATATGTAGTTTAAAAAGCATGTTATAAAAAATAAATTAAAAGCCCCCGACACAAAATCCGCTAAAAAGCAAAAAATAACCTCATACTCGCATCGGGGAACCACTAAGTAAATAAAATAAACTGTTGTAAACGTTGGCGGTTCCCCGACGCGAGTACAAGGATTTTTTAATTTTTAATTTAATTATTGTAGTCTAATTATTATATCTGATATGAAAAATAATAATGATCAAAACTAAAACCACAACCTTTTAGCGATAAAAAAGCTGTCGTCAATCTCGTACTCAACTTTTACAGACTGCACCTACTTATTATTTCTACATTAGTGTGAAAAATAATAATGACCAAAACTAAAACAACATCCTTTTAGCGATAAAAAAGCTGTCATCAATCTCGTACCATCATAAACGTTTACGTGAAGTATTTTAAACATGCAAATAAATGTGTGGTGCGTGTCGTACTCGTAGCACTATCGTAGCATCGTAGCGCTACGCCGTAGCACACGATAACGTTCACGAACATAAATCGTAGCACTTACAAACACGCACTGAAATCACTTCATTTGAGTTATGGGGACACCTTGTGTTGAAGTTAATTCTTGAAAAAGTAGATAATAATTATTTAGATGTATGTTAAAAATAGTTGAACACTAAGAAGTGTACGGTTCTGACTTTTTAAAGATTGTGTTTTTCATGTTTCTGTACCCAGCGCGCAGCGGTTCAGTTTGTGCATTTGTCTGTCAGTGAATGAATAAATTTTACTAACTTAAAAAAAATCTATAAAATAAACAAAAAACCCGACTGCTTAAAAGCGAACTAAAAAGACTTAAACAAGAAGAAAATCATGTTGTGCAGTCGGAGGATACATGTTCGCGAGCTGGCTGACCAAAACCAGATGTATCCTCCGACTGCACAGCAGGATTTTCTTCTTGTTTACTTCTTTTTAGTTCGCATTTAAGCAGTCGGGTTTTTTGTTTTTATTATTAACTTTTTTATTTATAACTTTTTTGTAATTATTTTTGAATTATGTACATTTAAACATATAAGTGGTATATGTTTTTGAAACCATCTTTTAAAACCCTTTATTTTAATACCCTACACGATGGGTTCGAATGAAAAAATTAAATTTGGTGCCCCACAATATGGCACCCAAAAGCCGCCAATTTTTTATTTTCCAATTTTAATGTAGTCAGTGACACTCGCAGGGTTCAAACGAATCGATTGACGTAAGAATCATCAAAATTGGCCAACGCGTTTGGTCTCTAGAACGCCATTTAGGAACAAACATACATACATATATACACACATACATAAATACATACATATATACATACATACATATCCTGATAAACACATTACCCTCCTTCGGCAGTCAAGTAAAAAAGAAACCCGTAGCCACCAATGCAGGGCAAATGCCTCTTCTCATAAAGATCAGCCTCTGAAGGTGGTCTAAATTCCTATATTTTATTGTCCCACTACGGGACAAATACATGCATATGCATTTTTTTTTTGTTTGTATGGTAAATCATCCAATAACTTCTCCCGCTCGGGTGAAGTGGGAGGGGGTCTCAGACTTTTACTGACTAAAACCTAACCCTGTTCCTTCAGTTGCTTGTGCCAGAACCGCGGTGACACGTTTTTCTATTTTTTTCTTTTTTAAAAAAACGTTGCCCCACACTAGCAATTTCTTCCTGTATCGTGGGTGCGTTTATAAACATATAAACTCACATACACAAACACCCAGAGCCGGGACAACTATCTGTAGATCATACAAATATTTGTTCCGTGCGGGAATCGAACCCGCGACACGCAGCGCAGCAGTCAATCGCTCAACCACTGCGCCAACCGTGCGCCCCTGTCTCTCACTCTCTTTCAAATTAATCTGCGACCAAGACAGGCATCGGCCCTAGCGGGCTCCGTCAGTTTTTGCTGACATCTCTTTGAGTCGCGCGAGGAAAGCTATGCGCCGTCAACTCAGTCCTGGTCCTTATCAGACGGCGAGCTACCCATTAGTCGCCGTCCGCAAGCCCGCGCCTACGGTGGCCGGGAACCGGCCGGTGTCTCCCGACACCCAGGGCTTCTCCTGCGGTGGCTAAGGGCGGGAGATCGTCTCATCGCGAGCATTGCTGCTACGCAGAAGGAGGTGGCAGCATTCCATATCCTCTCACTCCATACAATGGCCTAGACCAGGGCCGGTCGCGAGAGGTCGCTACCGCCAATCATCTCCACGAGGACACGGTGCCGGCGGTGCTCCACCCAATCAGGGCAGACCTCCACCGTATGCTCCACCGTGTCCTCCGTACGATCCACACAATGGTGACTCATACTATAACAATAGGGATATTTTAAAGGTACTTATTATCAGTTAGTCAAAAAAGACGTGTGGCACTCGACGACTGCCGAGGTAAAGCTATTGCGTAGCATTTTTATCAACTTATGCAATTACAATTATTTATTTATTTTTTATTTATGCTAAATCTCAATTAAAAAATGTTCATCCATCAGTTGTAAAAACTTCTTTGTCAAGCGGAACTGAACCTCCGAACTGGAAAACGCGGCAACAAATTCTGAGTGACCCTTATTACCACTGGCATAAGGCAACTTTTAATTGCCACGCAAAAGTGACCCGTATTCTTAGGGGCATAAGGTTGATTTCGGAGCAGCTCGGAGTGTCAGGATTATTTTCATTACGGAATTTTTTCGTTACGGAATTTCTTGATTCGGTCGCCGCGCTCAATCGGTCGCCGCGCTCAAAGCCCGCGATAAAAGCAATGCAATAACTTAAAAAGAAATAAGTAAAAGTTCACGCTTATTTAAAATATATTCTTCTGACCAGTAAATAATGTACTGTCTAATCTAATCTGTTTAATCCCACCATCCGGCCGCATTTGGGCTCCAAAGATGCTACCGAACAATATTGATAGTTCAAAGCCCTCACCTTGTACAAAGTAATTACTAGCCGTATTTACTCTGCTCATCTTTTTAAGCGAACCAATTCTGCACTAGGAAACATAAACTATTTTTAAACTATGTCCTTACTTGTCTAAGAATAGAAGTGTTCAAACGGATATTTCTTTTAAACCCTTAATAGAAAGCCGCATGCAATGTGGCCAGTAAACTGAACGGTGGACAGTCACCCCAAAGTCATTATCTCATAGATTTTATTTGAACACTGAACCTTATCAACATTGAAGGGTTGTGTCAGAGTTTGGGTGAGCGATAAAGGCTCAACTTGTAGGCTCAAGAAACTGAGTGCTTAAATAAGCCTAACAAAGTTGGTTACCTAAGAGAGACCACGTGAATACATTGGAAACAAAAAACAGAAATGTATGTGGTGACACTCGAGGTATGCCCAAGTTCAGCAGCGGACATTTTTTTGCAGAAATGATGATGAACTAAAATGCAGTATCTCATCTAGTAAAGTAGACCTAGTACACCTACAATCTATCTATCTCCAGGACTCATCGGGAATAGTGTGGCGTCCCAAAAATTTACCAAATAAAGGAGAACAATAAAAATATCTATAAATCTACAAAGTTTTATCAAATCTTCTCGTACTTACAACTTAAGGAACTTAACATTCCAGAATCATATTTCAACCTAATTTAAGTTTAGCTCAATCCAAAGTAATGTAAATACAATCCATAACAACATATTCACTCATCTCGTGTTACGGCAATTTAAATTCTGCCAGCGCTACATTCGCATATTATTAAATTTACCAACTCAAGCCTTTTCCCAAACATATACACGACTTAGAATGTCACGTCTTCACATTTATCAAAGGATTGCTCATACATCTTCACCTCGTAAATCGTAACAATATTATTTAATCCGAATCGTGAAAGGCCAAATACTCAAGCAATGTTTATAAAGAATGTTTATGTTATGAGTATTCTAGGAGATTTTTTTAGGGTTAAGGCACGTCTCAGACTAGGCAACTAAAATTATATAGTGGTCGGGTTGAACGATTAGATTAGTGATGGATGATGATGCGACTGCTTTATCTAATGGCGGCCTTACATACTGTGGTCAACTGGAGAGTTCTGCCTGCGTATGTATGCTTGTACAGGCTCGTCTTTGAATAGAAACCTTGCAGTTTTTAGACAACATGAGGTTGACCTGCACCAGCTCATCTGAATGTCCACGACGACCTGCCATGGACCGGAACGAGAGCTTACATAAAATAAAATGTAAACAAGTAAAACCGACAAGTGCGAGTCGGACTCGCGCACGAAGGGTTCTGTACCATTATCGCAAAAAACGGCACAAAAATCACGTTTTTTGTATGGGAGCCCCACTTAAATATTTTATTCTGTTTTTAGTATTTGTTGTTATAGCGGCAAACGGAAATACATCACCTGTGAAAATTTCAACTGTCTAGCTATCACGGTTCATGAGATACAGCCTGGTGACAGACAGACAGACAGACGAACCGTGGAGTCTCAGTAATAGGGTCTCGTTTTTACCCTTTGGGTACGGAACCCTAAAAAGTGACGATCACTGGCGGATTGTTTCTACATAGAGTTTCAACCATTGAATACTGTTACCATACCGAGAGTGTCCGTAAAGCCAGTGATAATAGCTATTCGACCATTGTCTCAGCTTGTATTTTTGAAAAGCAAGAGAGTCGCGTACGAAGTACAATGTCATAGAAAATTTAAACAAAACTTCAATAACACTTACTACAAGCAACTAGACAATAATCTGTGCAAGCCACTAGTCGCCTAATGTGCAGTGGCACTTACAGTTACGGCTAGGTCCATTTGTGCACGTTCCATTTTGTACACAATACTATTTTCGTCCATGAAAAGCTTGCTTGGACCCAAGTTTATTTTTATCCACTCACATCTAGTCTGATTAAGATCTTTTGTAGTCCGTCCACTTATTTACGTTGTAGTTGAAGTTTATATACAAACGAAGTTGAAGTTTTATAAGAGTTGCAAGTTGCAAAAGCTTTTTAATTAACGAAAGAGTAGCTAACTTTTATCCCAACTTGCTGTTAATTAGATAATTAATGCAGTTATTAGTTTGATGAAGAGGTTTGAACCGGATTATTTTTGTAAGTTAAATTACGAAAAGCCTTTCAAATCTCCCTAAACAATATTTTGTTTATTCTTGCTCACAGTCTATGGAAATTTGGCTTTCTGAAATAGTGTATGTGAAAGGTGAACCCCGGTGTGAAAGGCACAATGGATTTATCTTTTCTCATATACGACACCTTTGTTTTCATTGTAATAAGAGAATAATACAAACATAAATATCAGTAGGTGTCCTGTGGGAAGATTGTTTTAAAAACAATTACAATCCACTTGAAAGGGCAAAAGAAGAATAGACATGACTTTTAATAAGAAAATCCACGGATTGAATGCAGGATATGAGCTCGTCCAGCAAGGAAATAATTCTCGCTATGTCCTGTCACATGTCTATTTCTGTTCTGTAAAATTAAACCTTCTTTCGGGGCGATAAAGTTTAAAGTACATTTATTACAAACTGACATGTTCCCGACACGTATGTCAAAGACAGGACGTACAACAAAAAAAACCAGCCAAGTGCGAGTCGGACTCGCGCACGAAGGTGCCGTTTTTTCCGTACCATTACCGCAAAAATCGGCAAAATAAAACACGTTTTTTGTATGGTGGCCCCACCTTAATATTTATTTTATTCTATTTTTATTAATTTTTGTTATAGTGGCAACAGAAATACATCATCTGTGAAAATTTCAACTGTCTAGCTATCACGGTTCACGAGATACAGCCTGGTGACAGACGGACAGACAGACACACAGACAGACGGATCGCGGAGTCTCAGTAATAGCGTCCCGTTTTTACCCTTTGGGTACGGAACCCTAAAAACTAACGTCTGCGCTAGGTTCACGGAATTCCGAATCTATATTCCGTATTCGGAAATCGAATGCGGAAAACGTACGTATGCGGCCAGCCTAAAAATGCTATTCGCACGACCATATTGGATTAAAAGACAAAAGAAAGTGCATTGTCACGTGAACGAAACATGAGAAGAAAAATAAATAATGCTTGGTATAAAATAATCCGAAAAGCACGAGAAGGCTTTGGTTCATGTGCGTTCTAGTGTGTAGCCTTCTATTTATCACTGACAGAACCAGCCACCGATATCTTTTATCAGTCGTCCGTATGTGGTCACATCTATTCCAACTTGAAAGAAAGTCTTCAGTCTTTAAAGAAATTTCCTCAGAAGTAACAAACATAAAATAACTAGAATTCGTCGACTATTTCAAGAAGAAAAAAATGTCTTCAGAAAAATCAATTCTGCTGATCTGCGTGACACGTCAAAGCTTCTAACACGCTTTAGATGTCAAGAATGACACTTGAGGCTCGAAGACGAAGGCACTTGTCATTGGCGCTGGTTCATCAATTTCTTGCGAATGAATCAATCATTTTTCCTAGAAGTTACCAAAGACGTTTTTCGAGTTTTTTTTTTGTAGGTTTTTGTGGAAATCTATCTGCCTTTCCATAAAAAACTGCTACGAATAGCAAACGGCAAATAACGTTGAAGTACCATCAGATTAGGAGACTGGTCAAAATTAGCTCAATCTAAAAATATCTACGGTTTGATCAAACAACGAAGTACGAGTAATTATGTCAGATGTTAATAAAAATATTTGAATGGCTGAAAGAATAAGTAGATTTTTAAAATGCTGGACATGTCACTTAGGATATTCCGGAGTACGTCACGAAAAAGCCCTTCAGGAACAATAAGATAATCAAGGTAGGAATCAGGGTAGGTACCGTAGTTAATCTTGATTAAGACACATTACTATCCATTCAATAGAAACGCCGTAAATACCCAACATCGTTAATTCACCAACACCATAGAGCAGCTTCTGTGTTATTACAAAAATGTTTTATTTTACTGGTAGATAATAAATGAACCTCTTTTGATGTTCAATTTAAAAGATTTTGAATCACGTTTTATGATTTCATTAAAGAAGTAAGTAACTGTCTTCATTATAACCAATATTTAATTAAATACAACTGTGGATAGATTGCGTTCATTATGATTAAACTAATGAAGAACTTTGAAATCTAAAACTAATTAGATGTTTAGTTAAGTTTTAAATAAGGATAGAGTCCTGAAGAGACTGTCATCATATACCTAAGCAGGCGTTGGATTGGAATACTCAACGCAAAAGAAAGCGTGGCCGTCCCCGTCAAACCTGGCGTCGCACTGTGTTGGCAGAAGCAACGACGTAGAGCGAGGTGAAGCGTTAAGCTCAAGACCGATGGAGGACTATTGTGGGCGCCCTCTGCCGCATCCAGGAGACATAGTACTTTAGGTCAGTAATGGTGCAATTACACTTGGTTGTTAGCCCGTATTCGGGTGCACAAAAGACGTTACTCGCATTCGGGCACCCGATGCTTTAATTACATTGTTTTACTCAAGTACGGTTACTGTATGAAAATAAAAAGAAAGCTTTTTCGAATACGGGCGTACTCGTTAATTTACACTTAGTCGTTTATCCGAATTCCATAGGCAATCCAATACGAGCTCAGGACCAAGTATAATTGCGCGGAGACATAGGACTTTAGGTCAGTAATGGTGCAATTACACTTGGTCGTTAGCTCGTATTCGCGTGCACGAAAGACGTTACTCGAATTCAGGCACCCGATGCAATAATTACATTGTTTTACTCAAGTACGGTTACTGTATGAAAATAAAAAGAAAGCTTTTTCGAATACGCCCGTACTCGTTAATTTACACTTAGTCGTTTATCCGAATTCCATAGGCAATCCAATACGAGCTAACGATCAAGTGTAATTGCGCCTTAAGTCAAGTAGAG
Organism: Anorthoa munda; assembly: GCA_945859665.1. Taxonomy (NCBI): domain Eukaryota; kingdom Metazoa; phylum Arthropoda; class Insecta; order Lepidoptera; family Noctuidae; genus Anorthoa; species Anorthoa munda. The sequence goes on from OX243908.1 coordinate 16,941,434, forward strand.
TACACGTGTGCTATTATAACTTGTGAATATATTAACATATACTACGGCAAAAGAAATTAACATTCTGATACAATAATAGTAACTTGTAACGTGTATAAAACTAATCATAACAGCATAAGCCATATTGCAGTGCATTTTATTAGCACCTGCAAAGTAGGCAAAGAAAGTGAAGTTATAGAAATTATAAAAATAGCTTTGATAAATAATAATGAGGTGGTATTGCAATTAAAATTACTTGCTTAATGCTTTTATAAATATTAAATATACAACTGGTTGTTTTTTGCCTCTTTGTTTCGTAGAAAACCAAATCTCCCGCTGGACTTGTTTTAAAAATCACATAGGTGTTCTAGTAGATGCATACCACGAGAGTTTATCGATTATTTCAATTAAAACCTTGATATTTTAACACAGTGACATTATGTTAACAGTAACGTTTTTATGTAAATACATTATGCTTTTTAACAATCGTCATCGCTGAAAGATTCGTTTTTATATCTAGAACTTCTAACGTGGCATAAAAAAACTTTTTTGAAAAAAAAATACTACCGACTGCCAAATAAAAAACTACAAAGTGAGAAATAAGTTTATTTTTGAAAGTCGGTGTCTTTGGTAGGTACAATTTTTTTGCGCTATGGAAACCGACTTCCAAAAATAAAGTTATTTTTCACTTTGTAGTTTTTTATTTGGAAGTCGGTAGTATTTTTTACCAAAATAGTTTATTTTATTTTTCGCTTTTTAGTTATACCTACCTAATAGGCAAGTTGTTTAGTAAGGTACCTATAACGCTGGAATAGATTACCCGAATATCATGAAACTTGAACATAACCGGTGAAATGAGAGATCGGCGTACCCCTTAAGAGCGTATTGGCGTGATGTTATGTTATGAAATTGTACATACAATAAACAGACATGCGATTGCAGCAATCCCGAGAGGTTTGCCGTTATTTATTGAAGAGTTTTGTTGTATATCTTCGAAGTCCTTAATCACCAAATTAAAATGGGACCAATTTGGAAACATATTCCTTCAAACAAAAAGAATTTTCAAAATCGGTCCCCAAATGACGGAGATATCGGAGAACATACATAAAAAAAATCATATATGAAGTCGAACATAGAACCTCCTCCTTTTTTGTAAGTCGGTTAAAAATATCACGACGCGCACTCATGACTTATAAAGACACCTAAACAATATAGTATTATACGGGGACTAAAATAAATATTACATTTGACCCCAGGTTTAACAAAACTAATTAAATAAGGCTTTTAAGGTAAAGTATCGTAGGCATAGTAAAGAACGTCATACATTTGTAGTAAGAAAACAACGTTGCGGTGTCGAGACTGTAAATTAGTCGGCTAGACGCCACTATCTCGCGGATATCCGTTGTCTATAAATTAAGGAACGCTTGTGTAAAGTTGTTGTGGAGCTACGAAGATTTTTTAGAATTATACGAGCAAAATTAATAACCCCAACCCGATATCTTGCGAAAATACCCCGATTTTAACAATAAAACGTCCATATATCTTTTAAACAGGTGAACCAATTTTCATGAAACATAATTAAGAACACGCCCGATAATGTCACCTTTCAAACAAAAACAAATTAAATCAAAATCGGTTCATCCGTTTAGGAGCTATGATGCCACAGACAGATACACAAATAAATAAATAAAGAAAGAAAGAAAGAAAAAATATTTATTTGTGACCCGCACAGGAGACACGAGAAATAATCATAAAAATTACAAAATAAAAAAATAATAATTACATAGTCAAAATAAAAAACCCCGTGTGAGACCAAAAATGCTCCTATCTCTGCAGCGATATCCAAAAAAGGAATTATCGCTGCGCTGATATTATGATAGGGCCCACTGTTCATGCCACGGACACACGGAAATGGAAAATACAATAAAAATAAAATAGTATATATAAATAACAAAATAAATATAATAAACACAGAAAGTGGGTCAAAATAAACAAACACGCACTGTACACACGTCTATCACACCCCTCTTTTTCCGTGGGAATCTAACCCTTTGATTTAAAGCATCATAAGTTTATTGATTTTGTTTATTTGAAAGACCTAAACAGAACTTGTATAAAGTAGGTCATCATCTGCCTAGCCTTTTCCCAACTATATTAAGGTCGGCTTCCAGTCTCACCGGATTCAGCTGAGTACAAGTGTTTTACATGGAGCGACTGCCTATTTGACCTCCACAACCCAGTAACTGAGTAACACGGTACCCCTTGGCAAGACTGGTGTCAAATCTCAAGCTTCTGACTACTCGTAACGACTGTCAAAGATCTTCAAATGACAGCCGGGACCAAAGGCTTAACGTTCTTTCCGAGGCACGGAGGAAACTCGGTATGTAGAAATGGTCACCCATCCACGGACCGAACTCGTCAAGCGTTGCTTTAACCATGATGATCGACCAGTGCGGCTGTTATTATTTAGCCACGAGCTCCTCTTCTATAAAGTAGGTATTCTTACCATGTTGGTGAATTCATCCTTAATTCCAAATCGTTAGCATTTATTTTTACTAAATTCCTATTACAGAGAAGAGGTCTGTGTCCCAGGCTCAGCAGCGAGAATATTAAAGTCTGATAATGTTTATGCTTTTGTTACCAAATCTTGAAATTATATTCACTTTAGTAAAGTGACTTACATACTTAACGTAAAAGCAATCGTGACTTTGAAAAATAGGGCATGACAAATGCCAGAAATCGTGTAAATATGTGTGTGGTACATAGCTTCTTCTATCTTTTGACTCAAATCTCACCAAAATTTCTACTTCAGCGGATTCACGAAAAGTTCAAAAGAGAAATATGTAGGGCATAAAAATACTGATATATTTTCCGTATTCGGCACAATAGAGGATCATTGAACAAATCTTTGTGTGTAGGTGACACACGTCAGTAGGGATGACGAAGGGTAAATTGGTAAGACAACTATTCAGATGTATTAAATTTATTGAGGAAGTTAATAACCCATTATATTGTGTTGTTATAAATTGATTAAATGTTATTTTGAAATATGTTTGTAATATACGAAATTTTATTATTAGTAAGACCAAAATTATTTTAACCCAATTCTGTTTTTCAGATACCAGTTTGCTAAGGCTTTATGCACTTATCATCATCATCATCATCAGCCTAATAATATTCCCACTGCTGGGACACAGGCCTCCTCTCTGTGAGAGGAGGAATGAGCCTTAATCCACCACGCGGGCCCAGTGCGGGTTGGTGTATGTAACATGTCTTCGATTTTTTGGTTCTAAGACATGCCGGTTTCCTCACGATCTTTTCCTTCACCGTTTTGAGAGCAATGGTGATGAAATAAATTACACAAAGTAAAGCGCCTGCCTGGGTTCGAACTCACGACCTACGACACGTCAGTCGGGGCCGTTACCACTGGGCCACCACTGCTCTCAATATATATGTTTAAGCACTTATATTACTATGAATTGATTAAAATTGGCACATTATTCAGTTTTGCAAGGCGGTAAAATCTTTCTTCTTCTTCTTTTTGTGCGAGGTGTGGCGACTTCTGGTGTCAGAGTTAATTAAGCCGCTTCTGGGAACCCCACCCCATGTGCCGTATGGTGCCGGCCGTAAAGAATTCCACCATCCCATGTCTTCCCGTGGGTGTCGTAAGAGGCGACTAAGGGACAAACCAGAGAATGGGCAGCAGCGTTCTCTGTGCTTCTATAACAACCATACTGCGATCGCCAACCCGCCTGCCAAGCGTGGCGATTATGGCAAAACCCCCCCCATGAATAGCACAAATAAAAAATGGCCCCTAGTGCCCGGCAGCCTGCCTACCCTCGACTTCTCGTTACGGCATGGCAAGGGGTGCCAAGAATCTCCGGACGGGATCCGGCTACCCCAACAAACACCGACGACTGGACCTGGCAACATACAACACGCGCACACTTCGGACCGACGAAAAGATCACCGAACTCGAAGAGGAATTGAGCAGGTTGCGATGGAGTATTATAGGGTTATCTGAAGTCCGATCCTCAAATCCGGCAACCTGCTCTATTTCCGAGAGGGTGACCGGCAGTCCCAGGGTGGTGTCGGGTTTATCGTCCACAAGTCCCTTGTGAACAACGTGGTGAAGATCGAGAGTGTGTCGACCAGAATGGCGTACCTGATACTCAGAATATCCGCAAGATATTCGCTGAAGGTCATACAGGTCTACGCCCCAACCTCGGCACACCCCGACTACGAGGTCTACCTCTCATACATGGTCTCTAGACCATGTATGAGGATATCTCCAGAGCCATGCATGGTTTTAAAACTCACTTCACCGTTGTCATGGAGGACTTCAACGCAAAACTGGGCAAACGAGACGAGGATGAGCTGCAAGTGGGGCAATTTGGAGTTGGACGTCGGAACCACCGGGCTCACCTACTGGCCAGTTTTATGGAGAAGGAGGTCCTCTATATGATGAACTCCTTCTTCAAAAAGCGTGAACATAGGAAGTGGACCTGGCAGAGCCCCGATGGTGCAACAAAAAATGAGATCGACTTTATCATGTCAACCAGGAAGCAAATGTTCAATGATGTCTCTGTGATCAATTCGGTAAAAACCGGGAGCGATCACCGCATGGTAAGAGGCACATTGAACATTAATATTAAGCTTGAAAGGTCTCGACTGATGAAGTCCACGCTCCGTCCAGCACAGATTCAGGTCCAAAACCCCAAGAGCTTTCAGCTCGAACTCCAGAATCGTTTCGAGTGCCTAGGGAGCTCAGTGGACGAATACAATGACGGGTTCGTGGAAGCTGTCCATACGGTCGGGTCTAAGTTTTTTAAGACCCGTCGTACATATAGAAACAAAAAGCTCTCTGATCCTACTCTCAAGCTTATGAAGGAGAGGCGTGAGATGATCCTGCAGTCTCCAGATGAGGCGTGCAAATATCGGCGGCTCAATAGACAGATCTCTAAATCCTTGAAAAGAGACCTCCGCCGCTTTAACACCGAGCGTATTAAAGACGCGATTGAGCGAAATAAAGGCTCCAAGGTATTTGCAAGGGATTTGGCTATTGGGCAGAGCCAGCTCACGAGACTGAAGACCGACGATGGCAGGATCGAATCCGCCAAACCGGAGCTTCTGAGGGAGATCGAGACATTCTATGGGCAGTTGTACACATCAATCAGCAAGCCCGTTGCGAGTCTAGCAAACGACCCAAGAGCTAGATTGACCCGACACTATACCGAAGATATCCCGGACGTCAGCCTGTACGAGATTAGGATGGCTCTGAAACAGCTTAAAAACAACAAGGTGCCGGGTGATGACGGCATCACGGCTGAACTCCTGAAGGCGGGTGGAAAACCGGTCCTTAAGGCCCTTCAGAAGATGTTTGATGCCGTCATACTCGAGGGCAAAACGCCACAGGCATGGTGCAGGGGTGTGGTGGTACTCTTCTTCAAGAAGGGCGACAATGCCCGACTGAAGAACTATAGGCCCATCTCACTTCTTAGCCATGTCTACAAGTTGTTTTCAAGAGTCATCACGAATCGTCTCGCGCGCAGGTTTGACGATTTCCAGCCTCCCGAACAAGCCGGATCCCGAAAAGGCTTTAGCACCGTAGACCACATACATACACAGGCCTCTGACTTGGCTATTTCAGACTTACATTAACTATATATAAGTCCAGGTTTCCTCACGATGTTTTCCTTCACCGTTGCCTGAAAAAAAAACCGGTTGCCTGGTAAATTTCTAAAAGTACAGATCAGAACCGATTACGAAAATTCTTTTACTAGTCATCTTCTTTCGCTAGTGTTACAAAAAAAATCGGACAAGTGCGAGCGGGCTCGCGCACAAAGGGTTCCGTACCATTATCGCAAAAAACTACAAAAAAATCACGTTTATTGTATGGAAGCCCCACTTAAATATTTATTTTATTCTGTTTTTATTTGTTGTTATAGCGGCAACAGAAATACATCATCTGTGAAACTTACAACTGTACGGTTCATGAGATACAGCCTGGTGCCAGACAGACAGACGGACCGTGCAGTCTTAGTAATAGGGACCCGTTTTTACCCTTTGGGTACGGATCCCTGAAAACCAGTTTAATGTTCGTAGACGACATATAAATGACACATCATATTTATTATTTTCTTTCGGACATCTTCTCAAGTTACAGTAACATAGTGTCCACATAATATCTTATTAGGTATTCAAGTCCCTTCGGCTAACACTAAGTTAGTATTGTAGGTTTCACTTGCTGTATTCTTGTCACGTACTGCAAGGGATCGTAACTTGGGTCCACATAAGTTAGGACGCAACCAATCAGTGTTCATTACGCAGATGGTCGTTAAGATAAATGGGGCAGGACAAGTTTATTGGTTTTCTTTGAATGAAAAACTAAACGTTAATGAGCAAGATTGAAGTCTTGTAGTTTTATTGTATAACTACTAATTTTAAAATAACAACCTGAAATTTCTAACACCAATATCGTTTTGCAGAAAAATTTATTGATATTAGACCTTTTCAAGTTTTCTTTGATATGCTGTAACAAATCCTACAACCACGTTGTCGTTTATTTATTTAGGAGAATTAGCTGTGAACGACTTGATGACATCAAAAACTCAATTTTATTATTTGCATTTATAACAGCTACTGGTCGAAGGACTTGATGACAACAAATTACTCAATTTTATTATTTGCATTTATAACAGCTACTGGTCTCTCTCTCTCTTAAAATACCTGGTATATTTTTCTAGGGGAAAAAAAATCATTTTACCCCGAAAATACCTTTAAACACAAACTGATACACAGTGCAAAAATATTTCGATAGACCAATATGAAATAAGGCAAGCAAGTTGATTCATGACCCTTTCAGCCGATAATACGTTTGTATACTACTCATGGTGCACTTAGACGTATTTTTTTTTAATCTGAATCAATACGGGTAAAAGGTCGTGCAATTTTGACCAATGTATTCATTGCAATAGATTATAAATGGAATTAAAAAGTTTTTTAAAAAGAATAATCATGTTTTGAATTTGGAATTAACCGTCGTCCAGCATTGCTTGCTTATAGAAAAAAGTACAGAGCAATATTTCATTTCAAAAACATATACAAACTATTTCGGTTACAGAAGCTTATTTATAAATTAAAAGAATATGACAGAAAGATGAGTAAATTAATTGACAATATTTTATCTTATCTTTCTTATTAAATCTATAGCAAGTTTGTTGCTAAGGAATGTACATTTAAGCAAAATTTGACCTTATTGAATTAAAATATCTGTAGAAAAATTTGCTTGGTGGGACATAAATTAATCTTGTCGACCGTACACTTGCAAGTCAAAGGGTGGACATGTGTCTAGCATAAAGTAACTTAATTGTAAGCATTGATGAGCGAAATTGACGATAACCTACCTTTCATGCGCTTCGCTGGAACTATTCTGTCTGGTTCACAAGGTGTGTGACTGAATTCAAAAAATCATTCACGAGTATAAGCGTCATCATGTAAAATTAATACCGCTATGATTCCCGATTGCCAAGGTTTGTACTTTATGGTATTATTTAAAAAAAAGAAAAAACCACTAACACTTCCGGTGTTCTCAGAGCACTTATTCAACATACATTTTTTTTAGAAAGCTTGAAGAATAAGAATACGTTACCTACTTTTCTAGTTGAATTTACTGTTTTAAGTTTCTAATCATTGTGCAACCTTTTTTAAAGAAATATGTTGGTGTCCAATAAAGTATAATCTATTCGAGCTAATGATAATAAGCAACAATTACCACCTTTATTGAATTCGGTTAAAAATTAAACTGTCAACTTTATTCAGCCTCACGCTTCCGCTTCCAGTTTTTTGTTGTAAACATATTTCTTGAAATCTTCCGTCAATTCAGCTAGGAATCCTCTTGCGGTAGAATTAATTGCGTGCTCTTCACTCAGGGCTTACTTTTTCTTATTCCACTTAATTTTACAAGTCAAGCACCGATGTAATGCCTCATCCACTCTATTTCCACACACACTTCATACATCCAAGTCTATGCAGTCTGAGTCGCAATACAGCCGATCACGCAAGAGTTCCTTCACCTTTGACCCGACAAACAAATCTAATCCAAGTCATTTTACTGACTGAAAAAAATAATTGGGACCTGCGAACTTTTTTCGTACAAGCAACAAAACTACACTGAACTTCAAAACTTAATACCACACTTTTAAAATTGCCATTTCTCCTAAACTATAGAAGTCAGAGATTTGAAATAATAAATGTTTTATAGAAAATTTAATCAACTTCCTTTGAAATCATAGTTTATTCATTAGTAACATGTTTAACTTAGTAAAATATACATATAAATGTTGTTTGGGTTTTTGCCAGTTAAAAAGGTTTTTTTGGTTTCTCTCTTATTTTATGCCAAAATACCGGCCAAGTGCGTGTCGGACTTCGCAAATTTAGGAATCCTTACCAAACCGCAAAATCAAGTTGTTGTAATAGGAAAAAACCGGCCAAGTGCTGGACTCACGCACCGAGGGTTCCGTACAAACCTCAGCTTAAAGGTATTATAGACCTCGAGTATTTAATATGAATTTCAATTTAATACATCTATGCATTCATGAGGAAAGGGGTAGTAATTTTGAAATTATTTAAAGTATTTTTATGTTTGATGTAACTAATAATTTACAATTTTCGCAAGTTTTCCTTTATTTGAGCTTTAAGACGTTGCTTCATACCGAATTTCAAGATTCTGAGTTCACGGGAAGTACTCTGTAAGTTTTGATTCCCTTGCGAGTGTCGAAAGTTTGCGGGAAAAACGGCTGTATCTTTTGATTACGTTGGTTTAGAAGTTTGATTTTTTCACAGCTTTAAGGGACAGTAGATTTGAGTATTTGATATAAATTTCAGCTTGATACCTCCACGCGCTCCTGAGAAAAGGGGTCTTGATAAACAGACGTAGATCTGAGTATATGATATAAATTTCAGATTGATACCTCCACGCGTTCCTGAGAAAAAGGGTCTTGAAAGACAGACAGACGCATGAACGGACAACAAAGTGATTCTATAAGGATTCCGTTTTTTCCTTTCGGGGTACGGAACCCTAAATATGAGGGAATTTCAAAGAATAATGGGATTAATCAATATATTGGTATTTGTTATTAAAATATAAACATTATCATCAAATTTAAAGTTGTTCAATGGGAAGTTAAGAAATTGTTCGGCACAAAATTTTGTAAAAAAAAGCTGACTTTAATGGCTTCTCATTCCTTTGTTTTTCAATATTTTTCAATTTTTCGCGGCCCTTTTTTGCTGTTTAGGCCTGTATAGACCCCCTTAAACGGATTAAAAAAGCACTATTTGTATCAACTGCTTTGGGTCAACAAGATACTTATACTATGAAAATTTGAAGACTGTAGACCAACCGTTTGGCTGTTAAACCTGTGTGACAGAAGACGGACAGACGTAGGACAGAAAGATAGACAGACGGACAGACAGACAGACACGTGAGTGCTCCGTTTGGACCCTTCGGGTACAGAACCTTAAAAACGTAAAAGAATAGCAGAGTTGATCTTCACCCAGGCAGGTGCTTTATTTTTTGTAAATTATTCCATCACCATTGTTCTAAAACGGTGAAGAAAAACATCGTGAGGAAACCGGCATGTCGTAGAACCAAAAATTCAGAGACATGTGACAACCGCCAAACCGCACTGGGCCCGCGTGGTTGATTAAGGCGCATTCCCTCTCTTTCAGAGAGGAGGCCTGTGTCCCAGCTGTGGGAAAATTAAAAAGGCCGATGATGCTATTGGAACGAAGTAGTAGAATTAGTTGGCAAGTCCCAATTCTTTTTTCCAGTGCTGTAGTTTATTTTAGTAGGCTGTGGTTGAATGCACTTTGCGCCATTACAGGCTTGCTTGCATGCCATTTAGTTACTTGTGTTTTGTTTATGCATAATTTTTTTATTGTTGGTACCTAAGAGATTTATTGTGGTTAATGCGCAGTTGATTATAGGAATTTGATTGGTTTTCATGGTTTTTGATTTTGTTTGTAAAGTTTACTTTTGTGCATAGCAATTTATCTTTTTTAGTTTTTTGCTGTTGTGATGGATCTAGGTTAAAGTCTAATATCAACCTTTAATGTTTCCAATACAGGAGCTCAAGCCATCGCTATGAAAAGTAGTGGCCTGTGATCCACCCCGCAGGCTTAATTGGTGGATGACACATGTGATTTCGGATTTTGGGTTTGAGTTTGTTTGGTATATCCTATATAATTGTACTGCTGTTCTGAATAACCCCAATTGGGAGAATGTTATCTTTTACATTAAAATAAACATCTGTAATGTTCGAATTACATACTCATTCAAACATGTCACAGTGCTTTCATTTTATCGTACCAGAGCAAGACTCCGTCGTTCACTTTTTGGTAATCGACGGAGTATAAATTATTTACACTCACACAAAAAGAACTGAACTCCTTACAAACAAAAACTTTTCACTGACCTCATACAATAGCTTTATAATAAAGAGCTTCATAAACCACCCTACGATTAAGTAACACGACACACTGGCTACATTTCTAATTAGAGGCGACGGCACTGTAATGACGTCACAGTTATTAACATGATTAAATCTAACAAGGCGGGCTCTATCCACTAACGTGGCCTTTCCGAAGCAATTTACCTACGAAAATGTTAGGCGGTCATCAGACTAAGAAAAAGTTTGGAAAAGGGTCGAATTGGATTAAGTTTAGTAATAATTCAGATTTATCTCTAACCCGAAAGCGTCTCTTCGCTTGGAGTACTGCAGGGCAAGTCAATATATTTCTTTCCGAAAAAATATTATAATATTTCAATCGCTAATATGAGATTGAGTTTACCATCGTGTTGAAAGGATTAGTCAGCTAGACTCTGCATTACCGAGTGCTAGCTGTCCAGGGTGCGCCGGGCGTTTGGAATCGCGATGCGATTAAGATTAACGCCACTCGGGGAGGGTCCTTTCATGCACCAATTTTGCAAAATATGGCACACATGCTGGTGTGTCCCAAGTGCCCATAAACCTGCACTTTGGAAGACCTTATGCTCGCCACTGACACCGCAATCGGCGTGGCCACCTACTGGGCCCAAAATTTACAAAGAATTTCCCATCGACTCGAAAGAAGAAGAAGAATCGCTAATATCTACCAGACTTTTTGACATACAGGGCGTCGTCGCATTGAATCGCCATGACACATCGATGGAAACTACTTTAAACAGATAAATCTAAATTAAAAACAAACCAATAAAGAAAGATTTTAAGCGTCATTAATTATCATGATAATTATTAGTATGTACGTATATAAGTACGTCACAAAAACGTGTGAGTCTTATATACGTCTTCTTATATAGTCAACCCCTTTCAAAAAAACTTGTGAAAGGGGTTGCGGTATCAATAAAAACCATGCGTACCTTACTATTAATATAATCTTAATGGAAGCAACACTTATTCCAATTTAAATGAAGTTAGTGTTTGATTCAGTTAACTTGTGTGTCCACCGCCTTATATCGAAATGACCTATAGTTTGTGGACCAATTTTCTTGCGTCTGTGGTGTGAAGTTTAACCTTTGAAGTTTAGAACACTGTTATTAAGTTTCAAGGACCTATTAGAAGTCTCTAGTAATTTTCAATATTCCTGATAATTTAATCGATACGGCGTGCCAATGGATTATCGACTTAATTATTTAGCTTCTTGGTCTTCCAGGTTTTATTTGGCGTGTGTGTTGAAGTCATAAATTTAGCGTAACAATTGACCCACACATTATGAATTAGAACTCATTATAATTACTATAATTCTGTCGAGTACGTCCACTGCGTCCCCTGATCCTGTACATCTCGCATCCAGCGGATACTCCTAACCTTCACCAGGTCATCCATCCATCTTGTAGGGGTACTTCCAACGCTCCGGTTTCTTCCGGTACTTGTTCGCGATTTAAGAACCTTTCAGCCCCATTGGCTATACGAGAGCCAGGCCTAATGGAAATAAATTAATGAGGCATAAAAACGTAATAAATACATCTTCATTTCTCTATTCAACTGTATCCTAGCTACAAGCGATGGCCGACTGCGCCACAAAAGCTTCCATGAAACTTATCAGCAAGCGTTCATTGTTTTGTTTAATAATCTTGTCCGGGACGCGTCTTTGAGAACTTGTTCAATTGCCTTGCCTTGCTTAACTTTTGAGTTCGCCTATTGTCCGAAACATTGAAACTTGTGTCAGCCTTGCCTTTATCTAAATGCAGGATAAGTTGAACTCGATAAAATCAATGGCCCGATTGTTCGGCGCCGGCTAAACTAAACATCTTTTAGTTGTAGAATAAATGAAGCAGAAAACTTTCGAATGGTAATCCAATTTACAATGTTTTACAACGAATCTCATCTCATTCAATTCATTGAACACAATTTGAAATGCGAATTCATTTGTTTTCAAAGTAAATAATCAAGGTTCACACTTCAATAGCGTCCGAAATTCAAGTGATGTTTATGAAAATGTTGACCTTAAATAAAAACAAAATTAATTTTACTACCGTGATATACCAACTCCGATTTTTAAATTAGGAATTTGAAGTTGAGTATTTGACAAACTTAACCTTAGCCTGAAAATTTGCGAAGCTTTAGCATTAAAGACGGGTCTGATACGTTTTTAACTACAAATTCTCAATAAGGAAACCTGTCATATTATATTTCATGATCAGCCTTTTAATCTTCCCACTGCTGGGACACAGGCCTCCTCTCTGTGAGAGAAAATATGCCGTAATCCACCACGCGAGCCCAGTGCGGATTAGTGGACAGTTACATGTCTTCGAATTTTTGGTTCTAGGACATGGCGGTTTCCTCATTACGTTTTCCTTCACCGTTTTGAGAGCAGTGGTGACGAAGTAAAGCGCCTGCCTGGGTTCGAACCAACGACCTACAAATTGTAAGACGCGGCCGTTACCAGTGGACCACCACTGCTTTCATCTCTCTCTATATTTCATCATTTAGAATAATTTTTCTCCTTTTCTTGTCTTAACAGAAGAAAAACCAATGTTTTTAATCAAGCTCATTCGGAAACCAAGAGAATTTGCGCTAATTCCAAAAACTAACAAAACTCGAGTTCAAAGTTCTCTTCAGAAGTTTGGATTATCTTCTCATTGCTAATTTATTAAAGTTTGAAGAGAATTCAATTATAATGTGGACTTTTGTGATGTGGTTTTTGGGATTTACTTTCCTTAGGCTATTTAACTTAGGTAATAATGTTTTGGCACGCAATTACATGCCTTTAATCCCTGTTAGTCTTTTCATTTTATGTGGGTTTGCTCGACACGTGAAAAAGTAAACGTTGTTGTATTTTATTTTATTATTATTTTAACGACGCTGTTGGCGCAATGATTGAGAATCGACTGCTGCACTGCGCGTCGCGGGTTCGATTCCCGCACGGAACAAAGTATTTGTATGGCCTACAGATAGTTGTTCCGGATCTGAGTATTTTGTGTATGTGAGTTAAAATGTCTGTAAACGCACCCACGATACAGGAAGATATTCCTTGTGTGGGGCAACATATTATAATAATAAAAAAAATATTTACCGTACATTGTCATAAAAAAAACGTGTAGGCATAATTTTATCTTAATCGGTTGAGAAAAACTTTGAAATTGAGTTGCAAGATTTGACCCGAACATAAATACGTCTATGTGACCTCTACAGCCCAGTAACTGAATACCCTTTGGAAATACCGGTTATCAGACTTTCAGGTTTCTGACTACACGTACCGAAACGACAGTCAATGATCTACACATGACAGCCAGGACCAATCGCCTTAATTGCTTTCAGGTACACGGAAGGTATTTAATGGATAGGATAGATGGACTCTTTTGCCTCACTTAGACTCACATTTGGTCCATTGTGCGTGCAGGCCTCCTCACTGTGAGAGTGAATGGGCCGTAATCCAACCACGCGGGCCCAGTGCGGGTTGGTGGATGTCATATGTTTTCGAATTTTTGGTTCTAAGACATGCGGTTTCCTCACGATGTTTTCCTTCACCGTTTTGAGAGCAGTGGTGATGAAATAATTTACACAAAGTAAAGCGCCTGCCTGGGTTCGAACCCACGACCTACAACTTGTAAGTCGTTGCCGTTACCACTGGGCCTACACTGCTCTTTGTGATGGCCACTTATTTGGCAAGCTATGCATAACCTTAATGATCAATCCGTGTTACTATGTACTATGTGCATTGGTTGGTAGCTGATTGCAGCTACAGACGGGTCCTGAAAGGTACAAAGTTGTAATTTCAAGTAAGCCTAAGGAATAATCATTCGATTTCTAACGTCACATAAATTGTTTAGCAACTTATTCTGAACGTGAACTTCAAAATTAAGGAATATCCACTTTATATTCATCAGGATAAGCAGATACGTAGTAATAACGTTCAAAATAAATATCTGCCCACACCTTAATAGGCACCTTTAGATTCAATTCGTTTTAATAATAAACGTCTTGAAAGGTCAAACAATTTTTAGTTGGTAGGATGGTAAACGTATTATTAAAGCTGGTCCAATATCATTTATCTTAGAATCAATAAAGGTATTTAGCTTATTTTTAAAGAATGTCTGGAAGGACCTTGGGGAAAGTCTTTGCCCAGTACAGGAAAACAATGACTAGACTTAAAATATTATCTTAAAGATCCTATAAGTGTTTACTGTGGTATGCCAAGTCCTTTGAAATACCGATCCAATCAATTTACCTAGGTTTTTCCACCTATGCTAAGATTCGCTCCTGGGATCAGCCGTATTCTAGATATAAAAAAGGCCTTCGACACCGTCTCTGTCCCACTCTTAGCAAATAAGCTGGAAGATATTGAAGTTCGTGGGATGCCGTTGCCTCTGCTTTTGATTGCAGCAATCAAAAGCAGAGGGTTAGAGTGGGTCAGTCAGTATATTCGTGGGGACATGGCGGTGTCTTACGGAGTCCCCCAAGGGAGCGTGTTGGGGCCCACCTTGTTCCTTATTTATGTGCACGAACTCTGTAACATGCATATTGCAAACGCAAAAATATTTTCGTACGCTGACGACACGGCAGTAGTCTTCACGGATAACTCTTAGCGAGACGTTCAGCTTGGCGCAGAATTGGGATTGTCCGAGATTGCTGGATGGCTCTTATCAAGTGGATGTATTAAAAAAAACGGAGATATTGTACTGAAAAACTATATCCACTATATAGTAACCTTTTAACGGTCCGGAAACTTTACATTACTCAAGTTGTTCTCACAAAACATAAATCACTAACGTATGATTACAGAATATTGGCAAGAAGAAGAAAATACATTATATTAAAAGCACCACAAACAAGAACACCAATTGCCACTATTCAGCTTTTGGAAACGCTCTGCTCAGCTTTATAACGCTATTAATTAATTAATTGATAAACAAATTAATAGCGTTTACCTAAATTTATGTTTACCCTAAGAATAGTTATGAATGCAAAAAAACACTTACGGAATGGATAAAAAAGCTAAGCTACAGCTGATATACTACAATAAATACTGCACTTACACACATACTCACACACTTACACCCTCACACTCACACTTGCATTCAAATTACCTTGTTTTTGATTATGTACTCGTATTAGTATAGTTTAATAGAACAGTTTTGTTTATGAAGGAGCGGTGTCTTCTAATACAGGCATCTGTTGCTTAAAAGGAGGCTTCTATCTCAAATTTGTTGTACAAATATGGTTACCAAATAAACAATAATTTTACGTATTTTGCACGAAATCTTAAGTCATTTGCATATCCTTTTGTAATAAGCACTTATTAACAATAAATGCAAAGTCTAATTAAAATTTATCCCCTTCAAAACACAACGTCACCCAGAATGAACAATCTCTTCATTTCCACCACCGAATTAAGGGACTGATTACACACGATTAAATCATTTTAATCTAATTCTTAGTGAAACAAAAGCAGGGGAACTGTTCCAAAATTTACCTTCGTAACATAAACCGACAGATTATGATGTCATTCCTTCCTTGGTATTAATTAAATTTATCTCGCATGGGTTGAACATTTTAGGCTTTTGTATTACATTTATTGCCTTTGCGATTATGACTACCTTAACTCTTTTAGGATGGAGGTGCAATCATTTTTGTTGGAAATCTGCCTACTTGATGTTGCTTGAATAATTATTTCAGATAGGTAAATTTCGGAGTTGCGGAATCTTACTTGGTAAGCAAAATTTTTCAAAACTAGCTTCTGTCAGCGGCTTCACCCGCGTGAAAAGTGTTTTCTTATCCCAAGGGAACATTATACCGGGATGAAAAGTAGCCTATGGGCTATTCCAGACTATAATCTAAGTCTGTGACAAATTTCATCCGGATCCGTTTAGCCGTTCTAGCGTGATTGAGAAACAAACATACATCTACACACACATCTATCCAAACTTTCACATTTATAATAATTGTAAAATGTCCCTTTAACCTCTCGAACATTACTGATTTAAGTAAAGGAAAACACCGTGAGGAAATCTAGATTTGTACAATAGACCGCAATTCAGTGGTATAATAATCAGAGGGCCTGGACATAGCAACATTGAATCAGTCCAAAATGTGTGAGGTTGATATCCACTACCGAAATGGCATGTGGCGTGGGTCGGGGTACCGAGGTCGTGTTATTGCTGCTTGAATACATCCTGTCTAGAGATAAATTCTCCTCGTGTCAAAATACTAACACGAGGCCCCCACTCACATTAGCTCCCACTCGTTCATGAAGAGGCCTTTACCTTGCTTAAGAACAATTACAAGCAAGTATTATTAACTAGTATATAGTGTAAAACTTAAATCGCCTGATAAAACAAACAAAAAAAGAAGGTCCTAGTTAGTGCCTTGTAACAAATGTCATTACTCCTAGCATAATTAGGCTTTTACGGTCTGCCAAGTGTCTTTATGGTGCAAAGTTAACGACCAACACGACGGTATTGCATTTTGTAATTAATAGTAATGGAACCCCAACCGGTAGTCGACAGTAAACTTTATTAAACCACTACAGTTACACACGGTACACTTAAGTTTTAAAACACTACATATCTATCGACCAAGTTTGATTCCTCAAAAGTTCCACTAACTCTCTTTTTATTGAAAGTCATGGATAAATCTTATATGTTCTGCATCATCGATAGATCGTTTATCATCATCATCATCATTTCAGCCCAAATACGTTCACAGCTGGACATTTGGCCTACTCCAAGCGTCATGTTCTTCTCAAATCCAGCGGACTATCGCAGCCCGCGCTAGACCGTTGGTCCACCTTGTGGGTCGCTTTCCAAAGTAACGTCTTCCAGTACATGGTCTTCATTCTAGAAATTTTCTGTTTTACGTTTTGAAAACAACAAAAAAAAAAACAAACTGTCGAACTCCAACACAAAAATTGTCCAATTATCTTCCAACGAAATTCTCCAAAAAATCTTACCAGTAATTTTAAAAATAACAGCTTAAACTTCCATAAATACATAAAAATAATCTCGATTTGTCTTATAAACGAGATAAGACACTAAGCATTTTATAGGAAAATTAAATTCATGTTTGCCTGCAAGGTTGCAAAAAATTATGCAAAGTCGGATACGACCGAACGTGTCGAATCAAACGCTTTAGGGATCGCCCACATTAAATGGCTACTTCAAGTTTTTATCATTTTCCCAATTCGCTACTATGTCAAAATTCCTAATACAACATTGTCGTTTCATCAAATCTGCATAATATTCAGTCTCGTTTCTTCAACTTATGAGAAATTGAGGAGGCGTGCATTCACTCCATTTCGGTTTTTGTTTGATAAGTGCAGTCAGCAACTTTGCACATTGAGGCCCTTATTTGTAAAAATCTCTAAGGTCGACTTGCTTTACCGTAGGTTATCTTACTAACTCTGAGTTAGTAGCTAACACGGCCAATTATGTATAACATATTTGTTATTCAACCTCCTGTTAGTAACTAACTCAGAGTTTAATATTGGCGCAAGAAGGCCAGGTCGGTTTAGCACCTTATTAAAATATTCAAATTCTTTACAGAAATATTTGAATTAAACATCTGTTAATCAATTGCTAAACATCATCGAGATGATGATTCGTTCACCAATCGAAATATGGGGTCAGGGTCTCTGAATTGTCATTTTTCATTTAAGAACGTGTGCACTCTGCTTTTATGACAAAGTTTGACTGATATGTAGACCAAAATTAGACAAGTAAGCAACTTCAAACTACTTTTCACAAATCGGGGGCAAATGTATGAAGATCTAAAACAACTGAATTGTTGTTCAGCCGTTTAGACATAATAGAGATTCAAAAAAGTGACGAAACGGGAAGAAGCCCTATTAAACTAATGAATAATGCCTCGTCAAAGGTAAAGGCTATAAAAGCTCTGTGTACTTAGGTCTGTGTGTCTATGTTGGTATTGTCTATGTCTATGTTGGTACTTGTTCAAACTTAGTTTTGTTGATATACAACCGTATATCTCTTGGATATTAACTAGAACTTTAACGGTCTTATTACAAAAAGCGGTTTAACTAAAAACCGTACATTATAGAGGTTTAAATCTGGGTTTTTAGTAAAACCGCTTTTTGTAATAAGACTGTAATAGTTTAGCTGCTTCACTAAACTCATCGCTTGCACTATACTAAATGTTTTTTTTATATCCCATAACTCTAGGGTATTCATATCAAAGAATCAACTAGCAAATAAATTCATTTTTATTATTTTTTTTTTTAAATTTTCATACGAAATGCTGGGAATATTCGCGGACACAAGAAAATTTTGAAATAAATAAATTTAGATTTATGATATCTTTGGTACTATGCATTTTTGGACCACATATTCTAGTACTTTTTTGTATTATTTTTACCCACGATGCGACGGAACGGAGACTGTAAATGTTTTTGGGGTGATTACTTATAGAATATAACCCTAGAATTACGGAATATAAATAAACATTGTATTAGTGATCGAAGTTTAGCTTATATCAATAATTGATTTATATCTCTTGATGAAAATCATCCCGAGGGAACATATTCCCGGGATAAAAAGTATCCTATGTGCTATTCCAGACTATAGTCTATCCCTGTGCCAAATTTTATCCACATCCGTTCTCAGTTTGAGCGTGAAGAAGTAACAAACATACACATACACAGCCATTATAATATTAGTGTGATAAGAGGTTTTGTTTACCACATTTTGAATGATTTTTATAACAAAAAGCTAACATTGACTATTTAATTACATTGATTGTTTAATTTTCGAATATTTAAAAACAGCGATGCACTAAATTTACCGCAAAATAGGGAGAAAAACAACTTATCTATATTCCAAGTTATGCCCTCTGTCAATCGACTGCACCTCGAATCCTCGAATTGACAGTAAACTTGTGCAGTCATATTACAAAAAGCGGTTTTACTAAAAACCCAGGTTTAAACCTCTATAATGTATGGTGTAAACAAGGTTTAAACCTGGGTTTTGATTAAACCGATTTTTGTTATAAGGCACGTTATGTTTTGTCATTAATCGAGGATTTTTCCATTACCATGGTGGCTGAGCCAAGTGAGGGTCCTTCAAACTGATTTTTTTTTTAAATTTTAAATTACTAGCTGTTTCGCGCGGCTTGGCTCGTGGGCCACCCCACAGGACCCGTTTTCGGGATTAAAAAATAGCCTATGTTACTCAGGAATAACGTACAATTACGTAGCTTTCTACTGGTGAAAGAATTTTTTAAATCGGTCCAGTAGTTTCGGAGCCTATTCGGTACAAATAAACAACAAACAAACAAAAAATATTATAGTATAGATATTAAATAAATGTAATCGAGGATTATTTCACGCCCTGTTGATTTACCTTTCTTACACCCACGAAAAGTCACGAATCATATTTTCTTTTCCGTTAAACCTATCAAAAACCCCAGTCTAAACTTTAACACTGTCATCCTCCAAAATCCTCATGACCGTGAGAGAATATTCGTCATGTTTTCATAAAACAATAATGTTTGTTATCACACTTGCGCTCGGGTCGGCAATAAATCCTTCCTCGCTGTGTTCCACGTCAAATATTCAAAACAATACGTTACTAATCCACGGCTTTCCGGTAAAAAGCGGCCAGATATATTATTCATATTCCCGTCTTTGTTTATTTGATTTTGGAATTAGATGGATGGATTTTAAACATCATAATAATGTTATCATTTTAATATTGTTCCTACACAGATTTTTCTATAACGTTAGGTTCTATATTGTTGGGTTATTTTAGGTGCTGACGAGATTTGACGAGAATGAACGCTATGAAAACTATTGGTCCAATATCTCAAATGCCCTAGACGTTACTGAGTACTTTCTACACAAGATGTATAGACTAGAGTAGTATTAGTATGTAGTGATTGTTTAATAATATGGAGAACGTTTGTACTATTTGTACATCATGATAAAGTTTTTATAATTATTGTGCACAGTTTTGTCTAGAACAAAATCGTTTGATTATTTTTTGGTCTACGGAGAATTGTCAAAATTGAATTTTCGGGTAATTATGGGGAAGATGTAGGCGAAATAAAAATTGGATAAAGCTCGTGGGACTAATAACGCTAAGCGAAAAATAAACGAAAAATTAAATTCTCAAAAATATATTTTTACTCGGAATAAACACGATATTACAAATCATTACACGTATTCTACAAAAAGGATAACAATTATTATCTTTCGCCATTCTCATTTCAATCGGGGTAAGATTCTTGCCATTAATTGGGCAAAAATACTGGATACCTACTCCCGAAAGACGCTGCATTAGAAGGTCTCCAACAAAGTGGAACGATGACCTGGTGAAGCACAAAGCCAATCCTGAAATGATGATGGTATACCGCACAAGTATAAAAATAGCGAATAAGTCCAAAATCATTAGTAGAAAAATTCATCAATCAGCAGCAGTCAGCAGTCCCTACCTGCAAATATTTATTAAGAAAATTGCAATTAGTTCAAACATTTACTAAACTCTATATTTCCACTGGCTATCCCACTCCAAAAATTATTTCATTAAGAGGAATGCACTTAGCTGCACTCACACTGAAAGCATCTAGCTCGGGAAATACTAATATTTCAACTTTATTTTTCTTTTCACTATTTCATGATGTTTCAAGCACTTTTCACTTACAGTAGCGAGGTACCTTAACCTACTTCAAAATACCCGTTCTATTAAAATAACCCAAGTTAATTCTGCCGTTTCTTAGAATTTACTGATAATCTTTGCTTGAACTATTCTCAACAATTAAATCCATTAAACCCCCAAGCCATCAAGTTTACCTAACACAAATTATTAGAAATTAAGTAATCCTGTAAAATGGATGGTAATGCCACCTTACTGTTCCGAATTTATTAACAGTTACGAAATTATCAAATATTAAATTATGGCGAAAACAAGCTTTACTACAGAAGCAGTCTAGATGATGAGTTTGAGTTTAGTTAGTTGTAGAACTTTGAGCCCAAGTTTTGTAGGTAAATAATTTAACGTGGCAATTGTTTTAAATGTTAATCGCTGATGAAAACAAAGTTTTTATTTGTTTTCCTGACAATGCTTGTTAACAGCTGTTGGAAAGGAAGGAATACGGTAGATACCTTAAATACTTTTTAACAAAAAAATCAAACCGACTTTCAAAACAAAACACTACAAAGTGAAAAATAACTTTCTTTTCCGAAGTCGGTGTCGCAAAACGTAAAACAATAGGTACCAAAGACACCGACTTCGGAAAAGAAAGTAATTTTTCGCTTTGTTGTGTTTTGTTTTGAAAGTCGTTTAGCTTTTTTTGCTATTTTTTTTTAATTTATCTCTTTTTATTTTCTCTTGGCAGCCTTGGTACCTCCAATTACCATGAAAATTTATTATATATTATATTATTAATTTATATTTTATTATTACATTAAGAAAATATTTTAAACGCTTCAAGCTTTCGAGAACGATATTTTACGCTTATATATTACTCGCAGTAAATATTTCGAACATTCTTATTCCCCGTAAATCCGGTTTGAAAATAGAGGGACATTTCTTGCTTCTACTCGTATTTCCACGGTTCGTCGTTTTTCAGGCACTCCGGCCTGTCCCGGTGATAATGTATGTGCTACAACTGAAATTCCGCTTGTCAACAGCACACTACACATGATGAAAATACGACTAGGAGTGCTTTAAAGTCTATGTTTTTTAAACTGTATTTCTTGCTACTATTGTACTGTTTTGTAATGGACTTGTTTCTTGTAATTCTATATTTTACTGGAGAAACTATTAAACAACAGTATCAACTGACATTGGATATATTTCATAGTTTTGTTTTGATGGAAATGTCAACTCGCGGAATAATTGTGCCAGTCACAATCAATGGCCTTTCATTTTGCCAATTCTACATAATTCTTTACGTACAATATGCTGTCGAGCAGACGACTTAGTTCAACATAGATATATATTAGGGAAGTTACGGAGGTTGGATTAAGATTCTGAAAAGTCGGCACTTCCGATTGTATTCAAACCTCCGATTTGCGTTCCCAAACTTTGAAATCGCAAGTTATCGGAGATCGATGCATGTGATGTATTTAATTTATTATTAATACTGATTTCGATTTTAGAAAACTAGCCAGCTTTATTTTCAACGCCTAGTTAGGTGTCCTGTTTTTGAGCTCAAACTAAAAAGGCTGATTAACAATGTATTAACTTATTAAACCTGCTTTCTCTTAACACGTCATCTTTCGTTCAGCCTCTGCCTCCTCCGATTTCGATTTCGGTTCCGGTACAGATTCCATTAAATCAAATTTAATACCTCCGATTCTGACTTCGGTTCCAATATCATCTATATCTATACTAATATAATAAAGAGGAATGATTTGAATTTTTGTATGTAACAAATAAACTTAAAAACTACAGGACCGATTTAAAAAAAAAAAACACCATTGGGAAGCTACACTATCCCCTGGTGACATAGGCTACTTTTTATATCTGTATTCTCACGGGAACGGGAACTACACGGGTAAAACCGCGAGGCGTCCGCTAGTAGATAATATAATACATTTTTGTTCACCCTGACAAATTAATAAGAAGACAACAATATAACCAAGTAATGGATTAGTAAAGCCCGTCAAAATCTCTAAGTTTGATCTCAACACCATAAATCGGGCTAACATAATCAGGCAGGAATAGTAAGGGACATAAAACAAACAGTCTGAAGAAGCCATTCAGAGCTAGATTTAAAATAATTACCAACACGTCACGGTCGTAGCACTTTCCTAAAAACAGGTCATTTGTTGTCATTAATACAGAGGAAGGCTGTACTCTCGGCGAAACTTTAAAAAGTTTTCTAAAATGTCTACCCCTATTTATTCGTCTAATATATTTTCTCCTTTTGACCTACACTTCCTGGATGGTATTAGTCGTAGCAAAGGGCTTCTGCTGGGACTTAGGACCTGGGTTCAATGCCGCGGTCGGGCAAAGTGATAAAAGGTTTTTCCATATAAAATTTCACAGCACCAGCTCTTAGTCTGTGATTTGTGCGCGTTTGGTGGTAATAATGTCGTCCCCTAATCCTACATGTGTAATCCTCTGCCTTATCCATCGGGGAATTCAAGCGTGATTTTATGTTAAATCTTTTTTTACAAAGTATTCACGTAGCCTTCCTACATTTACATTTAAAGACCCAAAAAATAAACAAGCCTTATCACCTTATCTTTAAACTGTATTATCCATCCGTTGTATTTTGTAAGTACGTTGTAAAAATGAAACGTGTCCTCGCTCAGTACTTCCTTCCTTCGTTGACACATAGCGTTTACCGGAGCAGAATCCGCTTTGTATACTTTTATATGAATCTGTTTTATTAAAGTGCAAGAAGTATTTTTATGAAATATGTTCCTAAATTGTTTAAGCTGGTTCGTAAAGGAAAATATTATTAACTTTAGGTACTTTGTTAGCTTAATAAAACTAGATAGTCTTTTCTGAAAAAATAACAATTAAACTGTAGTCTGTAGGAAGGGGCGCCGTGACCTCTTTAAGGTCCCATCTATGTACTGATGGTTATCACCGGGGTGGTTTTAGTGAAGTAAAGATCCCAAACTCCCTGGTCTTTTCCCCAAAAATCCGGTAGCCTTTTGAAGATTGCCTCCCTAAAACAAAAATAAAATGTGTGTTATAATAGGCAATGATATATCATCTAGTTTAGAACTTTCTTTAACCGTCCCTTCCACTGATTTGCAATATAAACTTGCATATTCTCGTTGGTCACATTTATTGAACCAAATGCCGAGAGACAATTTCAAGGGTAGAAAAGAAAAGGATTTATATTTACCGCAACAAAAACCCAGATCGCTTCATTATCTTTACCGCTCTCAATTAAACAAAGTCCCTCGTTTACATCCAGATTTAGAGAGTACAAGTCGCAAAGCGCACTCATTCATCCTTGTTTAGAAGAAAAACATAAATAAATGTCGGAATAGGTCATTTAAACCTTGCAAAAGTGAAGAAGCTTTAAGATCGAGAACCTTGCAAAGATCTGAAGGAACGCTTGAGGCTACCCGTGTCGTAGTTTGAAGGTTCACAAGCGATTCACGAGACCAAACAAAACACGGACTAGTTTGGTGAATAAATAGTTGGCGGATATTTTTTGCTAGAACGATTTTGATCGGATTATTGAGCTGAAGAATCTAATCTTAGAAAGGGTTGGATATACGTTAGTCAAATAGTACATTACTGCAGCGGCCTGCAAAAGAGGCATTGATGGACGAACGTGTAAATGTGGGCCGAGGCACACATACGTAAGTCCATCAATGCCCAGTTGTGGCCAAGGCTTGTATAGTACTTTTCTCAAATAATGCGCGGAAATTAAACCTAAGTAGTACGTAGAACTCATTTTGTCAAAATCAATGACGAACAACAATAATTGTTCCCGCGTTAAAGGGTTCTTTTGTTTTTTTTTTCAATGGCTTGCAAATAGAACGCAAACAGCGTTCTATTTGCAAGCCAGTTCGAAATTTAAATAAAACCTTTGATAAGTTACCTCCTTGGTTGCCATGTTTCGGAGTAATAGATCGTTCCATTTTTAAATAAGACGACAGATATGAATTTACTATGAAATTTATTTGGCCGCTAGACACGACAGATATGGATTTTCATACAACTTTTGCCGGCGGCTGCTATCATGGATTTGGCCAGTACAGCAATATCGATTTATCTTGAAGGTTGTCAAAATAATGCTCAAATTTCCAAGCATGTTTGAGAAAAAGATATTAAAATAAGATAGCCTTGAACTCGTCATAAAATATAAAAAAAAAAAAAATCTTGTAAGTATTATAGTTTCCCTACTTTTATATAAACCTACGTTTGTAAGTTGTTGTGAATTAAATTTTAGAAGAGCAATTGAGCAATGTGGATCTCGAAAATACGAAATATTAAGCAGCAGAAAAGATTGTCCAGCAGTAATATTACCGAATCAAATCAAATCAATCAAATGTTTTTTATTTCACATAGGCCTACATGGGCACTTATAAAACGTCGACAAAAGGTGCACCGCTAGACTTATGTCGTTGATTTACAATTAAAAAAAAGATGCACAAAATATTGCAGAAAAAAATGCAATGCTGCACTTTGAAGCAGTGTCAAAAAATACATAATATCATATCTAATATCCATAGCTCATATTTCACTGCCGCACAAAATATTGCTAGCCAAATTGACGGTAGTCATAAATATTTACTGAATATTCGGCCTGAACCGAATAATCAAGTTTGCTATAATTATGTATACAAAATGATAAATATACAGGGTTTAACGGCAAAGTGTGATCATATTTAAAAAGTGTTTTCTGCCCATGTAAATCAACCACTTTCTCCAAGGTATTTATAAAGTTTTTTTTTTGAAAGTATTGTCAGCTGTCAGCTGGCCAAAATTTTAACAAATAATTGTATCGCCCATACAATATTTTTTTGTAAAACTGGCTCATTTGTTGTTGCTCAACTTGTATTAAGCGCAAGTTTGATCATGCAAGGAGTACTGCTCTCATCTCTGTGACGGATCTGCCAAGTACCAGCTGGATGCACTTGAGTCGATCGAAAAACGGGCCAAGAGGCTGATCGGCACTGGTCGAATCTACGCTCCACAGCCTTTAACATCAGCACCGAGTTGCCAGCCTGTCGGTTTTTATCGGTTACATTTCGTGGAGTGTGTGTTGGAATTGCATGAAATAATTCCTCCTAGCCCGTTCCATCATCGGACTACAAGTTGTACGGCGATGCGTCATTGGTACATGGTGGACCAAACATTTTGGGAATACTTTCATTATGCGTACGGCTAATGAGTGGATTTCTCTGCCGGAGCCTGTTTTTCCTGATAGCTACAACCTGGGAGTCAAGTCAAGAGTGAATATGTTTCTTCTTTGCAAGCGTGCTACACCGTCGACCACATCATTGCTTACCGTCAGGTGAGATATTGGTCAAGCGCAAGCATATCAACAAAAAAAAATACATTTTGAGAAGCACCTTTTTTATATATGATCGCACCTTTCCGTAACCCTTTGTATACAATATAGTAGGTGTCTATCTAAAAACAGGCATTTTATTTACCGTCACCATATTCGCACAAAACGACCACAATCCTTTGACACCAGTTCAGTATGTTATCAGAACAAAATTGGAACCCCTAAAATACTGGAGTTTTTTTATAATAGGCGGTGTTATTTTGTGTTTTACACTAAATAACATTTTTATTGTGTTAAACTGTAACGCAAATCTTAATAATGAACTCTATTTTTAAGTTACGGAATATATATTGTAATTGCATTAGGAAACCTAATAATATCGTTTCAGTGGATCTTTTACTGTTCGCGCTGTCCACCTCTGGAATACTCTTCCACACTCTATATGGGCTATCCCGGCCCTTCGTTGGAGGTTTTCAAGAGAAGAATTAGGGAAAACAAAAATTCTTCCTCTACCCTCATATTTCTGCCCCAACGGAGCCAGTACACCGAGACACTAGTCTACCCGGGACCACGATATCGTTGCAACACGGTCGAAACGTCGGGTAAATAGGTAAATAAATAATCTAAATCATCGCGTTCAATTCCCGTGATATATTGTTTTCCATTATGAAACGCGAAAGTTTTAAAGTTAAGAATTAGGGAGTATTTATTTTGAACAAGACACATTAATTTATGTAATATTTTGGTTACCCATGTATTATATAGTATGCTGTAGGTATCTATTATGTTTATGCATGTTTTTGTACACGTATTTGTTTAGTTTATTTAGTGAGTTTTTTTTTTAATAAGCTTTTGTTGTGCACTTGGATGGACTATAATCATATTATGCATATTTTTCTACGCAACTGAGGTTTGCTGTTAGAGAACCCAACTATGGGTTAAGCTCGCCTTTGTACATAAACTGTCCCACTGTATTTGTGTGTTTTGTGTACAATAAAGAATAATAATAATATGGTTTAGATTCATTGAATCAAAAATATATTTAAATAGAGAGTTGAGTTAGATGGTATGGTCACATTATGAGACGAGAAGATAGCTACTCCGTGAAAATAATTTATAACGACTACTGTCGAGAGAGCCCTGAAGGAGGAAAATATAACACCATTGACAACTCAGGATAGAGCACGTATAAGTGCAAGAAGGCCCGCCCGGAAATATATGAGGAAGGGAATAAGGTAGGAAGATGATAAAGAATTGAAAAAAAACATTACTCACGGTCATTTTATGCTGCTATGCGGCTGGAAGTCCAACAAACCCTATGTGGCTGAATATCTACTATACTACGTAGGAATAATGCTTTTGATATACATTATGAATACCCTACTGAACCTAGCAGTTCTGACACCCTAGTAGTTGTTTCTAAATGACAGTACAAACTCCTCTAAATTGATGAGGGAAACATCAGACGCCAATTCAACATTGAATGTCAAAACTTACTGCAACATCTGATTGATCGGTCTTCCCACAAGCCTGTCCTAATTATAGGTATACACCTACAAAATTAACCTGGTTTTATCTCAGGCACCAACAAAGAGTGTGGTGCGAATAGCACAGGAACAAAAGCCCATACAGGTATTGTTTGAGAATGAATGAGGTTCGCAAGATGTGCATCACTTTTAGCTTGATGTTTTTGATTGTTTAGTTACTTTTGTTTGTTTTAATTGAATTGGTGGATATTAAACTTACTGTTTTAAATATGACTTACAAAAACTGTTGTTTAAAATTAGAAAGTTTTTTAAAAGCTTCTTGAGAATCTCATGGAATGTATTGAAATTACTCACATCAAATGAGGCTAAAGAAATTATGTACTAGTTACTAGTCACTACCAGCGTCAAAAATTATTCCAAGGGTATTCCTGCGATTAAAAGTATCCCAGGAGCACGTTTCTTTGGGATAATGTTCTAATATAGAACATGGTACAAGTTCCATCCAAATTCGTTCAGTAGTGTAATGCGTGATAGACTTACAAATATTGAATATTTCAAATTAATAATATTAGTTGGAAAAGAATTGAAATTATATAGCCTACATTATTATATTATTTTTCACCCAAACTTCTCTAAACTGCAAAATACAACCTACCACTCCAAAATATAGTATATTCGGTCAATTACACTTAGCGATTTTGGTATTTTCATCTACAATTCAATCATTTGCACTCAGAAAGTATCGTTTGGTGAACTGATGAAGAAGACCACAGATGGCCACTGGAACTCCTTGTTGCTAAAAGTGTCGCGGATATAAGATATATCGAATAGTTAACTTATTGTGATGAAGCAAATACTAATAAATAAATAGTATTGATGTAAATGGACTATAAAACCAAATGTACCATCGAACTGATGGCATTAAGTCCGCCTATGTTCCTTTATGTTGCATGAAGTTTTAATAAATAACTAAATAAACTGATCTGATGATGAAGCCGGAAGGTACGCACTGGATCTCCGAAATGAAACAATGTACGCTAGTCGTGTTTGGGCTTATTGGAATCGTCATGAGATTTATATTGGATATAAATGATTTTCATGGTAATTGGAGGTACGTACCAATACAAAAAAGAGAAATATAAAATACTTTAAAAAAAAAAAACAAACTGACTTCTAAAACAAAACACTACAAAGCGAAAAATAACTTTCTTTTCTGAAGTCGGTGTCGAAAATCGAAAACAATAGGTACGAAAGACACATACTTCGGAAAAGAAATATATTTTTTACTTTGTAGTGTTTTGTTTTAGATGTCGGTCGGATTGATGTTTTTGTTAAAAACTTTTTCATTTAAATGGACGCTTTAAACACGTCCTTGCCAGGTAATTAATTAATGGACTCTACATATGAACCTGATTAGCACCTGATTATGACCGTATTTAAACCCTATGCTGCGGTTATACTGCGCAGATTTATATCAGTATTGGGTTCAACCGTTTAGGTATCCATTTAATATTTTGTTACACAAACTTCGTTCATAAACCACCCATGAGGACTTTATGTGAGCTGAACTCGGTGCGAAATTCTCTTAATTTATATTTTATATTTTTTTTAGTTTTTTTGTTTCGCAAAACATATTTTTTTAATTAAAATTGCATGTTGTGTGTATTATGTGCTATTGAACCTATATCTATGCTTTGTTACTTCGACGTCCTAAGTCGAAACAGAATTCTTAAAAAAAAAACAATTTGCTGAAAACGCTTTCAGAGAAAGTCGCAAACAGGGACTGGACAAATCAATATCATAATCGACGTTATTTTCCTCTTACAGCACGGAACACTGAAAATACCGACCAAGTGCATTTCGGACTTTGCACATTTAGGTTTCCGTACCAAACCGCAAAATTAAGTTGCTTGTAAAAGGAGAAAAAAATCTGATTTATCAATATAGTGGTATTTTTTGTATAATATACGTATTAATAAACATTGTCACTAAATTTTAAGTTCATAAGTCAATGGAAAGTTAAAAAATTATTCGGAACGAAATTTTGTAAAAAAAACTGACTTTGGTGTTTTCATTCCTTTGTTTACCAATATTTTTTAAAACAAAAAATACAGTGTGTCTACTCAACGAATTCTAAACAACGACAGCCCACTCGATGGGGTAGGTAAAAAATATTTTGACGCGTCCCCCCTTATTATTATTTATTATTATTATTATATACTTTATTGTACACCACAAAATATGTACAGGATAAACATTCACAAAAACAAGTGTACAATGGGCGGTCTTATCGCACAGGGCAATCTCTTACAGACAACCTTTGGATGGACTGTTCCCTTTAGCTGTATTGGGTTAAATATAAAAAAAAAAATGTTTTTAAGGCGGGCTCCTTTTTTTTTTTTGTTTTTACTATTTGTTTGGCCATGGATCAACAAGATGCTTATATTGTGTAGCTCCAACCGTTTGGCTGTAAAAGCCGTGTCACAGATGACAGACAGATGGACAGACGGACGGATACGCGAGTGACAGCAATAGGGCTCCGTTTTGGCCATTCGGGTACAGAACCCTAAAAATAACAAAAATTTTACAATTTACCTAGAACTAACAGATTAAGATTGTAAGTTTTTTTCCCTCAGGTAATCTTAACAATTGCCAGAGCTTGTCTTAATTTCATTATCTACTGAACTCGAGTTTTTATTGTTCACTCGCCGGGAGAATAGTTCTAGAAACTTTTAATTTTCTCGCTTTAAAACTAGTTAGGTTTTAATTATTTTGTGAAGAGAATGAGGAGGAAATCAGAATTTTACAACGTGCAAAGTGAAGTGTGTGTAATTACTTTGCATCGTAGTTTAATTTTCGGTGAAATGTTTTGAAAAAACTCTTATAGGTACTAAGATCCTGCCAGAGTTACCTAGCGATAAAACGCTTATCAGGTACTCTCAGATGATTTCACGCAAAAAAAGTCGTAGTGTAGCATCACGATTTTTTTAGTTATACAACTCCCTAGATCTACACCAGGTTTGTTTAGGTTATAAGTTAGGGCTGTAGCGGCAACAACGCCGCCAAATGAACTAATGACATGACGTCACACAAATCCTGCATCTCGCAAGCAAAGATCTCGGCGCGATTTGAACACATACAACAGTCCGACATCATACGTCGGGCACTTGCCCGGACCAGACACAACACCCATCCGGTCGGAGGATCCTCCCTTTTCTATGGAGATTTGTGAGACTTTACACACTGTCCCACTTGCCTCCAAAGGACTCTAGAATTTGATAACCTTAAAAGTAAGATAAGTTGTTTATTATGAAGCGACATACTTTTCATCTTATTCCGTGCTCAAATACTAGTAAGTGATAAAACGGCGCTGCCTTTTGTTCTGATTGACCTTCAAAAGCGCTGAACTTCGCTTGAAAATTAATAAATGAGTTTCAATTCTCATCATCACGAACTGACCTCAATCAATCACAATGAAGAACTTTTCACTACTGGTAAACAACTACGTAATAAAACACACACAGTAGGGCCTTACCCTACAATACTTTACATAACACAAGATAAAACGGCTCTATCTAACAGTGGATTAAGATAATCCCTAACTAATCAACTCGCAGTATAGCCGAGACCGCAGCCGGGGCGAGTCGATAATCAACAACACAAACAAACTACTAAATAGTAACTAATTAACCCCTGGCTGGATACAACTGAACCAATAGATCAATGTGGGCAAGTCCCCGAAGAAGATTTAGGCACCTACATGGCTTTGTACTTAGTGGTTGACGAGAACGGATTAGAAAGGAAATGTAGCCTGCCTAGTCTCTTGACTAAATTTGGGACCGTAAATATTGTTACGAGCTGGGGTTCAGGGATAAATTATTCAAACAGTAGACTTTAATTAATCATTATTTATTACTGAAACACTTCGTAACAACTTTATTACTTCGCACAATTTTCGGTTTGATCGCTTCATGTCGCTTCTAAATCGAAACTGTCTCACGATGAACCCAACAGTCCTTTATATAGCACGAAAAATGTTTCTGGAACGTTTCATACTGTTCTAGATACGTCGAGAATCTTCCAGAACAATTGACTTTCGAACCCATTGTTCCCGAAGTGACGAGAAAATTACAGAATGTTCGGCTCGAACATCAAGTTCCAAGAAGAATAGTTGGCGCTATTTGATACTAGTTGGCGCTACTAGCAACTATTGGTTCTTCCTCTCGTCACTAGATGACGTTGCCTTCTTTTGTAACTATATACTTTAAGTAATACTGCCTCGTTGGTCTAGTGGTCTTTAGCCCTACTGGCTTATTATAAGATCTCCGCGGCTTCGCCCCCGTCATCTACCTACCCTACCCTACGAATCTAATCTAACTACCAATTTTTTTCTAGATTCATTTTTTCGCGGAGAACCTTTACATCGCCATTCAGAAAAAAAATTGATTTAAAAAAAAAAAAATTACCTACCAAAGACACCGACTTCCAAAAATAAAGTTATTTTTCACTTTGAAGTTTTTTTATTTGGAAGTATTTTTTTGCGTAAAAGTTTTTTTTATTTTTCACTTTTTAGTTGTACCTACCTAATAGGCAAGTTGTTTATTAAGGTACCTATAACGCCAGAATAAAACACCCGAATGTCATAAAACTTGAACATAATTGGTGAAATGAGAGACCTGCGTACCCCTTAAGAGTGTACTCACGTGATGTTATGTTATGAAATGGTATAAACAATAAACAGACATGCGATTGCAGCAATCCCGAGAGGTTTTCCGTTATTTACTGAACAGTTCTGTTTTATATCTTCGAAGACCTTAATCAGATCTTCACCAAATTAAAATGGGACCAATTTGGGAACATACTCTTTAAACAAAAAAAATAATTTGCAAAATCGGTCCCCAATGACGGTGGTCCCCAAGTTATCGGTGAACATAAATAAAAAAAAAAAAAAAAAATAACATACATGAAGTCGAACATAGAACCTCCTCCTTTTTGGTAAGTCGGTTAAAAACTTACAGACAACGTAAACCTACCTTTTTATATTGGCATTTCCGAAACTAACCAAAACAGTTTTGGGGGTCTCAAAAGAGTTTCAGGTTCACATTTCAATACAAATGGAACTTGATACGTGTTTCGAATTTCAGACCTTTACACCGGACACAGGTTTCTATTTTACTAGAAAAACTCGTAAACTACGTGAAGATTTTATACAACTTTTGGGGAAAAAGAAAAATGCCAACTAGGTAACTCCTACACAAATTGCTAAAGTCAGCTTAGCGAAACGGGTAACTGCTTGTACCCATTGGATTAGCAAATACTTTACTTTTTGCAAGGATAAGTGATCGTGGAATATTCCGTTTTATAATTCTATGAAAATAAAGCTAACTGACGAGACAAATGCAATTATTTCGCAGGTATTTCATAGATTAACACTTCCGCAGATAAGTACGTTGTGACATTGCGACAACGCTTTATCGTAGATTTTTTTTTATCTGTACAACAATTTTGGAACAATATCTGTGAAAACGCGTCGTAGCATTATCACCTGGCACCTGTTTAACTTGCGAGACACCAAACCCAACCTCGCATATCATCTAAGTTTTACACAAAAGATGACTTGCTCTTTTGTGTAAAACTTAAAAGGTAGGTAGGCAAGTACATTCTTTTGTGCGATAATAACAACATTCCTACTGCGCTCCCTAAACAATTTGCGAAACGTGCTGCCATGCCGTTTATCATGCTTATGGCCATTTCCATTTGCAGCTTTACTTTGTGTACTCAACGATGAGATACCTAGACAGTTAGAATATCATCATCATAATCTTCCCATTATAATAATAATATCCCATGTTCGAATATCATTATTCCATGTTACTTGGGATTATTCCCTTTTCTTTCATATCACTCCTCATACAGTCCATCCATCTTTTCTTTGGCCTTCCTCTCCCTCTCCATCCATCCACATTTATATTCATAACGAACACTGAAATAGTCTAGACTGTTAGAATATATGAGATAAAATTGTATATACCTATATCCAATAAAAACAAAAATCCAATAAATATAATTTAGTCCGAGTTACAGATATCCCAGGAAAAGGAGCGCTTCGAGAGTCACGGCCTATGTACTTTTCCAGACTATAATCTATGTCTGTGCCAAATTCCATCTAGATCCGTTCTGCCGTTCTAGCGTGATTGAGTTACAAACATACATCCACACACACATCTATCCAAACTTTCACATTTATAATATTAGTAATACTAACTTCTGCCAGCGGCTTCGCCCGAGTGAAAAGTGTTCGATCATCCAAAGGGGAAAATATACCGGGATAAAAAGGAGCCTATGTGCTATATCGCATTACAATCTATATCTGTGCCATATTTTATCCAGATCATTTCAGTTGTTGTGGCGTGATTGAGTAGCAAACTTACATCCATCTATCCATACAAACTTCCACCCAATCCCACCAAAAACTCAATGTATGTGTTGTCACACGTAAGGATTAAATCAACAATAATTTACTATTTTACAGAGACCTATAGTCTTGACTCTTGATGTATATGGATAAGCCTTCAAGTCTATCAAGTATATGTTTCATTAAAATAGTTTAAAGAGAACACAACGAGGGGTTTATGGTCCATTCAGACTAATCCGTCATTAAATTATGATTTGGATTGCTCTCTTTATAGATTCGATTTATCTGCTTTCTTCAATATTTATATCTTCATTACACCTGAATTCATCATCATCATGAGCCTTTTAATGTTTCCACTGCTGGGACACAGACCTTCTCCCTGTGAGAGGGAATGGGCAGTAAACCACCATGCGGGCCCAGTGCACTTGGTACACCTGGATTAAGTCGTTTTAATCTCCAAATAGCATCTTATGTGACCAAATTTAATATCCCAGGTAAACCGGGCAGACTAACCTGAATATTAAAGCCAGGCAGCCACAATAGCCTGCAATCCGAGAAGCTAGCAGACCTTAATGAAGACGCAGTCGTAACGGCCTGAGTCTAGACGGTACGGAAATTAAGCCTCTACATACAGTACTGCTGGTGATTTACTTGATAGCTGCCAGTGACTTACGAACAGTCCAAAATGGAAGACTGCTTTATATAAATGGGATTTTAAAGTGATAGCCTGAAAATATTATTATGCAATGCTGAATATAAATGAGGAGACAGCGACAAAGCAAAACCACAAACAGATTTCGACATAAGCAGATAAGATTTATTAAACAGAGTGTTCTCACGTTTCAAACAGCAGGATATTATTATGAGCGCTACGAAGACCTAAGTAAGGTTATATTTCAATGAGATTGCGGTGCTACTGCCTCACCTCATGTCGACTCTCTGTGTTTGATACACACCCTTGCTCTCTAGAAGACCTTTATATATGCAGCAAATCCTAACGATGTCTACGTGGCGATATTCTAGTTGATACACATATAATACACGATATACAGACTGGTATCATCCAAAAGCCATTTAATGGATATTCCAAAACCTAACCAAGTAGTCTTTGCCAGCCTAAAACCCAGCATACATAAACCACAATCTATTTCCATTCTCCCCTATGCATCCCGAAAGCTCGTATTCACTGTTGTTGCACAAATTGGACTGTAATTAACGTAATTGAGATATCCACAACGAGCTTCTAACCTCGACGCAGTACTTTGAAACTGGCAGAACTGGAGTAGTGAATGTAGGGAAATAGGTGAAGAATATTCCTTTTTGTTTGCTTTGGTTTTCTATGGAGGTTATGTAGTTTTTGTGTTTAGAATAACATGGGTTTTGTACAGTATTTTCATTTCATAAAACTGTAGGGAAACTATGTTAAAATAATTATTTTAGAGAAAAAGGCATAAGAAAATAAGAAGCTGAAGTCTAATTTTGAAGCCCGATTTTTGTTTTCATATACACATAACATCACGCCTGTATTTCCTGAAGGGCTAGGCACAGGTACATCAGTACAGCCGTATCTGCCACCATCAACCGGGTACAAGTCCAGACTCCGGGACTACTACCCCCTGTTTTGTTTTTAGTTCTTTAAGTCCATCCAAAGGGTGTCTGGTAGGTATCACTGTGAGCGATAACACCACCTTAGTACCCATAGTATTTTGTTGTTTGTTCTTTTTTTGGTGTACAATAAAGTATATTTTATTCTATTCTACAGAAAAAAATCTGAGCAACCCGGAATTGCGCCGGACTTGAAATTATCCTTGCGTGACCCGGCAATCACTTGACCCTTAAAGATGTTGCTGACGATGGCTGACTGAATTACCTACCTATGTTTACAGTTACCATTTAGTTACTGGTGAACAGATTTCCAAATCCAAAGTATGGGCCTTTTTGAACGGATTTGTTACCAACCGCCTCCTTCAATGTCCCACTCACCGCACTGACTTCATTCACTGTTCTTTCTTCGTTCAGTCTATTTCTCTGTGAAATGCGCTCCCCCAGGCAATCAGGATGGCAACCAACCGATTAACCTTCAAAGTTAAAGTTCGCGAACATATTCGTAAGAAGTTAGATATTTGTTTAAGTATATTTGTGTATTTAGTATATTCTTTTAGTATATAGTTTAGATATATGTATTTAAATAAACGTGATTTGTTTAACTCAAAATATTACACCTACCACTATTTAATTTTGTATCAGCATCACCCAAAGGTCGACTGGTAGAAAATGCTCAAGGCATTAAGTCCACCTCTGTACGTTTGTGTACATGAAGTATTAACCTATACCTCCTATAATTTTACAGCAACTGAAACGTATAAAGGCAAAAAGGCGTTTAACCATTTAAATGTTGAGCAAATCTGACAGGTGACGTAACAAACGTGTTGAGTCAATAAAGAACATTACAAGCATAGGCTGGAATCACATTTGAATATCTGAACAATAGCGTAATTTACGGTGAGCGTTATTTACGTCATATCCCGTGAATAGTCAGATTTATTTATTACCTAGGTCGTGTAGTAAATTATTATATTCAACATGATACAAGAAAAATCCCTGTGAGCTATTATACCTCGTTTCATCACGATGTTAATAGAACCTTTTGTGATCTTAGGTCCATTATTTACAAACACGCCTTTGATCTATTTTGTATCTTTTTTGGTTCCGTAAATAAAAAGAAACCCTTATAGGATAACTTCATAATCTGTCTGTCTATCTGACAAGTTCCTTTTTCTGCGTGGTAACTTGATACCAGTTGAATAGAACGAAAATTATAACTACACGTAATGAAGGATGCGCTTCATAGGCTTCATTATTTCAGACAAAAAAAAGAGTACAACACTGTTAATAGGCTTCCTATAAGCGATCGGTCCTTTGCTTCAAAAATGCGCTTAGTAATACAAAAGAACAACAGCTGTTCTTGCCTATCATTATTTGATAATAAATTATCCGAAATCATGTTACTGAAATTATACAGGCCATTCAAGTAACCTTAACGAAGACATCGTCTCAAGTTCGACATCCAAAAACTCCTAAAATACCTCGCATCAAAATTACTGAATAAAACCTTACAGGTAAGAGGAAACTCAGCGCTTTGAATGAAGAGAAAACCACAGCCCACACGCCAGTCGTAAACGAATAAATTGAGATTTTATCTCCATTTGATATATTAAATTTTTTATAGACGTGTGACTTACGAAATTCCAAATTGTTATCCGATATTTAGGACCGATTCACGAGTATAAAAGGGTTGAATAAGAACTGAAGAAAGTTTTCCTAATCTTACTTTCAAGACTAAATTTCTCAGACATATGAAGCAAAGTTCTGGCCAATACTAGTACTAAAACTTTATACATACATACATAAATAAACTCACGCCTTTTTCCCATGGGAGTAGGCAGAAACTACATAACGCCACCTGCTACGATCCTTACATACTTCTTTTGCTTCACTCACATTCATACATCTAGTCATACACACACGCCGGTTATGAGTACTGCGCACCTAGCCTTTCTGATGAATATCACCTATGAGGTCTATATTGTATGTCTTTCTAAGGCGTTCACTCCCAGCGTTTCCATTCACGTCTGCCCTGTAAATTCCTTTTTAAAACTTTATGTAATGTACAAAAAGTATTTCTGAAAAACCTTAAAGTTTTACACCTACATCTACTAATGGTAGAGTGCTTAGTCTAATACGATTTAACATCCAAAATAAAATATTTCCAACTACACGAATAAGTGAATCTATATTTGGAAACGTTTTCCATTATTTTTCAGGCAGAACCTAAATCGTTAAATAAGGCTATAATATATACATATAATATTATAATATGTCTTTCTGGCCTCACACATACATATGTCAACTTTTCATATTTTTGAACTTCTACCAGATCTATTCTGTAAACAATTCACCGTTTTTTTAATTTGTTTTTTATTTGAGTTGGGTTTGCTCTTGACTATAGTCTAGGTCAGAGGTGACAGAGACAGAGTCGAAAGGAAAGTCAAAGCCAAAGTCAATATTTTTCAAACATTGGTGAAGTGAGCTTGAAAGCTATCAATTTGTAGCATCAGTCGGTATGTCAGCACACTTAAATTTTTTGATTCGTAGTTATCGTAACTAATGCTTAAAAAAATAGTTCAAAAACTAAAACACGACTACTGAATAATCACGCTCTTAAAAGTATGAAACAAGAAAATATTCACACCTGAAATTGTTACGTACAGACGATTCGATATGTATCGGGTATTAAATAAATAACTTACAAGTAATAAATCATTTATTGTATTTTATACATATTCATAGTGGTGTTCAGAGGATAACCGTGGTTGTATGCCAACTACAATACATTCTGCAAAGAAGTATACGACCACGGTTATACTCTGAAAACCAATATCATCAACTTTGAATAATAAATATCTGCGACAAATGAGTATGTAATTATTACAAATAATTTGATGACGATAAAATATACTTCATAACAATAACAAAGGTACTCTCTTTTTATGGAGCGTATAATTAATTGACTTTATTACCATTTCAAAAGATTCATAAAATCCATTCTAATTGCTGTTTGAAACCGTAAAGTTTCACAAAAGCCTTTGATTATTACCAGGAAAATCGTTTCTTTAGAAGAAAAAAAAATACTGTAGAAATATTAAGGCTCCCACAGACAGGCGGTTCTATTAACAAAATTTTGTTGCAATTTATTGAACAGTTTTATATAAAGTATTTGAAAACTTGTTTTTGCATGGTTGAAGCACTGTGACGTCGGTCTACGGAAAACTTTACCTTTTTTTTCAATCATGTTACATTACATAATCTGTATTTCATACAATAATGATCGATAATATCTGAATCTTCGACTCTTTACAAACATAGATAACAAAATATTTGATATAATATCTCATGATTATAATACAACAATTGTACCCACATAAAGGCGTAATCGTAAACACAGATGTTGGAAAACAATTCGTAATTCGAGAACACAATACGTTTTCGTCTGACAATAGAGCTAACACAATGGTAATTGGAAAACACTTAACATTCCCAATAGGCTTCTCTACAATTTACCATGAATTTGCCACTCGAACTGTATATTTTTAGAAACGTGAACGGAACGCTAACGCTACGGAACCCTAAAAAGAAAATATATATAAAAAAACAAATAATAATATATATTTTTTTATACACTGGGCACTGGGCCCGCGTGGTGGATTACAGCCCATTCCCTCTCACAGAGAGGAGGCCTGTGTCCCAGCAGTGGGAACATTGATAGGCTGATGATGTGATGTGATGTGATGTGATTTTTTTATTCTGATTAATTGAGCTTTCAAGTGCGCCGTACTCATGACCAGCGTGCGTGAAAATATGAATAAACGTAAATGTAGCAAAAGGAGTATTTAAAGATCGTAGCAGGTGGCGTTATGTAGTTTCTGCTTACCGCCATGGAAAATAGACGTGAGTTTCTATAAATGTGTTAATTGATATTTATTAGAGCCTTTATTATTCTCCAACTTTCCAAGTTATGTGACTTTATTATTATTTTTTTTTATTTTTTTGATGTAGGCTCGCGCTTGACCACCATCTCACCTGATGGTAAGCGATGATGTGGTCGACGATGGAGCACGCTTGCCTAGAAGTAACCTATTCACTCTTGACTTAAAGACCCCTAGATTGTAGCTATCGGGAAACACAGACTCCGGCAGAGAATTCCACTCCTTTGCTGTACGCATAATAAAAGTATTCTCAAAACGTTTAGTGCGTATGGGTGGGATGTCCACCATGTACCTGTGGCGCATCGCCGTACGTCTGGTGGTCCGATGATGAAACGGGCTGGGCGGAATTAGATCATGCAATTCCATCGCACACTCCCCGAAATGTAATCGATAAAAAACCGATAAGCTAGCAACTCGGCGACGATGTTCAAGGCTCTGGAGCTTTGACTTAACCAGTGCCTCATCGCCGATGAGCCTCTTGGCCCGCTTTTCGCTTTTCGATTATGTTTATGTCTTGAGGGAGTCCTTTTCCAAAACTGAAACTCAAGGCTCCTATTCCATGAAGGAATTTCCCCATAAAAATATTCCTGTAATTGGCTGAGTTCCGGAAACGCCGGGCATTCCGTCACATTTTAATCAGAAATATTTCCTTCGAATGCTTTTCATGTTTTATGTTGACCTTAGAATACGGAAATAACAGTTTTGTTTAATAATAATAGACTGATTAGAATTTGAACAGTTGTGAGAAGGTCAACCATTATAACTTATTCTGGTCTCTTCGAATTATGTAAATGATATTAATTGCCGGAGGTTACATTTTGTGAATGGTAGGTACTCCGTCAATATTTTAAACTCTGAATAATTAATTTAGTTTGTTTGGTGGCGATTTATTATTCTATTAAATTGGTGTAAATAATTTATGATAATATTCAGTCTTGTTTGGATATCTAATGTCTGCACAAAGATTAGACGGTGTAAAGTTGTAGTACCTAACTACACTTTTTTTGCTACGCAGATATCCTTCTGCTAAGCGAGTAAGTTAGTACCTATCGAATGAACTTTTATTTACAAATTTCGTTTTTTTTTTCGGGACAAGCCCGCCAGACTATTCCCAATACAGAACCTCCTGAAAGCCAACAATGGCGACCAATAGAAAAGCACCGAATCAGTGAAGCTCGACAAGTTTTGGAGAACCAATATAAATATAATAGATCTTGCAACAAAATTAATCAGAAAAAAC
Organism: Anorthoa munda; assembly: GCA_945859665.1. Taxonomy (NCBI): domain Eukaryota; kingdom Metazoa; phylum Arthropoda; class Insecta; order Lepidoptera; family Noctuidae; genus Anorthoa; species Anorthoa munda. The sequence goes on from OX243908.1 coordinate 16,982,545, forward strand.
AGCACAGGAGTAAGAAAACTTCCACTTTTAATTCTTCTTCTTAGCATTCTATTATACTTTAGATGACTTCAAGGAATTGAACAGAATCACACTTCCATTTGCCCTTTCCATATTGGATATTAACAGAAACCCAAAACATTTAGATACGTCCAGTCCTCGTCAAAAAAGGACGTGCCCAAAATAGAAACATTTAACCCACTTACCGACTTGATCTGATCGATATTCAAGAATTTCAGTCAAACATTATCGTATTGTTTATTTATCAATTCTGTTCAGTTTTCATTGCTGTACGTACTTATATCCTATTAAGACTTGTTTCGTGACATCAAGAGGAACCATTTTCCGCTGGTATGTTTTCAAACTCCTGTTGCCTTTGAATCGAATCCGGTGCTGCATATTTTAAACCTAGCTAGCTACATGAGCTTTAAGCTACAGATTCAAAACCTACCATTTATGAATTTATTGAATTTACTATTCTGGTTTTGTAAATCAATCTACAAAGTGCTAGTACGGCCAGAAATATTATTATAAATGAAGTAAAAAGAGCAGATGTGAAAAACCAAAATCTGTAGTTTTTTTTTATCCTACATCAAATGTGAAAAAGCGTGAGTTTATCTATGTGTATATGTTGACAGTGATTAAAAAAATATGATGATAGTTCTAAAATTGTAATATTTTTATGATCCATGAGAAACAGAAAGTGAACATTACTCTCGGTGAACAATGAGGTTGCAATTCTTCTCTGCATTGGTAATGGCATGTTATTATCTGGATCACATTGTTATCACGTTTTATGCCGTTTGTACGTGCTAAGCCCTACGCTATTGAAATATATAACAACCCAAATGTGAACCTTAATATGAATGGATATGTGTTTTCAATAGAACAGGCGGCAACGTGTGGTGATTTAAGAGAGAGCGCATTGTCATTCTCAAATGGTAAATTAATTTGTGATAATGGTGTCGATAGGAACGCCCAGTTTTTGTTCCGATATTCAATAGAATGGGATTCGAAATAAAATAATGTTATGGTGAAAACATAATGTGAGATAACAGCCAGATTGGTTTTAGCTAAACTTAGGCATTGGTTTAATTTAAAAGATTTATATTATCAGTGGGAACAAACGACCAATTCTTAAATTTAAAAAAAAATATCGCCCAATCAACTGAATCGGTTCCGTAGGTTTGGAGTAAAATGACTGTGATAGACGGACAGACAGACATATACCCGAATGATCCTATAAGGTTTCCTTTTTTTAGAGTTCCGTACACGAAGGGTCCGAACGGAGCCCTATTGCTGTCAATCACGTGTCTGTCTGTCCGTCTGTCTGTCCATCGTCTGTCTGTGTTTATTTGTCGTCACACAATTTTGTTCCAAAGATTTTTTCAGTTCCTATTGACCTACGAACTTAAAATATGGTAATAATGTTTATTATTACTTGTAGATTACTAACAAATACCAATATATTGATAAATCTGATTTTTCTTTGGTACGGAACCCTGAATGTGCGAAGTCCGATACGCACTTGACCGGTTTTTAGGGTTCCGTACCCAAAGCGTAGAAACGGACTCCTATTACTAAAACGCCACTGTCCGTCTGTCTGTTTTTCTGTCACTAGACTGTATCTCATGCACCGTAATAGCTAGACAGTTGACATTTTCACAGATGATGTATTTCTGTTGCCGCTATAACAACAAATACAATATGCCGATATAAAACTAAATCAAATAAATATTTAAGTGGCCGTCTTTTGTGATAATGGTACAGAACCCTTCGTGCGCGAGTCCGACTCGCAATTGGCCGATTTTTTATTCAGGCTTCAACCAATCAGCCGAGCCTTTTCCCAAGTTGGGGTCCGCTTCTAGTCTAACTGGATATAGCTGAGTACCAGTATTTTAAATGGAGCGACTGCCTATCTGACCTCCACAACCCAGTTACTGGGTAACACGATACCCCTTGGCTAGACTGGTGTCAGATATCAGGCTTCTGACTACCCGTAACCACTGTCAAAGATCTTCAAATGACAGCCTCGACTAACGGCTTAACGTGTTCTCCGAGGCACGAAAGAAACTGGCTATGTAAAGATGGTCACCCATCCACGGACCGACCTCGGCAAGCGTTGCTTAACCTTGAAGATCGACCCGTGTGGCTGTTATTATTTAGCAACGAGCTCCTTTTTTTAATTCTGATGTACGGAACCCTAAAAATTATCATCATGTCTCGTAAGAAAATAATGAGGCAGGAAAATTCGTACAATTGCAATTGCTTTTACCAAGCAGTGTGAATAAATTCTGAATATTAGAAAGACTCCAGAAATAAAATATTCCTCTCATCGATTCCAGTCACGTACTAATTATTGAAGCAATACTTTTCCCTGTGTTACCTTTGGCAGTAAATATCGTCTATTTGTATACAAACTCTTTAAGTAAGCTTCTTAACTTTTTATCGACAGTTCGGTAAATAATGTTGTCTTATTTATACTAGCATTTGTTGATTTTGTTTGGTAATGAGGTGAATAAATATTTATAAGGGATGGCAGATAAATTGTGTTTACCTACTTTAAGTTAGTTTTCTATATTTTTATTGGTAGATAGAAGGTAAGTAATTTTATATTTGTGTGTATTCATAACTAAGGGATATTCCTGATGGCACGTCGCAGTTTAAATTTCGTTGATAGGTGATTTATCATCATCGCATTTCGCATGTGGCGGTCATCATCACTTAGTACCATAGTGATGACTCCTGTCATATAGGTCCACCGAGTTCGGGCACAGTAAAATATACAAACAGTATGGAAACTACCTACAAACTCTCGAAACGGCACACAAACATACGCACCGACGAAACCATTAAGTCACTTAGTCACTTATGTAGTGCTGTCAGTAGTGCCAGCCGCGTAGGGATCTCGTCAATGCGCATGTTTGTGTGAGTGTGCGCTTTCGGTAGTTTCCATACTGTTTGTATATTTATTCTGTGGTTTGGGAGTCAATTATTTATGAAGCCTCTGACTCCCGACTTGTATTCATATCAGCCTTATTAATGTTCCCACTGCTGGGACACAGGCCTCCTCTCTGTGAGAAGGAATGGGGCGTAATATACCACATATCACGTTACATAAGGAAAAATTTAAGTGCAAATCGGTCGAGTTGCCTCGCATTGCGTCTCTGCGGTGAAATTTAAATAAAATAGCGTCAGAAAAGACGCTGGTCATTTTGAATTTTAGAATAAACGCAATAAAATATTTATTTATGTCCCAAGAAGTTAGTTCTTCAGAAATACAAAGTATCCTATTTTATACAATCGCCGCAAAAACAGGAAAACACTCTACAAAGAATAACACAGATTTGCTCTAGCTCGAGTTCAACTGAATATTATAAAAAGTTTTCAACATTATCTGACTCCTAGTTTCCTATGACTTTTGAAACAAAACTGGGTGGAATATAAATATACATAAGTTTAGTGTTTAACTTATCCGAATAAACTTAGCCATTATTATAGGTATCTTAGATTTACGAGAATAAGGGTACAGAAGTTATTAAGTGTTTTATTATTGTGAAGCCCTGAAACTTGATTCGAACCCTAAAACTTGTGAGAAATAAAAGGATTTCTAAATCTCTACCCTTTTTACTAACTAAGAGCTATTTTTGTTTCTTCTTACTCGAATAACAGGTCTAGCACTATCCATTTATTAATCACAAAGTAGTGACACTGTCTATGATTTTCTTTGCATAGTTGATTCTTGGGATTATTTAATTTCACTTGTAGATTCCTTTATGGCATCCGTATAGTTTCGTCCATAATTATGTTAAGTTACTTAGTGATTAAACGCGTACAAACAATACATATGTATTTTCAGAAATGAAATTTCGATTGTATACCCAACACACCCAATTATAAATCAATACTGATTTATGAAAAAAGCTGCAAACAACAGCGAATACTCCCATTTATTACATAAAATATTTATTGGGCTACACCATAACCAACGTAGGTATCAAACTTTGGCAACCCTTTGTCTCTGGGGAGCCATTCACCTACACTTACCTGCTTACTTAATTTCTTTGCAAGTTTTTAAAACTTCTGAAACGAAATTTGTCTAGATTTTGTACCAGTTTTTCAGTTTAGCACCCTGGAGATTCTGGAAACTTTCAAATAAAATATTTTCTAGAATTGAAAATTTGTTTTTCAATCTTTCACACCGTTTTGGGACCTACGGTTGAACTTTTTATTCAGTCTATTTTTTATCAGACAGTAAAGAAATTATTATTGAATGAACAACTATAATTACAAGCTTTTTTTAACTCACGATGTATGTATCTATGTATGTATGTATGTTCGGGTCAAATCTTGCAACTGAATTTTAAAGCAGTTATCCTCAACCGATTAAGATAAAATTTTGCATACACGTTTAGTTTGGATGGCAATGCATGGAAAGCTAAAAGTTTGTTTAAAAAGATTTCTTATTTGGAAAAAAATATTTTAGTCTGTAAATAAACTGTCAACATAGTTTTTAACAATTCTTAATTATAGTTATTAAAATCGTAACAAACCTTAACCCCCAAACTGACCCTACAATATTTTAATAAAATTCGACGCTGTTTTGCTGACACGTGTTAAACGTGACCTAGTTATAGCCTACGGTCCTGTTCAGACGCACAACTTTCGAACAACACCATAGCCACAAACTTGTGGTCGCTTTATGGTTGCCTAAACACAGAACACGCCAGTCAGTGTATCTACTAGGCTCTGTTTAGCCAGGTGTAGTAAATTTTGTAACATATTATCAAAAAAGCAAAGATTCGATAATCATATCTTTTTTCTATCATCATCATCATCATTTCAGCCGAAAGACGTCCACTGCTGGACTTAGGCCTCCCCCAGGCGTTGCCACATTGACCGATCTCGTGCGTCTCGTCCAGCGCATTCCCGCAACCTTAACCAGGTCATCGGTCCACTTAGTTAGAGGACTTCCAACGCATCGTCTTCCGGTTCGCGGTCGCCATTCCAGAACTTTTCGGCCCTATCAGCCATCTGTTGTGCGATGTTCTGCGGTTCTTTTTTCTATATATGATGTAAAAGTTGCATAACAGCTGACATTGTCAAGTCCGTTTTTTTCATCGACGCTGGCGATAAGGAGGCGAAGTTCTATGAAAATTCAATTGCATTTTACTATACCGTCATCTTACATAATCCATTTGTTACAAGAATTCACACATATGATTAAAATATGGTTGTAATATGTAAGTATTTCACAGAACACAAACAACAACTTTCGCTTGGCTTTAGTGTGGTCGGAAGTGGTGCGTCTGAACACATCTGTGAGGCAATACATTATTCAACAAAGCACTGCTTGCTGCTACACACTTGTTAGTAAAATATTCCGTTATACTGATAACTTCGATAGAGATATGGAATAGTATATTCTTTTGTTTTAGTTTTGAATAAAAGTCTACCACGTAATTTTTTATACGTAAAACAAACTTTCCAGACTGCTCGTAATTTACTTCGATTGGATGCTAAAAACTGGACTTAACCGCTTATAGGAGGCCTAAGTCCAGCAATGCTAGTTTTTAGGCTGAAGTGATAGTGACGAAGAGAGTATTTTTAAATAATGCGAAAAGTACTCTTCTAAGTAAACTTCTGGACTAAATATTTTGGAAACGTTCGGATGGTACCCAGACAAAAGTAAAATAACTGTTTCACACACGTATTAGCACACCGAAAAAAAATATGTTCAAAGCTTTGTTCTGTGCAAAGCTTTGGTAATAATGATCTTTTAAATATGCGGCAATTTTAAAGTACACACTCAATTTTAAACCATGTTTCAGACAGATTATCGATTCGCTTTTATCGTGGTAATTTTAAAAACGTATGAGTTTCACCCAGAACAAAGTTTCCGGTTCAGAGAATAAAATGTTTTGATAAATGGTCGAACTATACGCGATACATTTCACCCGTGGGTGCAACTGTCGCCATATTTTTGCCGCAGTGCTCGAAATGCAGGTCAGAAACTGAATAAACCATAAGAAGCTGTCTGAAAATAAATTTGTAACTCGAGGGTACAATAATATACAGTGCATGTGCAACTTCATTGTTAACAAACACAGGCTCTAGGGCATTCGATGAGATAGTTGTCAAGTGCAAGACCATAAACAAAAAAACATGTCATCGAATGCGATAATCGGAAAGTCAAAATGTAAGGGATTGATCACGTGATTTTTGGATATCGCTTGTCAATCCCATAAAATTTTGCCTTTTTACCCGACTGCCGAAGGAGGGTAATGTGTTTATCAGTCTATGTATGTATGTATGTATGTATGTATGTATGTATGTATGTTTGTTCCTATGTGGCGTTCTAGAGACCAAACGCGTGGGCCGATTTTGATGGTTCTTACGTCAATCGATTCGTCTTAACCCCGCGAGTGTCACTGGCTACATGAAAATAGGAAAATGGCGGTTTTTGGGCGCCATATTGTGGGGGGCCAAAATTTTTTTTTCCTCCTAACCTATCGTGCGGGGTATCAAAATAAAGGATTTTAAGAGTTGATTTCAAAAATATATAACACTTATATGTTTAAATGTACCTACTTCGAAAAAAAAATAACTAAAAAGTTATAAATAAAAAAAGTTAATTAAAAATCATAAAACCCGACTGCTTGAAAAGCGTACTAAAAAGACGTAAACAAGGAGAAAATCATGCTGTGCAGTCGGAGGATACGTCTGGTTTTGGTCAGCCAGCTCGCGAAGATGTATCCTCCGACAGCACAACATGATTTTCTCCTTGTTTACGTCTTTTTAGTACGCTTTTCAAGCAGTCGGGTTTTTTGATTTTTAATTAACTTTTTTTAACAGACTTCAAAAAAAGGAGGAGGTTCTCAATTCGTCGAATTTTCATTTTTAATGTTTGTTACCCGATCACTCAAAGACGCCTGGACCGATTCAAAAAATTCTAATTTTGTTTGAAAGGGTATACTTTCCAAGTGGTACCATAATCATCAGGTCAGGATGACTATGGGACCACCTGGAGAGATGATGGAATCCTGGAGAAATCGAGAGAACTCCTCAAATATTATTAGGCATATGTTGGGCTGTGAAAAAGATGGATGAAAGGAGATTGCATGTAGCAGAGATGAGAATGTTGAGATGGATGTGCGGCGTGACGAGATTGGATAAAGTGAGAAATGAGTATATTAGAGGCAGTTTGAAAGTGGCGCCAGTGGCAGAAAAGTTGAAAGGAAACCGTTTGTCCTGGTATGGTCATGTGATGAGGAGGGATGAAACGCATATTACTAAAAGAGTTATGAATATAAATGTGGATGGATGGAGAGGGAGAGGAAGGCCAAAGAAAACATGGATGGACTGTGTGAGGAGTGATATGAAAGAAAAGGGAGTCAGTAATAACATGACGGGGGATAGAACGGTATGGAAGAAGCAAACGTGTTGCGCCGACCCCAAGTAACATGGGATAAGGGCAGGCAGATGATGATGATGATAGCGATTTTAGTATTTACATCAACAATGCAAGCATTTGCACTCAGAAAGTATTATTTGGTGAAGTGGAAATTACGAAGAAGACCACAAAAGGTCACTGGAACTCCTTACTGTTAAGTATAAGGGTATAAGATATCTCGAATAGTTAAACGACTATGATGAAGCAAATACTTATTAATAATTGATACTTAAGCAAATAGTACCATCGAACTAATCTGATGATGATGCCTACCGGCACTGGAACTCCGAAATAAAACAATGTATCCTGATCGTGTTTGGGCTTATTGAAATTCCAATTCCATTCTTCCATTTCAGACATCAGTCTACATGGTCTTCACATGATCTAACCAAGATTTTGTCTGGACTTTAAAAGAGACAGTGACCTCTGAGTTTGTTTCGGCCTTTCTTGTCAAAGTAGTCAGACAGGAAACGCCGACCTCATCTAGTTTTAAAAAAATATGATCGACATGTAAAAGTGTTTGTACAAACCAACTTACAGAAATAAAATCATTTATCATTTATAAATACGAAAGTTTGGATGGATGTTTGTTTGCTACTCAATCACGGCTGAACGGATCTGGATGAAATTACAGTCGTATATATATTATTGGATAACACATCCCTTGGCTCTTGCCAAGGGTATAAAATGCAGCCGTCGATCCTTTTTCGCCACCAGCCACCGTGGGATCAACATCGACATGGTTCCCATTCTGCCCGTCTGTCATTTTTAGGGTTCCGTACCCAAAGGGTAAAAACGGGACCCTATTACTGAGACTTCGCTGTCCGTCTGTCTGTCTGTCTGTCTGTCACCAGGCTGTATCTCATGAACCGTGATAGCTACACAGTTGAAATTTTCACAGATGATGTATTTCTGTTGCCGCTATAACAACAAATACTAAATACAGAATAAAATAAATATTTAAGTAGGGCTCCCATACAACAAACGTGTTTTTTTTGCCGTTTTTTGCGATAATGGTACGGAACCCTTCGTGCGTGAGTCCGAGTCGCACTTGGCCGGTTTTTCATTTTACCCACTTGTTTAAATTTTTGTAAGTTATTTATATTTTCAAATATATAATCTCAATTATTTGTTGTTGTGTGTGTTTTTTTTACTTAATTATCATCTAATACACAAGAAAATATATAGTAGAGATAGATTATATTCTGGAATAGCACTAGGCTACTTATCATCCCGGTATAATGTTCCCTTGGGATGATAAAGCTCTTTTCACGCGGGCGAAGCCGCTGGCAGAAGCTAGTGATCTAATAAAATAACCAACCTACTAAAGCCTGGGGAATCGACCAAGCAGCTTCTGTCTGCTAACCAGACAGGTGACATGCCGAGCTTAGATCTCTGCCAAATTAGACCGGTTCGAAATTGGGTTAGGCGACGATTACTGTTCATTGTTGCTTTTGAACCGGAGTTTAGTAGGATTGACAGTTCTCTAATACGGTTGGGAATTCTGCGAATGAAAATTATTTTACGTTCTCTTTGTTAAATATGTGGGTCTTAAAGATAGATAAGCAAGATTGTGGTAGTATGGGGTGTGAATATAAGAGTGATGAATCAAATGTTGATAGATGGAGAGGAAGATAATTGCTAAAGAAAGATAAGGTTGGGTTAATTAACACTTGAAGTAACTTAAACAGATACAGATACAATGCAGAGTCGAGTCGTACAAGCCCAGACCGGATGCGTGGACGTAGTTTTAAAGTATAAAACCCTCAACACAAAACCTCTAACAAGCAAAAAATAAGCCTCGTACTTGCGTCGGGGAACCGCTAAGTACATAAAATAAACTGCTGCTGCTGCTGTGTGCTGTTTTGTGTCCGGGGTTTTATAAAGTACTCAAAAACTACGTCTACGCATCCGGTCCAGGATCGTACTAACCGACTTTGCATTGTATCTGTATCTTTTTTAAATTTTATTGTTTATTTTTATTTCATGCTTTTTAAACTACATAAAATATACGTAGTAGTAGACACGCTTCAATCAACAATCTATCGAAACACGTAATTATGACATGATATCTTGCGAAAAAACCCAGATTCAAAGAGTAAAATGCTGATAACTTTTGAACGGGTCTACCGATTTTAATCAATCATAGCTAAGAACACTCTCGACAAACACCTTTCAAACAAAAATAGCAAAATCAAAATCGGTTCATCCGTTCGGGAGCTACGATGCCACAGACAGACACACACGCACACAGACGAGTGAGTTTTTGCGTCGGGGGTTAATAAAAAAAAGTTGAAGATGGTCATAGGGGACCATAAAACACGAGTTCCATCACTTGTACCAAAATATTGCTAGTTTAACTAAAAACTATGAATATGTATCATCCTCTCTTCGTTTGAATAAAGGTCTATCCACACATATCAAGGACCGGAGGGTCCGTGCACGGACCCGGGCACGTCCCGTGCATATGTCATATAAAATGTTCCCACCGATATTTTGTCGAGCCCCTGCCGGGGCACGGTTTGTCCAGGTCCCGTGCACGTCCCGGGCACGGCCCTGATATGTGTGGATAGACCTTTATGGTTATGCCTATGAAATGTTTGGGTTTGACACATGCTCTTCGTCAAATTTAACAAATTTTCAAAAACCAATAACTTCATAGGCTCGCAATTTTCTAAAAGTAATAGTTGAACCCACTCTACCTGTCTAGTCAAGTCGAGGACCTCTCAAGAAGATTGATAGCGTAAGTATCCATCTTACTTTATGTCCGTGGCGTTAACCTACAAAGTAAATGTCAAGTAGCGGTCGTCGGCGACGACTACATTCGTCTTGTATCAATTTGTACCTGTAACATGACGGATTGAGGATCTACGATTGTACGGAAAAGGTTTCTGATCTTCTCGTATTGTTTTCTATCCTAATAGAAACGAAATGGCTTCAAGCCTTTTCGTAGTGTTTATTGATTTTTAATAAATTGCCATGTTCTATTACAGATATTGACAACTTGCACATATTTAAGCGGAAGCTACAGGAATTTCTAACTGATAAGGTGTATTACAGTGTGAAGGAGTATCTAAAAAGGAATCCTTATGGCAGATAATATTTGTGAAATCGACAATAGTAATGACATGCTCTGCTTTCAAATATTCCGAACCGTGCACCTTTTGTCGACGTTTTATAAGTGCCCATGTAGGCCTATGTAAAATAAAAAAGTTTGATTTTGATTTACCTGGGATTTTTATTTATTTTATCGACATCAATTTTATTAACTACTCTCACATTTATTTAATTTTTGACTACTTGATACTCTTTGACAAATAAAAAGGTTTAATAAGTTTGTAATATTTATTGTTATTCGGCTTGATATTAAATATTTATTGTATTATGATAGGTACTAGATTGTAATTAATGTGTAAGATTTTGCATACCCGTTTGACGGCAGAGCATGGAAACAATAAAAAACCGGCCAAGTGCGAGTCGGACTCGCGCACGAATGGTTCCGTACCATTATCGCATAAAAAGGCAAAAAAATCACGTTTGTTGTATGGGAGTCCCACTTAAATATTTATTTTATTCTGTTTTTAGTATTTGTTGTTATAGCGGCAACAGAAATACATCATCTGTGAAAATTTCAACTGTCTAGCTATCACGGTTCATGAGATACAGCCTGGTGACAGACAGACAGACAGACGGACCGCGGTGTCTTAGTAATAGGGTCCCGTTTTTACCCTTTGGGTATGGAACCCTAAAAACATGTATGACATCTTTACCTACCTATGCAAATAAATAATTATAAATTTGAATTTGTATGATTTTATATCTTAAACCAACCTACTGCCTCAAAATATAAAAAGTTCGTTAATGTTTGTGACCAAGGCACACCTAGACAGACGGCTTAGTGGATTTCTATAAAACGACCATTGGATTACCAATAGACTACTTCCTTTATCACGGATTAACAACATCTAACCTCGGATTAACCACATTATCTCGGATTAAATGTCTGGATGTCTACAAACCTTGAAGAGTTTTGCCACGTAACGTACGTACTTAGGAATGAAACCGCGGGTGTCATAGCCAGAGACGGCTAAACAAGAAAATTCTCAGAAACTAACCTATACGTGATAGCAAATTGCTGTTTTCCTACTACAAACACTTTCTCTGCGTATGGTGTTAATTGGCAAACTTTTCATAAACATTTGAGCAAAACCTCGAAGAGGAAAGCAAAACTAATTACATCTAAATAGGCGTAATAGTTACTTACTCCAAAACTAAAGAGCTTTCCTGCAATTTCCTTGGACGGAGTTATAACCCTTCTGACGTTTCCTTAAAGATTAGATTTGAATGCTAAGCGTAAAATTACAGTTTGTTTTGTTGGACTTTTGAAGTTATTTTAAAGTAGTTTTGGAAACATACTTAATAATAGTTGCTAATAAATTAAACCGTACGGCAATTAGTGCGTAAAATATGTAATTTACTATATAAATTATTTACTTAATCGCTTGCTTACCGTCGTGTAATTTACTCAAGTTCGTTGAAATAAGTGGAGCTTTTAGTTTTATTATTATCTTGGATTCAGGTCATGCATGATAAATTTTTGATCAAATAACAATTTGTTATATAGGTCAAAGGACCACCCCTTTGGTTCCTAAAGATGAAATATTAAAGGATTTTTTTTTTTTACTAATATATTCTGTGCTAAGGAAATTTAAAGCACCGCGTTGCATTTATGCCTTAATGATACTTGCAAAAAATCGACATATCAAAAACTACTAGCTTCGCCGTTGACTACATCATCGCTTACCATCAGGTGAGATTGTGGTCAAGCGCAAGCCTATGGATAATAAAAAAAACTACTCAAAAATCGAAAAAATAAAGAGCATTTCGCTATTTTATCTCAATTAGCTAATCCAAGTCGTAAAAAGGTAGGTTTGCCTACTTGTTAAAATTTAACTTTTAAACATATTTTTTTCTGGCGGGCACACAATAATTTGTTTAATTATGTAGATTCTGTAGGCAAGGGTTTTGGCAAATTATACTATTTATTTTTAAATCTTTTTCCTGAACGTTATTCTCATTACAATGTTGGCAAATTCTTGTTCAGTAAACTGGTCTGAGAAACCAAATTCATATTTGGTAAACAAAGTTATCATGATGTTGCTGACATAATTCATAAAAAAACCGGCCAAGTGCCATAATTTTTATTTTGTTTTCTGTATTAGAGCATTGCATTTTGTAGCAACTTGGTGTACCTAGAATAAAGCATATATAAATATAAATAAATAAATAAATTGATATTATGCTGGCTAGCATTAAATGATGCTTACTGAAAAAACAATTATCATTCGAAAATAACCTAATTATAATTACCACATACCTACCTTTTCTAGGCCAATTCCTCTACAATATATTAAACAACTTCTGAATAAAGACTGCCACGCACCATCACAAATGCCCGTAGTCAAGTGAGCAGATATTCAAGCCCGAGGGTTGAAATATCACTGGGGTAACTCAACACTTGAATAGGATCTGTTTACCGAGGTACTTGTAAACCTCTCATGGCCAGGGGTACTTCTATAAGAAAATATGAACTTTTCATTTTCTACGGAAAGGTATTTTATTGAAGTGGTTTTGGTGAAGGTTGTATGAAGGGAACTTGAAAGATGTTGCCATTTTGGGTTGGATGTAAATGTGCGTATAAAATGTAGATTGATTACGTAAAACATGAAATGGTTTCTGGATGTGTTAGATGTGAACCCTGAGGTGACAGTCGATTGAAATGTATGGAAGAAAAATGCGTGAGCAAGAAGATGATGTAAGTATAGGGATGACCCGATACAAGTAAATACAAGTTCTTACTTGATGCTTTTCTTTCGATACCAAGTAACTTTGGTAACGATACTTTACAACAGAGTACCTGGACTTATATAGTTAATGTAAGTCTGATATAGCCAAGTCAGAGGCCTGTGGGGTTTCCCAGAGGCGGCTTAATTAACACTGACACTAGAGGTGGCCTCACCTCACACGAAAAGAAGAAGAACAGAGTACCAGGTAGGTATCGTTCCCCCCCCCCCCGGTGGATTACCGCATTGTCGAGGCAGGGGGGCTCAGTAACCGTGGCTTGGTCGCCCACGGTGAAGCGAATAGGAACCCGAGGCCCCTCTTCCTCCGCTCGTCAGGGTTTTTGCCGATTATGCCGACGATGTAGCGGCCAACTAGTAGGTTGCGGTGCCACTTGGTAACAGGCGACATCGCAACTGAGGTGGACCGCGATGTCTTATGGAGATTCCCAGGTCCCATACGATGTCGCGTCTGAGGGTTGGGGGCCACGGCGGGAGAGGAGTACCGGTTTGCGGTGCGCCGCTCACCCTACCTTCCGCGGCCCGGACGGGGTCGCCACCGTCTGATGGAGGACGCGGTGGGGCCGCAGGGGAGGAGGAGTGTCGGTATTGCGCTAGCCACTCTCCCTATCCCCTGCGGCCGAAAAATGGTAGGTGGTGGGGCCATTGACCTTGACCCGTCACAGGGGGACCAAGGGTGCCATACACGGGGTCGTCTGGCGCCCATGTGCTGATTACTCCCCCGAGGAGGGTCCGGTGACGGACAGCCGCGGCGGGTTCGCGGTGAGTGCTAACGTGTGCCCGTGTTCCCGCCATAAGCGGCACAGGAGGAAACCGTGAAGTTTTGGTGGGTTAGAGTCCCACATAACTGCACTATCTCCCCGTGGTAGTGCAGTATGCATGAGCATTACTCCAAGAAAAAAAAAAAAAGTATAGGTATCGTTCAAAAGTACTCGTATCGAATCGGACTATCAGTATACTTCAAATGCCAGTCAGTAAATTACTTTTATACTTTAACTATGCGATCCATGTAAGATTATAAAAATAATTTTCTTTTGTAAGTCCTAATGTCGCACAGTTGATAGGCTTGTCTATGTTTGTCTATGCCAGAGAGAAAAAAATCTGTTGACCGATAGCACATTTATTTTTCGTCTTTCATTGCCTTTCCTGCGAAAGGGTTTTTTCTAAAGCTGGTACAACAGTCACTGCATCCAAAAATCGTCTAACAGGCAAACATTCAGATTATTTTTATTTTTGGGATGCATTACAAAAACAGACCTTTTTTCATAGTCCTATTACTTAAGTCTGAAAACCAGATAATATCAATCAACAAGATCAATATTACGCATAACACACATACACATTTTACACACATATTATCATTATATTTTGTTAATTCTACATAAAAAAAATATTTGATACGAGTAAGTATCGATACTTTACGACCGATACTGTATCGAGTAAAATTATCGATACCTCAGTGGTATCGTTTTAGCCTTATGTGTGCATGAGTAACTAGCTAGTACAGCATACATAGTCTAGTTAGATCTGTAAGAATTGCCTGCCGATGAACCTTACAGCATACAAACTGTCAGAAAAAGTCTGGATATCCATCCACTCAGCCACCTCACAGCTCTCATTCTCATTCTCTCACAGCTTTCTGTGCTTTTGTGTTTTTGTGCATCAGTTATCCCCGATCAGTGCCACTGGCGAGTAAGGTCTTTTATATTACGCGCACGGAAGCAAAGTTTGAATTAAAATCTTTTCTAATCCAGTAGAAGTGCGATTAAATATGAAATCGAGTATGCTGCAGCAGTTTCGCGCGGCCGCATTTTTGTCAAAAAAAAAGGATAGTAAAATTTTCCGAAATATTAAACTCATTGTAATAATAAAGCAGTGGTTGGTAAATTCCGTACCTATCTTAATTTGCCAAAAATCTATGCAATTTTACATTTTGAAGACCTCACTCTACACCAGCGCCCCAACCAGTAAATTCAAACGCGATAGCCCTCATTTAGAAGAAGAAGAGCAATTTGAATTTCACTTTTCAATATTTAAATATATCCATATTCAAACCTGCTAAAGCAAGAGCCAGACTGTTCTTAATTGCAGTACCCAATCTCTTTTGCAAAGTCGTCGTGATGCTTCGTAATTTGACTGACACCTTCCGATGACCTCGGGTAGTGGCTTAGGCATTACACTCAGAACAATGACCATCCCCTGTAGACCACCAATAACAACTAATTGTTTTCCAGCAATATGTTATATAGCAACTAATAGCCTGAGAGAACAAACAGATAGTCAAGCACAATATGTCGCGTCCTCTAGAGAATTATTAATTATCTTCGTTATATTAAGTAAGCATTGCATTAGCACTTTAAGTATTATTTATTGCAGCCATTCCTATTATTAAGGCCATAGTATTAAAACCTAGAAGACTAGAACTTAGCACTTGGATCTGTGTTTACGGTCGAGGGTTTGATACCTAGTTTATCAGATATTTGTATGGCATCTTAGGCTCTTTACTGATGATAGATTTATGTCCCACTAATAGGCGATTTAAATTGCAAGTTATGTTCACATGGATGCAATGCGGTGCTATTCGACATTTTTACGTCACCGCCATCAACCGTGTAGTCCGTTGAGAGTGTTTTTTTCTCTGAGTGCTTCTGCAGGTATACCAAATTTAGATTGCGGGACAACTATACAAAACATACCAGTGTTAAACAAGATAGCATTTTTGTTAATTACGTCTGTCCTTTAAAATATATTCTGTCAATGATGGAAAGTTTTGGGAGACGTTTGACCAGCAGTGGCTCAATAACAGATATAAGATATGTTCGAATTGGCTTAATACAACTAAGAATGAAGAAGTGAGTTGTGTCACAGTTATTTTTTTATTTTATTTTATTGTAATCGGAAAACAAAGAGTATTAACAACTAACAAATTTAACATCGAATTAACCAAATAGTAACCAAATACATGTTTTCGCATTTAGTTTACTATGAAGAGCAAGTCTGTTAGAGAAAAAATAAATAAATTACGATGGTGGTATGTACTTTAAAGAGAAACATTCAATCACAATAATACCTAGTCATGAAGTGCATTAAAACAGTTATTGAACCAATTCGAACCAATGTTTAGTAAGTATTCGAATACATGCGGCTTAGTAGTGAATAAGTCAAATATAACCAATTTATTCTAGGACTTAGCGCATCTTATAAAGAACGAATTCTTTCTGTAATTTGTGCAGCAGCGAGGGAGGTTAAGAAATAGAAAGGGTATTCTGGCAGATCTGGTAGGGGCACGTAAATTAACCTTAGAGAAAAGTTGCGAGGCGTCGATGAAAGATTGCGCTAACTTGACGAGGAAGGAGATATCTGATATACTCAATCTCTCCCTAACTGCAAGTAAATGGTACCTTTTGCATCTCGACTCGTAATTATGATCGCGAGTGTTACAATTGTACTGCAGGTATCTTGTAAAGTTTCGCTGGACAGATTCCAATCTTGAGATATAAATAACATACATAATATTCCAAACTTGCGAACAATATTCAAGTGAGCTACCTCGAGTCTAACATTCTAAGTGAGCTAGCTCACTTGTACAATATTTGAATTATTTTGACATCCGAGAAGTGGGCGCAAGATCTTTTTAAAACCCCATAGCTTTGTTAGTTTTATTAATTATGTGATCTATGTGCTTCTCGTAGGTAAGTTTGGAGTCGTGTACCACACCTAAATCTCGTATGAAATCAATTCGTTATAGATAGGCTTTCTTTTGAGTGTTTTGTGTAGTTGCGCGGTATCTTCTCGTCCAATTTACTACAGTGTCTCAAGGCGAAAGTCCACCAGTCAACCAGTGTATGTTGCCAGTAATGACCGGCACTGAGACGTGGTCGCTCACAATGGGCCTCATCAAAACTTTTATACCAGAAGCCTATTAATGCAGATAGTAAGCTTACAGTTACCCAAAGGGCAATGGAGAGGGCTATGCTCGGAGTTTCCTCTTGCTCGCTCTTGCTCTTAGCTCGGAGATCGAATTAGAAATGTAGAGATCCACAAGAGAACCAAGGTTACCGACATATCCCGAAGAATTGCCAAAATTAAGTGGCAGTGGGCAGGATACATAGCACGCAGAATAAGATAGCCGATGGGGCAGAAATGTTCAGGAGTGGCAGAAGGCCTCCCACCTGGTTGACCGGTGACCTGGTGAAGGTTGCGGAGATCTACTGAATGCGAGACGCACGGGACCGGTCAATGTGGCGACGCTTGGGGGAGGTCTATATCCAGCAGTGGACGTCTTTTGGCTGAAATGATGATTTTAAATGCCAAATTCATTAAAAATATATTACAATAAAAATAATTATTATTCAACCGATTCCAAAAAGGAGTTGGTTCTCAATTCGACTGTATATTTTTGTATATTTGTTACGCGATTACTCCGTCAATTATGAACCTATTTATGATTATAGTTGGTGCTTCTCATATTGCTTCTCATATTGCTGGTGGTTCCATTTAAATTTAATCAAGATCTGGCGAAGAGTCTTTAAGTTATCCTTAATAACGTGTATTTTCATGGTTATTTAAGGTAACAAAACTAAAAAAAGAAAAAAGAAACTTTTTAACAAAATTAAACTTACTTCCAAAACAAAACACTACAAAGCGAAAAATAATTTGATGTGGTTTATTTTTTGTTAAAATATTTTTTTATTTTTATTTAATGAGTTCCAGTTTTAGGTTATAAAAATGAAAGGAGTCTCCTTTGCCTTGCCTACAATTACGTAAATAGTTATTTTATTGGTTCCTATTTATTTCATAAAAATGTCTACCGAACTATAAACATTGACTTAATACATATATTTTATATTATCAAAATGAATGAGCTATACAAATACAACCAAGGAATTTTAGCTATTCGCATTTTCTCTGATCTCCCCAACGACAATAAGAAAATAGTAGATTGTTTATCTATGGAGAAAATAACTATTTTAAAGGTGAGAGATTTTTTTAAATCCAGAGCGGAGTGAAGGTTTCTATTATTATTTTTGTATGTAACGACAAAAATACAAATCTTTCCTCTTTATAATATTAGTCCGCTCAACTGTTTATATTGCCGAATCGGATTAAAACAATGTTAATTTCTATTGTGCCTGCTAATTGACACTTGAATCTTTATATATATTTTTTTTTACATTCTTAAATACGTGTTCAATAGATTGCCGATAGAAGTGTGTCTACTACTATATAAATTATGTAACATGAAATAAAAATGTGTCAGGGGTTTTTAAAATGTATTTGTTCAAATCGCTATCGCTACGCTTTCGATGGTACAGTATCACTTGTCTAAGGCTTCAGACACAAAATAGCGCGCCGCTGCCATACTTTGTTCCTCAGGGCAGTCAAAACAAAAGACGAACGGTCGCGCGCCCCGTATATTTGAACCGATATCACTTGCCATGATGATGTACACGCAATACGATGTCGAGGAGATCTGCGTTTGATATCGAGCAGATGGTGCGGCTGTATCAAGAAATACTTGAAATTTTCCTAACATTTTGTCAGAAAATAAGTGTAGGCGACGCAATTTAAATAACGTCGCGGCGCGGTATCAGGAAAGGGCTTTAGTACCTTTCATTGTGCGATGCAATTCGATTTATATCACAACAAAATTGCAAGTATGTTCACATGGACGCAATGCGATGCAATTCGACCGATACGCACTTAATTTTTTCTTAGAAAATATATGCGCGATATTGTCTAGACGCAATTTAAATTTGTAATATATGTATCGTTCTATAGTGGGTAAACCAGTAATAAACTAGCTATTGAGCAAGACGGTCGTTTCCTTGTACCTCGAATACATATTATCTGGCGACGAAAAAAAAGTACCCGCGAGTTCAAATAAAAACAAAAATGCCAAGTTTTCTCGGCAATTTAGGCGTTTTTGACTATAAAAAGAGTGGGAACTGTTTTATGGTAAATTGACGCAATTTATTAAGTTGAACGACATTAAGGATGCAAATCAAAGTGCAGTTTTGTTGACGCATCTGTCAGACGATTCGTACCGTCTGCTTCGGAACCTGGTTCATCCGAAGAAACTCGAAGACGTTACCTACAACGAGCTAGTTCTAGTACTCAACAAACATTTCACGCCAAAAAGATCGACATTTGCTGATAGGGCAAAATTTTATGAAGCAACAAGATCCGACGGTAAAAAGCATCGAGGAGTGGGCAGCACGGCTGCGAGGGCTGGCCGTATACTGTGATTTTGGCACAGAACTGGAAACCGTACTGAGAGACCGGTTCGTGCTGGGCTTTAAAACAGGACATGAGCGTGACAAACTTTTTGAATGTGACTCCAAGACCCTAACATTCGCAAGTGCATTGGAGGTCGCGCAGAAGGCGTCATGCGCAAGACGGGCGCGCGTGGTTGGCGCAGGCGACACCATCAGCGCAGGCGAGGTCGCAGTGAAGGAGGAACCGGTAATTTACGTGCGGGTGGGAGCTGGCGCCGCAAGGGCTGCGTCACGTCAAGCGGGCTCCACCGGCACGGCCGCCGCGGTGGATGGCAACGGTGGAAACCAAGCGCGTTGTACAGTGTGTGGTATGAAGAACCACGTTGCGGCAAAGTGTAGATTTAAGAACTACAAGTGCTTAGTATGTGGACAAAAAGGGCATTTGAAAAAGTTGTGTACGGTTAAAATGTCAAATGTGCATAATATTGGTACGGAGGAAATAGATACATTTCAAGAGGGTTGCAGGGAATGTCAACTTTTTAATTTGAGGTATGTTGACAATAATCCTATAAGAATATCAGTGGTGTTCAACGATATAGAAATGTGTATGGACTTAGACACAGGTTCAGGCAGTTCAGTTATATCGAAAAGCCTATATTTACAGCATTTTTCTAGTAGTAAACTGTTAAAGAGCGATTTAAAAATATGTTTATATAATGGTCAAACGCTATGGCACCGCATTCATATTGACTACATGTCTATAGGTCAGGCTGTTTACCTAATTGTAGTAGATGCGTACTCAAAATGGCTGGAATGCATCTATATGGGTCGTAGTACTTCAACCAGTGCGCTTATTTTAAAGTTAAAAGAATTGTTTTCTCGCTTTGGCTTGCCTAATGTTATAGTATCTGATAACGATGTGAAAATAAAATCTGCAGAGTTTATAAAATTTTGTCGTATGAATGGTATTGAATATCTGACGTCACCTATCTATCACCGAGCTAGTAACGGCCAAGCAGAAAACTCCGTAAAAACTTGTAAAAAAAATGATAAAATGTATACTTTCTGATAAACAATTGTGCCAAAAGAGTACTGTAGATCAATTGCAAGGTTTTCTATTTCAATATAGGAATACAGTTCATTGTGCTACCAGTTCGACACCGGCTATGTTGATGTTAGGCCGTAATTTGAGATGCAGGTTGGACCTCGTCCTACCACAAAAAAAATATGACCTAGATAAAAAAACGAAGCAGCGTCATTACCACGTAATCGATGTTTTAAAATAGGTGACACAGTTTGGGCGAAGTGGTTTATAGCAAGAAAAAGCATTTGGAGCGCAGCAATTGTAAAAAAAATAATAGGATCAAGAATGTTTGAAATTTATTTTAAAGATTATGATTGTTACTGTTACAGACATATCGATCAAATGTTTCTCATTTGTTAATAAGTAAAGATGATATGAATAATAGTGACGCTGGGAAAACGGACGGAATAGGTAGCTCATTGTTGCTCGGACCGAGCGTTACACCAGCGCCACCGCTGCAGAATCCACCCTCTCCTCTCAGTCAGAGCCAAGCACCACCCGCGACGACAACGCCGGTATCTAATTCACCGCCTTCTGTTTTGGCCACTGACGTGGGCGGGGAAGGGGTGCCGGTCTTGACAAATAGTGAGGAAATATTGGTGTCGGCAACAGATGATAATGAGTTAATGCCACAGAGAGATGATGACAATGAGGAGTGGGCAGAGGCATGCGAAAGTGTCAGCAATGATTTGGATTTGGAACCAGCTGAGGTTGTCGTTAGTCCCAATGTTGAACCTAGCTCTAGTTCTGCGAAAGTTCCTTCGATTGGACGCACCCAGAGATCGCGTAAACCTGTTAATTATAAGCAATATTTCTAAGTTAATTATAAGATCGCTTTGTTAAATGTTTTGTTATTGTGCATATATTTTACCTATTATTGTCCATTGTTACAGGTTTCCAAATTAATGTTGGAGGGATGTAATATATGCAGCGTTCTATAGTGGGTAAACCAGTAATAAACTAGCTATTGAGTAAGACGGTCGTTTCCTTGTACCTCGAATACATATTAAAATTGCTTGGCGCCATAAGGTGAGGGCCTCAGTCTAACGATATTGTTTATTGAGAGTTTTCATTAAAATGTGTTAGTTTTTTGTTATGAGCATAAAGACTCCCATAGACAATTGCGGCGCGACAAGGCGATACGGATAATACCTGTGTCCGTGGTAAATTTTATATAAAAGAGGTGGTGGCTTGTCGCGGCGTTGTATCTGTCTGCGGAGGCGTGAATAGATATTCAAAGGACAGAAGGGGTACCTGTACCCACAGGAAACCTTTTTGTCCTGCACAACATTATTTGAAATCAGATACCCTTTAGCAGGAGCGTGAATTTTAGACCACATTTCCACTTACCAACAACACGAAATAGTATAATTAAACACAGACCCAAATGGAATGAAACAACCACAAAAAAACCGTGCAATATACCCAAGTAACACAGGAAGCATTTTAACAAACGAATAGTAAACTTATGTAGAACTTAAGGTCCGTATAAACTCTTATATAAGCTCACCGAGCATCTTGATGCTTTATACTGACATTTTTAAACCATTATGATGCTTTACACTGTATAACGTTTGGATAATGGCATATGAAAATGCTTTTGTAAAGCCTTTAGTTTTAGTGCAGCAAACCATAACGCAGCTGTACAGCTTTCAGCTGCTTTTAGTGCATTTGGATTTACAATAGCATTTTTAAGTAGTAAAAAAATGTTTAATGCTGTTTAACAGCATATACATGAACCATTATAATGCTACGTAAATCCGCTATACAGCTTTCAGCTGTTTTTAGTGCCTTACGGTCTACAATAGCATTTTTTAGTAGTAAGATAATGTCTAATGCTGCTTAATAGCATAAATTTGTACCATTATAATGCACCGTAAATCCGTTATACAGCTTTGAGCTAGTTTTGGTGCCTTTTGTTGTATAATAGCACTTTTAAGTGGTTAGTAAAAGCCTAGACTTGCTGAACAGCATAAAAGTGAATCAATTTAAAGCTTGCATTTTTAAAGATTAACTGAGTTCTATTGTATAGCTAACAGCTCTTTAATCAAATACAAGTGAGTTATTGTAATGCGTAAAGCTGTATATAGGTTCATTTTACTATATTCGTAAAACCATTTGAGGCCATTTTGAGGAAAAGCACAATATTCGTTATGAACATGTTTTTTTTTTGTAGACGGCAGCATAATTATTTTAATAAGCCACGCGCAGGCATATGGAGATCATGCGTTTAGAAAGCTATTTTGTCAACAGACTCTTGGCAAACGGATACAAGTTGTACAAAAATTATGAAATTGGTTTTTTTGTTTTGCTCAAGGATCCCAAAAATTTCGTTCAAGTAATAGCACTATTTCAGTCTACATCAATTCCACTGGTATACTGGTGAACCCGTATAGAACTACTTTATAGACAATAGCACTACAGTGGTTCATCAAAAGTCTTCTATCTGCCCTCTGGCTTAATAATTGTTCACGTGTGAGTATTTATACTGCTGGCGGCATTAATTAGCCTTTTTAAAGGCTCACCGGGCTGCTACAGACCGACACCATTTTGTAAATATTTTATAACCAAAAAGTATTATCATTCGGACCTATTTATAAAAGCATTAGGCCTATATAGTAATAATATAACTTAATTTAATACTGTCCAACCAATACTATTATGTTAATTATGCAAAATTCGTTCTATACTAAAAATACACAATTTTTTTGGTTATTTTACGCATATATTTATATAATGTTTTTTAACAAAAAAACATAATATCGAGGGCCCGTGACAATTTTCAATGAAACTTATAGAGACATTTACAGTAAACTACATTGCGCAGTAATATTTGAAGGCATGAAATAACAAAAGAGTCAAAAACTTAAACAGTATTATATATTTTGTTTTGATGCAAACAAATATGGAGTCACTCTCTCAGTTTTGACCCTCTTCGTCCATATTATATTGCGAGACAAAGTAGTTAAATTACAACGATAATTGTATTATAACATTTGTACCGTGGTATTAGAGATGTTTTTGCAATGATGTAGGGTTTAATTAAGTTCTAACTGTGAACACTTAAATAGCTCCAATAATTCTTTTACTACATTCTAATGCTAGTCTAATGCTTTTGTAATGCAATTAACATGTTCATTATCAATAATATTGCTAGTATAATGCTTCTGTAATGCGATTGGCAACTTCATTGACCATAATATAGCTTCTTTAATGCGATAGGCAACTTCATTGACCACAATAATGCTAATATAATGCGCCTGTAATGCAATTAAACAACTCTTGTGAACCTATTTAGGATCTAAAGCCGTATAATTTGTGCCCAAATAAGCATTACAGTAGCCGTATAATCGTTTGTAATGCTACTAAAGAACTAACTCAAAATGCGAAAACGATACAGAAATGCTGTAAGTCGGCCGTTATACTGCTTTGATGTGTTACTCTCATTAACCATATCATTAAAAAACTCATTTAATTCTCACCAGGAAACTAATGAAATCCTTTTAAAACGATGATTTCCAGTGAGCTCTACTTTGGCTGGCACGAACTGATACCAAGCTACTGATTGGCGCGTGGCTTTAATAATTAAAGACTCTTTTTGGTCATTACAAATCGCACGCGATCATTTAGGTAATGAAGACTTTCGGGCCCGTTTAGTAATGAGGAAATAGATTATTTCGTGACACTTTGGACCCCCTTTTTGTTTGAACACACGACAAAATTGATCACTATTTTACCTAAAGGTGAACGAAACGGTCGAAAATGGAATACGCTTCTCTAGGAGTAACCATTTCACTCTTTACTTAAAGATAAGTTATAGCTATGCGGAAACATAGACTCCGGCAGAGATTCCAGTCCTTAGCAGTTTTTGGAACTTCAAGTTTCTCATGCATAATAGAATTATTGATGCATCAACCTAACCCAAAAAGGTTCCTTGCAAATTAGGCCACGATAGAGGTCAATGCCAATAAATTAACATAATACCAGGTCAGTTCCCAAGCGAATACAAACAGCAAACACGAAGTTTTAGGTACTCTGATCTTCGATGCTACCTAAATAAACGATCATAAACAAAGTTAACTTAATAATATTTGGAAAAGGATAATTCCTACGGGCATTCGATATTAGGAAAGTGCTTATACCACGCATAAACTTCGACCTTCTAGTAACAGAAACTTAGGATAGTTTAGAAAGCCAGGTGAACTTTGCTGAAGTTTCGTTTTAAGAAGCCCGGGTTTCCAAGGTAACTTTCCTAATCTCGGTCTGGGATTAGTTGCGAATTGTCATGGTTGGATAGGATAGAAAGATTAGAGATAGTTTTGCCTAAGTGCTGAAGTTTTAGTCGTCGATTGAAAGGCAATGATGAAGTTGGTTGCAAGAGGCACAGCAATTTTTAATATTTTATATCGTACATAATGTTCTTATAAGTGTGAAATTCTGTACTTTTGGATGTTTGATAAATTTTGCCTCCACGACGTGCAACGTGATGAATTTAGATGAAACTTGGCACAGGTGTAGAACATTACCTGGATTAGATGGTACTTTTAATTTAGATAAGAAATTAAAATATTTATTTATTATTTATTTATTATTATTTATTTATTATATACTTTATTGTACACCACAAAAAATATACAGGACGAATGTTCAAATATAC
This sequence comes from Anorthoa munda, assembly GCA_945859665.1. Taxonomy (NCBI): domain Eukaryota; kingdom Metazoa; phylum Arthropoda; class Insecta; order Lepidoptera; family Noctuidae; genus Anorthoa; species Anorthoa munda. Next base: position 17,007,815 of record OX243908.1, read on the forward strand.
AAGTGTACAATGGGCGGTCTTATCGCACTAGGCAATCTCTTACAGACAACCTTTGGATGGACTGAAAGATAGGAGAAGAATTTAGGGCTGTCAGTGTACAAAAAATAAAAATAATATTAAAAAAATAAAAAATAAAAATATTAAAAAAATAAAAATAATAATATTAAAAAAATATTAAATAAATATATTTATTTATAACCCGCACAGGAGACACGAGATAAGCAAAAACAAATAAAAGTTCAAATAACTAATAACCCCGTGCAAGACCAAAAAGGCTCCTATCCCAGCATGTGCAGCGATATTTAAAAGAAAATAACGCTGCGCTGATATTCTGATAAGGCCCACTGTTGATGCCACGAACACATTCACGGAAACGGAACATGCAATACTTAAAAAATAATAACATACGAGTAATAGTATAAACACAGAAGGTGAGACAAAGTATTTATGTGTGTAAAGTATAAAACAAATATATAAATAAAACACATATCAATTTCGTTATACATTCTCTTTTCTCGCGGTTAAAACCATAGACAGAAGGGAATGAGCACAATTTTATTATTCTTCAACACATCATCGCCGATATCAGACATCGGCCTCGGGTCGTAATAATTCAGTAAGTAATTCCAAAGTATTTCTATTTTATCAGTCAATTCCATGCCCTAACCCAAGTAACCATATCATATAGCTGACACAGTGGTAACATAAAAAAACAACAAGCAAAAACGGAACAAGGGAAAATAAACCATCGGCTTTCAATCCCTGACATGTAAAACGTTTGGAGAAGACCCTTTAATACACACAAAAGTTTTGTCAACACTCCGTGACGAGGTGACGATTTGTGATATTTGTCCAGCCGCACTTTGTACAGCGCGCTCTGGGTCTTGTCCGGAAAAAAGTATTTTTCCGGAAAAGTCTTTTGAAACAATTTTGATTTTTTCTGCATTAGGGACTTGGCGAACGTATATAATAATATGTATATTTTTGAAAATGGTTGTTTTCAAAACTTTTGAAGTAAATTTCAATGATGAATTAAAATATCAACGTAGCTTATACAGCATTAATGTTTTATTTTCTATACGTGCTGCCCGGCTCCACCATATACATTCTTTTCTTTCTAATGTCTACTTTTATTACTACGTCAATTTGACTTTAAATTTAAGGCGAATTATTATCTACTCAATGAAGATGCCATTTATATAAATGTGGAGGTTCTTTTATGTAACACTTAGATGGCTTAATGGCTTTTGGGTGAAAAACTGACGGAAGCCACCCCGAAAGGGTTTGACCCTTTGGGATGTTTTATTAATTTTGTCCGTGAACACGATGTGGACAATTCTTTTCCTTTTGTTCTTTATTTAAATTAGGTTATTACACAAGGGTGTAATTTTGGCTCTTTAAACTTTGTACCTTAATTTACTTTAAAAAAATAATAAAAGTAGAAACGTACTATATCTTAAATAATAAAGGCCAAGTAACTGACAGACAGGCAAAGAACTATTACTGCTTCAAAAAGTACGTAAAAAAAATGTACATAACTGTAAATAAACATTTTTTTTTATTTCTTGTAGTGACATCTATTTATTTTTATGAGAATTATATACTCTCAAATGCTTTACTTACTTTTAGTTTGTAACCCCTGCATCAAGTAGTATTCGAACCACTCTGTAGATGGCGGTCATATGGAAACTTATCAACCGGGTGAAGCGACATCTAGATACAAAATTATACATTTGATCTCTAGGTATTTGTTCACGTAGATAGATGGCGCTGATATAAACGTTGAAGGGTGAAAATAAAAATGCTTACATGTAATCATTTGCTACTGATCTACTTATGAGTCGTTATACTGACTTAAAATAATTATATAGTTTTATGATCTTCATGACTTATTGTATGAAACACAAAAACCCATTCGTATTCATTTTGTGTTTGTGGCTCCAGGAACGGAAGTGGCTTTTGACCTCTACTAGATAAGTAGAACTACGAGTAGATAATATGGCAGAAGCTTTTGGCTATGCCTTTCTTTTGTGCCTTATTTCAATTACAGATTTGATTTCGCTGTCCAGGATAATAATAATAGCCAGGCATCAAGGTGATCATGTGTGCGTGTGCGTTGATGTTTGTGTATGTTGCCCAGATGCTATTTCCATTGAAATAGCCTCAAGTTCCATTCAACTTGAAGGGAATGTTGTACTGTGTATGTCATCATTTTATAGTGTAGTGCCAAATTATTTGGCAATAATTATGTTGTAAAATTTCTCTAGTTATTATTTATTTAATACTTCATGCACACAATCGTACAGAGGCGGACTTAATGCCTTAGGCATTATTCATAGTTATTGGGGTAATAAGTAACAGTAAATTAGCAATAAAAGCAATATGTATTTTTATGGAATTTATTTCATCTTCAATTTCAAACTACACCTTCAAAATTACAGTTGATTATAACTACAATAAGCTATAATTTTTACCTAACTCCGTTTCGGGACCTACTTCGCTCATGAAAAAAATTTTGACACGTTTTCAAAACTTCCAAATATAAGAATTTTATCCAATACCTTTAGCCTATCTTCCATTACGCGTTTACTACATAATCATACTTCGTACAAAGTACATGAGACGGATGATTAAGAAATTATGTTTTCTACAAAATGTAGATGTTAAAAATCGTCAGTGACGATGATTCTGGACCCAAATGATTCCCATTCTCATGTAATAAGTACCACTGCTTAATAATAAAACGGTATATTAAGTTCTATATATTAAAATTAGTTGCACGCTTGCAAAAGCTGCTTTGCGGTGGTTAAGTAATTACATATAATAATAAATGTCACATACATTCGAAAAAATTCGTTCATTCCCATACATATCTACGTTAATATTATTCTAATGATCACTAAATTAATTAACAAAATAAATCTGTTAAAACGTAATTTATTTTTAAGTCTCAAACAACGTTTCTTTCAAAAAATCAGGTACAAATCAATCAAAATTAACACTAGGGTAACTGAACCATCCAGAGGAAGTATTTCATGAGATCTTGTAGTACATTATTAGACAAATGTGAACATAATATGCATGAATGTACGTTACACAATAAATACGATGAACTTAATTTATAATACACAACATTTTTTTTGGCTTTTATTGTATTAAACACAAAATCACAGAATAATCTATATATAGCTGCTACACCTTTCATTGAGCATATCACTGGCCATCAATCAATGTCGTTGTAAAAGTACCAAGTGATATAACTCTACTATGAAGAGGAACTAAAACTATCCATTATTGAGGGCCCCATAATCCATCCCGTTACTCTACTTAACCTCTAATATAACAAAAAATATAAATAAGTCATCATGTGAAAGTTACATAACATGTGCAATCTTCATCTATGATCTTATATTATTCTGTTATGTGCCATTATTATCATGATTAGCTTAATACTTCACTATAGTATGAAAGCTATATCAAAATTTATTTCTATTTAATATCGTTTCATGTTGGCCAATATTTTGTGCCTCAAGTGTATTTGCTTCTTTTATTTCTAGAACATGTTTATTAGCCTGTCGACAATTATTCAAGTCACAGTGCAAGCAAGAAATTCCGACAATCATTCAAAGTATTTTTAAATCAGCACACACACTTGAGGTTCCGATATAAATTTGTAGTACTATATCTACTATGTTTGACATACAGTGTATAAAAGTTCCAACTGACATCAAGTCTACTCCGTACAGTTTTGTACTAAATCGATTTTATTTTCGTGTCTATTCGACCCACGTGCTTATGACTCATGCTATTACAATCTCTACTAAACTCAACCTTGTATCTATAACATCAAGGTTCTATTTATATGTACTCATCAATGTGACAACTGTACCCACCTATTACATGTTTGCTACATAAATATTCCACGGTTTGCAATCTGATTTGTTTTTAACCTTGCTGAATACATTTAATAGTTTGCGTAAGCAGTTTACGCGCTTTTAATATAAAGTTGAATGTTTTCATAGTGAGTCACTTATTGTTTAAACGAATTTATATTCAGACTTGATTCTTCACACCTGTATCTATGTGATTTGTGAATCATGGCAATATCGTTCTAAATAATGTCTGCAATAAAGTGTTTTTCTATTACAGTAATAAAATTAAGTATCTTCATAATGCGACAGTCATTGTGTTCGAAAATAAAGGAATTTTCCTCTACTTTCTAACTTATGTAATTAGGTAGTTGGTGGTAGAATATTTTACGGTTCAAGACAACAGTTATATTTAGTTCAAAGTCTACTTTAAGCTTGACGTCTTTATCCACGACAAGACCAATAGCAGATAGGCAATTACGTAACTATTCTATTGCTTAGGCCATGTTATTGCAAATGAATACAGAGGTCAATATTATGTTTTGATGATTCATCGCAAATTGTTTTCAAAACGAATTATCACACAATATAACTACCTAATATCATCGTTTGCGTCAATAGCAAACAAATGTACAATATACATAAAGTTAAACACTGATTAATAAAAGATATATGGTATCAATGCATAAGATAAACGATGAATGAGTAATACGAAGCAAGACAACATAAGTACCTATTTCGTTACACACAGTATACATTTAAATGTGAAAATGATTATATGCGTTAAATAATAATGTAATATATTTTATATATGTGGCTGCGATATTCTGGACTAGCATAAATTACACTGCTACCTGAGCGTATACAATTAAATGTAAGCCAGTTCATTAGCAAAAATCATTGAATCCTAACTCTTTGGTATTATTCACTGGGTTCCTAAAGCTATACAAATACGATAAGTAACTCCTTCACTTGTGCTTTCTTCAGCAATCTAAACAAAAACGTAATCACACCTTGAATATCCGATCGCTGTTTATGTACACCTTTCCGAACTTCGAACCGGCCGATCGACTGATCGAGGTTCACTCAAAATTATAAAACCCATCTTTCCTGATGGTATGTTCATAGTAGGACGGCTGGCAGAGGTGTGGACAGTGCCATGTGTTCCGCACCTCGAACTGGAAGCCTCTGGGCAGTGACGTAGTGTCGCATCAGGGCTGGCACAGTAGGGAATGCTGTCGCCGCACCGCCCAAAGTGTAGCCGTCTGTAGCACGGCAGATACGCATGTGCATAAAACCACGTGTAGATCTGAAAAACAAGGAAAAAAACCAAGATTAGCAAAGCTGTGTTAAAAATATTCCAAAGACGTAGGTTACTGAATTCAATAATAAACAACATGACTAATAAGATGAGCTAAGTGATAGTGAATACTCACTTCAGACTGAGCGAATAGTCGTGTTTGGCCGATTCGCTGTTTCGAACCAAAAAGGCGCCCTCATCCGCATCCCTTAGCAGACTCTCCGCTTCAACGCGCGATAAGGTTCCATGGTACCACCTGTAAGCGATAAAAGAAAAACTAATTATCATCTGTAATTTAAGATTCGTGTCTTGCTGTCAAATATTAACGTTCATTTGAGCTAATGTGGTATTGAAAAGAAATCAACTCACCCTTGTCGGTCAAGTGGGAGAGAAGCGTCAACCAAATCTCGAGGCGGAGCAATAGGTCCCAAATTCAAACGCAGTCCCTTAGAACTGCTAGAACCACCACTGCCGCTGTCAAAATTCAACTTCAAATTCGGTTTGTGTTTGTTTCCTGAAAACAATAAATGAAATTGAATAAGGAAATCTGTCAAGTGACTAAACTTTTGTTCTTAGCATTGATTGAATCAAGCCGCCACCACTTATTACGTCAAACCACACGCAACTCTACGCGATACGAACTCCTAACTCAACTGAACGGTTACAAATTGCTCCCAACATGTACAGGAAAAAGTTCCCTCAAAAAGCACTCAAGCAAATTAAATATTGGATGGGCGTTGGACCAGAGAATTTCGTGTGGAGCAATCCGGAGTCATACGTCTTAATCGGCATAATGTGGCGTTCGCTTCGAGTTAGAAAGAACCAACAATTTGAGTCGACAGACCCTTCGCGTGTACTTCTTTCTCACAAGATTGACATGTAAATCCTTCTGACGTGATAGAATTATTGAAAAGCATTGGAAAATTCTTAAGTGACTCAATATTTTGACGTGATTAGCTAATGGAAACATTTTAAAGAAATATCAAAGATACCAACCTTGATTTAAGTCTTGCACGCTTTGGCTGGAAGAGGCATTTGAGATAGCCCCTCCAAAGTCGTTATTCAGTTGTAATGACTGCCCGCGTAACTTTCGGCGCAATTTGGGCATGTCAAATGGCAAGGATCGCAAGTCGGCTTCGGCTTCAGCCCGTCGTCTCCTCAACTTGGGCATGTCGAAAGGAAGATCAGATAGATCAACATCTTCATCTTTACGTTCCTCTTCAGTATTACTGTTCTTGAAATTAATGAAAGCGTTGCGTGAGTCTACGCCTTCTCTTGAGTGGATTGAAATGCCACTGTCAGAGCCTTGAATTTCAGAATCACCAGTTGTTGAGTGTCTAAATGTAAGGTTCAAAAGATTCCTGTTTTGTAACGCACGTCGTTTAGGTTTGGCAACAATTTCCACAGTCGTTTGCATCGTATTACCAGTTTCAAAGTCTTCAGGAGATACTTTCTGAGAGTTGTTGTTTTTGTTATTATCAGATGTTTCTGAAGCTTGTTCTTGCGAAGATTTATCAGAAATGGGGCTTAGAATGTGCAACTTATTTGGATGGTGTCCAAACCCCGACAGCTGCATGTGATGATGTGACTTTGTGAAAGGCACATTTCCTGAATCAGAGCTGTGTGAACTGAGCGAAGACGAATGACGACTTTCTGAACTACTACTACTCCTGTCTCCTTCACTATTGCTACTGCGCAGTGACTCCATGCTGCCTCCGCTGCTGCTTGTCGCCATACTTTCTGTACTAGAGTACTTGCGACGTGGACGAATTACGCTAGGCCTTCCTTTAAACTCCATTATAGGGCCGACCCCCTTTGGCCCCGTGTACCGATTCATTTCAGGTGTGTCAGAATCGGAAGTGGGCCGACCCTTAATCTCTAAAAAAATACCGTCTTTTGATTGCCCTCCTTCATCATCACCATCACGAGATTCGCGACTCGAATCCCTCAGACGTTGTCCAAGATCCAGTTCAGTAGATACTGAACCTTTTACATCAGCCATGCTGGCATCACTACTCGTGGGTGTATCCCGAGCGCGTAGTGACTTCACAGGCAACCTTAAGTCTTTGAGACGAGGATGTGCAGGTTGTGACTGAGGCAAGTTCGGTGCGCTTTTAATACTATTCATGGCAGAGCCATCCTTCTGTTGAAATTTTGTTGGCAAAGGTGCTGTTGACGGCGGCGACGGGGTGTAACCGCGAAGTGGAAGTTGAGACGTCGAGGCTGTTCGTCCGTCTTCTTCAATGTGAACCTTTTCCAATTCCTCTGACAAGGCACAAGCGTTGCTCTCATTCTCCCTTTTTTGACGAATTGTAGGGATTTTGGAACGTCGAACACTGTCTGTCTTCATAGTCACCTTACGGCGACCTTTGTAGTCTGGTTCGCTACGTTCAACGGCTTCAAAAGCGGATGACGCGGACGAAATAACTTTTCGGTCCTCGGCTTGTAAAAGAGCAGGGTGATTGCTGACCCTATCGAAGTCATCCAAGTCATCGTCCGATCGTGCAATTTTGCAGTCGAACGCTGTTTCGTAGATCTGTTTGGTGGTCATCTCTTGCGGCCAGCGGGGCAGAGGCGCCGGCACGTAAAAGACGCTGCGAGAAGGCTGACGCTCCTCTACATCTTCGGGCGCGGCGCACGCGCAGCCGGCCGCGTCGCGCCCGCGACGCCTCGGCGGCATCCACGCGCTCTCACCAGACGAAGATGATGAGCGCTCTAGCTCACGGAAACCATCTTCAGCAACTGAGAATCTTTTGGGTAGATTCGGTCTGGGAGCGACGTGAGGTGCGTCTAGACTGGCTGACTTCCTGTATCGAGGGCCACGAGAAGATGATGTTGTAGAGATAGTAGGAGCCGATGGGGCTTGCTGCTGTTGAGGTGTTTTGAACAAATCACCGTAGTAGTAAGGACTTGGGTTTCTGCGTGGTGCGTTAGCGTAGCGTGGGTCTGAGCGACCACTGTCTGGGGAATGTAGAGAAGGTGCTGTAGCGAATGGATCAAATTCGCCAAACTCGTCTTCCTCGCCTTCTGAAGATGTCGATCGATCCTCTGATGAAGATTCTAAAACAAAACAAAAAGTATATGAAGATTTAAACTTATCAATTTACAATTTGAAGAGAACGAGTGCTCATTCAAGTAGCTTTAGAAGATAAAGTAAAGTCAGTAACGAGTCAGATGTGGCTTTACAATATTTCTCCTACTTCTGATGAGGCTTAGCTTGTCTCAAGTGACGTCGTTTAAACGTCAACGTCCGGATTGTGAATCCACATCCCCTCAAGAATGCAACCAATTGTTAAGAATTGAAAAGCAAGAACGTGGAAAAGTTTATAAAATCTTTTTTGAATCCAAAAGCATGTTTATAAAGTCATTGATGCTGGTACACGGACTTCGTAAAGAATGCTATTGTCGAATTTCTATGGTTATAAATTAGACATCGTTGCCAGTAGTTGTTATTTGCCCTCGAAGGGGTGAAGTGAAAAGACAAAGGGTGCTTTTGATAAACGTCCTGTTTTGGGGATATTTGGAATATTCATTTAACTGTTTTGCCTCGTCGTTAGTAAAATAATTACTGCGAAATTCGATCATTTATCTGCTTTGAACATTCTAAATTTCATATTTTGTCTTCTTGATACATGTTTTCAAAGCAATCTTGATAAGAAATTATTACTACACTGGAAACTTATCATTATTTACATTCAGCAAGAACAATTTCATTATTAGCTATGGGTACACATTGAGATTTACGACGCATTTGAAACAACGCTTATTGAAATTACTCCCTCGTTTTTAAACTTATTCATTTCCATTTCAATCGGATCTGGAGGACTATTACCTTAGTTAATGAATACGTTAAACCCCTCATACACGTGCCTACACGCACAGCTAATGTTATTTCAAAGGCACGACGAAATACCCTAACGAGTGGAGTAAGTATTCCTTGCTTTGGATAACAAAGGGCTCCTTCTGAATGCATCATGAACATAAAAGTCTGGATTTTAAAAGCCACGACGATAGGAAAGAACTAACGAATCAGAGGCAGTCGTAGTATGCCATTTTATAATAAACTTTTTTTAATGTGCTCCCTAGAACAAGGTCTGCGCCTCTTTTGTTTTAATACCGTATTTTACGTTGCTTCATTTAGATTATCCTGTAGAGCATTGTTCTTCGTAGTTAAATAGTAAAACTTTTATTGTGATACCGAGTTTTATATTTTCAAGTTTTTTTTAAAACTTGCTGTGTTCAAATTATCCTCTGTGTTCAATCTCCGTCTTTCGAATTGGTCCTAAACAACACTTAATCCACATATTTTTTTATATAACCTGCTTTTTATTGAAACACATTGTCATAAACACAATTGCGAGCGAAATTGCCGTCATCAAATATAAGAGAAGTCCCAATACGTTCAACACGTTGCGTCGATTGAACAAAACGGCGTCAAAAACTGTGCAAATTGTCTATTAGCGCCGTGGAGAGTGCAAATGGGAGGGTAAGTGACGTCATTACGTGACGTAATTACTTTTCCGCATGGATGACCAGCTCGCGCGACTCGAAATTTGTTAAATTGCCGCGATTAACGTGTTAAATGTCTTTCTGAAGCGCGTTGGCAGTGAAAGGTTAAAGGTAATCGACTCGTACGTTGCGTACTTAAAGATTGTCATTCGATTCTAAACTCTATTGACACGGAACCTTTTGAGACGTATGAAAATATCCCTCGAAATCAGGTTATCAAACCAAAACCTTTAACAGTAAACCAGCGACGATGAAAAAAAAATATATTTACAAACATACCAACTTACAATAAAAGCCTCTGTTATTTTAAAATCCCGGACATTTTTTCAGCCGTGTCTAGACGGACGGACAAACGACAAAAGGGCTGATTAAAACTTGCTATTGTTGCTTCAATACTAGCTGGTATTAGCGAATGAAAGTCCCTGGATGATAAAAAAAAACTGCAATCGTGTAATTAATACTTGGTACTTGTAATTTCCGATAACGTAGACGTACTTTGATGCAAATGCTTAGTCGCACGCAAAGGCATTGTATTACAGAAATACGGAATGTTTTGTTACATAAGCAAAGAGAAATAGGAGAGAATTTTTAATGCTTTTCATGATATTACGGTACATCATATCGATGTATGTAATTGTACAATAGTCTAATATTAATCAACATTAACGAAAAATACTTTACAGCTATCATTTCAATGATGATTACAGCGGTATTTTTTACATAAATTCTGGAAAGTATCCAACCGGTCTTATTTATTATACGCCAGTATCACATACCAGCAGTTGAACAGTACCAGATTAAACTGACCTAATTACGAAGATCGTGGAACAAAGATGGCATCTTTTAAATCCGAGGAGACGGTAGTTTTATTTTTTTAATAAAGATAGGAGTATATAACTCTAACCACAGTGTAAACAACGGCCTAACTAGGCTCTGCGCTGGAATAATAGAGCCTTTGTTCCGACCGTCCTAGACGAGGACGTTCTTAAAAAGTAAGAGCTTCCATGTAAACCGGAAAATGAAGCGCGAAATTTTGTTGTTTTTAGGAAACCATCTAGCTATTTAACGTCAAGTTTTCTTGTTTGACTCGCTTCCTAACCAAGTTTATTATTATTCTGAAAATTTTCTATTTTAAAGCTCTCCCAACAATCTCGCCTTGAATTCTAAATATTGTAGTCTAAAATACACAGACAGAGACAGCTTTACATCTACTACACCTGCATTCTTATTAAAAGCATAACTACAAACTCAATACAAACTAACATACAAATAAAGAAAAAAACAATGTCATATAACCTGAGAAATAGATATAAAAACAAACTAGAAGTCATCAGCGTACGCACTAATTACGGTAGAAGGACTATATTATGTGAAGGAGCACAGCTGTTCAATGAATTGCCGGACGATATAAAGGAGTGTCATAACTTAAATACATTTAAAAATAAGCTTATAAAACATGTATGTACATTATAACTTCTAAGGCTCTGGAGGAATTTGTATTTTACTGTATTATTATAATTATTGCTCTGTATCTCATTATAAGCGGACTGTAAGTTCTTATGAGAAATAAATTTCTTTAAACCGAAATATGTGGCAATCAGTTTATTGGATTGCATAAAAATTGCTGTAAGCAAACATGCTGATTTGAATGTAATCCGAATTGTGTTGTGTTATTTCAAGGATGTTTTGCCAATCAATTGGTAACATTGAAATACCGATTGGTTTGCGTTGCTGAAATAAACGGAAGTAAAGCTTCATATTTCTTTTTAGTCAGTAGTTTCGGTATTTTGGTCAAATTTTTATTTATTTAGAAAAGTTAACGCATTTGAATTTTATATTCGGAAATACATATATCGATACTCGATGTCGATACTATTTTTATCAAAATCCACTTCGAGGAATACAAGCAATCTATTCCGGCTAATCTTATCAACTACCCAGTTTAAGTTTTTGATACAAATATGTAAGTACCTATGAACTCACAGGCATGAATTGGCATTATCAAAAAATTACTATTGTTATGTTTAATATGATTCATCTATGTTATCATCTGGCTTGTCATTGTTTCACCAACTCTTTTGTTTTTGTTAAATAAGAAATATTTTTTATCAACTTACCAGATTCGTAGTATGGTTGAGATCTGTGTCTGGTCTGTCTCTCGTGTCTCAATGGCGCTGATGGTGCCGGTTCTGGCGGCGATTCCACTGAGCCTTCAGGGGCACTCTCAGGGCTTCGCCTCGACACACTAGGAGCCGATAAGTCAAAGTCGGTCCTCCTTGCGGACTCGTAATCCGCTCGACGTCTGGCTGACCCCGCGTCAAACTCCGCCCGTCTCCCTGAATCCCCGTCGAACTCTCGTCCGTAGTTTCTACGACTCTCGTACTCGTACGGTCTCCGACACGAGTCAAAGTCGTAGTTTGTGCGGCGGGACTCGTAGCGCCATCTAGTGGCTTCGGGGGAGCGGCGCTGTTCTCGGGAGCGCCGGCTGCGTTGTGGGGAGCGGCGGGCTGTGTCGCGAGGTGTGCAGTATGCTTCTACAAACTCGACCTGGAACAATGAAAAATAGCACATGAATAAACAGATCCATTTCTAATAAACGTTTATGTTATGGGGCTGGAGACCATGTGGAATTTCTCCAAATTGCTCTATTAATAAGGAAACGGTAATTTATCGAGCAATTAACCCTACAAATCCGGCATTGAGCATGTAGGACAAGGGCCAAGGCATACCAACCGACTATTAGTCTGAAAGAAGCCCTTCATCATGCAGGTCGATTATGTGGCAGAGTAAAGTGGTAATAAAATGCAGCGGTCACATATTCAGCGACCGTAACGGCCGGTTAGACGTCCTCTCCCCTCAACGGGGCGTCATTACCACGACCCGTTTCTGTTTATGGGGACGGATATAAAGAATATTATGAGATATTGTGTGCATCGACGATACTATGAGGTGATAACACTTCGGGGGACGCTGCCAAATTTAGTTCGTGCGAAGACAAATTTTTATAGCGCATTGCTGGGATGTTTGTTGCTTTTATTTCATCCGGCCAAGTCTGAAAGGGCAGCAAAAAATAGTAACGTAACACGTAATGTATAAAATGAATACAACAAACCGATCTACAATAAAACGTGCACATTGTAGATTCTACATCTTTCTACGCATACTTATGTAAAACGGCGTATAAGTCCTAAAGAATACCACCTCATGAAAAACTCGCAATTAAAATATTCACGTACCATAAAATAATGGCAGAACATTTCAGACGGGATCGCATGTTTTTATTTTTCGAATCTGTTTATAAGATGATATCTGTTTAACCCGGGGGCGGTTTCAGGCCATTAGAGACAGTGATGAGTCCTGCTTCCGTGCCCGCGGACATGGAGGGTCTGTCGTACTTCTCATTAAGGGTTAAATTAGTAACAGCTCTGATGGATTCCGACAAACCGAGAGTTGTTTACGTAAACAGTTCACAATACGCACGTCGTACTTTACGTAATGGCTGTTTACGCAACACTTTTTATGGCATTTGTAACGCTTTAAACCATACAAATATATAACGCAATACAGTACCTAGTAATACATGTTCTTAAATGGAGTTGTGTCCAAAAGTTGGACGTAAGTACGTCAAAAAGAACAAAAGGGTGATCTGTTTTTGCCCGAGGGGCATTTCTCTTTTAAACTTTGGCTTTAGAAGGGTAGGCTTGGTTCATCTGGCGCATTGTTTAACGATTCCTTCCTATGCATGAAAATTTATTTACATAATTAAACGTCGACCGTTCCACCCTCCAGTTTTGATTTGCGATGTCTACAGAGATTTCTACGCTCTTTATTTGCATATTTTGATGCTTAATTAAAATCTGCCATCAATTTAGTATGGATGCCTATTTGTACTTTATAATGAAAAGAGTTAAATTATCTTTAGTTTATTGTGTCCTTACTCTTGTGCCAAAATCGATCTTATCAAATCATATTTCTTATCTAATCTGAATAACATTTGCATAGATAATTCGAGAAATATAAGACCAAATCTACACCACTTCTAAATACATTTTCAAGAATTATTACATTCATGTTATAATCAAAAAATTTAAAACATGTTCAACACAACTAGCACGTCCCCCAGCATTTTATTTACAGATTCAAATCAATACCGCCATACAAGCGTAAGGGTTAACTCTGAAAGGGATCAAATTGAATTCTGCTCAAGCACACATGGTCGCGTATGGCTATTCATCAATTGTATCGTATAATGGAGGCAGAGTAGTCAACAGCTCACTTCCTGGCCACTCACATTACGTATATTGAAGGTAGGTACAACGGTAGCAGTGACTGTACTATTGTAATTACCTTCCTGATACATTGTGGTACAGATTCTGTAAGTCGATTAACGGACCAAAACAATGAAGATTATAGACATGACCAGTGCGCTAGCGGATATCGAAGAAAAACGCAATTAGACATCCGCAAAGACAAAAAAGCTAATCAAAAATCAGTTCCCTGATTCACAGCATAATAAAAACAAATCGTACATTTAAATTAAAGAAACTGGCAACAGGTCTTGCCAATCCCAGCTCAAAGAGAAAATGCAAATTAGGGAACGGCAATCTCTATTACTCAAAGCTAATAGTAATCTAAGGAAGGAAGTCGAAATAAGATAAACAATACCAGCCTTGATTGAGATCAAGTCGCTACTCGGACAAAGAACAAACAAGGAAATAGATGAATATTTTACATTTAACACAAATCGATCACTGAGAAGACGATCATTAACATTTTATAACTAGAAATAAAATGATTTCTCGGAAACATTAGGTAAGCCTTAAGGAATCCAGGATCTAAAATCACATAAATTTCCAAAGCACGTGTGAACTGACGTCCTTAGTTGTGAGGTGACTCATTGCGACCTTAAAAGTTCTTTTGCCAGCCATGTGATAAAAATCTCTTACAGACTTTTTTATATCTGACCGAGATGTTTCAGAATGTGTTGGCAACGTCGGGGATTCCTTCTTGTTTGAATTTGCCTACGTAATTGTATAATTTGTCTTGGACAATGGCGTTAATAATAAACAAGCTCTAGATACCGGCGAAGTCGTCCATATAAACGATTCCGGGTTCACCCAGTATGAGTAATACAAACAGTATGAAGGATGTGGGACAAGACGGAGCTTTCAGACGGCCAGATGAGTCACCGGCCCGGCCCGATGTATTAATATCGGAGACACGCCTCCTGGGATCCCGAACTAAAATAGCGCGGTGTCGCGTGACTTCAATATGGTAATGCGCAAGCATAGCTATACATTTATTCGTGATTTTTTTCCGCACCCAAAAATATTTTTAGATGGTGAATCAATCGATTATCAAATAAGGATTGTTTTAGCAAACGACTGCCTACATAAAAACAACAAGTTCAGAAGGATTCTACGGCTGGTTGATATTATAGAATAGGTCTAGGAGTGTCTAGGAGTACGTATACCATGTACTACATAGTCCGTTATTATATTTTGTAAGATAAACCTTTGCATGACTTGTAAGAATAGTGGCAAACATTCTAGAATTTAACATATTTTTCCGACAAAAACAACTAGTAGTATTTCTCACATCCTTGCAGGCAAGGATTAAAGAGGTAGTGACTAATTAGCGTAGCTTTTAGCATCTGCGTCTGAAGACAAACGTGAGTCACCGTCGCAATTGCCAGTTTTGTTTACAATAACAAATGATGACGACAAACAACTTACTATCAACGTAAAAATCTCCACACACAACAATTTTAATAAATTATCTTCTTGTTGCGATGGAACGTGCTGATATGAAATTAAGGATTTATCTAAAAGTCCCTGGTATTTGCCCTTTGCTTGGCGCAGATGTGCAAACAAAACAGATTGCATTGCAATATAAAACAGAACGAAGAAATTCGTTAGGTGGAATTGCATTTGCCGGCCGGCAATTGGCACGGTCATGCCTAGGCCGCCGCCGCCAGTTACTGTCTGGTCACGTTCAGCAAACCAGAGACCGCAAACAGGTCCCATACAACTGAATTAAACAGATTGTCTTTTATTCTTTTCACTTTCATGGGCTTTGACGACGCATTTCAATTTGATATTGGCGCAAAGCCCTGCGTCTGTGACATGTCTAGTCAACGAGTCATAATATTAATGTTTGCTTTGGCACCAATGAAAAATTGAGGAAGATATAATTTAAGTCTCTAAATTGGATTTGCTGTATCTGTATTGAAATCTTCTATGTTATGTCGAGTATTTCGGGTGCATTTTTGCCTAGACTGAGCACACAATTGTCGGAAACGACAAAACAAGCGGAGGAAATAAGCTTAATTACTAAGTTGCGAGTCCGAGTCACCCAAATGGCCGGGGGTCTCTTTAAGTAGACCCTTACGAATGTTTCAATGAAGGGAGCAATTATGGAAGAAATTTTCAACACCTCTTCGAAAAGGTCATCGTACCCTGAGCATTCTTGAAAATCAGCTGTGCAAATAATAGAGGAATTAAAGCTGAAACTAAAATCTGATTAGATTATTGAATGAATGCATTTGTATATATTCCTCACTTCTTCAATGGCTGCAGGAATACAATGAGCGTGACAAGTTTTTGTTGAACTAAAAAAACTCTGTTGAATAGTCCTTTATGGTCGTCATTGTGCCTACAAAAAAGGGACACAGATCAGATTTGCTTCTTTTGTAAAGGTTATTTATTTGTCACTGCTCAAGCTTTTGTAAGGCGAGAAAATTTTAATATGGCCTATAACAAAGTACCAGCAAACCGGATGGAGTTGCGATCTGGTGATAAATCTTTTGTAATTGACAATACTGCTCATTGAGAACAATAGGACACGACTAAAACATAGCTTTGATAAATGAAGTTTGTTCCATTTAGTTGAGTGCTATATTCGTTACTTGTAAACAATAAGAACAATTTATCCTTTGTGATTGTCTGTTCCTTTTAATCTTATCCTTACTCAATGTTTCCGAGTTTGTACAAGTTTTATGGTATTTTATTAGGATTTTATTTTCGCATTTGAAAAGAGAAAAGATTGTGCCTCTCGTATCGAGGAGCAAACTTTGCTCTCTGAACTTGTAACTGAGTTAAGTCAACCCCCGGGATCGCCTGGAGGTTCCTAATCAATATTTACTTACTACTGTCGTGATTTTAGTTTATTCCTCCTTGAACACTTGAGCAAATTATGTGTTTAGATAGGTATCTTCTACTAATAAAATTGAATGGATGTACAGCATCTCATGCGTACATCATTAGCATATTATGCTTGGCTTCTCTTATTAACTTTAATATGCCTATAGTCACTATATCAAATAAGCAAACATTAATAGTATATCGCCAAACATTAGATAGCGTAAAATACAAACTCAATTAATTGTATAAGCCACTCACCACATGCACCATCAAGATCCATTGCGCGATCTGGCGCATCTTTGAAATTAGCTTCTTATTCGACGGCATTGTCAAATCATAAATCCAACTTATCACTAACAAATCCAACAGTAAGTATGTAAGGAATCCACAAATAGCACAGAACGATCACCAACTTTATCGACCGTTTCACTACCGACACGCACACACACAGGTTACAAAACTAGACCTACACTTTCACACAAACTTGTTCTTGTTCAACGTACACGAAATGTTTGTTACGCTAGTAGCTTATCTCGCCAATTATGTTTTAAGTCTAGGCGCTTGGCAGTAAATCCTGCAATATAACGCCTAGGACGGTTCGGTTACTTGACGAGTCCAACTGTAGACTGACAACACTACTCAAACGCTATACGCGAATGTGTAAAACGGTGAGGGTGACTCATCGCCCCGCATACTGTTTACCGAGGCTTGAGTCATCGCGGTCCGAAAGGCAACTGCAGCGATGAAGCGCTGTAGTAAAAGAACGATAGCGAACACGCTAGTAAACCGGCCGGAATTGTAAAGCGCTGGAATGCTTTGTTGTAGATACCCGACTCCATTAATACCTCCATTCCGCACGTGTCCCTGATTATAGAAGACAATTATGAACTTTAACATGAGAGACATAGAGCACAAAATATTTTGAAGGTGGTTGGGTAACGAAACGTAAACTTTCGCGTTTAGATTTCGATCCGACTTGAGTTATGTTAGATTACGCTCGACTAGGTCGAATGCCGTTTTGAGGTCGTTTACGCGATAGACATGTTGAACTACCTAAGTAACAATGACAATAGAGAACTGTATAGTGATCAATGTTGTCTTTGGAATGCCGGGCTCTGGTAACCAGCACATAATTAAAATAGATACGAACTAGATTAGAAATAGTTGCAAGCGCTTTCGAAACTAGTGTACGTACTGTGGTACAGCTAATACAAACAGCGATGCCAACAATAAATCGAGTTTACTGACCAATGGTTCTTCACGCCTAACCGTTAAACGACAGTGTGGTAGTTAGCGAGCAAGTGATAATAAAACTGGTGGAAAAATAGATACAGTTTGAGACCTCTCTGGCTAAGTTTGGCCATTTGGCATTTATGTGGCGACCTTTTATGGACATCGTGTTTTTGCGTAACTTGATGTGAAACGCTTATTATAAACAAATATTCTGAGTTGACCTATGCTTTAAAAGTTTGAATATAAAGACTATGACATGGTTGTTTCTGACCTAGACTTTTCATCTAATTAAGCATAGCCATACAGAATAGTAAAACAATGGACTGCTATTTGTTAATTCGGTTTTCTCACTTTGTAACTTAATCCAAGGATATACCATTGTTTCTGGTTCGCACCTTTCACAAAAATTCTTTATATCTGTTATCCGACCTTAGCGCCTTTGTGTTTGCAACAATAATATGGGCTATAGTGTTTCCTTTATGATTCCAAACCAGAATTTCCTGCTAATATGAGTGGGCATCACGCAAAGAGGACATATAATGAAATAAACTAAATATAGCGTTTTGTATCTTGGTTTTTCTTCTAGAACTTTTAATATTTATACATAGAGGATATTGCATTTCATGGAAAATCTTTTCGTTATCCTGATAAATCTAACTAATAGCTTCTAGCTATCTACTCTACATCCTCAAGGTTTTCAAATGCGTATTTAGTTCTTGGAATTAAATCAATCTGCTTCTTTATAGTTAGTTCATGGCTGGTTCCTTTTATCTAAATTAGTTACATGAATTTTAATTACCAATGCTGTTTCATCAAAGACATTGAAATTACACAGCTATACAAGACAATAATGGACGAAACATTCACCTTAACAGTTGACAATCGAGACAATCAGAGTGAATAAATTCTACAAAATATAATTCATAGAAGGAAAATAGAATCTATAACAACCTATTCAAATATATAATCAAAATCAATGTTCATTTATTAAAAACAAGTTTTAATTGACGTAACACTTATGTAACATCAAATAGTTTACAAACGTTGTGTCATACATGGGCGTTACATTTGTTATCGACAGACAGTTTTATCTTCCACTTAATTTTGATGATATTTACATAAAATATTACATTTCCAATAACAAACCATAATATATAGTTAATTATAAAGATTGAATTGTATTGCTAGTAGTAGTTACCATAAATTACGATTCTTTTATGCACAATATTGTTGATGATATACTGAGTGTATGTAGAATAAGATAATTCTTCTTTAAAATTGGTATTTCCATCTTTTTAGGGATCACAACAGTCTGATAAACGTCTATCTTTAAAATTCTGGGCATCGTTGACTTCCCTTTTCACTTTACTAACATTTCACTCAACGTCTTCATTAATTTTATCAATAGTATACAAAAAAAAAATGGTGTATCGAGTAGTACAATTTATGCATCAGCTTATCTTGCTATGTCAACATCAACTTCCATTCAAAATAAAATATAAATTAAAATAGAACCTCGTTCTCAATAAGCACAAATTGATTAATTTAGAACGTCATATCATCATAAAAACTTACAAGTATGGGATTACCATTGACATCAAGTTTGTTTGTGTATTAGCTCCCACACAAAAATGCTCAACACTGTGTGATAATGATAATATACAATAGAACCATCATCCTGATGTCATCAATGTAATTTATCGAACCGTTAGGGTTGAGTGTAAAATGCGTAGGCGTCGGAAATAAATGGTAAAGCAATTTATATCAAAGTACCCATTATAATGTTATGTGGGAACATAGTTGTAAACGTTATTAATATTGTATGCCTGTCTAAATTCACGTCATGATTCATCGTCATTGTCGACATATAGTCTAGTCATACGCGACTGAATGTCTGTTTCCTCGCCATCTTCATCATACGTGTAGATATTACAGCCTAAATTTCTCATAGTTTTGTTTCAAATTATAATTTTTGTGAAAAACTCTCTTCTCTTTGTAGATTTTAAAAAACATTGCCCCACACACTAGTAATTTCATTAGTGTTATCCTGTACTTTCAAACGAGCAATATTTGTATATAAGTGTATAATATGTATTTGTAATCACGTTCTTGAAATGGTTCTATTTCGTTAAATTTGCAATATAGTAGTTTTTGAGGGTAAAAGACGTTATCTATTAGACCACAGCTGATGATCCTTTAGAATTTATTCAGTACAATTTTGACGAACTCAAAAGTATTGGTATTTTTGTTGACGTGACATTGTATATTGAAGACTATATCAATGAGTCATCCATTATAAACATTTCCTTTAACAACTTTCTTCAATAGAAATTTGATTAAGTAGACAACCCTGCACTAAAGAGTTATTCTAAAGAGTCTACCCACTCGCAATTCGGTAAGTGTGAACAAAAATAAAATAGCATACCACAGTATGTGACTAATACTGACACATGAAAAAAGAGAGCATTGTCTTATTGTTCATGTCATTCTATTCTTAAGTTCAGATATATGCTTTACAACAATTTATTTTATTTGAAAAATATAAAAAAAAAATTGATGAAGAATTTGACACCATCATCTACCTAATTTTTTCGGGATTACTTGCCTAACTTTTGCTAACCGAGCGATTGCTTAACTGACTTCTACAACAATACAACAACAACCCACAACAACAACAATCATACCTACAATTGACTGCCGGGATGAAGAAGTTAATAAAAGAAAACCTCTTCAATAATTGTGAAAGGAATGGGTAATCTACTAAACATTGTATTGTTCTTAAACACAGCAGCAGTTTCAAAGTCTGTTCCACAAAACACTTGTAATACTGTAAAATTTGTAATAATCAAGTGAAGAAGAAGGTTTCTACTAAAACGTTAGAGAACTATTTTGTTTTATTAACGGCTTCTTAGGCGATTGTTTCCATCTATCTTGTTAAGACCCAGTGCTAAAATGTTAAAGCAAGAAAAGAAAACTGTCGAGAAGTCGCATTTTGTTTTAATTTTTTGGATAATAAGCCTAGTTAAGTTGCTTTGCACAAAAACAATAGCTCATGATTCTAATGCTATTGAATAATACGATTGAGAAAAGAAAGAAGAACATAATGGAGAATTTAAGGAAAACCTTATTTGTTTTAAAATAAACATTATCTGATACGCTTGAAAATGTGTCCTACTACATTTTTTTCATTGCAATACTGACGGTAATTTCTGCCAATTTCTTAACTTTGAAGAAAACCACAAACAAGAAGCGAAACTGCAAAATGCAACATGCAACAAATTGGCAATCGGAGCCAGGCCAACAGTACAAACGAGCGGTGATGATCTAAGCCTGAATAAGGTGAATGCACTCGTTATTCGATGTCAAGCGAACTCTTGGCTCTTATCGATGACTTCACCACTCGCGGCTGAATGACAGTTGTTAAGTAACAAAACATAGTTTATTCGTGAGCTCTAAACATAACTGTTTTCATGGTAAACTGAGCTTATATACGGTTTAACGGTCATTTGTTCTGCATGTTCGAAATCTGAAAGAAATAGTTCTCTGTGTTGAAGGGTTATGCAAATTCAAAATCCATGGTGGTTCATGGATGATTGAAGGTCAGAAAGAAACAATCGCTAGCTCCAGTGGTTCACAATGATCATTATGCCTGTGACCAAGGACTTCGTTCTTTGTAGCAATCTAGAATAAGGACAGAAGACATTGTCTGTGTTGATAAAATGACTCATTGAATAATCTGTGTCGTAGATGCCAATGCATGCTCGAAACACATGAACAAACACTCTTGGAACTAATATCTTGAGGCCATACAAATGGTTTCCTCATGCAGAAATCCATATGGTGACCCTGGGTTCAGAACTACGTCTTCGATGTGTCATTTAGGTCATCTGAACATAGAAGATAGTATTTTTATTGATATGATAATTGAGAAAACATCTGATAGTCAAGAAAATGTTTATCCGATGCACATAATAATCAAAATATGAATTAGTCAAAATGCCATTTTATACGTCAAAGTACGTATAGTTACGCACAAAAAGCACAAACATCTAAACTCGGAAATGCAAAATAAATGTTTTTTCCGATGCGGAAATCTGACGCACAACTCGAATGACGTCGGTGCATCGTAATCGCGACTTCTAAGGTCATTACTAAAAAACGTCCATTCTTTATTTAAAAAACATAAACAAATGAGCATCTACTTTTTCTTCCAGCATCGAGTACTTTGAGAAGGCTCTCAAATTGCCAGAATACACTCCTTTTTACCCGACTGCCGAAGGAGGGTAATGTGTTTATCAGTCTTTGTATGTATGTATGTATGTTTGTTCCTATGTGGCGTTCTAGAGACCAAACGCATTGGCCGAATTTGATGGTTCTTACGTCAATCGATTCGTCTTAACCCTGCGAGTGTCACTGGCGACATTAAAATTGGAAAATAAAAAAATGGCGGCTTTTGGGCGCCATATCGTGGGATCCTAAATTATTTTTTTCTTCCAAACCCGTCATGTGGGGTATCAAAATAAAGGGTTTTAGGAGGCGATTTCAAAAATATATAACACTTATATGTTCGCGAGCTGGCTGACCTAAACCAGATGTATCCTCCGACTGCACAGCATGATTTTCTTCTTGTTTACATCTTTTTAGTTCGGTTTTTGAAGCAGTCGGGTTTTTGATTTTTCTAATTAACTTTTTTTGCTTTTATATCTGTTATTTGTTGTACAAGTATTACTTGTTTTGTACTTTATTTATTTTGTTTTGCTGTGTTTTGTCATAGTATTAATATAATGGATTATAATACTGTGGTTTTGTATAGAGTTAGTGCTTAACGTAGTTATAAGTTTCACTAACCGTTTTTGAGTCGTGATAATGCAAAAAGATACTTATTTCTATAAAATATGCTGTACGGGCCAGTTTCATAATAGATAATTTTGAATTAAGAACGTGTCAAACTCTACTTTTATCTCAAGGTTTGAAAAGTTTTCAGGCTTGAGTAGAGGTTATAAACGAATACTAAACTTCAAATACTGAGAAATCGGGAGTAATATACTTAATTTGTGTTTGTTGGGAGAAAAACAAAGACTTTCTATATAAAAACCATAAACAAATGAGTATCTCGTTTTTATAATCTAGTTTCTCTATCTGTGTACAGAGACAACAAAAGTAGAAAATTGTAACTTCAAAAGTAGGTGAATACGTGTCTTGATTAGGAGTTGGAGTACCCACATATTTAGGTAATCTCATTCTACATACCAGCATTAGTCATGCATTACATTTGACTGTATTTAGTGTTGTTATCAGTGAGTCACTCCGGTGGTTCCCAACCTTTCGCCGGGTCACATATGGCACAGCAACCACTCACGTGAACTAATGAGTCATTTCGTCGCAGGTGTTGTATTTGACGTTGCCAGTGTGACATACGATGAGTGACAAGCGAATTTGGTTTATTTCGAATTTGACGTTAAAATTTTACGTTTTCTTTTTTCGGCCAGTATTTTTTTTTGTCCGTACTCTCAATATTTCTTCTAAAGATTTTAACAGCAGATGCGTTTCATTTTTATTTTGGGTCGTTAGCATTTGTTTTATTTTTAGTAAAGAAAGAAAATTCGCGTGTGAATCAGTTCTACTCATTAACAACGATTTTAATTTTATCTTGAATTCTTCGCAATTAAATAATTTAGTTTGGCCAAATTGCTTAAAATATTTTTTTATTTTGTTTGTCAATGGTACTCATTAAACTTGGAACACAGTTCAAATGGTCAGTGTTGCAGAACTGTGACAAACGTTAGGGGGGCAATGTGCCATATTAGGCTCATAAATGTTTTTTTTTCCATTTTATTATTATTTTTCGGATTGAGCCCTTTTCCCTTAACCCTTTGAATATTGGTTTGTTTTGTTATTAGGCTTATGTTTTAGCATATTCAATTATATATGTACTTATATTATATAGGAATAAAGGATTACATCAAATGTGAATTAAATTGTGTTAATTATTTAAGGTAATTCGTTGTAATTGCCTGTATGTAGTCACTATTCAGGCAACGTAAAGGTATGCGGTTTTTCTACATACATACATATTATAAGTAGGTACAAATCTAAATAAACTACGGGTTAAGTAATTTCGAGAATATCTGACAAGAAAGGCAATAATTCGAACCCCGTATATATTGTATCATAAATTAAATAAAATAATAAACATTAAAAGTAAATTTAACTATGATGAAAAATCAAGTACATAATTATCGTATTAATTAAAACATTTGAAATACTACAGTATTTCTTATTACGAGATAGAAAAAACCGACACTTTATAAGCAAACAAACGATATTTTTCAAAATATCACTATACCGCTCTTAACTTAAAACGTGGAGCACACAGGATGCAGGGCGCACAACCATGCCTTATGCGCCATCCGTTAGGGGCAGTGTGACTGTGCCCTTAAATTACCAGAACGCAGCTTTCTGTGAAATTATTACGTCAATCGGAACAGATGGATTGGTATGTCAATGAGTAAGCAGATCATTACAAAGTATAGTAGGATGACTCAAAATATGAGTTATGGTCATCACAGTCATTTATTAATCCACAGCATTAGCAATACTGTTTTTAATTGCAATGTACTAATTACATCAGACATTGACCCTCTTAAGAGCAAAGTTCTCTTCTTTTACGAATAAGGAACGACCGTCACCTTCTCACTCAATATGTGACCATTGTGACCAAAGTCTCGGTCAGAAGGTTTTTCGGTATACGTCAAAGCAAATGTTTTATCACGCCAATATCCAAACAGTAGCTATTGAGATAAGAATATTTAGTTTAGACAATCAGGTGAGATAGTGGTCAAACGCAAGCACATGAATTACAAAAAAGAAAGACAGATAATTTTCCATAAATAAGTGATTCATTGAGTGATTAATCGATATCTACTTCATTTGTTTTAAAAAATATCTAGTGTCTTATTCACATCACACATCATCAGCCTATTAATGTTCCCACTGCTGGGACACAGGCCTCCTCTCTGTGAGAGGGAATGGGCCGTAATCCACCACGCGGGCCCAGTGCGGGTTGGTGGATGTCACATGTCTTCGAATTTTTGGTTCTAGGACATGCCGGTTTCCTCACGATGTTTTCCTTCACCGTTTTGAGAGCAGTGGTGATGAAATAATTTACACAAAGTAAAGCGCCTGCCTGGGCTCGAACCCACGACCTACAACTTGTAAGTCGCGGCCAATACCACTGGGCCACCACTGCTCTAGTGTCTTATTATTTTGTCTGAATGCCGACATTTCCTGAACATTCTTCTAGAAAAATCACTGTTACAGACAAAAATTTTATTATGTCTGTCTACAATTTACAATTTTAAAGACAGAGATTTCCCAAAGGCGTAGTTTTCTGGCCAGACTTCTATGAAAAATAAACCATCTCGCCATGTGGTTGATGACTGACTTTGCCCCCTGCCGAGCATCTGCATCAGCTCTCTTTTGGTATGCCAATCCCCAAGTTCCTGTGCCTAAAAGTTAATAGGTCCCTGCAGTAGGACAATAGGCTGGTGTTATTAAAGAGAACGCAAGCACCAACACCAGAAAAAAACAACGCATTCAAAGAGTCAATGCACCTACTAGTAATTCCCGTTTTCCTTATAAAACAGTACTTACTAATACAACCCAAATATGTCAAGCCAATCATCATAAAATTACTCATAAATGAATAGCAAAACCTCGAAGTACAGAAAAACAAACTTTACTCTTATTCATGTAAAAACTATTCTGTAGTAAACACTAAACATTGTTTTATTGAAAACCCTGTTACTCATAATACTCATGGAACTTCTGACGTCAAAAGTGTGGCCGTATTCAGTTTAAATCTCGTCGAGGTACCATCTGACGTTGGTCCACGTCACTATGAGGTCAGTCGCATCGGGGAAGCTTGTTAGATTATACATATATATCCGCTCTGTATGTTATAATAGTTATGCTATACGATCTATTTATGGATTCATATGGCTGGATAAGGAAAAAGTGACTTGTGATTTGTATATCTGGAGTTTTGGAGGGGCTTACATCCACAAGCAAGACTACAAAAACATTTAATTAAAAAAAGCGCACTTTACAAATTAAGCACTTACAAGCCCTTGCTCTGAACTATCAAAGTGTCGGTCAGATAGCCAGAAAGTTAATGCCAGTGAGCCATTTTTATGTGTAGAATTGTAAGTTCAAAACATGAATGGATGAATCTGATTTTGTTCAATAAGATGTTTTTTTATAGAGTGTGATATTTCTTTGAGAATTTAAAATTCACATGGTAATAAATAGTACAATATTCCATAGATAATGAAACAAAAATTTGCAAATTTGAATGAGGAAAACCATCTGTCTATGACAACCAATAAAACATACATTATTCAACGCTTACGTAATATAAATTGTAATTGCCATATTCAGTTCAAAATAACTGATCTGTGTACCATTCTTGGAACTCGATACTGATTCTCCCAGTTCCGATAATAGTGGCGTTCGCTGCAACAATATTGATTGTGATGTTTCTAAGTAACCGAATGGAATATTCCCCGTCGAGGATTGTGCTTTGATTGTGAAGCCTCTTTCATAGAGTGTTTTCACGGAATAGTCTGTTCGCTAAAACTTAATAAGCTCTTATATGATTGAATAAACGTACATACGGATAACATTGTAGGTGTTCATTTGGATCTATGCAAATCCTATACACTACGCCGTCTGGATATGTGGTGAGCAGATCAAGACGATAACAAACAACATTAAAGCAAGCTTATTTATTTATTTAAACTTCATGTACAATAGTAGTACATAGGCGGACTTAGTACCACAAGGCATTATCTACCAGTAAGCCTTTGGTCTAAATATGACAAGCTTGATCAGTTTTTCTCAGTTTCATAGAGAGATTAGTTCATTTTCTTACCGGTTGCAAAGTTAGATCTTGCATACTGTAGAAAAACACTGCTACAGTCACTACCCTACATATACCTACTGTAAAGGTTATTCTTGTGATGGCTTGTTACAAATACTATATTCTATTAGCCATACGGCAAGTAAAAGTACTTTACGCAAAAAAGTTTAAAAACTGTAACCCAACGACGGACATTTTTTTTAGCCTATTATGTTACCCAGGCCATAATAACGAATCGTTTGATGTCTTATTCATCAAAATCGTATTAATAGTTTAGGCGCTACGGAGGAACATACGTAAATACAAACATACAAACATGATTCGCCGTAGTCGGCTAAAAATGCAAACGTATTTCCTCTCATAGTATTAGAACGAAAGTTACATCGGGAAAGTCACTACTTACCTCGTTTCATACCAGACGAATCAAATTATCTAATGGAATGCCTATCTAGCTTTTATCATTCCCGAGTTATTTATATTATCTTCCTTCATGGTGGACAATCCCGTGAGATAAATACAATGACAGTGATTCATCAAGCCCAGATTATTGACACATATATTAAGCATCCAAGATCGTTCAGTCACCCTTTGTTTATAAAACAATATCTTGGCCAAGATTGATGGCTCGCACTTGAATTGTATGAGAGAAGACAATTGAGTTAACGTCATTTATTTTAAGTAAATATTGATTTGGTTTATCAAAACTTTACTCACTAGTTACCAACTAAAGAATAATAATATTATATTCATTACCTCAAAGTAATATTCAAGTACCTTCGCCAATATCAAAGATTAGCCAAATTATGTTAGAATAGATCACTTAAAGTAATCCATAGAGAACTTTTGTTTAAAAATATATATTTTGAAATCGTTTTTGACTTTTCAAAAAGCGACAGCGATACATCTAATTTTGGACTTGCAGCTGTGGAAGTAGAAAAAGTGCAAACACTTCTAATACCACGTGCTGTTTTTTTATGTATTGCAAAGATACGAATTGGCATATGTTTTAAGATACAAAAAAAATACAGACATATTGGCTAAGAAACAGGATTAATCATCTCTTTCCGCAAATAAAAAGATGATGCACAATTCTTAAAATACCCGCGTCAAATGCCAATAACACAAAAAAAAAAACAAAAGCTATTAAGACAAGACGTCACGTCATGGGTTTCGAATTAAAGTAATGAAAGAGATGATCTCATGGTTCGCTTGAATAAAATGACCTTACTGCGGGCTATGGGATTAACCATGGCTACCTGCCTGATCATTTTGACTTTGCCAATTATATAGAGACCTCCAAGAGTGGGTTGACTATCCTCAAGGTCGCGGGCAAAACTGTACACACGGATCCGGGATATATAGCAGTAAGGAAGCCAGGAAGGAGACTTAACAGATGGGGATTTCGTACTTAAATGATAAAAGATGCTTTGGCATCCTTTGTCTGAATTGTGGATTAATCAGGCTATCGGACTTGCTAATAAAACTTATTAGAATACTAATCTTCAATTAAATTAAAAAGCCGTTTAGTTGACAATATAGTTCTGATAAAAATAAATTGCTAAGAGTTAAAAATTGTTTGAAGCAGTACCGGTTATTGCTAAAAAATGTTTGGTATGTGGAGTGCTAAAATGAAAGTTCGTCAGCGAAAGTCAATGAGACTGCGATTACCAAACCAGACGGCTTGGTCGACGCTGTAAATATATGCAATTTCCCTCCTGACTTGACCAAACTAGCATCCACAATAATGGCAAAAAATATGTAAAACAAATGACAATCAAATCACATTATGATAAAGTTGTATTGCCAAACATTTTAACTTATAGGTCATCATTAAATAAAACAAGAGCAAAATAGATAAAGCCAATGATATCGAAAGGACGGAAACGCCTCACGGGGGCACGACTCTTTATGGAAGAACACCACGAATTGAGACTACGTACGTGACGCCGAGTGCACTTGTATGTACACACATAGAATGTATAGGTACGTCTGTCATTGCGCCGTAATAACTGCAGGCCAGCGACACTGAGTCATCCACCAACCAGACGTGTTTAGAAATCAATGCTTGTTATGAAATATAAGTATTAATATAATTAGTGCAAGTACTCTGATATAACAATAGGTAGTAGTCAAAACAATGACACACCCCCGGTGAGAATGGTTACACATTGCGCTGACGTGTACGGGGATGGGAAGATTGACTCATTATATCGTTGGCCATTGTGCACGGTAATACCGAAGTACTAATTGATGAATAACATCAGCATCTAAGAATCCCTCTGTAGGGAAATACTTGCTTAGTGACTGCAGTAACCGATTTATTAATTTTAGGAAGTTAGGACGCCAGTTACGTCATAATTTCAGTACTTTTTGTCCAAGATAAAAATTCTCTCAGTTATGACAAAACATATACTTACAGTTTGAACAAATTAAGTTCAATACTCATAGGTACGATTCAACACTTTTAGTAGGCCTCGAACAGATTTAAAATTACTTGGCTTTAGAATATTTGTAAAAATGTGAGAAGTACAAATATTTATGTGCTGGTCTGATGTGTGGTAGGTCTATCTTAGAAAGCAAACACGTAATATTCTGAAAAACAGGCCTGGTTTGTACTGAACTTGTTTTATATTTAGTAGCACATAACCTTGATAGGCGCGAAATATGTTTTTAATGCGTTTTAATAAGTAGTTAACTCAGTGACCTTTACTAGTTTTGAATTTAATTGGATGATCGATTACGGAAAGTGATCAAGTTCGAATTAGTTCCTCATACCAATCTATTTGAAGTAAAAATTGTTACAACTTTTAGTCGCCAAAATGTTGATAGAATAAGCAATTTCTGGTTCTGGTCAATCTGGTTTTGGCCAGCCAGCTCGCGAATATGTATCCTCCAACTGCACAGTGTGATTTTTTTCTTGTTTACGTCTTTTTAGTTCGCTTCTTAAGCATCGGGATTATTGATTTTTCAATTAACTTTATTTTGTAAATAAGATTTTCATTACCAAGATGCCGTAACTTGACTACTGTCTTACACATCCTTGTGGCGGTCTCAGAGATGTTAATGACTGACTCACGAGTCACAAGTACGACTCCTGACTCATCAAGGAACCGACAGCCGGCAAATCAATAGTATGTTTTATTAATTGGCCAACTGAATCACTTAGCCATACCGTTTGTAACTCGCATGTTAATATCAATGAGTGAGAGCGTGATTGAAATTCTAAGAGGAATAAATATCGTTTAGCAACTTGTGACTCAAAGGGAGCCTGACATAATAATGAAGGATATTATAATACTTAGAATACTGCATAGGAATTGGACATTGATATCTGTAATTAATTAATGTGTGTTCTTGATTACTAATAAGATTATTAGTTATTCATGGTCCGTGATCTAACTAAGGGGTTTATTGAGATGAATAATTAAATATTTATAGTTTATTGTATAGTTCAGAGGAAATACAGTCGCAGACATCCGACTGAAAATCCTAAGTAAAAAGTCATAGTTCGAGTTTTGGCTCTCGTCTATTTCCTCCTCGAATATTTGCCCAAATTTTAAAAAGATATTACATTAACTGAAAAATAAAGATTTATGCTACGCCCCTATGTTTTCCGTTTTGATGATATATTATCTTTTGAAGTACTAGAACCCTCAAAAGATGCTCAAAATTGCGCTGTCAACAGAGACTTAGTCTACAAATTTGATAACTATAAATGAAAGAAGAAAAATATAGAAGCATAACATATTATTATATCTTTTTTATTCAATTTATGAAGAAAAAATTAAATTTGTTCAATACTGGAGGAAGAAATAGGCGAGTGCCAAACCTCGAATTATAATTTTTATTAAGGAAATTCAGTCGGAGCTTTTTGCCCGTATTTTCTCTTAAGGCTGCCCAACTTACATGGGACTGAACAGGACGTGTCTGCCGCATGTCGTACTAGCTGAGGGACCGTAAAACACAGTATTAGTCAGGGGCAGGGCACCAATCCTGTGTTCACAGCAACAGCTAGGCGGGGTTGCGGCAAACCTCGAAGAGGATGACGGGACGACCTAGATGTCTTCCTAAAGCATTGGGAAGAAGTAGCGAAGAGTCTTGACTGTTTGAAGGAACGATGCCTTAGATTGGCACAGTATGGGCTAATAATATTGTCTAACTAATATAACAAACTTAATTAGCTACTATTCTGGCAACATGATAGCGCGATACCCTATATATATTCCCTAGCCGACCACAACAATTACGGTTAAATTTGAAGATAGCGTCGGGCAGACAATGTAGTTCAAATTTTCTTAGGTATATTCCACAGAGGATATAGATAAGTACCTAACGTATAAACACAAGCAAAAAGTATAGTGTTGAATTAATTACTTTAGCTTTAACACCGCACCTTAAATCAGCATTCTTCGCAATTACCACAATTTTATACGTAAAGCAGTTAATCAAACATGGTTGACTAATACGAGACAATTAATTCAAATTTTTAACATACAAATTACGGTGACTTGTCACACATACCTACCTCATTACTTAAATAAACATTCTTCGTTCCCAACTTAAATGGTTGACTCATCAACTTAAAAAGGATAACTACGTTCGAGTTGAGTGAGCAAGTAGACTGACCGACTAACACTTCAAGCCAGTATCCCGAAAACTTGAGACGGAAAGTTGCAGTTAAAGAGATTTTATTCCATTGCTGGTTGACTGTCACATTTTTGGAGACGTCATTAAATGATTGTGAACAAAAAAAGCAATGGATTCAAAAAAAGAATACGCTTCGTTTTATATTATCGTAGTAGAATTACAACGGAGAGTTGAATGACTGAATGAGTCACTCTTTCACAACGCTACGTTCTTGAAAAGGTCATCGCGAAGTTTGTTCATTGATTTTTTATTTCTCACGATTGTGTGGGTGTCCGTGTCAGTGTGCACTTGTGGGTGAAATTTTATTTAAAGCTTATGACTAAGACGTTACACTTTCGTTTGATATAAAGTTACGTTTCAACTTGAGCTTTACATACCTGACTACGGTATAATGGTAAAGTCCCGGAACGTAAAATTTAAGGAAAAATGTCACTGTCGCACCGTATTGCTACTATTGCGAATTAAACTAAATACACCTACGGACACAAACAAATCAGCCAGCTCGTAGACTACATGTCTATCAACTGAAAATAAAACTTAACAAATTCAATAATTTTCACGTCATATTCTCATATCATTCATCATTTTCATATCATTCTTCAGCTTTTCGTTTTTCTCTTCTTGCTCCTCCATGATGAGAAATTATGACATTCAGATGCTTCAATTGAGATGCAATCGAAGTTTCTGGACGTTTAATGTCTTTCTAGAAGCCGACGACTAATCTCTTTCTTGAAGCCGTCGCGACGGCTTCAAGAAAGAGATTAGTCGAAAGTAGAAAGAGATTAGTCGTCTCGAATCTATCTTCTACTACAACTTTTTGAACGCTGTATATTTCAACTACGATAAAGTGATTACGACTGGTGATACCAGATAAAGTCAAAGTCAAAGCCAAATGTATTTATTTCAACTAGGCTACTAAGCGGCACTTTTGAACGTTAACAATAAAAATTTACAAGTAATAAAAATTGATTCTACCGTGCATTCGTAAAAGTAGCTTGTTATGGAGAAGAACGCACAAGAAACCTCTTTTAAAAAAATAAGTTTTTTACAATATAAATATAAAAGTACATATATATTATAAATTCATATACGTGAGGACGATGCACCCAGCACAACTATACTACATATAGGTATAAAGTATTACAAGCACTAACAGGTAAATTAATAGGAACATGGTTCTCACATACTTACAAATATTGCAAACTGGTGTAAATTACCCAATTCAACAACAACGGAACAGTGTGCGAGTCAATCTTTTTTAACAAAATGGGAAGAAAATATTAATTAAAATAATGCGTTACTATAATTATTAATATACTCGTAATACAAATTAACTAGTTTGATTTATTCTACACTAAAGATTGCCTTATGGAGCAGGACCAGCATGTTTCCAAGCATTTTTATCTTGAATATAATCATCTAATTCGTAATATGCTTGTTTACAAAGTGTGCTTTTAACTATTGTTTTAATTTTTCTTTCATTTAGTTTTAATATCTCACAAGGTATTTTGTTATAGAATTTAACACAGTACCCCATGAAAGATGTGTGTACTTTTGCTAATCTATAAGATGGTTGATCTAACTTATCTTATATTATATAGGTTGATAATGGATGAACTTAGAAACGATAGGTGCTCGTCTCCCCAACTCTTTGGTAAATACTGGCGTGATGTCATGTTAAGGCGTATATATTTCCCAATGTTAACGCAGTACTTGTGTGCGCAGTACTACCGTGCACCCGCTTGGAGCCATAATATAAATTTTGGCCGTCCTTTTAGACAATTTTTTCTACATAATATTTTTTGACTTACATACATACCTTTGTAGGTTAAGCAGAAATTCTAACCATCAATTTATCTGAGTAAAAATATTTTAAACATCCAAGTCGTTTTGGAGGAGTTTAAAAAAGTAGCGATGAAATATCTTTTTGTTTTTTGTTTTAAAGCAAGACTATTAGTAACACGAAAATACCATGTTTCACAAATAATGTACATGAATCAAAATAAATATATATTTGTTTAATCTAGCCGTGAGGTACTAAGAAGTATGCTTTAGAAATTAATTATAATTAATCGTTTTACGACACTAAAGCGGAGTAAGGCCTTAAGAAACGATTCTGGGCAGTCAAACCCACCCACCTTACCGACTGATATTTTTTTACCACGGTGTATAAAATATCTACTCTCATTTAGCAATTTTGGAAAATGCAACATTTTCCTCTCGGTAAGCTCACACCCTCGCTAGTGTGTCTACCTATTACAAAAGTAGGTGTCATGGAAATGATAAAAAACATACTGAAACTTTAATAAAATAATAAAAATATTCATTGGTGCAAAAAAGGTTACAGTACAGTTTAAGTACAGTTATATTGTAAGAATTATTCCATTGTAACCATTTTGAGTAACCCTGCCTCTCAAACTAGGGCAACCTGTATCTTGAGAGACAGTATTCAAGTAGGATTTTATACAATATTAGCAATAATTTATACAATAAATGGTAGGCACATAGTCGTCGTGATAACAATTCAGTATCATTAAACTATTCAAGTAAAACCTTAATTAATAAAAAATAACAGTTAAAGTAAAAATTAAAAGAAATAATAAAGTATGTATAATAAAATAAAGTAAAGTGTGTATAGGTGGAACTTTAGTTAAATAGATGGCAATACAAAACTAGTAAGTACTAGAGTTTTCGAGATAAATGATATCACGTATTTTCCTTAAAGCTTGATTACTGAAAGCGTTTGATTAGCTCATTCATTCACTCATCTTTTGACGTGTTATAAAAACATGTGGTTAAGCTAGTTAGGTCATATTGAATATACTTTGTATTTTATATTTTTATACATTCAGGGCAACGACCCAAATGATGACATTAATACACTGTCATGCCCACCTACTGCCATTTTAAGAAAGATGACAAGCACCTACCACCTACCGGTGCCTTACTTGTAAGGAGTATTATACTTTTTGAATGCTCGTTTATTCATATATGACATATTTATGCGACACTTATGTACGTATCTGACTGTTCCCTATAAAACTAAAAAACCGGCCAAGTGCAAGTCGGACTCGCGCACGAATGGTTTCGTACCATTATCGCAAAAAACGGCTAAAAAACACGTTTCTTGTATGGGAGCCCCACTTAAATAGGTATTTATTTTATTCTGTTGTTATGTATGTGTATTTGTTGCTTTTAGCGGCAACAGAAATACATCAAGTGTGAAAATTTAAACTTCTAGCTATCACGGTTCATGAGATATAGCCTGATAACAGACAGACAGAAAAGACGGACAGATGGACACTGGAGTCTTAGTAATAGGGTCCCGTTTTTACCCTTTGGGTATGGATCCCTAAAAACGCGACTGCATTAGACTGGGGAGCTGTAGAAAGGCGAAAATCAGCCGGTTATAATTAATAAACTTCTTGGCGACCTGAAGTTGGCTACAAAGGCTGCGCAGTATTAAATCTCATACAAAAACAGCACCGATCCGTGCTTTACGCATCGGAAAACCAACTTCAGGGCGGCAAAGAAGTTTGGCTATAACTATAATTCTGCAACAATCTCACCGTGAAAACTTTTGTGGACTGAGTTTGAAGTGAACTTTCATTCCACCTCCACCAAAAATATCACCGTGAAAACAAAGGTGAAGTGATTAGATTGATGCTCCTTATAAGCTCATTTTACCTATCTTTTCACGGTTTTTTTTTTCAGAATAGACCGATTAAAACTAAGGATTGACAGCTTACTTCTTGTTC
This sequence comes from Anorthoa munda, assembly GCA_945859665.1. Classification (NCBI taxonomy): domain Eukaryota; kingdom Metazoa; phylum Arthropoda; class Insecta; order Lepidoptera; family Noctuidae; genus Anorthoa; species Anorthoa munda. The sequence continues at coordinate 17,043,193 of OX243908.1, forward strand.
ACTTCACTTATGTCTTTACATGACATCGTAACACAAAACAGCACTACAAAGCTCATGTTCAATAAGGGATAGCTATAAGCCTTCCATATTAGTATATTACTCTTTGCTATAGGCTGAGTTAATTGAACAATTCATCTTATAGATTCAAGAGACAATTTGTTATTGGAAAATTTTTAATCCTAAACAATCCCAAAGTACACGTAACGCACTTGACAGCTGTCAGAATAGACTCAAGAGTAGGGTTTACCGCACGCCAAGCCCGATCCCGATTCCACTTAGTTCCCCAAATAGTCACACAATTTAACCAATGTGGCGCTAGCGTCGAACTCAAGAGTACGAAACGTTAAAATTCCAATGCCGATCGATCGGAATCAAAATCAAGAGTAAGCAAGCAGGACGGAGCTATACAAGCCAAATAGCTCTGACCCTTTTCACTGACGGACTATGATAATTTTAACACGTCATGGTATAAGTAAGGCCCCCAGATCATGTTAGATGGTAGTAACCGTAGGAACGTGGGCTCCTACGGTTACCGGAGGCACATCATTCATTAGGTAGGTATTCTGCTGGGTGCAGTGTAGACGTGTAGTGGAATACTACAGATATCAAGATAAAAACATTGTAAGCATTAATCATATTTTTATCAGGACGCACAGGTGTCTCTAAAGGTAATTATTAGTCACAATGTTGACTACAGTTTTTGCAACGTAACATGAGCTTTGAGTTTCCTACCTACGGTAACCACACGAGCAATTTGATAGGACATTGACCAATCGAATTAAAGCATATCTTCGTCTGCTTTTAGTTAATATTTTTTTGTTTTTGTTGTTTTTTTTGTTTCTTTTTTTTTTGTTTTTTCTTGGTTTTCTTTTTTTTTCTTTTTGATGTTTCTTTTTTTATTTTAAAGCTTTTGCTTCTCATATGGTCCCATTTAAATTTAATCAAGATTTGGCGAGCAGTTTTTGATATGCCTTTAATAATGTCTATTTTCATCGTAATAAATAAGCTACCAAAAATTGCCAAAAACAAAAAACTTTAACAAAAAAAAATTATCGACTTCCAAAACAAAACACTACGAAGCGAAAAATAGCTTTGTTTTCGGAAGTCGGCGGCAAAAACGAAACAAAATGGTATTATTAATTAAAGACACCGAGTTTCGGAAATCGGTTTTCTCTGCACACTGACAAAGACAGATGACATTAATGAACAAGAATCTCGTTTCGATTTCATCCTACTTTACAAAACTGGGCACACGAGTCGACCTGAATTAGAACATTATTAACATACATTTTTTATCATGGGAATTGGTACCTGTGTATGGTGTAATATGTTTCCTGGTTTTGATTTGATCTACAGAGTATTTTTCCATGCATGTCTTCATGGAATATCCATATTACCCATACCTACATACAATCATTTAGTAAATATCTAAATCTCTGTAAACCATCTTTATTAACCAAATGAGTCAAGTAAAGAATACACTTTAAATGTAAATATGCTTAACCTTTTCACCTTATGACGTTCAAGTATTTCAACTTACGTAAATAACTATATGGAGTAGAATATACTGAGTCATCAGATTAAACTTAGCGCGTCCCCATCCAAGGCCAACCCTATTATTTCTACAATCGCAAAACAAACAATCTTTATGAATTTATAACACCTAAAATAAAGGGTGACCTAACGAGTTCAATGTCAAACAAAAACAACAGAGCACTTTATTTTGGTTTGAAAATAAAAATAGCAGAGAAAGATTTTATAAGATTTTATGAACGCTATTAACATTTTATAGGCATGCCCCACTCGATGAGATCACTTCAACAAGTGGGGTTGGACTTGGTTTAAACGTTTGTACCTTTACTGAGTTGTAAATTGAAGTACAGGATTATGCAATACGTACTTTGAATCTTAGATACACGTTTTATGAAAGCGTTAAATAAAGCTTGACATTTTAATTAGGGATGAAAGGGCAATGAAAAGATGTAGCGCCACTTTCAGTATCAGTCAGCTTTAAGTATAGCGTGACTTGAGCAGTAAAAATTTGGCAAGTATCGTTTCATCGTAAAGAATTTCAAAATGTTGGAGTGTCTCATAGACCTTTCCCTATTCTGTTTCTTGTGTTTTCTAAAGTGTATAATGCTAGATACGATATTAAGTGTATAAATATGGCCAGTCAGTGGTGTTATATATTTTTACCCGACTGCCGAAGGAGGGTAATGTGTTTATCAGTCTTTGTATGTAAGTATGTATGTATGTTTGTTCCTATGTGGCGTTATAGAGACCAAACGCGTAGGCCGATTTTGATGGTTCTTACGTCAATCGATTCGTCTTAACCCCGCGAGTGTCACTGGCTACATGACAATTGGAAAATAGGAATATGGCGGTTTTTGGGCGCCATATTGTGGGTGCCCAATTTTTTTTTCTTCCTAACCTATCGAGTGGGGTATCAAAATAAAGAATTATAAGAGGGGATTTCAAAAATATACAACACTTATATGTTTAAATGTAAATAATTCGAAAAATAAATTACTAAAAAGTTATAAATAAAAAAAGCAGTCGGAGGATACGTCTGGTTTTGGTCAGCCAGCTCGCGAAGATGTATCCTCCGACAGCACAGCATGATTTTCTCCTTGTTTACGTCTTTTTAGTTCGCTTTTCAAGCAGTCGGGTTTTTTGATCTTTTTAATTAATTACTACATTGACCGCAGATTTTGGTTTTGTTTAATTTTCTCACAAAATGAAAAATAACTACTATTTCGGAAGTCGGTGTTCCTGTTTTCGTTTCTTCGTTTTTTTAATCCGACTTCCGAAATTGAAGTTATTTTTCGCTTTGTAGTGTTTTTTTTGGAAGTCGGTTGTTTTCTTTTTGTTAAAAAGCTTTTTATTTTTCACTTTTTAGTTTGGATACATAATGGACCAGTTCTATAGGCTAGGTAGCTATAATGCCCAAAGTGATGCCAGAATAGATTAGCCCAATAATATTAAACAAAACCGGTGGAATGAGAGTATACCAGGGTGAAATATTCACACCTACGTACCCCTTAAGAGCGTACCAGTGTGATGTTATGTTTTTTTTTTTTTTAATACATTGCCCCACACTAGAAATTTCTTCCTGTATCGTGGGTGCGTTTACAAACATATAAACTCACAATCACAAACACCCAGAGCCGAAACAACTATCTGTAGGTTATACAAATATTTGTTCCGTGCGGGAATCGAACCCGCGACACGCAGCGCAGCAGTCAATGTCAATGTGAATGTTATTAAATGGTGTAAACAATAAAAAGACATGAGATTGCAGCTATCCTGAGTGATTTGCCGTCGTTTATTGCAGATTTCTGATGTATATCTCTGCAGTTCTTCATGATGAAATTTAAATGGGACCACATGACAAGCACCAGCTTTCATATAAAAAAAAGAATCATCAAAATCAGTTTATCTAGTAAAAAATTCTGATGTAAAACAAAAAAAAAACAACATTTTGAGAACCTCCTCCTTTTTGGAAAGTCGGTTAAAAAGAGAGAAAACATGTATTATTATATCAATCAATTACTAATAAAGTAAACATTGGGTAACATTGAAATGTCCGATAGGACTACCTACCTACTTAATATTATCGGCTTTGGCAACTCAGTCGGGCGATATATAAAAATATCATAAAATAAAATCGCATAGCCTCGAATAAACGCTCTGGGTGTCTTATTAATCACGTGATTCTTGTGTCAAAATAATAATTATACACGATAATATTATCTTAGTAGACCGTTCCTCAACATTTAAAATAGGTACAGTTAAACACTTACGCCAAATTCAATCGCTATTTCTCTGGAATAACTTTGAGTAAAGACCTATCCTGTATTAGTTAGATTTAGAAAATACTACGTTCGATTTCTCTTAAGATTTCCATCAACTTTAGGAGAAAACCGCTGTTGACTTTTGTGTAATTGTCACATATTTAAGATCGCAACTGTACTTTATCACATTGATAAGCCAACATCAATGATTCAAGAATATTGATAAATCGCCGCAGTTGTATGCGTCACGGGACGATGCGATATTTATTATCAATTTTACTTTGGATAGGTATATTTTTCGATTAGTCGATATCTACGACTCTTTCAGTTGATAAGATACAATGTATTACAAGGGTTCGGTGCATGAGCACTTGTGAGATTGTGATAGTGAAAGGAGAACACATTACCTAATAAGGTAATCGTTGTGGTTGGATTAATGAGTGTCACTATTATTAGATTTTCTTTGTTATAATTTTCTAGCCTTTGTCATCGTGGAGAATTATTTTCAAGTAGCTATAATTGTAGGTTGTTTGTGGCGTATATAATAATAAATGTTGATAAAAAAAAACAAAAAACGGTCTTTTTAATTTTTTACAGGAGGATACATATTCGTGAGCTGGCTGACCAGATGTATCCTCCGACTGCACAGCATGATTTTCTTATTTTTTTTCTTATTTCTTTTAAATATATAAGTGTTATATATTTCTGAAATCACCTTTTAAAACCCTTTATTTTGATACCCCCACAGGATGAGTTTGGAAGAAAAGAAAGTTGCCCCGCCAGCATATGGCGCCCAAAACCCGGCATTTTTTATTTTATTTTAATGTAGCCAGTGACAATCGCAACTTTGTAAAGATAAGATGAATCGATTGACGTAAGAATCATCAAAATCGGCTTACGCGTTTGGTCTCTAGAACGCCACATATGGACAAACATGTTTAGATACATAGACTGATAAACACATTACTCTTCTTTGCCGGTAAAAACTCGCACGCGCATAAACTTACGCCTTTTTTTGATGGAGGTTGGCAAATACTATGGTAAGACGCCACCAACAGCTATACATCCTTACATAATCCTTTTGCGTCGTATTCATTACTGTACCAGAAGTAGAAAGTTGCAGGACAGCTATTTAAATGTGTATTCCATATAACTTTTAGGGATAATTTTCATACAATTAGGAGAAGGATACAGAGACCAATCTGTGTAAAAGCAGAAGAAATTACTACTACTAAATTACTACTCTGATGATTCAGACCAAAAAGGTTTTTTTTTTTAATATTCTATACTCTGCTCTGAAAAAAATCACTTAGGCAACCAAATACAATGATTCACTAAACCAACTATCTGCTGTCTCTCTCAGTCTAAGTGCTCGTTCACACAGAGATCCGTTTTACAGGTCTGCTTTATCGTTTACATTTTTATTCGGGGCTGACTTATGTAGTAGTATGAGCGAGTTCACACACATGACAGTATTCCGAATCCAGTAAAAAACATCGATCCGATAAAATATACAGCAGTCCGTTTTACAGATCCACTTTATCGTAAAAGTTTGTATTCAGCAATCGCGTAGGTAGTTGTATGAGCGAGTTCACACACATAACAGCATTAAAATACTGATCCGTTTTGTTTAAAAGTTGGGGGTACACTGAATAAATGTGGTGTGAACATTGCCCCCATTAGCGACGGATCCTTTAAAATGGTACTGTAAATGCGGTGTGGACATCACCTCCAGTAGCGACGGATCCGTTAAAAACGATCCTGGATCGGATGAATACGGATGCTCTGTGTGAACATGCCCTTAAATATGAGAAATCGATCACAGTATATTTACCCAAAGAGGTTCTTATCAAACTTTTGTTTGTATTTTTTGAGATTACGTTATTTATTTTACCTACTCGTATGCACTGTTATCAGATTGATATATTTCAGTCTTGATAGCTGTTAAGTATTTTATTTGAAAGTTGTGGAGATGATAAGATTCAAAGAGCGATTATATTATTTATTATTAGCCAAAATGTTTAGCTGGAAGAGAATTCCACATAGCGTTGAGATCATCTATATATATAAAAGAAGAAACTGACTGAATGAGTGACAGACTGATCGATCAACGCAAAGCCAAAACCGCTAGCCACTTACCGCTTTCATGCTTCTAGGCCTAGGCCTAGAAGATTGAAATTTGGCAGAAAGGAAATTCCACCCCTAGGGGGGTAAAAAGGGGGTTGAAAGTTTGTATGTAATTTCTACAGTTTGTAAGTTGAACACGTAAAATTTTAGATTTACACTCTTGGTTGATAAAAATAATTAATGTATTTTTTGGTTTTTGGAAATTCGACAACTAAGTGGGGAAAATAGGGGTTGAAACTTTATATGAAATTCCTTCGGTTTGGAAGGTAAAACATCTGAAATCATAGGTTTATGCTCTTGATTAATAAAAAAAACAATGAGTTTGTTGATTGCCGGAAATTCTACCCCTAAAGGGGTTTAAGGTGGCAATTTGTTGGGCTTATATATTTGAAACTTGGCATAAATACTAGGTTGTCATTACAAGTTTTAAAACTACTCCTAAAATACGATTTAGGGGGTGATCAAGATTTTTGAAGTATTTAACTGCACATAGATTCTTTTTATGATGTAGGGGAGCACAAATGATAGATTTTTGGAAATTCAACCTTTAAAGAGGTCAAAAGGGAGACATTTATTTGTATACAAATCTAATGCCTTGGTTAGAAATAAATTGCTATCATTAGTTTTTCAAAATTACCCCCAGAAGATGATTTAGGGGTGTCAGCGGTTTTTTGAAGAATCTTAGGTTACTAAGAGGACCTCTACCTCAATGTGGAACTACCGAACTAGACCGTTTGTCTCGGGCCAAACAAACAAAAACAAAACACAACAAAAAGTCAACAAAAAGTGTAAGGACAAAAAGTTTATGAGTTGTGAGTAATGTTTTAGTGTCGCATAATTTACGCAGCATTCGTTTTCATACTAAAGTAATTTTTGCTCTGCCCGAAATTATGCGAATCAAAAATCGCGACCAGTCTTCTGCTCTTCGGATTCAGCAGATTCGCGGCTCTCGCCAGGACATCAGTTCAAATTGTGCGAAGCCTTGCAATGTTGCATCTTCCAGTAACGACCTCGCCACTCCAGAAACTTTCAGTCTCTTAGGCCATCTGTTCAGCAAACAAACTGATCTGCTAAATGCAACCAAAGTTTGCTCATTCTTGGGGCTATGTCGGTTACGTCAGTTTTCCTGCCCTTGTTTCTGAATCGGATTTGATGAATACCTTCTATAAAGTCACGAGCCCTTTATTTAGCGAAAACTTATCGGACACGTCATTAAAGTTTCGTAAATCCTAACTCAAACCGTAGATATCTACGATACATCATTTATTATTGATTTAACAATAGCTTATTTTTGGTCGCTTTCACTAACCGCACTTAATAAAGTGATCTGTACCTACTTAGATAAATAAAATACAAAATCATGCGAACGATGTCGCGGGTGGCTTGCTAGTTTTGTAATAAAGGCACATTACAAGGCAAATTTGTACCGTAGCGTAGCATATAGTTTTTTTATTTCATTTTGTTTCTTTTTTTAAGCTACAATCTAACTTTCACATGCATTTAAATTTTCATCCTCCATTTTCTTTTGAATACATATTTTTTTTTTTTTACATGTAACGTCATTTTAAATAATTATGCAATATATAGCGCTGTGTATGCAAGAGCTTTTGAAGAAACATATTTTTAGTCATCATCGGATTTTCTTTGAACCTTGCGCTACATATAGGTTTATTTAGCTATAATGTCAGCTAAGTATCACTGCACGATAATGCTTTTTAAGATTTACTATAATGATAAGTACTTACCACTTGTTACTATTCACCTGAAGAGTGATAAAAATAAATAATATTTTTCGAACAATATTCCCTTAAAAAGTAGTGATTTAATCGAATGTGACTCATTATTTGCAGTTACTGCTTTATATTTCTTTGTTCCCTGAACACTTTCTTGTATTCTGGAATTTAATCGGTGAGTCTAAATGCTGCTATTATTAAATTCATCAGAATGTATAAACAACTCGATGGAATTGATTTGTTTATAATAGTAACGACACTAGCAATACCTAACTACGTATGTAAAACATAAAACCATCTTAAAGCTCTGACCCCTTACAAGAGTTATAGGTGGAGCATGCATACCCGTTCTTTTCGCGCAAATAATGATGTTTTGCTACAATGGCATGCTCTTTTACCCTTGTTTAAATGAGATAATTTAGATATTCTTCTGTAATTCAATTCCGAGCCTAACAACAATACAAAAAAAAAACCGGCCAAGTGCGAGTCGGACTCGCGCACTAAGGTTTCCGTACCATTATCGCAAAAAAACGGTACAAAAATCACGTTTGTTGTATGGGAGCCCCACTTAAATATTTATTTTATTCTGTTTTTAGTATTTGTTGTTATAGTGGCAACAGAAATACCCTGTGAAAGTTTCAACTGTCTAGCTATCACGGTTCATGAGATACAGCCTGGTGACAGACAGACAGACGGATCGTGGAGTCTCAGTAATAGGGTCCCGTTTTTGCCCTTTGGGTACGGAACCCTAAAAATGAGCAACGACAACGGGATCATCCCTAACTTTAAACCATCATCCGTCTCGTCAGCTAACAACTCTTAGGATCAAAAAGAGTTTTGTGTTTATGAATAATATTTACCTACTAACAAACATTTTGTCGTCCAGGCCTTCCAAGGTCCGTCATGATGGGAATTATTAGCAGGTTTTACTTACTTTGGGTGCGGAGATCTCGTGGAAGGAACTGGGACGAGGTGCTGGCCCTGCTGCTACGCAATCCACTGGCACACTATAGTCAGCGCAGAGAGCAGCCTGAAACAAACGGAATTAGATTTTAATATACTGTAACATAGTCTACTTTTATTTAGAGAATATTTTTAAAGTAGTCCTGAAAAGAAAATGCAGTTAGGATTAATTTTCATTGCATCTATTTTATTTGTTTGATATTTAGTTTGGTATCAAGTGCCAATAGGCCTTATCGTCGCAACGTCAATTGCAAACCTGAGTCATTAATAAAAGGCTTACTGTAATCTGATATGGTCCCGTAGCAACAGATTATCATTCTAAATGCAGTGTTCAACGTTTTTATTTTATCAGTGTATTTTTTGGATCTAAAACATCTGATTTGTTTTAAGAATTCGCAGAAAGACGAAAGTAAAGTTAGTAACATCATTTTATAATACTTTGAGCGTTGCCACATACATACAAACGTTCTTACGTGTTGCATTCAAACAAAACTTAGATAGTCAACCGTCGACCACATCATCGCTTACCATCATACGAGATTGTGGTCAAACGCGAGCCTATCGATAAATAAAAAAAAATAAAAAAATCGTCTAGCTCAAAAATCGGTCCACAACTGACAGAGAAATCGGTAAACATACATGAAAAGTGCATACAGTTGAAAATAGAATCTCGTCTTTTTTGAAGTTGATTAACCCAGTTTCAGATGCCTACTGACTGTCAGTGTTTTTTTTATATATTTTCACAGTCAGTTCCTGGCTAAGTAAATAAGTTTTTAGTTAATTAAGAGTCAGGCTTTTTTTGCATGAGTATATGTGGCCTGTAATGCATCAAGAACTCAATTATCAGTAGATATACCATAGTCATTGCTATTTTCATAGAGGACTTTGCTCTACGATATGTGAAAGTGAAATAATCCGAATACTTCCTGATACAGTCAACCTCTGACTATTATTTAGGAATATTGTTAGCATGAAAGCGGCCTTGGTATGTTTGAGTCCAAATGTTTTTTTTGGATGAGTCTATGTGGCCTGATACTCATCAAGGACTAACTCAGTAGATATGTAGATTTTTGATCGCTGCTATTTCCATAGAGAACTTTAGTCTTTGAAAAGGAGACTTTGGAAAGTGAGTTAATCCGGATACTTCCTGATAGTTCACAATAAATTATGATACCATTATTCTCGAATATACGTTTGGAAATTTCAAAAATAATATAATATACGCAGATATATTATAACGTGTTAACTACAGAGTTAACACGTCATTTTCGATTGAGACTGTCAGAATTGGCCTGCGTTGTGGTATTTGATTGGCATTCAATATGGCAACCGGTGTTTGTGTATGATTGGATATCGTGGTAATCGAGAATGGGAGTTTTATTTTTATGTACTCACACTCTGGATTTACAATGATAAATGAAAAACTTCACTACTGGATTGCCATCATCATTCTCGCGCCAGATTCGTGTTTGCCACAACTTGTCTTTTTCATCCACGCTGTGTAGCTTTGGCATTTCATACACCGTCCATCCATCGTTTCTTCTGCTCCTTCTTCTATTGTCATAATGTCAACGTTTGTGAGTATGGATTGATCTAAGTTGTTTCCTCTTTCACGCAAAAACTACCGAACGAATTTGGATGACACACATGACAGATAGATTATAACCCATAGCATAATTTTATCTAGGTTCTAGGTTTTTATCTAGGTTTCTTTGAGATAATTTCGAATTTCGTGCAGGTGGAGCCGCAGGAGCATCTCGTTTATAATAAATAGGAACATAATTTCTTTTAATAAAGCATGAATAATGTGTTATTGTTACAATAATGAATATTATCTTAATAATATCGTGGCGTCAAAGCTGTTCTTTTCTTTAAAAAAACATATTTACTTTAATTATTGTTAGACTCATCAGAGAAAAAAAACAACTTTATCAAATAATGTCTTCTTCGATAGCCCATTGACACGAGACATGTTTCCTATACAACTTACGACCTTTGGCTACTTAAATTATTAAGTTGTGCAATAGATAAGAGTTATCAGCCCAAAGTAACACACTATCTTTATTACTCTGTTCATGGTTAAAAGACGAATATATTTATCCGCGGAAAATGTTATCACCTTAGTACAAAGTTATCTCACTGGATTACGTATATTTACGGAATGTTTCTGATTTATAATCTAGATTTATGAGTACACGTGTACTTAGATGATGTATCATTTATGATACGCAAAAGGTTAAACTGGTCAAGGGGGAAGCCCACGAGTTTACTTCATCATTGATCAGTGTCGTGATCGAATCAAGATGGCTTGATTGATAACCTCTCCATCACATGGATACAAAAGTTGAATATCAGAAGAATAACACGAAGTTATCCAGCATTAATAACTACATTTTTTTTCACTGCCTTTTATTCCACTGTTTGACGATGTACGTTGTCTCATCATTATCTAGCCCTGTATGGAAGCAAAAAAGTAAAAAAAAAAGAAACCTGAAAGTTATGAGCTTCGAAAGTTCCATATTTCAACTACTTACTAACTTAAGTACCATAAGAAGAAGGAAATTTGAAAAACGGCCTCCATACAAGGATTGATTAGTAGATAACAATGCAAATAATTTTATTTTGAACAGATACGTTTCGTCCAGTGATATCCAGACTACCAAAGGTCTGTTTATAAAATTTCGCGCGCTCGTTTTCCTTCTAAATCATCATCCATGTCGCTACAAATTTGCAAAAGTGTGTATTCGTACGCGAACTAGCTTCTTACTGATCATAACAGCATCTATCTGTTCAGCACGTGTTGTCGGTTGATATAGCATGCATTTTAACCCCGCGCACAAAATAGTTCGTGCCGTCGACTAGTGTACCCTTAATGTTTGAGTCAGTTAGACCATCACCAGCGAGAAGCTATGTGTTTTACACATAGCTTCTCGCCCTCCCCTCCACCATTTTTGAAATAATACAATGCCAAAGGTCGGCAAAGTTATGTTAAACTGCCCCAAACACATTCAAATTATTCTATTGAACCCATACGAACATTAATTAGTTCCTAAATATTATAGCCTTGAACACAAAAGAATTCCACATGTTACAGAATAATAGGATCCTAAAATTTGTTAAAACGTCCATTAAGATTAATGCCCGTTTTAACGAGCGGCCAGAGATCTCTTGCTAAAGAAAATTCATTACCGACTGAAAACGTAAAACAAACAAATCGGCCAAACTAAATATCGCCTGGAACCAATAAAAGCGTAGAGGGGACATAAAAGGACCTCACCCTCATTTGCAAGGAGTTGAAATTAATTGGGCACAATTATCTTTTTGTTTTGCGCCGAATTGAAACCGTCTGTGGCGATTAATTATAACGCTGCAAAACGCTGCCAAGTTTAGCTGTAAAGTATTTCTTCATAATACAATACATTCGTAAAGCTTTCTCCTTCGAAGTTTCATTAAACAGGGACGATTAAATGCTTTCCAGAATTTCTTCCAATAGTTCGCAATATGGAAGTTCGTTTGTTATTTAATGTACCGCACCAAGTGAAATTGAATTTGAATTAAGAATAATAGAACTGACTTTTCGTTAAGTTACTTTCCGAAACTTATAATTCTTTGCTCTTCTTCAGATCTCAAGTAAATATTGGCGAAGCGCTTAATGGAATCGAAAACTTTTTAGGAGCTATTTATATTTCTGAAGAATTTTAATAAAAAAAATGCTCTTAATATATTCGTAAGACAATATGTATATTATAAAGATGTGTTCACATAACAGTCGAGCGCGGATAATTTTCAAATTCATACGATTCACGATATCACTATCTGAAAATACCGTCAGTTGGTGAGGTGAGATTGAGTTAGCAAGCGATGCGTTCGTAAATATGTGCACGCCCTTAGGCCATCGACGACATTATGGTGAGCGCATAGTTTTGTTATTGAGTTATGCAGACTGGATGATGGAGATATTGAACGTCTGGCTATTCCGCCTGATATGTCGATACTTTGGAAATACACGACAAAGTTCAGAAAATTTTCATAATACTGGCGGAGAATTTGAATGCTATTAATCCTTACTTTATCCGTACTAATACTAATCCATACTAATATTATACCTAAATGCGAAACTCTGTCCTTCTGTCCGTTTTTTACCTGGCAACGGCGAAGCCAAAAGGAAGGGTTATGACCTTTTTATCGCGGAAGCATATTTCTTGGGATAATTTTAACGCGGGCGAAGCCGCTGGCAGAAGCTAGTGTTAACTAATCATTTTAATTCCGTAGGTACTAAGCAAAAATAACTAAACGAGTCATCGTGTAAACAAAACAATATCCTTATTTTCCTATAAAGTATAACTGTGAGTAATCCTCAACTTTCCTCGTATTTTCCTGAAGGGAACAGTAAAAGTTGAAGTTGAAGCAAAAATCAGTGAGAGGTCCCCCTCAAATCAGATTATTATGAGTCACGACTCAGTAGAGCGGATAGATAAAATTATCAACGACAAAGGGAGGAACATTGCCCCAGCTAATAGCTAATTATTTTATCAACTGTCCACAGTGCCGTGACGCGTTCAATTGAAAGGGAAGTTACTTTTAAATAGAGAGGAAATTTAAATGAAATGGCTTTACAGATTTTAGTGAAGAAAGAGTATGAGTCATAATTTTTACTTGAATGTCGTGAAAAGGTTGAATTAAATTGATTTTATTTTGATGACATATAATTGATTGTAATATTATCTGGATTACTTAAGACATGTGTTTTTTTTTCTTCATTGTATTCCAACATTATATAAAATAATATTAATATCAAAAGTAAAACGCATGGATCTTAGTTACCTACGCTTGGTGATTTTATTTCACAAATAGCAAATTCCAAATCATAATTTTCATCAATAACGTTTAGCAAAACATAGGAATAAACCATCAAAATAGTACCTACCTCATGTATCCCGTAGGACTTATAATTGACTATTATAGGATTACATCAGGCGAATGGACAGCGCCATCTATACGTATGCACGTACGCACTAATATGATATAACTGCGCGAGCCCGGTTAGACGGTCCATCAGTCAGTTTAAAACTAATAACTCCCTACAATTTTGAAGCTTGTGACTGGTCGTGCGTTTTACATGGCATGACTGGTTTCCAAATGTTATGTTTTGGCAAAATGCCGTGGCAACAGTGTTTACATTTTTTAAGAAGTACTTGTCTTATTTGGTTTAGGTCAGTAATTAGTTCATGTTCGTAACAAAGGCCATTGGAACAAGTTATATATTTTGCTGTTGTCTTACTGTTTTTACCGATACAAAATGGAAGCCTAAAACGGAGTATGCCTACATTATATTTCCCTCTACATAATCCCATATATCAGGGACGGCTGGTCGATGGTGGCGGTTTCAAAACCTGTGGTTAGGGGTGTCTGAGCTAAACGAGATTTCTAACCCCGTTCTGTTTTTGAAACATGCGTCCCTACACGCACAGTTACAGATAGAAAGATATAATATTCTTAAATTGTACAACACTTAAATAACTTTCTAATTAAGAATAATATAAGTATACTATAAGAATCCTTATTTACAGATTACACGCATTAGTAGAAAACCGAAGAATTAAAGATAATAATATTAAACGAAGATGAAGTTAAACGAGATATCTTACAGTATGTGTAATGTCCCAAGAATGCGAGCCTTGTACGGGAATATCTTATAGCCATAAATATTGTCCAACATGAAGGCTGCAATGTTTAACTTGCCGGTGAAAGTCCTCGGAACCTGTTCACCAACCTTTAATAATGGAAAGGCATTCTAAAATGTGGACAGAATATTTGTTGAAACGGTAGTCGAAAATGTACATGTTTTTATGTGTACAAGACGTACATTTACATCATTATCACATTAATTGAGCAAGAATGGAAATCAATTCTTTGGATGGAAGGAAATTAAAACGAGAAAGCAAATGCAAGTTGATATAGTGCGTTTTTTACAGACAAGTATATTTCTAAATATACGAGTATATAGAAATATATAGGCTATCGTATTGGGCTCTATGATTTTTAAGGTGGTGGTGGGTGAGAACGAAGCAAAAATATAGCTTCTACACACAGACTTCTGGTCATTATCCCCTACTCAACTATTTAATACGTACATATTTCCATATAATCACAGAACACGCCCCTAAGCTTTCATTCTTATTACCATAATATAACGAACAATAGACATTCAAGCTACTCAATCGCCAAACCGTACCATCACAATCATAAGCACCCTGATTTATTAACCTCCAAATTCGTAGGTTTAATGGTGCGAAATGAACGATAAAGATTAGCCCTCATGAATATTAACAGCGTCAAGTTTCTGATCCGAACCGAATCTACATTGATAATGGAGGGTCATCGTATAAACTTGAAACATTCGGACTCGAATTCAGGATGAATTTCAATGATAAAAGCTGGGCAGCATCAGCGAACAAAGCGAAGCAGATAATGTTATTTCTGTGAACTGTTGGGATATGATTTGCAGTGGTCTGGCTTTAGTAAAAACTGTTGACACCGTATATCTAGTAACTTTCAGTTATCTACTATGATTATTTTAAGCATCGTAACATCAAAAATTGGAATCACATTAAAAAAATAAAGTTGAGCCAAACACCAAAATATGACATTTCACATGTCATATTTTGGTGTTTAAAAAAGCCAGTGCTGAAAAAATTTATAGTATTTTTGAAATGGGTGAAAATGTATGTATGCATACATTAGTTTTGTGAATTCAACATTTCTGCAGATGCACCAGGACCTACTGCATATTCAGCAGTCTAAACATACGATTCTACCTCAATAATTTGGCATAGTTCACCAGGTGCATTATGCACGAGTGCTTATATCATGCATAAGCCCAGCCACCGTAATCCGAGATACGCCGTAAGTCATGCTCACGGCATCCGTAACAAAGGATTTGTCGCCGTGACCAACGCGCCACCTGTGCTAGATATTGATATCTGCTTAGGCCAGATCAAATAGGTGGGATCTGTCACCCTGACAAGTCCTATTGTATCTATCAATGCGCGCTCAATCTGAATGGGATATTATTATCATTAATTTCAGCTATACTGCATATAAACTAAGCCATATGGGTAGTTCTGAATTCAATATGGGAGAAAATTTGACGGCATCATTATTTTGTTCAAAATCTCCAAAAAAACAACAAATTTAAGATACTGTGGCTCTAAACAATAATAAAGTAGGCTTCAAAAACTAATCAGAGTCATATAACATTACTCACACATAAAATAAAATGCCAATAAATCTGACTCATTTCATATCAATATAGGTAACAGAAAAAAGGAAATGCCATATACTGGAAATGGAACACCTATTTATAATAATAAATACTTTAGGTACCTAAATACAGTAATAAATAATACTACCTACTCGTAATAGCAGTTAGATAGGAACAAAATACCAAAAACATATTTCAAACTAACAATTATGAGACAGCCACATATAGCGAAGCTATACTTAAAATTGATACTTACTCGGATATAACTAGACAGTGATTATTAACAACACCCATAAAACAAAATGTTAATATCAATCTAAAAGATGACACATCTGATAACTTAATAGTTGACATAAAACGAAAAATACCCATAATCAAACTAGAACTCGAGTAGATAAAACATAAGGTATAGA
This sequence comes from Anorthoa munda, assembly GCA_945859665.1. Lineage (NCBI taxonomy): Eukaryota > Metazoa > Arthropoda > Insecta > Lepidoptera > Noctuidae > Anorthoa > Anorthoa munda. Next base: position 17,059,487 of record OX243908.1, read on the forward strand.
AAAACCAGCAACAGTTTGATAATACTATACATAGTTACGACCATGAGTTAGCGGTAAGGTTAAAATAAACTACCAACAACATGTTTAATTTTACACATTTAATAAATCATACACATCAACCAAACACAAAATATCTATACCTATTACATGCTTGGACATAGCTGAAATAACAGTACAGTAACAACTCACGAAATGACAAGCTACAGAAAAATCAACCGCTAGCAAAATGTGGCCGAAAGAAAATACCAACATTATGTTTCATCTGACACCTTAACTAACACACAGGACACGGTGACCACAGCGAGATTCATACCTGATCGGACATAGCTGAAATACTAGACGGTCTGAAATTTAATTAACTACCCCAAGCGGTGAAACCCCTCCTGGTTGAATGTGATGGTTTAGATAACAACAGAGATGGATTCTGACCACATGAGGATGATCGCAATTTCATTGATCGACACTTTGATGTTGACTGTTGTAGATATCCGGCATTTACCATGTACACAGGGAGAGATGAATTTTGTGGTGTAGGTACTTATTGTATTACAGAGATCAAAGAAAATGACACACAGTATTAACGTAGGGTGGTAATTTTCTAAAGTTTTAAATATATATGTGTGAAATTTTGTTGGTTTCATGCAGCCGTTTGAATAAGTGGGTGTACCTACTGCAAGTGATACTCAGATAAACGTAAGGGTCAAAAATGAAAAATAAAGCTTAACAAAAGGATATTTTTTTTATATTTTGTTGCTATAACAATTCAACAAGCTTTTTTTTGCAACACTAGTCTTTTAGAACAACAACAAAATTCCGTGAACCAAATACATTTTCACGTTAAAATGTTAGGATTTTTATCTCCCAAATCCCAGTCAATGAAGTTTCTTAGTAAATACAATATGAACTAACATCGGTCGCGAGCTTAATATGAAAGTTTAACTAGCTTGGCAGGTCGTCGATATGCTATCTATGTAATACTATGTATAACGGTAACTGTGAATCAATTAATACCACATGTTACGAGTAGTCTGTACTTTATGTTAGGAACTACGAAAGGGAGGTTCTGTAAGGAGTTATTAGCTCCCAGCCTCTAGACTTTAGCTTCGTTTATATACTGTAGAAATGTTCGTGCGTATTGCTAGTGGGCGGAATTTCGAACTATAGTCTCATTTCGATAAACTTTCTTTGTATATAACAAGATTGCATAACGTAAGTTTTCTTTCAATTCTTTAAATGAATTACAAAGAAAATCACATAAAGTTACCAATTTATCGACGTAATTTTAGCTCTGTACAATGTTTATCGTTATTAAAGCAACTACGTATCGAAAAAGATATTGTACTTTAACCGAGAAATATCGATATAGCTTTTATGTCCGATATTAAACGGAATGAAGTCCGCTATAAAATGTTTAGGTAAAATGTTTGGGACACACAAATCAAGGTTTTCATGAACGTACTTGACTTGTAGAATATGAATATTTTGATGATATAGTAAAAAACATCGAAATGGAAACGATCAAACAGTTACTTTGTTCTTCAATTTATAGATTGGATCTAAATGTGGGACCTATGTCCAACCATGGCCAAATACAATTCAATTTTTCTGCGTAAACAGATTCTCCAATTACAGTTATGTTTATTAAAGGGTTAATAACTATGCATGAACTATTCGAATATTAATTCGTATTCATTAAACAACAATTAGCATAAGCAGGTGCATATTAAATTGCACCTTTCAATAATCTTATTATCGTAATTTATTATCTTCTCATATCATTAATTCCATCCTTTAGATTTTACAACTGCTTTTTTAAGAACATGTTATACGTCAAATTACGAAATATCTTTGCTATCGACTATTCTAATGTTCAAATGACACATTTTTATACATACTGCTTATTTACATATATCATTATTGATTTCACTCCCTTACCAGTCTGCCTCGCTTGCATCTAAGTACAACAATTATACGTATATGCAAAATCCTATATGCGTCGACCCTTCAAACTACATGCAAGTACCTACAGGTAAGCACATAATACACTGCCCAAACTAAATTACCTAACAATACAGGTTGCAACCATTGTGAATTACTGAAGCGATAAGATAGTAGCCGACACATCACTATCAAGCTGGGGTCGCATTATTGGACTATGGATGAGTAAACCATCTCCACTGATAAGTTACTATGAATAAATTAACGCAAGTTCCATCAAATTTATCTTTATTTGCGAATTCAACTTCGTTATAATGAGCATTAACTTGGGATGAGTCACATTTTGGGTGTATCGACATTTTGCTGAATGGAAAATCACAAATGATATGCGATATAAATTAAATACGGAATTCCATTCATTTTACTAATATTCATAACCATATGAATCACCGCCGAATTCGTGGATTTAAGAAAAAGGTTTTCTCAAAAAATATGCTGTGTGTTTTAAAAGCCATAACTTGAATCACATGGGTAGATACAATTTGAGTCGAATCAATACGTAAAGAAGAAGAAGATGGTTAAGTGATCTAAAAATTAATCATAGCGTTAACAAAATTCATCGAACCTATAAAACATCTGTTTTGACCAGACAATTGCTTGTCACGAAAACCATTAGCCCTTAAGCGATAAACTAGCGAATTCACTCCCCTCCAAGTATGAAAACCCACAGAACTGGACCTAAATTATCTATGAATGCACTATCACTGTAACCGCAAACCACAAAACAAGGATACCTCATTTAATTACATGTTTTGTGCCACCAATACCTTCACAATCATGATTTAATAATGACACAAATGGATTAAGCTTGTATACGGTAGCACAATCCTATAGATGGGTGCTAATAATGAAAATGTTCTATCGATCTGTCCGTTGTTTGGTCTGTAAATAATCGTTTGTGAAATTAGCATTGCTGTAATGGTAGTTGTTGATACTGATTTGTTTGATGTTATAATAGGATTGCGCGATGTATCGGAGTTTGATTTTGTGTTTGGTCTGGAATGTCTGATTTTATGTTTGATTGGACAGGACCGTATAGTGGTTGCGGTGTGAATGAAAATTGGTTTAGGAATTTGCTTTGTCTATTTTTTCAGTTCAGGATTGGATTGAATAATGTAAGGTTAGGTTTATATAATATTATTATTATAAATGCGAATTAGGGTTTATTTGTTTGTTACAATTTTATGTCATAACGGAGGAACGGATTTTAACGAAACTTGGCATATGGCTAGTACAAAACCTGGGTCGGAGAACCTAGATTGGACGAACCTGGAACATAAGATAATAAAACACTTTACACGAGCGAAACCGCGGGTAGAAGATAATAGGATAACAATACAGAAATCCTAAATCAATAAAATTTTGTAGCTATACACAAAAATCTTATGAAAGGAAAACAGTTATCGCACTCATGGCATATATATTCAGACCACAATGGGTGATAGGCATAATTTTGATAATTTATTATGGGATTAACGAACAAATTGTTATTGCACTAAACCTCGTGATAAATTTCGATATCGTTAATTGATAGTAAGTTATGACGTTACAGAAAATCGCACCATTTGATAATGGTTCAAGATAATCTAAACTGATTTGTCATTCTAAAATTTTGCAAATTTAGCTTCTGCTAGTGACTTTTCCTGCGCGAAAATCAGATATTATCCTAAAAATACATATCTACTCATCAGTAGGACTTTTTATCCCATGGGATAAAAGTATCTTATGTATACAAAATTCATAAAAATAACGTTTAATGGTTTAGACGTGTAACTGTTACAAGCAATCAGACAAAAAGACAGACAGACAATCTTATTTTTGCATTTAATAATGCTCCTGTTGATGTTATTACATTATATAATTATTTGGATAACGAATATTTGTTAACAAAGCATGACGACACAAATAGGAATACTTTTAATCCGTAACGGAGTAAAAGTTAAATGAATGCCCTGAACTGAACGAAACCATGTTTAATTCGTTGTTTTTCATTGCTCTCTGACGTGAAAGCAATCAAGGTTGCAGCTTTAGATTACAATACTAAATTCAAATATGCATTTGATTTTTAAACGACTTCAAAAAAGGAGGAGGTTCTCAATTCGTCGGAATCTTTTTTTTTTATGTATGTTCCCCGATTACTGTAAGACGCCTGGACCGATTTGGAAAATTCTTCTCTTGTTTGAAAGGGTATACTTCCCAGTTGGTCCCATAGTCATCAAGTCAAGATCTGATGATGGAATCTTGGAGAAATCGAGGGAACTCCTCAAATATTATAGGCATACATATAGCGATTTTGATATTTTTATCAACAATGCAATCATCTGCATTCAGAAAGTAACATTTGGTGAAGTGGAACTGGTGAAGAAGGAGGGAGAGAGCATTTGTCTCATGATCATAGAGAGGAAAACAAGATCCATTCCGTATAAAAAACTTTTTAACAAAAAATTAAACCGACTTCCAAAAAAACACTGCAAAACGAAAAATAACTTTCTTTTCCGAAGTCGGTGTCGAAACACGGAAAACAATAATGTACCAAAGACTTAATGTACCATAGTTTTTTATATGGAATGGATCTTGTTTTCCTCTCAATGATCATGAGACAGATGCCCGGCTGAGCGCCGCGGGAATCCACTGGACGCACGACGCATTGAATAGCTTGATGTGACAACAGTTAAGGAAGCCTATTTCAGCAGTGGACGTCTTTCGACTGAGATGCTAATGATGATAAATATGATGACGATCTTATAACACATCGTTTTATTGTCATTTTGAACGAACAAGAAAAATATAAAATGTATAATATAATATTATTTAATAGAAAATGTATTGCAATGCTGGTTGGTTATGGAATATGCCAAAGGCTGATTCCAAGAGAACTCAAACTGTTAAAAAGCATAAATAAAATTAATAAATCGAAGAGAAAAAACGTGACTCATATCGTATCTTTACTCAAAAAACATTAAACGATAATAAATTCAATAACATCAGCAAACGACATCCGGAGAAAAATAGCACAAAAATCTATGAGAAAAAAACTGATGTTTTATTCATGTCCATACTCGAACAGATATAGGAAAAGAGTCATGTCCAAAGGGTAACAAGTTGAAACAACTTTAATTTCCGGTAAATTAACATTTCGACAATGTTTCGGAGACAGGAAGTGCGACGTGCCCTTTGAATTAATGCGGGCCCTTTAGCGATGGAATGTTTAAACCCTTTTTTGGATTGCTGATCTTGTATGGTGTGAATTAGCTTCGTGGATATTGGTTTCTTTGGTATTATGTTTCTAAGAGTCAAGCTTGTCTAATGGGTACTGTCTTATACTTTATGTGTTTTTAAACGTTACCACTGTCTTATACTACTTTTGTCTTATTAAACACTACTACTGTTTAAACAACTTTAGTGTCATTAAATACGAAGACTGTCTTATACCATTATAGTTTTATACCTTCCTACTGTCATCAATATACCATTGTTGTCATAAAGTACTATTCCAATTGTTTTCATACTCGTGTTCTTTTTTTATCTAAAAGTCACTGGTCGCTCCTTTTTCTCATACTTATCAATCATGGATGGAAAAACCACGTCTTGTCACAACCTCTTGAGTTATTTCCGTCTAGCACGTGCTTACACGATAAGTCTTATCAATGAAAAGAACAAAATCCTTTAGATATTCTCGATAACTTCATCAATAAATAATCTTACTTTAAAATTATATTTTCTATTTTTATTAAATTGGCTGCTCAAGGTAACAACGCTACATAAAATAATTAACATTATTGGCTAAGACTGATAGTGTGACATTCCACGTATCAACCGGAATCTTGTACATACTATCTATATCTTGCGTATATATATATATATATAACCCGGTAATAACAACTGATAAATTCGATAATAGCTGTTGTTTCCATGAAAATGGGCCTTGAGGTAAAAAAAAAATATTACATCATTCAATCCAAAATACTGCAAACAGGATCCGAACGTTAATCAAAGCCGACAATCGGACTATCTCGCTTCCAACCCTTTAACTATTCTGAATCATTCCATTGTGCCGCTAAAACAAAAGAAGGTACAACAAACTATCAATCCACGTCAGACTTTCATTTGCAGGATATCTAAACACAGTCTCAGTTAATCGCACCGCAGTGAAGCATTCTCAACCGACTATGTCCAGCCCCCTTCGCCACATTGACCACATTCAATCGCCATCACCCTTCACCCCCGACCTCAGACATCGAGAACCCTTCAGGGAATTCCGAACATCCAAGGATGGTTTTTTAATTCCGCCTGTGTATTGCAGATGCACAATGTAGTGAGGAGATAAGAATGAACTCTTTTGTTGCATTCCCTTGCTAGTTGATGGGTCTGGGCTTATGTAGTGCTCTTTCATTGTTGGGAGGGAGTGATCTGTCCATACGTGATAGTGTTTTGTAACTTTTATTTTTTTTTGGAATAGACCATCTAAGAACAATCTAATATACTTTTCAGAGCAATATCAAGGAACGGTTCCAAATAACTACGAAACAAAAAATTAATGGTTCAGTAAACAATTCAAGCAAAAATAAATTCCATAGAAAGGCGCCGATATTTTCTTTCACGAAATATGATTGGATTGACAAGGTTCAAGAACAAAATTTCCAATAAAATAATCTACAATCATTGTTCAGAAGTCTAGACCCTAACTTTTGGGAGCAAGACTCAGTGAATGCAAAGTTAATTCCGGATGGAAATCTTGGACCTTGCCGGACTTCGAATACTTTGGATTCCCTAAAGATTTGCTCCGGAATTGAGAGGAATATTGGAATGAATACTGAATATTTTCGATAAGGTTTGTGTATCGACGATAAATAGACTTGGAATTTATAAGAAGCTTTTGATATAATACTCTTATAAGAAAATTCGTTTAGTATGAAAGGAAATAAATAGGATCTTGACCCAATTTATTTTAGGGAACGGAATCTCTGGTTTTCGTAGTCGACATTTTTATCGGATTATTTATATGTGATATACAAGAATGATCACCAAAAACAATTAAACAAGATTATCAAAATCGTCCGATTGATAACCAGAATATTTTATCTGCAGGTGTATGCTAAGTTAATTCATAATGAAGGTATTTAATGTCGTAAGCAATTACAATAGATAGTCTCTCAGCCAGGATATGAGTCACTTTCCTTAATGTTATTCCTTCTCGTAATACCTTTACGTTGCGATAAATTTTAAAAATATACGTCAACTTTCTTCTAAATAAAGAAAAGGAAACTTCTGAGTTTTTGTGCACTGTATTGACAATTCAGACAATTAAGGTCAGGTTCCATTGGAACCTTTTGTTATTGTTTATTATTCATATTAAAATAAAATATTACATTTAAAATCTGTCACCACAGTCGGAAGGTAACTTCCACAATGCAGCTTTCCTCATTATCATTTAAATGTTCCGATTGAATGTAAATAATAAGTGCAAATGCAACGTTCCTGTTGATTTTATTTTCATCATGTCCTTTTAATATTGGGGCTCATACATAAAATATATTATGTAGCATTTTATTTTTGTTTGGGCTAATGCATTTTGCAGTGCGTTGAGCGTGGCTCAGGCCCAGTCTCGGGAACGAAAATGATAGCAAATGAATGTGACAGATTGTTAAACGCGCGGTAGTTACTGATTTGGCTGAATGCATTCTCAATCAGTCAATCGCATCACTTGACTCGCTGTCGATAGAATCTTTCTAGACACCGGTGGCTAATTCTTTTCTAACTCCTTATGATGGGTATGTGAATAAGGCCCACTTAACACTTATACAGCACTTACTTAAGAAGCAGTCAGGTATACCCACGTACCATTAACATAAAGAATAACAAAAAGAACTATAAGTGGCATCAAGGCATAATATATCACGACCACTTTCGCCCGTTTACCCCAACACTTAGTCGAAGGAAAAAATCTCGCGATAAAACTGTGATAAATTATCTCTATGATAGCTTCGACTTAAAGCATGGTGGCTTTATTCTTCCCATAAACATCTTTTGCGAGGGTTGCCCTGAGTATGTATATATAGTGTTTCCTGAAGATGGTAAAGAAATTGCTAGTTATGGATTACATCAGGAAGGAATAAAATTCTTGAAATCTGTCTAATTAATATTTGACCTGAATGAAAGCTAATAAGAAAAACGTACAATTATCGCAAACCGGCATAAAAATCACGTTTGTTGTATGGAAGCCCCTCTTAAATATTTATTTAATTCTGTTGTTATAACGGCTACAAGAATTGCCAAACTTAAGTGGCAGTGGGCAGGGCACATTGCTCGCAGAACGGATGGCCGATGGGGCCGAAAAGTTCTGGAATGGCGACCGCGAACCGGAAGACGATATGTTGGAAGGCCTCCCACTAGGTGGACCGATGACCTGGTTAAGGTTGCGGGAAGGCGCTGGATGCGAGACGCACGGGATCGGTCAATGTGGCGACGCCTGGGGGAGGCCTATGTCCAGCAGTGGACGTCTTTCGGCTGAAATGATGATGATGATGAACGGCTACAAGAATACATCATCTGTGAAAATTTCAACTGTTTAGCTGACAGAGAGACAGATAGACGGACAGTGAACTCTTAAAAATAGGGTCCCGTTTTTACCCGACTGCCGAAGGAGGGTAATGTGTTTATCAGTCTATGTATATATGTATGTAACATTCCTATGTGGCGTTCCAGAGACCAAACGCGTTGGCTGATTTTGATGATTCTTACGTCAATCGATTCGTCTTAACCTTGCGAGTGTCACTGGCTAAATTTAAATGAAAATAGAAAAATGGCGGATTTTGGGCGCCATATCCAAATTCCAGACTTCATCGACATGTGAATGTGGAAGCAATCCAGCTGCTAGATAACACGGACATAGTGCGTAGGCTAAAGAGAACTAAACCATTTGAGTTAGTGTAGTAAAAGTGTGTTATAAGTGAAAAAATAATAGCAAACAATATTGTGCTATACATGTAACACGTGAACTAAGTGTTTTTAACGTATCAGACTCTAAGAAAGTGCTACCGAACTGTATAAAAGTGCAAATTGACACTATTCTTAGTCATAACATTATACAATATAATAATAAGTTAGAGTTAAATTGCTTATTAGTCTATTAAGGCTAGATTGTAATTTATTATTAAGAACCGTAGTTTTTATTAATATAGAAAAAAAAAAATAAAAAAAATATCCAAATTATTTTTTTCTTCCAAATCCATAGTGTGGGGTATCAAAATAAAGGGTTTTAAGAGGTGATTTAAAAATATACAACACTTATATGTTTAAATGTACCTAATTCGAATAAAATGTTAACTAATAAGTTATAAATAAAAAAAGTTAATAAAAAAAAAAAAAAATCCTGACTGCTTAAAAGCGAACTAAAAAGATGTAAACATGAAGGAAATCATGCTGTGCAGTCGGAGGATACATCTGGTTTTGGTCAGCCAGCTCGCAAATATGTATCCTCCGACTGCACAGCATGATTTTCTTCTTGTTTACATCTTATTAGTTCGCTTTTTAAGCAGTCGGGTGTTTTGATTTTTTTAATTATTTTTTTTTTTACCCTTTGTGTACGAAACCCTAAATACAAATGCAAACAACGAAGATTGAACCAATTCTCAGTCAAACACTAAATGAGAAAAACAGACTAGAGTTTTGTAGTATTACTTTGTAGGCCAAAAAAAATTACTATGATTCATAATGACACTGACACCTGTTTTCTGTATTAAGCATTTGATGTTAAGTATTTGTCAAACTGTCCCTCTCACAGAGAGGAGGCCTGTGTCCCAGCAGTGGGAACATTAATAGGCTGATGATGTGTGTGTGATTTGTCAAACTGTACGTCTGAAAATCTTTCATTTGGTATTAAAATAGAGTTTGACAAGTTCTTAACTCCAAATACTCAATTCAGAAATCGGCCCTGAAATAAATACATATAAAAGGGAAATAGCAACTAACATGAAACTTTCAGGAACATAAGAAGGCAACAGAAAAGCTTACCGAACACAATAAATATGATAACGTAACGGGAATTTATACCTAAGTAAACGTGATTCTCTACGAGAAAAATAAAGAATTTCCTTGACCAATAATCTCTAAGTTGGTCCTAGAATTTTATTGGCTTTACGCCAGAGTCACTTTGCATAATGGAACTGGTCGCGAGTTAATTAGTAAATGCAGTATCAGCTTTTTCATCCATAACATTGCGGGTTTTTTTTTAAATTCTCTTTTTATTTAGTAGAAACAATATTGGTGTCTTCATACTGTTTTTTTTTTTAAATTTGTTTATCAATTAAGCGACGCCTCTTATGTCTATTAAGAGCTGGGAAAAATCTTAAGAAGTAATAAGAAGTATTTCACTTACTTACTTTTCATGGAAGTATGAATATTTCAAAAGTAATAAAAAAAAAAAAAATTGTTTGTGCCTATTTTAGAACCCAGTCCAGGGTCTGGTCTTGTACCCAGTTGATGTTATATTCTCGCCCTTATTACAAGGCATTTAAAACATAATTGGCGATAGTACTATAAGTGCATCTCTGGGTTATCCTTCAGGGAATACAGGCCTGATATTATGTGTGTTATTTTCGACTACTAATTAACTATTGAATCGTTTCCAATTAATTCTACAATTGAATCCTTTCCAATTAGTTTTACAATTGAATCCTTTCCAATCAGTTCTACAATTGAATCCTTTCCAATAAGTTCTACAATTGAATCCTTTCAATAAGTTCTACTATTGAAACCTTTCCATTAAGTTCTACTATTGAATCCTTGACAATAAGTTCTACTATTGAATCCTTTCCAAAATTCTACAATTGAATCCTTTCCAATAAGTTCTACTATTGAATCCTTTCCAATAGTAAACCGACTCCATGCACAGTATCATACAAAGCTTTCCTGTTTAAGCAACATTTTCACCAAAAACTCTAAATTAAACTTTTCCCTTCATATCAAATCAAATCAAATCAAATGTATTTATTTCAACTAGGCCATTATGCGGCACTTTTGAACGTTAAAAAATTTTTACATATTATAAAAAAAATTGATTCTACCGTGCATTCGGAAAAGTAGGTTGATATGGAGAAGAATGCACAAGAAACTCCACTATCTACCTCTCACACCCCAACCGCTACCATGCAACTACTCATGTTGCATGCATTCATCAACTCGTAGGGCTATCGAAGCAAGCACTGATTTATAAAACGTCAGAAAAACCTCATCGCCCATTTGTAAAGAGTTATAAATGGAGGTAAATAACGGCTGTTATGATATACGCGGTCATCCGTGTGGGGTAGATATAATGTATAGATAATAAATGTACCTATATGTTAGTTGATAGGTAGGTAGGTTCTTACAGATACGAATGTAAGGATATGGTTATTGTGATACGTCGATTGATAAGGCGATCACATGGTTGGTTAAACCGTAATTTTTATTTTTAATGCAATTCTTAGTCAATTAGCAACGTCAGAGATAACTGAAAAACAAACTTTATTGATTTATAGTTGTCTTTCTTATCTCGTGTTCATCATAAAAAAACAATGCCAAATTGTACCAACATGCGATGCAGGAAATTCAGAATTTACAACCAAATTCTACGAGATACTGGATTTAAAGTGTCACGGTCTTAAAACCGCTTCTTGGCAAGCGGTACTTTGAAATGTAGAGTAATTGTATAAGACAATTTAGTATTTATATTGTTCTCATCGCAGTGTCTCAAGACAAACGTCTATGACCAGTGTATGTTGCCAGTAATTACCTATGGGACTGAGACGTGGTCGCCCATAATGGGCCTTATCAGAAAGCTTGAAGTATCCAAAGGGCAATGGAGAGGGCTATGGTCGGTGTTTCCTTGTGTGATCGCATCAGAAATAAGGATATCCGCAGGAGAACCAAAGTATTTAGTAGTAGTAAACCGACATAGCCTGAAGAATTGCAAAACTTAAGTGGCAGTGGGCAGGGCACATTGCTCGCAGAACGGATGGTCGTTGGTACCGAAAAGTACTGGAATGGCAACTGCGAACCAGAAGAAGATGTGTTGAAAGGCCTCCCACTAGGTGGACCGGGAATGCGCTGGATGCGAGACGCACGGGATCTGTCAATATGGCGACGCCTGGGGGAGGCCTATGTCCAGCAGTGGACGTCTTTCGGCTGAAATGATGATGATGATGATTGTTCTCATAAAATAAAATAATGAATATGTTGGTTTAATTTACATTAAGTTGAGTATGCACGGATCGAAGCTGGTAGCGTTCTGTAGTTTCTACCTACCCCAAGAGAAAAGCGTGATTCATGTATATATGTTTCATTAAATAAAATTCAATATCGATCCCATAAATAAAACTCCATTTACGCCAAAAGAAATACATTCAATAAAAACTTCACACGCACGCTTTTATTCAATACATCGTATTAAAGGAGCGACACAAAAAGAAAAAATATGACTTCCCTTTTCGCTTTAGAAAACATCACCTGCGTTCGCTTACTTCTTTTTTATTAACCCTGCATATGATGTACCTTTTGCCAACACCCTCTGTTACGCAGCAGACTGTTAACCCTTCACTGTTTGTCAGCAAACGTGTGTGTAGCGTCGATGCTTAAAATTAGGGACGTTCAAGGGTTTTATTGCAAACATGAGCTAAACATGTTTTCATTGAAGAGCTTCGTTGATTTCCTATAAGTATAAAACGCAGATAGGGTATTTGTTTGTTTTTCGATTTCGCATGGAGAAATATTTATGGTAATGAGCCCCATTTCGTTTGGAAATGCTTGCGTGAATATTTTGGGTGCCAAATATACACCGCAATTGATTTTCGTTTAGTTTAAATCTGATTCTATAGTCCAAATTATGCATACATACATACATAAACTCACGCCTTTTTCTCATGGGGGTAGGCAGAAACTACAGAACGTCACCTGCTACGGTCCTTACATACTTCTTTTGCTTAACTCTCATTCATACATCTAGTCATACATGCATGCCGGTTATGAGTACTGCACACCTGACATTGCTCAAGAACATCACCAATAAGGTCTATGTATGTCTTTCGCGCCCTCTCTCGACATTCGTTAGTCGCCTTTAATTTATCCTCCCAACATGGCCAAACCATCTTAATATATTCTTTTCAATTTTAGTCACTACATCTTCATTTAAACCACAACGTTGTCTTATTACATCATTCCCCAATCTATCATTTAAAATTACACCATACATACTTCGCAAGGAACGCATTTCTACTGCATTAATCCTACTTTCATGTCTTTTCTGCCATACCCAACCTTCACTTCCATAAATAAGTGTAGGCACCAGCACGCTGTTGTCAACGGCGAGTCGAGACTCCAAATTATATTATAGTTATTTAAGTATAAAGTATATTCTACCTAGATACATAGATACGCATCTATAACCTCCCGCAGCAATAATACAACAACGGTACGTTGTCTAAAGAATGTCTCTTCAGATAGAACAATCTCTATAAAAAAAATATTGTCACACTATCGCATCGTACCTGTCTTATTCAGTTTCTTCAAACATTAGTTACTAGGCACAACGCTTTCTAATTCATAATCTTTAAGCAAATTAATCCCTGTCAAGTGAGGCAGCGTCTACCTAAATGTCCATTGCTCCGAGGCCATTATTCAGGTACAATTAATTTGCATGATTTACGATCTACGTGGCCGAATTTGCTTCATTTGTTTTCTATTACAAAAACCTATTCCGACTTTTGCTTAAAAATTAGTACATAACAGCTTTTTGGATGTTGGTGGAGGACCTATGGGACCGAGACGTGGTCGATCACAATGGGCCTTATCAGAAAGCTTAAAGTACCCAAAGGGCAATGGGGAAAGCTATGCTCGGTGTTTCCTTGCGTGATCGCATCAGGAATAAGGACATCCGCAGGTGAACCAAAGTATTTAGTAGAAGTTAACCAACATAGCCTGAAGAATTGCGAAACTTAAGTGTAACTGTCGTCTTTGAACGATTTAAAATTAAAGAGCAAACAAACAATATGACAAACAGTAAGTCGACATAACAATCAGTGCTAAGTATATTGTGCCAAGTTTGTAGAGCCGTAGATTATGGCGCGAAAACAACGAGTCTGCCAACAAAGAAGCGGGGTGTTTGAGCACTCTCTCGCAAACGCTACGTCATCGCCAACAGTCACATCTGCGGTGCTTACGTACTCTTTGACAACGTTTTTTGATGAATGTGACTGGCTGAAGTATTTTGTGTCATATTCACAGATTCCCTTCACCACCGAAATTCTCATTTCAAAAAGTTGCCGAACGGTAAGTAGCTCGAACTTTTGAATTGTTTGAATCTCGAATCGAGTGTTCCGAATTTGAATGTATACGCGAACAATGCGAGATGTTTGAAGTTTGGTTTGAAGTTATTCCTTTCAAATCACTTGAGTACCTACCCATTTAGACGTTTAGCTTCGTTAATAAATTCTTAAACCAAAGGTTTTTTTTTTGTAATGGGTGCTGAAGTTGTTTGCTTTTTCGTATCGACGTTGCATTTACATTCTGTTGACCCAATATGCATCGCCATTTCAGCAACTTCCTTAGTGATAGCGCATTAGTTGCTGAAGCTATTAAAAATGGTAGACTAAGGACTAAGGAGGAAGGAGGAGAGAAGTGGTGGCCCAGTGATATCGGCCGCTACTTACAAGTTGTAGGTCACGGGTTCGAACCCAGGCAAGCGCTTTACTTTGTGTAAATTATTTCATCACCACTGCTCTCAAAAACGGTGAAGGAAAACATGGTGAGGAAACCGTCCTAGAACCAAAAATTCGAAGACATGTGGCATCCACCAGCCCGCACTGGGCCCGCGTGGTGGATTATGCCATCCCCTCTCACAGAGATGAGGCCTGTGTCCCAGCAGTGGCAACATTAATAGACTGATAATGTGTGTGATTAGATTGATATAGGACTTTATACTACTTTTGAGCATTCATCATCATCATTTCAGCCAAAAGACGTCCACTGCTGGACATAGGCCACACCGATCGGCCCTGTGCGTCCCGCATCCACGTATACATGTGCGTTTCAAGCATTGATTATTACTTAATTGTTGCAGAAATAGAATTTAATCTTGATAGTAACTGAAACAGTCGTTTACTTTAAGAAGAAGAACGTCTTATATTTTCACGGCTGTTGTAAAACAATACGTAATTGAATTACGAAAAGATGGACTAATTTATTCAACAACGCAAAGCACCATGATCAAAATATCAATGCCATTATTGGACCATAAAATCACGATAAAACTAAGTAAACTGAAAGAACCGTGAAATACTTCAGTAAACACATTCTTCTAATTCAATGAACCAACACCAATCAAACTATCGCTAAAAATAAAACAGCATTATCCCATAATAACAGTTCCTAAATACTTACCAACAATAAATTACAGTTCCTTCAAAATAACAGTTCCCCAAAATAACAGCTCCGGTTTACATGATCTAACCTTGTTTACCTGAATGAAGTTTCCTTGTTCCAGCCATTCCTTGTGAACTCCTGACTGAGTTGCATAATAGCCTAGTTACTAATTGAGTCTGTCTAGACGCTACTCAACAGATAATCGCATTACATCTGCCTGTCAGGGCTAGTGTTGTGCTGATTAATGCAATTATTTATGTGAGTTTGTATTGTTGATCTTGGATTAAGGACTTTAAAATGCACGTAGAAAGGTTTAGAAAAGTTATTTTAGGTTTATTTTCTTATCATGGCTTAGACTAAGCAGTATAATTATGTTGAATGGAAAGTTAATACAGAAGTTTATAGACAAGTTGCGTCTATAAAATTGATTAATTAACCTGCAGACGTTGCATAACAAACAATGGATTTTTGTCAACTCATCTAACTACATAAAAAATCTTTTTTACAAAAATATACTACCGACTTCCAAATAAGAAAACTACAAACGAAAAAATAACTTTATTTTTGTGTGTGGACCGATTTTGAAAATTATTTTTTTTCTGGCTTTATAGGTACCTTCTTTACTTATCTACTTGCCTATTAGGTAGGTACAACAAAATGCGAAAAATAAAAAAAACTTTTTTACAAAAAAAATACTACCGACTTCCAAATAAGAAAATACAAACGGAAAATAACTTTATTTTAGGAAGTCGGTGTTCATAACGCAAAAAAATGGTACCTACCAAAGACACGTAGATAAGAGGCAAGTAGATAAGTAAAGAAGGTACCTATAATGCCAGAAAAAAAATAATTTCAAAATCGGTCCACAATTGACGGAGATACCGGTGAATACACAAAAAAAAAATAAACATTAAGTTGAACCTCCTCCTTTTTGGTAAGTCGGTTAAAAATCGGATGATATCTCACTACTTTTGATAGAGGTACAATTAGAAAAGGAAGAAAAAGTATTTATTTGCCACAATACGACCTACAAAATTTATTGGTTGTTTTGTGGCTAATAAATACTTGTGCTGCTTAGTTTAGACTAAGCAAAATTTATTGACATTAAATGTTCATAAATTTACCCTTAATGATAGAGAGGAGTTTGTGGCTAAATAATAACAGCCGCACGGGTTGATCTTCAAGGTTAAGCAACGCTTGACGAGGTCGGTCCGTGGATTGGTGACCATTTCAACACACCGAGTTTTCTCCGTGCCTCGGAAAGCACGTTAAACCTTTGGTCCCGGCTGTCTTTTGAAGATCTTTGACAGTCGTTACGGGTAGTCAGAGGCCTGAGATCTGACACCAGTCTTGCCGTGTTACCCAGTTACTGGGTTATGGAGGTCAGATAAGCAGTCGCCCCATGTAAACACTGATACTTAGCTGAATCCGGTAATACTGGAAGCTGACCCCAATATATTTGGGAAAAGGCTAGGCAGACTGATAGTAAGAAAGACTTTTGTGCATCTCTACTTTACTAACTTTGTTTTATCCTTTCTATGTCTAGTCCTGTCAATCTTGACGACAGATCATCAGTGACGACACGATTGGCGCAGTGATTGAGCGATAGGCTGCTGCGTGTCAGGGGTTCGTTTCCCGCACGGAACAAATATTTGTTAGGCATACAGATAGATGTTCCGGATCTGGGGGTCTTGTGTATGTGAGTTTAAATGTTTGTAAACACAACTATGATACATGCAGAAAATCCCAGTGTGAGGAAACGTTTTTAAAATAAAGATAAAGAAAGAAAGAATCTATCGGCAGGATCAATCAAAATGCATGCAATTTCACCAGTCTTGTTGAAATCAACCATCATCCTCATATCAGCCGAAAGAAGTCTACTGCTGGACATAGGCCTGCCTCAAACGTCGCCACATTGACAGATCCCTTGCGTCCCGCATCCAGTGGATTCCCGAAAACTTCACCAGGTCATCGGTCCACCTTCTAACGCAACGTCTTCAGGTGTTGCGGTCGCCATTCCACAACTTTTTGCCTCATCAGCCATCCGTTCTGCGAGCAATGTGTCCTGCCCACTGCCACTTAAGCCTGCTATTTTATCAGGCTATGTCGGTAAACACTTCGTAAACACTTGGTGGTTCTCTTGTGGGTGTCTCGTCCGAGCACGCCCCCTCCATTGCCCGCATGTTAAGCAACGCGAGATATATTTTGATGAGGGTTTTGATTTCAATGAAATCAATGCCCTCATCTAAATATATCTTGCGTAGTCATCAAGTGAATTATAGTGTCCTTTTACATGCAGGGTCAACGGTGGCTCAACCATGTCCATTACGAACCCGAGCCTCCCTAATACCGGTTCAAGAGGGCTGTTGCAATGCACACCACACTTACCAACGTAAAGGATTAATTATGATCATGTTTGGTTATAGAAAACGGAAGTCCGAGTTGGAATCAATTATTAGGCGATGATAGCTCAGTGGTAGTGACGTCGGATACCGAGACGAAGGTCGCGGGTTCGAATCCTACAATGAGCTTGAGCTTTCGGTGAAGGAAAACATCGTGAGGAAACCATAGCACGGTGGTAGGGTACTTTGTAGTACCCGCCTGGCTGGCAACCACCCTCAAGTTGAAAATCTGTCGCCAAGCACCTTCCGGTGTGTTCCGACAGCAGCACTTGAGAGCCAGTTTCCTTCTAGGCTTTGTGTGCTTACCACCATCGGCCACATCATCACTGACCACGGTGAGATTGTGGTCAAACACAGGCCAATACATAGTAAAAAAAAAAAAAAAAAAAAAAATATGCATAGGAAATATGTAACTTAATCGGGTTGTAGATTGTATAGTTTAAGATCGTAGACATTAAATAGAAACGGTTAATTCTAACAATTTCAGTATTTAATAGCAATGATAATTTAACCGACTTCGAAAAGGCGCAGGTTCTTTTGGTTCAGATTAGCTGACTGAATATTTCCGTTGTTTCCTCTACTTTCTTTTTACCCGACTGCCGAAGGAGAGTAATGTGTTTATCAGTCTATGTATGTATGATTGTTCCTATGTGGCGATCTAGAGACCAAACGCGTTGACCGATTTTGTTGATTCTTACGTCAATCGGTTCGTCTGAACTTTGTGAGTGTCACTGGCTACATTAAAATAAGAAAATAGAAAAATCGGCGGTTTTTGGGAGCCATATTGTGGTGGCCCAATTTTTTTTTCTTCCCATCCCATCTTGTGGGGTAACAAAATAAAGGCTTTTAAGAGGTGATTTAAAATATATATCTTATATATAAAATTCTCGTGTCACAATGTTCGTTCCCGTATTCCTCCGAAACGGCTTGACCGATTCTCATGAAATTTTGTGAGCATATTGAGTAGGTCTGAGAATCGGCTAACATCTATTTTTCATACACCTAAGTGGGTAGGGTAGGGTAAGTAGGTAGGGTAGGGTAGGGTAGGTAGGGTAGGGTAGGTAGGGTAGGTAGGGTAGGTAGGGTAGGTAGGGTAGGTAGGGTAGGTAGGGTAGGGTAGGGTAGGTAGGGTAGGTAGGGTAGGGTAGGTAGTTAGGGTAGGGTAGGTAGGGTAGGTAGTGTAGGGTTGTTCGGGTAGGGTAGGTAGGGTAGATGAATGTTTGGTGTTTTTATGGCAAAACAAAGTTTGCCGGGTCAGCTAGTAATATATATTTACATGTTTAAATGTACCTAATTCAATTTTTTTTTAACTAAAACTTGTAAATAAAAGAAGTTAATTCAATAATCAAAAACCCGACTGCTTAAGGAGCGAAACTGCTTGGATACGTCTTTAGATTTTTTTAATATTTAAAAAAAGTTTTGAGAAAAATCTCTTCCAAAATAAATCAAATACAAAGATTTATCTGAGTAGATATGAAATTAGTTCGAATGACTAAGTCTGAATGAAATAACCATAAAACTGGCTATGATATTTATGTGCAGTTAAAATATATATTTCGATCATCACTCATGATTTTGGAATCTGCAAGGGATTGACGTGATGTGACGCACGAAAAATAATCGCGAACGATTTTACTATTTCCGTACAAAGGTGACGGAGAACTGTCAATATGGCGGTTACGGATGGTTTGCGAAAAATTAATGCCCAATGTTTTAGTATCATTTAATTTTTATTATAGCTGTCATAATAATAGACGTCAATAACGACCGACAGACTCAAGCTATGCCACAGATATATTTAAGCAATAACAGTGTTGAACAATGACCATGTTATTAAAACTTTATACACCATGGTACCTTAGGCATTCTCTACCTGTCAACCTACATAGCCTCAAAAATTGAGAGGGAGACCAATCACTCTTCATGAAATGTTCTATCTGATATCTAAACCCTAGTAAAGAGAGAGCGGAGTTTCCCAATACATAAAGTATTATCTAACAAATTTATTTACAACATTAAAATATCGATCATGTCTGAAACCAAGACAGACGTGTCCGGCGCGACGGTTGTTCGTGTCCTGTTTCTTTACAAATGAGTTCCTTCGGGTTCTCAGATGAGTTCTTTTCAGAACTGGTGATAGTCAAAACGTAATATACAAAGGTTCTTTTGAGGACTGCTTGCTTCAATATTTCTGGTAAACAGAGTGTCAAAACGTACTGCGATCAAAAGTTCTTTTCAGAGCTACTTGTTTCAATGTTCTTCTTTTTCTTCTTTAATCGGTCCCTCATTACTGAAGATCGTGGTCTCTGAACCCCTTTAAGCGGACAATCTGCCGCCACTTGGTCAGACCATCGTGTTGGCTATTATATGAAATGAAACCACCCACGCCATGTAAAATATTTACTTATTAATTTACATAGGTATTAACAAAGTTGCTTAACAGGTCCACTGGTACTCCTATTAAAGCCCGCGAGAGTACAGTTAACTCATCTCCGAATTATTCGAATGGGTGACTTTATTAGTGCCAATAAAACAGGCAGACTCAAGTACTGTTGGGATTTCAAGTATGGGGAGGATACCACAAGCGAATACAAATTTATATTTTTCCCCGTTTAGCCTGTAATTTAGAATGGTACTCAGACATGCATCTAGATTTAAAACTAATTTTGTAGAAGGTATGTCTGTTTTAGTTAGAGATTCGTAGGTAAGCATGGTTCTTCAGGTCAACAAAGAATTTATTTTTCGAAGGTGTAGAATGTATGGAACAACGATGCTCATGCAATTGGTGTTTCGTTCCATTTATCTCTTGCTTCTACGGGTATGAAACAGCCAAATTAAACTGTCTGGGATAATATTAGTACCAACAAAAAAGGAGTCTGCAAAATGCAGAATTATGAGAAAATTCTCTTGCTCATATTGTGTAGAAAACATCAAAACAATGCGAGAAAATATCATTGGTTGCATTCCTTATTCATTTCACATTACCAATATTATAACAGTTGATTGCAAAACAAGAAAGTATTATTTGCATACAACGAATATTTGTTTCATGATGTCAATAAAAATAATTGTTTCCAAATTTATCAAATGGAAACCTAAATAGGCAATGCTATTTGTAAAACAGTTTCATAAAAATCCAATCACTTATGTCGATACATATTTGAAAGCAGAACCAGTGTACAATAAATGATTTAATTCCCAGTAACTAATTGGATTGGGCTTCCAACTAAAATGCTCTCGGCGAGACCAGTAAATAAATACGATTGAGCACCAAACGGCAAAATAACCAATCGAATTCAATTACTACACACCTCGCACTATGTATTAAGATCTGCCGATTGAACGGGCAGAGTCGGATTAGGTGGGAAAAATTCCATTTTCAATTAACGCTTGCTTGTTACCAGGGGCCAACATAGAAGGGAATTGGTGAAATTGCCCAGCGCGGCTGCGACACGACTGCTAAATTGCTCGAAACTGTTTGCTCGAAAATATATTTTATTTTCGTGTTGTAATCCAGCCCCGCCGTGTTAACTAGTGCAGACACTGCCTTTTTGCAACAGGGCGTCGGGTTTCCTTAATTCCAGGCTTTTTGCCCAGCAAATGATTGTTTGGCTTTTAAGGGGCAAAGGCAAAAATGAAAACCGGAAGGTTTTGGGCATGTGAAAGGATTATGTACCTTCAGTGTTTGTAAAGTTTCCGCTGTTTAGATTCCCACTTCACTTGTTACAAAACTTGAGGTAATGTAAGACAATTACTTTCAAGTATAACACACAACAATGTTGTAGATTCCAAAGTTCTACTTAGGTACACGCAAGGCAACTTCCAAGTTTACAAACTCATAATTACGTTTCATTGCTGTTGTACAAACTTTTGGTTATGTGGTGAACATAACAGCGAAGAAGAAATTAAAATGCCTCTTTGTAACTGCCTCGACTGTAAAAAACTAAGCAAATAAAAATGAAAAATGCCACTTCGGTCCCAAAAATAATCACTCAACTTCACACTGTTAAAAGGACATAGAAAGAGCATTATCTCCATAGTAGAGTAGCTAAGTAAAAACCTCGTATCGAAATCGTCCGGGAATCGTCACGTGGAGAATTGGCACTATGAGTATGTTTCCCTCGCTTCGCTGTTAGGGTTGCAAAAAAAAAAGTTTTGAAATGTCAGTGTCATTCAACACCAGATGTTTTTTGTTTGGAAAAGGACGCTTTGCAATTTTGTGGATGAAAGTCAATGTTTTTTGATTTAGTCTGGTAAAACCCACGTCATTCTACATCCTCATATTTTTTGGTGTACTTGGCATTTAGAAATTAATACATAATAGGTATTAATTTATAATAGGTATTTATTCGCTGGATGCGAAACGCACAGGACTGTTCGACGGGGTGTCACTTGGAGAAGACCTATGTCCAGCAGTGGACATATTTCGGCTGAAATGATGATGATGTCACAATAGGCACGAGAATAACGTATGAAAAGTATGTGCCTATGTCAAACGATGGGAAGTTTATGTTTGCCCAAACCACATGACACAAAACGACCAATTTGGTCATTTAAATGACATCATATTTTAGTTATTTAGTGTCGGTCATAAAATTCTAAGAACTTGCATGGTGCTTACTAAATGCCTGACTAAATTATGCCGGATATGTGCTAAGCAAGTTCTAGGAACTAAAAGCAGCATATTATTAAAGCTTTACGTCTATATTTATACGTCATCAGACTGCTAGTTAAGTATTTTAGGCGGAAGTATTTTAGATACGGAAATTGAGGATTAGTTATCTGGCATACTTGATACTTAATTAGAGGAATAGGTATATTTCAATTGCACGCTCTATTTTTACTTAACACAAGCATTTTCCCCGTGAGTCCCGTGGCTGATTTCATAGGAAGCGTGCATTTTTCCGGGATAAAAAGCATGCATTGGCATTTACCGACAGTCTATCTTTCTTTATGTTTTTATGGACTCGCAGGTATTTTCAGGCATGTCATTCTTTGTTTTCCGTGGGTAATCTTCATAAGGCGCCTGGAGTTTTGGGGAAAAGATCAGGAAGTGTGGGATTTTTATCTCACTAACACCACCCCAGTGATCACCATCAGCACTTGTAAGTCGTCACCGTCATCTCTTAAAATACCACTCCGGAACCCTCTCTGTGCAACGCATGTTGAGGCACATCCCTGGGGAGACTGAGAAGCGGCTCCCTTGAGCCTCGCTGTGCACGGCAGCACGTGGTCACTGTGCCACCGTCTTTCCTGGAGTCACTTGTTGGGCGGACAGATCCCCAATCTGGCCACCCGTGACCCCGCCTGCCAATGATGCAGGCAGGGTGTCGGCGTTTTAGATGGCATCGAGGCGGTTGCCTACATTTTTCTGTCTCTGCCAGCATAGCCCTCACAACCGCTGGTCTCGCCCGATCCACGCGACCGGTTACGAAGACCTGCCGCTCAGAGGCCCACGCTGGACACTCATCGAGCGTATGCTGTGCAGAGTCAAGGTCGCCTCCGCAGTGATGGCAATTTGCCGTGGTCTCTCGCCCAATTCTGTTCAGGTACTACAAACAAACTATTTTACCTCTTTACTAAATTAGTTCAGATAAGGATTTACGCCTTACCTTAGTCTAGCGTCGGTCGCTTAATACAAAATGTTCCTTATTTTTAGGGTTCCGTTCCTTAAATAGAAAAAAAGAAGCACTTATATTTTTACCGGAAAACGAAATCTAAAAGCTGAATATCGCACAACCCTAAAGGAAGGGTACCAGTATAATCGGTTTCCTGCATACCTCTTTTGTACACGGTGCTCTTAAATATGGCTGCACCAGAAGCAAAAAGTTCAAATTGCTTTAACGGCCACTTGCATATAATTGTCCCTCGAACGACACTATACAATGGTGAAACACGAATCTATTGTGAAAATATGGGGTTTTTACTTTGTCTAAAAAGCGATTGCATTTAATGAGCACTCAATTTTTTTTCTTAGCAGAATTTTAGAGTAATTACAGAGGAAAATTATTGCAACTTTTTTAACTAATCTGACATTAATCTTATATTAATACTTGTAGGCTTTTTAACAATCAATAGACATAAAGTTAAGGCAGTCTTGTTTAGTTTCAAACACGACCCGTTTTGACAGATAACTTCATTTCAGGCAGTTGTAACTCGCCTTTACAGTAATAAATAATTTTGAATTATAACATTCACAGAATCATTACCTATTCACACCATGCAACCAAATCTATATTAAAATAAACTGGGATTTTAATATTAACAATTCTCTACGCAACCCTAAAAGCTAATATATATATCGCAGGGATATGATGAAAACAGGGAATTGATCAAATCTCTCTAAGAGCGAGCGCAGCGAGCTCGGGAGCTTAGGGCACCCCGACACGGACAGGTTAGGTTCGAAGGGGATGACGGGAGCTGAAGTGAGCGAGCAAAGCGAGCGAACTCAGCTCCCGTCATCTCCTTCGTGTTAGGTTACTTTAGACCCTGCATACAGAAATAGGAGCCCCGCGCAGCGGGGCTCCGTCGGCTCTGCCACACAAATACTAATTCAACGTACAAAATAAACCTTTAAATTACTACAGAAAAGTTATTTTTGTCATTTCACTGAACCAATTTTGCTTAGAGATTTGATCAATTCCCTGTTTTCATCATATCCCTGCGACATATATATAATTTAGATGCGCCGCAGCGTTGATAGTAGCAAAATTAACAGTAAATGACATTTTCTTACAGGTACTGATGACACACATTAGAGACGATAAAATGCAGTTGTGAAATATTATGTCAACTTTAAAGGGTTAATAAAAACCAATAAATATGCCTAAGGCATTAAGTCCGCCTTTGTACTTGTGAATCAAGTGTTAATAAATAAAAATATTTGTCTCACAAAGAGACTATTTTTTTTTTGGTTTTATGTAAGCTTTACGGTGTACGGTTCTTGGCATATATTAAAGCTGTGAGAAGTAGTTCCACTTTATTTATGTCATTATAAAATTGTCGTGGAAATCGAGGAAGAAGTTTATGGGTATCTAGTCAGAAGACCGAAAGTCTAGCAACCTGTCTTAGCAAGGGGTATCGAAGTTACCAGTAACTGGATTGTGGAGATGTAAAAATTCATCATCATATTCATCAACCTTTTAATATTGGCTTATGTTTAACTTGCCACCAGATATAGTAACATATAACAGACAAAAATAGTAAATGATCACCAAAATTAAACCCGCATCTTATTGTAAAATTATAACCAAAGTTTTAACATCTCGCTATCCTGTTTAGGCAAAATGACTCCAAATAAATCATTGTTAACCCAAAAGTAGTAAATGATCACCAAAAGTAGTAAATGATCACCAAAATTAAACCAATGACCAAAAAGATTATAAAATTTCTGGGAGCAACTTGGAAGTAGCGCTCGCCGGCCGCTGCCGCGGCACCGCTCGCTTTGCTCGCTCGGCTCGCGCGCGGTTGGTCACAGTTCTAACCTAACCTAACCTATTTTACAACATTAAATAGCGCAATAATTTGCTATTAAAATTTGGTGATCAATTTACTAAATTTGGTGATCATTTACTATTTTTGTCAGTATATTACTAGATTTGGTGGTTAGGGGTTATCGTCACAAAGTTTTTTTTGGTGGTCATTATATTTATTCCCTTTAATATTCCCACTGCTGAGACACAGGCCTCATCTTTGTAAGAGGGAATGGGCCGTAATACACCACGCGGGCCCAGTGCGGGTTGGTGGATGCCACATGTCTTTGGTTTTAGGACATGCCGGTTTCCTCACGATGTTTTCCTTCACCGTTTTGAGAGCAATGATGATAAAATAATTTACACAAAGTAAAGCACCTGCCTGGGTTCGAACCCACGACCTACAACTTGTAAGTCGCGGCCGTTACCACTGGGCCACCACAGCTCTGATGTAAAAATACTGATTTGCAACTGCACCTGGATTGATTAGCAGTCGACCCCAAAACAGTTGGCAAAAGGCAAGGCAGTTGATGAAAATAGTCATGGAAGTCAATTTTCTCACCCCAGCCCTAGAATCATCCAGAATCGCTAAGTTTTTACGTTAAGAAGAATTTATTTATAAAAAATAATCAATTGTAAAGTGAATATACTTTCTGTTTGTCTGATGCATGTATGTATTTAAAGGTAGGTACATTTGAACAATTTAATGCAAATAAGCACGTGATACTTAAATAACTTAGGTCATTCGATCATTGACAGGTAATGCAGACAGGAAGCTCGTGCATTCATATTTAAATCAAGGAATTGATTTGTGTGCTACATTCGAATTCAAATCATTTCCATGTGACTTCATAATAAAGATTATTTTTAAAGCAGATATTTGCGAACAGATCATTCATTTTCATTGCAAACAGAAGATCGATACATACTCGTACTTAAGACGACGACTAACGCCAACGACCTAGAGGGAACAAAAAGCGCACTCGTTTCAAACCCGCGCAACCCAAAATTTCGTAGATTTTTGTACTTTCCTTATTATTCTATGACTTTAAAAAAAAGCGTCTCATCAAAATGTAGATAATTAAATTGTCTATGAGATGGTGTTAATTTCATTAAAATACGCCCAGCGGTTTTGGTGCGATTAGAAGACATAACTTATTACATAACTAATTTGCTTAGATCAAATTATTAAGAAAATGGTCTAATATAACATATATTTTTTCCAAAAAATTACGATAAGCCATTTAGACGTGATTCTCATTTTAAAATCAGCTACTCAAGGGAATCGGCGCCTTAATATTAGAATGATGAGACTAGCTTTAAATTTTACCAAATAAACTGCTTGATTGTGTTATTTTGGGAACCTATGTCTCGCGGCCTTCAAAACAAGAGTGAACATCTACTGGGCTCACCCATTTCATCGTAAACCTAATCCATCGTTATCCATCAGGCGAAATCAATGTCAAGAACAAGCTCTTATAGAATAAAAAAATACTTTTTGTATGCCCCGGGAATTATTGCAAGAACCTTTTTATTTGCGCTTGACCACTATCTCACCTGATAGTAATACTACCTACTTGTATTCTGCAGAACCTGGCTCCTCTAAGCTAGCTAGATAATCAAATCATTCAAAATAAAGAGAATTCTGCGAACAAGACAAAACCTTTTCTCTGTTACGAGTACATAACCTTTAATAGGCAGACAATAAACCATCCATTTATTACGTCCCAATAATAATAATCGTTCCATAAGTCTTCGTTAAAATGCGGCCTCACGAATTCGTAGCAAACGCTTATACTTGTTGACAAAACAAACATGAAAAAATCCACCAACGATTTTCATCCGATCTCGGCCCGTCCCCAATCAAGGACAACTTGTTTGTCTAATAAACAAAATATCCTTTTGGACGGAAAATAGTACCTTCGTTGCTATGGTAGGTGTTTACAGGATGTCTTGTATGTGTAATTCCATTAAAGGTCGAGGTCAGCCCGTAAGGCTGGATTCACACGGCATTGCACTCCACGTTTTTTTGCAGTATAATGCTAGGAGAATACGTCACAGATCATGACACCGCACGTTTTTTACAATATTACTGCGAGATGTTGCCGTTAGATAAAATGTGCAGTACAATGCTGTGAGAATCATGGCTAAGCTGTCACGCAAAATGTTTGATCCGGCAGTGTATGTGCTTGATAACTAGACAATACTGACCTATTGAATAAACCTACATTACGATTATTATTACTAAACTACCCCTTTAAGCCCAAACGGCTTAAATTGTCATGCATCTAGTAATCACACTAATATATCACACTTCACACTAATATTATAAAGGCGAAAGTCTGTGAGGTGTATGTTTGTTACTTCTTCACGCTCAAACGGCTGGACGGATCTGGATGAAATTTGGCACAGAGATAGATTATAGTCTGGAATAGCACATAGAATACTTTTTAACCCGGGAATCCCCTCGGGATAATTTTCGACTTTCACGCGGGCGAAGCCGCTGGCAGAAGTCTTATAATTATTGTTATTTTTTTTGTTCGTATGAATTTTCTGGATGGTGTAAAACTTTGCCTTAGGCTATGGCAAAAAAAACCAGGGCCGTCTAAAAACTTTTTGGGTCAGCGGTATCTTCAAAGTCGCGAGAATTACCCGAATTATGGCAGAAGAAAAGGAAGGCCTACAGCAGTGTGTGATTCTGTACCTATATACTTTCGCAACCCATACTGTGTTTATTTATATCAACACGATTTTGAAAGATCCACACGAATTGCGTAACAACCTTTATGAACTAGAGGTAAGACGTCACATGAGTATGAGTCGTAAAATTCGGCACCATATTGTACACTGCCGTGCCTATACCTACTTGTTTTACACTTTTGTTTACCTTGGGTATGCAAAGAACTCGATATTATAATTTATGTATTATGTAAATAAGATGTTAAAGAGAAGATACTTTGTGTTTACAGCAAAAAATTTGAGAAAATGTTTAAAAAAAAATGCTTCAATAAAAAAAAGTTTGTAACATATTATGTTAACATCGCTCCTGTATTACCCGAAGAGTTTTGGAGAGACACTTCGGCAATTATTTTGGAGTCCTATAGGGGCCGAGCTTATTGCCATCCACTGGCCCAAACCCAGTTATTTTTTATTTTTTATTATCGCGTTTCACCACTTTCTCGCCTGATGTTAAGCGATGATGTGGTCGACGGTGAAGCACGCTTGCCTAGAAGCAACCTATTCACTCTTGACTTAAAGACCCCTAGGTTGTAGCTTACAGGAAACAAAGACTCCGGCAGGGAATTCCACTCCTTAGCTGTGCGCACAATGAAAGTATTCGCAAAACGCTTTGTGCTTATGGGTGAGATGTCCACCATGTACCGATGGCGCATCGTAAGTCTTGTAGTCCGATGATGGAATCCATCGCACACTCCCCGAAATACAAAAATAAAATACTTATTTCATAATCATCCATCTTTTCTTTGCCGATGTTATTCCTTAAATAAACAAAAGAACGCTTTCTCTGCTAATACAAAATGAAACGCCTATGTTTACAAGACGCTTGCCAAAACTGTTTACTTAGCAAATTGGTTTATGTACTACACCGAATCCAATCAATGTGAACAAAGTCATAACCGAATATTATACCCACGTATCTACGAATCTACGTTACTATAGTAATATGAATGTCATAAAATATGTAATATGTGGTTATCTTAGCAGTAAAGAAAACACGGAGAACAAATAAAGACACACGTACAAACAATTCATTAAAGTGACTCATTTGACGTTGTTTATTTAAAGTAGGTAAAAATACATCATATAAGGGTTTTATCTCTACGTTTAATCTTACTTTTATGTCATGTTTGTACCTCGAAGGCAAAAGTATTTTCAAATAAGCTTCTATTCAAAAAACCTTATTCAGAACGTTGATTTGTCTGCGAAACGTTAATAAAAACATCCGTAAAAACATAAACCTCAGACGCAAATAAAAATATTTTTCACTTTACCGTAGATGTCGTATTTTTTTAATTTACCTTCGCAAAGTGTACTGGAAGGAATAAAACAGTTTTATTCTAAAAGAACATAAAGGCTCACATCCACAGTTAAGTGTTTTCCACCATCCAGAGGCACTCGGTAGAAAATTGATATAAACTTGTTGTGGGGCCCCGCTACGTTTGCTCAGGTGACGACGGTGACTTATTTGTTTTATCGTGAACAAACGACTATCACTCCAAAAGGTTTAAGTACAAAGTCTATATTCCATTGTGTTGAATAATAGAAGCCAGAAAAATGCACCCTGCACACGGTTGGCATAAGTCTTGAGTATAAATGTTGTTCGCGAGAAAACAAGTAGTGTGAAATAGCCCGCTCGCGATGGAGACGGCGTACATGCTTTAAATATTTGAGTACGTTATGCTTTAGGAATATTTATTTAGTATGACGCCACTATAACAGCACCCACATGGCGTATAAAAAGGAATTTTATGGGAGTTGAACTGACCAATATAGATTTACCAGAATTGAAAATGAGAAAATAAAACATGACGAAATAAAATGTTTCTTTTTTATGCGACGATGCTTGAATCACTATTTATCTTTAACAAAATTGCTTCGAGCACTACGATCACAAACATATTTTTTTTTTTATGATTGATTGAAGTTCGAGCAAGATAGTAGTCATGTGACGTGTATGTAGTTTATTGCTTTAGATGCAACAAGTGCTGAAAGTGACAATTTCCTCACCCATTTTCTCGGCGCGGCTGCAAATGCCAAATTTCCGTCCGTCGATTCTTACAACAAGCGAGAGAGTAGACTGTGATTCACTCGATATTTCCTCTCGACCTTTCGAGGATATAAAAGGCCTAATGACAAAAGCCTACGACAAATGGCTCCCATTCAATTACCTAATAAAACCGCAGCGTGTCCGATAAATTGAATACGGAGATCAAAATTCTGTACGCGCCAAGAAATATGTCTACATAACGAAGACAAATCAAAGTTTCGCTGACCTGGCATGGCGGATGGACACCCTTCTAAGACATAAGACAGAAAACCATTAAGTCGAGATAGTGGTATTTATCTTTGCTGTCCCCCGTCTACCTTCAGAGTGACGTAGACACTTCGATTAAAGGCAAGGCAAGGCAAAGTACAGTAAATAAATTTTGTCGAGAAAATTTAAAGGAAAAATGCTGAATTGAGCGGTTTACAATGAGTGAAATTGAAAGTGGTTGGCAGTATAAAAAGAAAGGTTGCATTGTCGGGGCGCGGACGTCAAAAAGGATTGTGTGTTTACAACAGTTGAGTAAATACAGTTTACGTTGATTTTTGCTTCGTTCTTCGTACATATTTGCTTTTTTTTCAATACCGGTTCAAATGAATGAATGGGTTTCTAAAATTTTATGAAAACTCACTGTTCTGTAAGAAGAAATTCGCGTATGCTCAAAAAGTAATGTCGAATGTTTGAAAAAGCCAATATATTGACATATGTGGTGTGGGAGGCAGGGAAAACGTGTAGGTATGCGATAACAGCCGAAATGGTCGATTTATTTTGTTTTAGCATCCAGCCTGCTTCACACAAGCTTGGTTTTTCTGCTGATTTACTTAGAACACGAATCTTAAGCATATATTTTAGGAAACTGTACACAATATACAGATTTAGACGACAGTCTAGAGACGATTCATCATCATAGTCATTTCAGCCGAAAGACCTTCACTGCTGGACATATATTTAGACGTTTGCATTTAGGAAAAAGCTTCCAAATTTTCCTAGCAGTATTTTGCTTAGTACGTTACATTAAAACACAAAGAACAGTATATGTACTTAAAATTTGAAACAAACATGCGTCACTCGAGCTTGCAAAACGCGACTTGCAAAATTCTTTTATTTTAAATCATGGCTAATTTTGTACTATACGTTTTGTCCACATAGCTGTAGGTAAGCCATTAACATGCAAATTGTGCCGAGCTTGGACACGCAATGTATTATAAACCTTTCCTGTTTCAAAGGTAGAGAAGTGTCAGGAAGTGTCTAGTAGAAAAAAAAAAATAGGGAAAAGAATCCTTTATTTAGTTAATTATTTACTTTTATTATAAGTCAAATTTATTTATTTCAATTAGGCCAATAAGCGGCACTTTTGAACGTCATTTTTTTTATTTAAAAGTATAATTGAATTACCGACATTAAATTATTAAAAACCTTATAATTGTTCTATATAGCTCTACGTCGATTAGTCAGAGATTTCCATGAAATAAATATTTTTCTCTATACTTCAGAAGAGCTTTGTTAAATTGGAATTGGAATAAAGAAAAAAGCTTAGCAGAAACCTAGTTTGCCAGCAAGATACAAAAATATCTGGTTCTAAAAATACTTATTTTTTCCAATCTAAATAACATAACGCAGTTAAGATACTTTTTTTATCACTATTCGAAGTTTAAATGAGAAATCAAGAGAATTGCGTCATCTAATCGCTACACTCAAGAATACTTCAGGCTATATTGCTATATATCATTTATTTCAGGCGTGCGTGCTTCAGTTGCGTGCCTGAAGTATCGAGCCTCCTAATATATGTAAATAGCGGAAGGCTATTTATTGAAGTATATATACGCCAGTTTTATATATATATACAAATTGCGAAATTGCAGTAGGTAATGTTAATTTTATGAATAAGTAATTTCCAGTTGGCTGCTTAATTATTATTGTTAAATTAATTTTGCATGTCTAGATTGTATCTTGGTTGCCTTTAGTCGTTTCCCGTACGAACGCGACGATTACGAAAATCGCTGTTGGATATTCGTTTTCCTTCAATTCAAGCCTTTTTTCCATAGTATGATAGGCAGAAATCCTTACATGATTTTGCTTCATTTACGTTTATTCATCTGGTCGTACGCTTGCGTCGTTTAGGAATACTACGCACCTGACAATTCTGAATATCATCACTAATATAGTAGAGATTCTACAAAAAAAAAAAAAACATTCAAGTATCCTATCGCTCAATCAAAATCCACATTTAAGCTTCGTAAAATATAGGAAGATACGAAAGTCTTTTAAGCTATCACAATAGTAGTTTGTATATACTAAATCACCCGAATATTTTGCGCCATTTTTATTTAAACCATAGGCCGTATAAATCAAGTGAAGAGCTATAAAATCCAGCCATATAATTTTTATATCCACGATACGGAAGCTTACGATGCTTTATACATACGTATATATGTACGTTGATATGCCTACATACACGTGTGTATTTATTTGGATGCCTATCGATTACCTGTTTGAGGTCGGAACCGAATATGACCTATAT
Source organism: Anorthoa munda (assembly GCA_945859665.1). NCBI lineage: Eukaryota > Metazoa > Arthropoda > Insecta > Lepidoptera > Noctuidae > Anorthoa > Anorthoa munda. Next base: position 17,092,058 of record OX243908.1, read on the forward strand.
CTTACTGGTTTTAAATATAAATTTTAGGTAGAATCTTTTGTGGTTTGTTTTTAATTTTATTACGGCTTGTAGAGTTAAAAAATTAAAATAAACACTTAACGCAACGTTAACAAGTATAGTTTTGTTTTTAAAATGTAATACACCGAAAATATATAAAAGAATACAAAAAGCAAAAAAACAAAAAAACAGAAAAACACGATTAAAAAAAAACTTAGGAATAAAATTTTAGCAAGGTTCGGAAGTAATACACTGAACACATGTGCCCATCCTCAACGGAATTGCAATCGGTTAAATTTTGGCTTAAGCATTCAGGTGGAAATCTTTAACGAAATATAGCTATGTTTTTGTCCGTAGTAATTAAAAAGATAAATCAACAGCATAATTCTAACACAAAAAATAATGTGAATTAAAATATGATACTTCAGATAGCCGGCGATCCACGTTGGATGAACAACACCACTTTCAGTAGTACCGCTCCAAAACTGGATTACTGTCTGTGACCGTGCCGCAGTTCTCGTACCAAAACTCAAGCCGTTGAAAAAAATGTTCGAAACCTGTTGAAAGATGTCCGGAATCACGAAGACTCACACGCCTTGCCCGGGGGGTGAAGCCTGAGTCAGCCTCAATCAAAAATACCTACAGACAATGAAACAGACAATCAAAATTATAAAACCAAAGGGTCTGAAATATCAGAAGAAGCGACATTCCGAGGAATAATTGATAGGAAACGAGGAATGTCATGTCTCGAACCAGTCGGACCATTCCGCTCGTAATTTCCAATAACATTCGACGCTTTTATTAGCCACTATATACGTGGGAGTACACGATCGCACACCTGATGACGCTACTCGTAGACTTAAGAAAAAATTTAAACGCCAATGTAAAATTACTTTTTAATTCCATCACGAATTTCATTGTAGTGGCTAGTCATAAAAAAAAACAATTATGTTATCTTGTCAAGTAAAATTTTAAAACTTTGAAAAAAGGCCAACCAGTGACAAAGCAAAAAATAATAGGCTAAATCGATAAGGTTTGTGGCACAATGCATCTTACTTCTTACTAATATTATAAATTTGAAAGTTTAGATTTTTTTTTTTTTTTTTTTTACTATGTATAGGCCTGTGTTTGACCACAATCTCACCGTGGTCAGTGATGATGTGGCCGATGGTGGTAAGCACACAAAGCCTAGAAGGGAACTGGCTCTCAAGTGCTGCTGTCGGAACACACCGGAAGGTGCTTGGCGACAGATTTTCAACTTGAGGGTGGTTGCCAGCCAGGCGGGTACTACAAAGTACCCTACCACCGTGCTATGGTTTCCTCACGATGTTTTCCTTCACCGAAAGCTCAAGCTCATTGTAGGATTCGAACCCGCGACCTTCGTCTCGGTATCCGACGTCACTACCACTGAGCTAAAAACAGATAGATGATTATTGATTGATGATTAGATACATGTGTGTGATGTATGTTTGTTACTCAATCACGCTAGAACGGCTGAATGGATCTGGATGAAATTTGGCACAGACATAGATTATAGTCTGGAATAGCAAATAGGTGGTTTTTATCCCGGTATAATGTTCGCTTGGGATAAGAAAACACTTTTCACGCGGGCGAAGCCGCTGGCTGAAGCTTTTTCACAATGCCTGTATTCCCCAAAAGGCTATGTAGAGGTCTGGTGTATTTTTATTAGCTAGCGGTAGCATATGGTCTCTAAAACGCCACATAGGAACAACCATACATACATAGACCGATAAACACATTACCATCCTTCGGCAGTCGGGTAAAAAATCTATATAATAACATTTGCTTGCCCCGGATATCGAGCCCAGAACAGTGCTGCCAACTTAGCGCTTTCAGCGCCAGATCTAGCGTTTTTTTTTGTCAATAGCGCGTTCTAGCGCCCAGCGCTAAATCTAGCGCTTTTTGAAGCTTTGGATTTTCTTTTAAAAAATATTAACTGCGCAAACTATCAACTTCCAAACGACGTGTCAGCAATTTTTTTGTTTGCAACCATTTAGCGCTTTCTGGCGTTTTTGCTTAGACGAGTTGGCAGCACTGGCCCAGAATCTCATCCGCGGCTGTAGCGCTTGTGATTTCTAGACCAAAACCGTTTCCTTTTTATAAATTCTGTAATAAAAACTGAAACTGTATCAACCACGTCATCTTGCTGTCATAAATATGTTTCGATGAATCTACACCGATGAATCAATCAAGACTATAAAACTACAGATACAGATGACAGTAATAATCTTTAGTCACAATGCAGTGACTACAAAGGAAACTATTTCCTGACGTGACTAATGTTCAAGTCCTACCCCAAGCAAAATCACGCAATTTAAAAATACTAAACGTACTTCTGTACGTACTACAGGTAACGGTAACAACCTTAAATCTCTATCTATGAGTCACGTGAAAGGTTCAAGGATTTTCACAACAAAAAATGCTTAATTAGCAACTTTTTATACCATTCATCGTTATGATATCAGCCTGGGAATCGCATCTGCTTGTGATATTATACATTTCACGTTTGGCAATCGTGGTACGAAAGATAATTTAAAAATTGGTTGAATGATCAATACATGACAAATCAACAGGGTTTTAGCAGTCTGGACTTTAGATAATAAGAGTTATCTTTCAATGTCTGCGGGAATACCAAACCATTTCCTGACTATGTGTCACGTCAATTATATGATAAATCTTTAATACTAGCCTACCTTCCATTAATCTTTTAACCTACCCCAACTGACTCACTCTGATAAAAATAATTTAAACAAAATAACAGTAGCAATCTAAATTGTATCTATGATTCATACAAAAGTTCAAGGTTCATGCAAAAACTACTACAATAGCTGTAAAATTAGTACATTTTCTAATATTAGTCACGAACCATTACCCCGCCTAGGTGGGTAAGTATCTACATCAACCATAGAACGAAATGCCCCAATTCCAGTATGAGTCACCCACGAACGGCCTTCGTTGGTTATAAATGATGCCTTGTACGAGTATTTTGCATAATATCGATCGTTCCAGGAAAAGGTTATTAATAAGTGTTATTTTTGTACTGATGTATGATTCCTTTTTTTCCTTATCGCTGTGACGAAATATCTAAGTGATTTAAATAATAATGTGAGGTGAATAGAAAGGGAAAACGTTGGAGTTAGTGCCAGTACTGTTACTCATTGTCGCATTGTATGCTAGTGTCATAGTACTCTAAACAGGCTCTACATATGTTTAATACCAGTACCTAACAGCCTTCAGTGTGTTATCATATGCTGTGTTACATTGTGGTTTTCCTAAATGTATGTACGCACGTGGTTGCCTCTCCTTACCATGTTTTGTAGTACAGCCGAATGGGATACCTTATTGCTGAGCCTTAATTTTATACATACCTACCTAGATATTTTCTTTGATTTCGTTTTGCTTGAATCATTTATGTACAAACAAAAAGAAAACTAATGCAATTTATTTTTATTTTAACTAAGATTATTAAATAAAACCCAAATAATTTTGTTGTTTGGTTGTAACTTCTGCCAGTCGCTTTTTGTGGCTACTTTTCACAGAAGTTTTCAAAATGAAGTTTCTACCAACTTAGTCAATCTAGTTAATAAAGCATGATATTATCCTTCCACCTGACTGCATCTTCCAACCAAAGTTTTAATAAAGAAACAAAAATAGACAACGATTCATATTTCTTTTGGAAACCACAAGTGCTTCTCGCCTTACCGGGAAACTTATAAATAGTCAAGTCTTCTTATAACTAATTTTACTCATGAAGTTTTCTTAGCAAAAGTTTTCGTAGAAGCCCTTTGATTTCGGGAGACTACAAAGTGTATGGTTAGCAACAACAAATTAACTACTTTGCTTGCGTACGTTTAATCTCCTTTGCATATATTTACATTATTAATTGATCGACATAGGAGCATTTATACAACACGTGATATTTGAATTTAAAACTAGTTTTTTGCAAGTTAAAGGTCATTTTCGTTGACTTTTGTTGTCATTTGCTTAAATGGTTTGAACATTATGAATTTGATAGGATTTCGCATGTCAATGCTAAAATCATATAAACACTTTAGTGTTGACAATATCATGGATAATATGATATCAAAATATTATGTTAGAAATATTAGCCGCAAGATCACGTACAAATTCAATGCCGAATTCTGTCCGCGTGAATATATACTTACTACCCTACATTTACAATACTTACTATGACAAACTGAACAAAATAAGAGCTCACGTCTAAAGCGAGCTGTTATTTGCCTATTTTCTTGCGCCGACCCTACATCAAGTTGGTATTGTTGATCGAAGTGAGAGCTAGAAAAAGTCTAAAGATGGTATTTCTTTGCTATAAATATCTTAGCTATGGACCTTATTGAGTGGTACCTTCTTCTTCTTTTCGTGTGGCCAGATCTGGTGTGAGAGTTAATTAAGTCGACTCTGGGAACCCCACAGGCCTCTGACTTGGTTATTTCAGACTTACATTAACTATATAAGTCCAGGTTTCCTCACGATGTTTTCTTTCACCGTTGCCAGTGATGTCCAAGATAAACTTAGAAAGTACATATGAATTTGTAAAATTCACATTGGTACTTGCCCAGATTTGAATCCATTACTTCAAGCTCGAGAGGTGAGGCCTTAGCCACAGGACCAACACGACATATAAGTGGTTTAAAACTGGTAGTTAATCTGGATAACAACTTGCCTAGCTTTCCAAGCTCCAAATAATTAGCTCTTATCAACAATTAAAGGTTTAACTTAACGAAATTATTATAATATTACCTTCATCGATTTTTTTTCTTACCATACCTACACCATACGGCCCCATGCATAATTCCCACGTTAATGGGTTATGATTCAAGAATTTACATCTAAAGAGAATCATTGCAGAAAAATCTGCGTTCGTCCGCTTTCTGTGCGTCATTACGGTTCCTGGTACAAATGTTACTTTGAAATGGTCTTAGAACACGTAATTATGTTAAATTAATATTATAAATGTGAAAGAAATCTGTCTGTCTATCTTTATATTTGTCACGACACTTAACTTTTTTTTTCTACTACCTTGTCTATTATGGAACACATTGCCTAAGAAATTCGTTTCGAAATATGAACATTTAGACACAAGATTATAAAAAACAAAATTACATTATAACAGTAACGAAATGACTTTTGTATGGATCATTATGTAACTGGCAGAATGATACTGAACCGCGACACCTCTCGAAAAAGCGCGCGTTGATTGTGTGTATATAGTTTGTGGTTTTTAGTCTGAACGTTTATAATAAATTGTTGTTGGAACTTATTTGCATTTGATTAAATAAGCTCATCAGGTAGTAGAAAAAGAATTGTTCGTGTCTCGCATAAAAAGGCTTTATTTTAACACTCGCATGTAGTTTTCGACGTTTGCCTTCGGCTAACAGTCGAAATTGGCAACATCGTTCGTATTAAAATCTCGACTTTTTATGCTCGACACGAAATATACTATTGTTGAATTTCGACATCGATTTGACCTAGGGGATGAACATAAGACACTTTTATCCCGGGAATACGGTCCGATAAATTCTGAATGTCATGCAGGCGAAGCCGCTGACAAGAGTTAGTGTAAAGTGTGTAAGTAGTAGTAGTAGTGTGTGTTAGTGTGTGTGTGTGTGTGTCTTTAGATGATTAATGTTAAACGATTTTTTATTAAGTTTGCAATGTCATGTCCGTTCGTCTGTCCCTTGCTTTACTTAAGAGGATTGGCAATGTCAAAAGGATGAAGTACAAAAAACGTTAGTCACTGAATGTCATCTGGTACGGACTTGCATCATATTTTTTGTGACGAAACTTCGGACTTGTTGTCATGTCTATCGTTTGATATCGATAGTTAAGATAGCCTAATCATGGTTATTTGCTCTGGGGGAAGTATCATCGAATATTACGTCATACTATTTCAGTATTTGAGCATTATTTCGACATAATTATGAAATTCACATGCAATGAATATCAAAATCGATACTCTCTAACACAGAGTGGATGAAAAGCCCTTATTAGCAATAATAAAAATGTAAAAGTCTGTATGTTTGCTAATCAATCACGCCTCATTGGCTAAACAGATTTGGATGAAATTTTAAGTACAGGTCTGAATTAGGATACTTTTTTATCCCGATAACTAATACGTTCCGACGGAATAATTTTCGACTTCCACACGAGTGAGGCCGCTTGGAAAGGTTAGTGGTTCATAATTTTCTAAAACGCTTATAAATACCATTACATTTCTCACGCAATTTTGTATGCTTTTCCCTATAGATCTTATCTTATTTCGCCCATTCTTTAAAGAAAACAATTCGTAAAGATTACCACCAAACGAAAAAACCAGCCAAGTGCAAGTCGGACTCGCGTACGAAGTGTTCCGTACTTGGTAAATTGCGGTTTATGATTTATGACGTATTAAAAAATAACTACTTACTAGATCTCGTTCAAACCAATTTTCGGTGGAAATTTATATGGTAAGGTACATCATATATTTTTTTTTTGTTTTTTCATTCTCTTATTTTAGAAGTTACGGAGGGGGGTACATTTTACCACTTTGGAATTGTCTCTCGCGCAAACTATTCAGTTTAGAAAAAAAATATATTAATAACCTCAATATAATTTTTTAAGACCTATCCATAGATACCCCACACGTATGGGGTTAATGAAAAAAAAAATTCAGTTTCAGTTCTAAGTATGGGGACCCCCAAAATTTTGTTGTTTGTTTTTCTATTTTTATGTGAAAATCTTCACAGAATACATCTACTTACCAAGTTTCAACAGCATAGTTCTTAAAGTTTCGGAAAAAAGTGGCTGTGACATACGGACGGACAGACAGACATGACGAATCTATAAGGGTTCCGTTTTTTGCCATTTGACTACGGAACCCTAGAAAACCGGAAACACTCTCCATTGCGATACGCATATTCTCTACGCTGCGTATTCTCTAGAGCAGAAATAAATTTGGTAAAAAATACACATTTATCATCCGTGTTGTACCGGGTTGATCTCTTGCAGGGATCAGCGAGATTTATGACGTGAAATGACGTTCCTGATCGGTGTAGGAACGCATATTTACGGGCCCTTTCGTCTAGGTTATTTTTTGTGTCTATTAGAGAGGGTCTGTGTCTTTATTGTAGCGCAGATAAGGAGATTGGTCTCTTCATCAAACATGGCAATGTTTTTGTGTGTGTTAGAGAGAGATTTTGTTAGTATACTACTAGAGCTGAAGATTGTCTATCAGTTAACAGTATTTTTTTAACGGTTCCGTACCCAAAGGGTAAGAAAGGGACCCCATTACTAAGACTACGCGGTCCGTCTGTTTGTCTGTCTGTCCGTCTGTCACCAGGCTGTATCTCATGAACCGTGATAGCTAGATAGTTAAAATTTTCACAGATGATGTATTTCTGTTGCCGCTATTACAAAAAACACTAAAAATTATTGGGGCTGCCATACAACAAACGTGATTTTTTTGCCGTTATTTGCGATAATGTTACGGAATCCTTCGTGCGAGACTCCGACTCGCACTTGGCCGGTTTTTAATACTACTCAGAGCTGAAGATTGTCTCATCTCTATCAGTCTTTTGTTATTATTGCAGTGTTATATACATATAATAAGTGGAGGATATTGCATAAGTGTCATGGTTGCAACTTATAAATTATTAGACCGTCGATCGCCAGGATTGCAGTAATTCTAAGAAGTTTCGAAGGACGCTATGTATCAGAAATACAACTGAATAGGAATAGATTCTGATTAAATTAGTATTACTTGTTCTTGTGGTTTCTTGCACGGATTTTCCACGAGATTTATAGTAGGAACTGATGCAATTTTTTGTGTCAATTTTTTATTTTGTAATTACACATACGTTTTTAACTAATTGATTCTTAAAAATATTGGCCAAACGTGTTCGAAATAAATACTAAAGAGTACGTGAACCTTAAGTGCTCAACGTTTTACATCAATAATCTCTTTTACAAGATCACAGTTTATAAATACCCGGAGTTTGCAATGAGTAAACTCTGACCCTCGTTCACAATCTTGTTCGACCCCGGTAAGGCTTCGCATGTATGTTTCTCCATTGTTTTACCACGTGATGGTAAGAGCCTTGTATGCAGAGATTATCTGTTATGAATGAATTGAAGACTGAATTTATAATCGATTTATTATATTTTTGAATTTTGAAATCATTCTACGATTACCTCACCCATGCTTTCTGAGACTAATTAAATTTTGATGTTTTATTTTAGGTAATAATAGTAGTTTATGCAATGGTCATATAATAGGGGTTATTAAAACACGAGCGTAGGTTTATCACAGGAGGCGAAGCCGAATCTGATAATACTATTACGCGAGTGTTTTAATACATAATTATATACACTACTTTGTCTTTGCATACACTACTTTATCTTTACTCATACAGTTGAAATAAAACAAAAGTGGAAAGAGAATAAATATGTGGTATGGCGGGCAATTTAGATTCTCAATGCGCAGCGCGCGCATCCACAGACAATGACACTTCTTTTCTACATTAAGTCAATGAGCCCATACGCGCCAGAAAATTTAAAAGTAAAAGTGTGCTATAAAAATTTAAAAAACATTTTCATAATCGGTTATCCGATCGGTTGTCCAGTTTTTGATTGAATGTTTTTATTACTCAGCACTCAGCTACACTATTGCTGAGTGTGATCGATATAAGATACCGGTTTTTAATCCCGAAAAAATGCACGATTAGGTTGGGAAGCGTACGAAACCGGGGAAAAGCTAGTCGTATATATTCAGGAAGCAAAATATATACAGTTTCGAAAGAGTTTCTACGTTTAGGTATTTCAAAGGAAATCAATTAGCGCTTGGTTTCAAATACTGGATTGGCTTTTTAACATTTAAATGTAGTCTTAATAGAATTTGCCTTTTTAGAGCTTTATCCGTATATTTTAGTTTTGTTTATTAAGTATCGAGTCCAACAAAAGCTCTTCAGAGTTACAATAAATGTAAAATTATTCTTATTCATATTTCCCTAGAGTTCTGTTTGTCTTAACATGGTTCCTGACTTTCCTTTCATTTTATTTATTTCTAACAAACATTAAAGCAGCTTTACGACTGGTCTGGCGTCCAAAAACTTCACTAAAGTACTGGCTGGGCACTCAGATTGCTAAAAATATGCAAATCACGGACGTAAACTTAGTCAAGTATGCCGTGTTCCTTCTAGGTCACAGAACCCAGGAGGATGGGAAATTTTATCTTCTAAGATACTTAGATAAGTGTCAAGGTTCACTTGACATCTCGGTAGGTTATTTCTTTAGCCTGGACAGCCTTTTGCATAATGCCCACTAAACTGCCCACAGTTAAAAGCATCTGCGACTATTTCGAGAATAACGTTCGGCATTGGCACTTTTGTGTACCTACCAGGTAGCTATATATTTTTCAACAGTTAACCTAAAAACTTTGGGAAATCGATTGGGTTTTCAGAGAATACTATTATCTGTAGGTATAGGTAGGTCATTGTAATATCAGATTGGAATATCGACTTATGACTAAACGGGTACCTTTCCTGAATCACTTTTGAGATTAGATTATGAACAGACCTAACTTTTTCAGAGTAGATATATAGGTGCCTACACAAGTACTACAGAATTATTAGGTACTTTCTTATGATATAAGTTTAAATAATTTAAACAATTGACTGCCAGTACCCACGTCCTAATTTCCAATAAAAAAATAGTTCATTGATCTGTGTAAGGTACTTGTAGGTTTTTAGAAAAAATACCTATTAAGTTTTAAACCTCTCTTGATTTTTATCTAAAGTAATGACATATTTTACTGCAAACCTACACTGCATCAGTGCCAATCTATACCTTAAAAATACCCAATACCACCCACACCCACTTTAAAAAAATACAACCCATTACACAGAACTAACTACTTATTTTTCACGGTGCTACCCACTACCCCAAGTACCCCATGCTACTCCCTGAGGGAGCCTTTCACCTTAATGACCGGGCCGGATCAATCTGCTCCCATCTGTAGCACGAGAGCTTGCGTGTCTCGGCACACAACTCATCCAAGAAGCCAGGCCATCTGAATAATGGACTCGGAGACACGCGACTTTGAGTGGATGTGGTTAAGTGAAACTGATTTGGATTGAAGAGAATTTGCGATGGAAAAAAAAATCGCGATCGTGAAGGGATAGGTGAAGTTGGGTTGTTAAAGAAGAGCAATGTATTCCTTCAGTTGTTTTTCTATGTGGTTTTCTTATTCTATAGACTGGCAATTTTCTAGGCACCTGATGGTTAATAGTTATCGCCGTTTAAAATCATTCAGAACATATGCAATGAGTATTTATTTGAAACTGGCTTCTGCTAGCAAATTCGGCCGCGTGAGAGTCGAAAATTATCGTAAAGGAACGAACTATATAGCGGGATAAGAAGTTATCCTTTGTCCTAATCCAGAACATGTTCTTTCCAGAACAGTTCAACCTTCAAATCAGTCCAATTTTCCACCTTCATAATATTAAAAGATAAAAAAAAATATTATGAACATAGGATTGAATGAAACCTATTCAGTTCTATTTTGAGCTAATTAATCATTGTGTTGTGCACCATTATGAAATAATGTGGGACTTTTATAATTGTGTAATGCATAAGGAATTTATCCTCAATGAATTCCCATAACATGTGGATAATAAAATAACAAATAATGGTCTCGATTTGTTTGCCTGTAATTTCAGAAATAAGCTGTGAAACAACAATACACTACTAAATAAATTTAACAATACGGTAGTAAACACTACCGTATTGTTAAATTTACTTAGTAGTGTAAACACCGACCCACTTTAAATTTGTTTGTTTTATTTATTTATTGCCATTTAAGTAAATACTGAAACAGGGCTCTGATTTATTCAAGGCCATTGGCCTAAATAAAGGATTACCTATTACTTGTCTACAAAGGCCCCTGGTCTTGCCATAATATTGAATCTTGCTATATTGAATTAGGTATTAAATTTATTATAGCAATTTGCTGATACAAAATCCGTCCATAAAATTATATGATTTTGTCTTTTCAGTTTTGCTACTGCTATATCCTAAATTCTAAGGAAATTAATTATTGTGGCGGTTTTGTTGAGGGAATAAAGTAAGTACAACGAAATTTTGGCCTAAGTTATATGCTTGGTATGCATGTTTGGTATATTCTTAGTGTATGTGGAATTCTAAAATTATTGTTGGGAACACTGCTGTACACACTGTCGAAACAACACACTCAACCGACTTGTACTCCATTGCACCAACTTTAAAAAAATACGATCAAAGAACTATGACAATAAAATACACAGATATAATTCTAGAGGTCATATATTTAGGATAGGATCCTATGTATGATCCTATAAATATGATACTGTTATAACCTTCGTACTGGATGAATCGATTTACATTTTGTTTCTATACAAACAAAAGTTTATAAATAACTTTTACCTACACTCACAACGTAATGTTCCAAATACGAATTCAAAAAATACTGTATAAACACGTACTTTATATTCGTGGATAGGTAAAATTAAAAAAAAAACCATTACAGTTCAACATTTTCCTTCGATTTTCAAACAACTGCATCATAAAATAACTTTTTAATTTTTATAGCACACTTTTACTTTTAAATTTTTATAGCACACTTTTACTTTTTAATTTTCTGGCGCGTATGGGCTGTAGTAAAGAAGTTTCATTGTCTGTGGATGCGCGCGCTGTGCAATGAGAATCTAAATTGCCCGCCATACCAAATGTTTTTCCTTTTCCACTTTTGTTTTATTTCAACTGTGTGAGTGAAGATAAAGTAGTGTATGCAACGGCATATAATTAGGTATTAAAACACTCGCGTAATATTATTATCAAATGAGGCGAAGCCGAATCTACCATCAAGAACCTACGCTCGTGTTTTAATAACCCCTATTATATGGCCAGTGCATAAACTACTATTAACTAGTGTGACACTCTATTAACCAAAACAACCGCAGAGCCATTTATTTAAAAGTTGAATATTCCAGTTTCGATTTTTTATGTTGCCAACCAGTCATTTGTTACCCTTTGTGCAGAACTTTTCCATTTTATTTTTTAAATGCGTTCCAGGTTCGAATATTGCATACAAATAGCGCATCGGCCCAGTAATCACAATTAAAATGGCGGCCAAGATGAGAATGCTACGTGGAACATTACCATCAGGAACGTTTAAGTACTGGCAGAATTGAAACCGTTTATGGGTGGAAAAATGAAAACGAGATTTGAATTTCGTATTCCGTGTTCGTTTGTCTGGGTCATAAATGGTAATGCTTTTAGCTGGACTGTGGGTTTGTTCATAAATGAAGACAGACAATGTGAAAATAAACTATAAATTCATTGCGTGAAGTCATGCTGGAAAATGTAAACTGAATATTATTCAGGGTCGTTTTTAAATAAAAGTCGCGTGTATTATGATTGTAAAGCTTATAAAAATACACTTTTTTCACACATTTTTTCACGCAGACGTTGTTTTTCTTTTGGCAGTTCCAAAAATAAAACTACACAAGAAAGGCCAATTGAAAACTGAAAACCGTTCGCAAGGCATCCAGTCATAACGGACGGTTTCAATTAAATCCTGACCCCCTGTACTCTACAGCATATACAAAAAAGTAATTTCAATACACACAGCCTAGAAAAAAAGTCAAGAGGTTTTTGCGCTCCATTACAGCCGGTTCGGATTACGACCGGTGACGTGGAAAATCTCTACATCGTTAATTGAAAACGAACCGTGCCGCGGACAACAGACGGAAGAAAAAATGTTTAAGTCTTATTATAAGTCTGCTGTAAAACGGTATTATTTAGTCTCTACCACGTATTGGTGTACCGGAACGCAATTAAAGTTATTTACACTGTAGTATGCTAAGACTTATTGAAAGGTCTTTTTAACGACTTTGATAGACGTTTTGTAAACGAATAGACCAAAGAATTTGTATGTAGAAATTACTCATGATCATGGTGCCAAAAAACGTGGAAATTCACAACATGTAAAAACGAATCATAGACTCAATAAATTAGCAGAAAATGCTCTCTAAAACCGCAGACAAAGAATGTGTAAACATTTTTTTTAGAATCAAATTGAGTCATCGCAAATATTTGGATTGTCTGAATTCCAATATTTATTTTGAACAGAGCGTCCGAATTAGCGCAGAAATACTCACGTCCCACTCATTTTGCGAAGCGTGTGCTACTACTATTTTTAAAAGAAATATCAACACTTTTTCACACAAAAAAGTTGAACATAGAAACAGTTTTACTTAGGTATTAAGCACCTAACTCATTCAATTAGGTATTAATTATTTCAATGACGTCAATTTCATATAAGACGCACTGTTGCTTTGCATTGTATAGGCATCTAGTTGAGTTTATTGTACTAAGCCATGGAAATAATTTTTAAATATGTACATATACTTATTGAAATTGCGAGTTCAACTTTTCTTTTTAGACAATGAAGCTGGTGTATTTTCGTGATCATTGCATCTGAAAGACTGGTTGGACTGGTTGTCTGCAACCAGTCTTGCCTGGTTGCCTCCCCCAAATATCGCCTTATCGACCTTGTTTTCGCATCCAGCAGATTCCTGTGGCCTACGACTGTTTGTGATGTAAGATAAATCTCGTTATGAAATCTACTTACTAATCGTTATAATAAAGTTGTACCTAATTTCAACATTGTCTAGCATAGCCCTCATTACAAGCTGTACAAATATTTAATAGATTGCTGGCGGATTTAAACATTTTGTTATACACTAGCTATTTTAAGGCTAAGCTAAACGCATTTCTATTGGATAGAAACTTGTACTCAATAGAAGAATTGTAATTTAGTAATAATATTGACATTTTCTATTTAAAAAAGCTATTTATTGTTATTGTTTTTAGTTGGTTATGTTTTTTTTTAATTTTATGTGCATGTACTTTTAGAATTTATATTAATATTATTAATAATGATGAATGTAATGAAATGTTAAGTAATGTATCAAACACAATGTAAATTGTTCCTAATAAATAAATAAATAAACATCTATCACAATTGTCGACACGGATTTTTTTTCAATATTTATGACTCATAAAACTACAGCCTAAACACTACATCACCACGAAAACTACAAGATATCTATCACCAAACCACTAACCACTTAATTCCTTTTCTAAAATACGATCGCGTGTGAAGCCGACATTCGTTCCGAACAATATCCTTGCACTTGCACCGTAAGGGGCCGGCCAGAAACTGCAAGTTAATCGCCATATATTACAACGATACATCATTAGGACGACCCTTAAGTAAGTTGTAAGAGGAAATAAATAAAGTAGCCTGTCGGTAAATTAGACGCCATATTGCCAGGAATCTGTCGGCGTTAATCATTTTTGGCAGAAACGAATGTATGGGTTGGTTTATTTTTGGGTACCAACGAACAAATATAATGCAATATTGTACCTACTTTTAGCAAGCAAAGGTTAATATGGAAATGTACACCAAAAATAGCACTAATGTAACCCAATGACGTACAACCCACGCAAGTACTTTTCCCAAGAAAAAAAACAATTGAACACCACAACAGCATGTCATCGCTATTTTCTTCGAAAGACCATAAATTATATTTACGGTTTCGTCATTTAATTCCATCTACATACAATGATGTCCAGTGAAGGCATTTACATAATGAATACTGCGCATAATCACATTCTATGTCAATAGTGTTCGCATGCTGCGAGCATGCTGACGTCATGGTCTGTCACGTGACCGCCTGAAGAGTTTTCCAGGCGGCTGGTGAGTCATACTAGCCATGGCGTATGGTACAAGTGATGAGAAGTCGTCTATAAAGGTTCAAAAATAGAATGCTGGTGAACTGACATTAGACTGTGCTAAGCTTAAAAACTTAAGATTAAATCTTCTTTTTAATCTGTTTTTAATACTGTGTCTAAACATAAGATTGGCGGTTGATATGCTGAATAGCGAACCACGACACTTAGTAGCTTAGTAGATGCCATGACTTCAATTTGTTTTCAATTCCAGTTTAGGGTTCTACTCGTAAGACGTCGCAATCTCAAAACATATCTCTTTAATTCAGTCTTCCTTCTCTCAAAACCGCTGACGTTTATCAAATGCGCCTCATTTCAGCCTTGAACTCTGTGTATGGAAATTTTATACGTCGCCACTGTATGTACTCAGTCGCACCCAGAGGCATTGTAGTCTAAAATAGACACGACACAACACTAGTAATTTGGCAAATATATGAGCTAGAATGTTATTATTCTATTTTAGACCGGGGTTAGGGCTTATATGCTATGTAGTTTGTAGGTAATGAGACTGACTCCTTTAGGGTTGGAAGGTTGAAACCACAGCAACTTATTAGAGATATCACTTTAGCACAGAAAAGAGGATATATTTGCAGAGAACCTTGAGAAATCTTTCACCAATTATGGTAGAAACAAACTGTCTCTCTAGAATTTTATTATAGGTGTTTCAAATGACTCGTTGGTCGTCTATCCTTCTTGTCGAACTAAGGATTCCTAATTATAGATCGAATATATTTCTAACTTCATCTATGAGATTTCTGGAAAGTTCTACGTGCAAGTTATTTACTAAACTTCAGGCCAAAGAAATATAACCCCGATTGTCGTCAATAAATGACTCATTTACGAGCTAGCAACAGTAGATATAATTACTTTTATATCTTAATTAGCAGGATATATATGGGTACATAACAAGTAATAAAGATACCGAATATATAGCGCATGTTATCCATAAAACGTAATAACACAGACAAGTCACACAAATGTAATAACGATAATATAATTAACAGCAATGTCATTAATATTCAAATGACGTAATTTTCACACCGCATTGTTCTACTGAGGTAAAGGACATAATTCATTGCCGCGACAAGGACACGACACCACAAAAGGATCCACGATCCGACGAACATTTTAATCTATCCGTGGCTCGTAATGTCTATATGTACTTAACTAAATTACTTGCATAAATCATATTTAAACGTGACGAACGCCGGCGCCTACAAACCCCGTAAAACATAACACACGCAATAACTTACTCTAACACCGAGAGATTAGTTCCAAAATCGGATGGGACGACGAAAATCTGCCGGAAAATTCGCAGCGATATTAAAAATGTAATTTATGACTTGCGATATAGAGATCAATTTCGTATTTTCGGTTTAGGTGCTGTAGGAAAACGTTATCTAACCGAGGATTTTTTGTGAGAATTATTTCGTTCTCGTGACCGCATCGGGTCTGCTTAGTGAAAGCAATTTTTTGCAGCTGTTTTCTAACGTAGGATTATAGTAATAAGTAGTATTTAAATACATATAGTAATTAACATGTAACATTTGAAAACCGCTTAAAATGTTTGCTCTATGTACTGCGATTTACTCGAAAAATGTTTACATTTTCGCAGACTTTGGTATAGAGTGGGATGAGAAGTTTAAATTGTTTGGGATTAGGAATTCGAAACATTTAGATACCGTGTTTTCTCCATTGATAATTCCCAGTTTGTTTTTTCTTCTTTACTAACTGCTATAATACCTTGTAGTTCAATAGACGCATTGAGAGTAAAATATATCTTTCAATGTAAATATCCATGTAAATATGCATTTTTTTATATCCTACACAAGATCAAAATTTTCGTACATTACTCAATGTTGGTTATATGGGGTTTTATAGGAAACCTTATCTTAGAAAATTATGTAAATACAAAGTAATTGATTTTTCTAAGTAGAAAAGAACTAACCATTGACATTTTCTTCAGAAACATTACACAATATGCAAAATATTTAACACCCATTTTCTAAATTCTCAAAAATCGACCATTAATTCTAATGCCCCATTTCACACTCAAATATTTATGACAATTCAAACATTTAAAGTCCCCATGAATTCGCGATAAAACAGTTTTATTCTTACGAGACTCTTTGGTACAATCTGTTTCTTCTCACAGGGAACTAACAGAGTAATTAATTTTTCTAAGTAGAAAAGAAATAACTATTGACATTTTCTTCCGACAAATTCATATCGAAGCAAACACTTCATAATTCTTGTCACAATACGCAAAATATTTAACACCCATTTTCAAAATTCTCAAAAATCGACCATTAATTCTAATGCCCCATTTCATACTCAAACATTTATGACAATTCAAACATTTAAAGTCCCCATGAAATCGCGATAAAACAGTTTTATTCTTACGAGACTCTTTGGTACAATCTGTTTCTTCCCACAGGGAACTTGGTACATTGGTTCGATGATTTATTCTGTCCCTTATCTGTGGTACATGTATATACTCCATTAAGATTAGGTATTCATGTTGCACACCTGATACTTTGAAAGCGTTTGACAATGTGTTAATGTCGGCTCTTTGTGTGCGTGTGTTGGTAGACAGAAGATGGAATTTCATCGTTTGGTTGTTTGTGCCTAGATGTTGGTAGGACTGGTAATGGAGGGCAGGAATTTAAACATGTCTTTGAGTTACTAAGTGATAGAAATTGGGTTACTAAGGGTATTTGGAGTTAAGAACATGGTAGGAGAAAGTCTGCCAGATTTAGGTAGAAATCGGAGGTCAGTAACACTATTAATTATCACACTAATATTATACAGACGAAAGTTTGTGAGTGTGTTTGTATGTTTGTTACTTCTTCACGCGCAAACGGCTGGACGGATCTGGATGAAATTTGGCACAGAGATAGATTATAGTCAGGCATAGCACAAAGAATACTTTTTATCCCGGAAATATGTTTCCTCAGGATAGTTTTCGACATTCACGCGGGCGAAGCCGCTAGCAGAAGCTAGTGTTTTTATAAAGTAAAACACAAAAAAAGTATTAACAACATAATGAAAGGCTACGAATGAAAAAAAAGTACTCGGCACTGGCAAGAAAGACAAATTAAATGAGAAAAGAAGTGATAACTCTCTTCATGACGAAATGGGAAAATCAATACAAAATGTTCGAAATATACGTGTATAAAGTTGCAATTAGCCTGCCGTATCTAAATCAAACTCAACGAGACACAAAACTTGTATGCGGCACACGTCTCACTCGTTCTCGATGCTGCAGAATAATTAACAGAGATTTGTTGAGTACTAAAGTTTGCTACTGTATGTTAAGGGGAATGCAAGAGGACATATCAATGGGTACTTGCTAAGTGATAACTATTTGCAGTTTGCAGTCCAGACCGAATAATAAAGGTTTTCGTACATAAGTTTCTATG
The DNA here is from genome assembly GCA_945859665.1 of Anorthoa munda. Taxonomy (NCBI): domain Eukaryota; kingdom Metazoa; phylum Arthropoda; class Insecta; order Lepidoptera; family Noctuidae; genus Anorthoa; species Anorthoa munda. The sequence continues at coordinate 17,110,327 of OX243908.1, forward strand.
ACCAGACTAGATTATTATATTATCTACCTACGTACTTTGTTGCCGCGGCTTTTGTCAATGGTTCCTGTAGGATAAACCAGCAATTATGTTTGTATTTTTCCGAGATACAAAGTAGCTCATGACACTTAGCAATAACTTTCTACCACTAAAATAATTTTCGTAATCAGTTCATACATACATACATACATAAACTCACGCCTTTTTTCCATGGGGGTAGGCAGAAACTACAGAACGCCACCTGCTACGATCCTTACATACTTCTATTGCTTCACTCACATTCATACATATAGTCATACACACACGCCGGTTATGAGTACTGCGCACCTGGCCTTTCAGTAATCAGTTCAGTACTTTACAAATATATAAATAATAAAAAATACCGTTTTATACTAGGTATAACCTTAGATTAATTTATTAAAATTATGTGTATCATGTTAAAATAACATTATACATAGCTATGAGGAGCCTGGAAGAGATAGCGGAATTCGATAAGGCCGCCTGTTGTATGTTTGTTTTAATTTTAAGTTTTCATTTTGTATTGTCTTATATTTGTGCACAATAAATTATATAAAAACTAGAAGAATTAAAAAATTCCAAAATCCCCGACAATGTTTTGCCTTTATTGAATACTTTTTAAACTACAAAATTTATCTAGTAGTAAACACGCTTTGATCTACAATCTATCGAATACGTAATTATGACACGATATCTTGCGATAATACCCCGGTTCAAACAATAAAACCACCTATAACTTTTGAACAGCTGAACCGATTTTCGTTAAACATAGCTAAGAGCAACTGCCGATAATGACACCTTTCAAACAAAAAAAAAACTAAATCAAAATCGATTCATCCGTTAAGGAGCTATGATGCCAAAGACAGATACACGAATACACAAACACACAGGTACACACTTCAAACATTTAACACCCCTCTTTTTCCGTCGGGGGTTAATAAATAAAAATGAATTAATTTTACTTTGAATTAACTAACTGTCATTTGACAGTTCTTCTTTTGTTTATAGATTTTATTGCAGCTTTTATTTAATGATAAAAAAATACTTTGAAATTAATTTTATATGGATTACAGAATGATATTACAGTGCTAAATATGATTTCATGTCATCATCTTCCTGCCCTTTTCCCATGTTACTTGGGGTCGGCGCAACACGTTTGCTTCTTCCATACCGTCCTGTCCCCCGTCACGTTATTACTGACTCCCTTTTCTTTCATATCACTCCTCACACAGTCCATCCATCTTTTCTTTGGCCTTCCTCTCCCTCTCCATACATCCACATTTATATTCATAACTCTTTTAGTAACATGCGTTTCATCCCTCCTCATCACATGACCATACCAGGACAAACGGTTTCCTTTCAACTCTTCTGCCACTGGCGCCACTTTCAAACTGCCTCTAATATACTCATTTCTCACTTTATCCAATCTCGTCACGCCGCACGCCGCTAAATATAATTTCATGTAATGTATCTAAATTATTCGCAGCTGCATGATTTTAGTATCGGCTTTCATCATAATTCCTTGGACAGTGTCCAAGAGCTTATTATTTTGTCTGCAGCTTCACATTGTTAATGAATAATATAAACAACCAATTTGTTATAAGATACATTAGTTTTTTGTTAAAACTTAGGTTAATGTAAAATTGTTCTAAACAAGTGTTGGAATGTCAATTCCTGTACGTTAGATATGTTGAAACTTTAAAACCTTAACCTTCCTGCCCTTATCCCATGTTAATTGGGGTCGGCGCAAAACGTTTTCTTCTTCCATACCACCCCGTAACCGTCACGCCATCACTGACTCCCTTTTCTTTCATATCACTCCTCACACAGCCCATCCAAATTTTCTTTAGCCTTCTCCTCCCTCTCCATCCATCCACATGTATATTCATAACTCTTTTTAGCGTTTTGTCCCTCCTCATCACATGACCATACCAGGAAAAACGGTTTCCTTTCAACTTTTCTGTCACTGGCACCACTATCAAACTTCCTCTAATAAGGGTACTAATTTCTCACTTTATATATTTTCGTCAATCCGTACATGGTTGGCTCAGTGGTTGAGCGATTCCCGCACGGAACAAATATATGTATGACCTACGGATAGTTGTTCCGGCTCTGGGTGTTGTGTATGTGAGTTTATATGTTTGTAAACGCACCCACGATACAGAAAGAAATTCCTAGTGTGGGGCAACGGTTTTTTTTAAAGACAAAGACATCCATCTCAACATTCTCATCTCTGATACATGCAATGCAAAAATATGTTGAATACTAGTTTGCATAATAAAAAGGTTAACGTATTTGACATTGAAGACTTTGTAGTTTTTATCGAAACTAGATTTTGAACACTTATTTCTTCTTGAATTACTTTTATTTTTGTTCACAGGGGTCTCGAGACAAAGGGATATTCAATCAGCTATAACGATTGTCAAAGTAATTTTTTTTTGGCCAATAACCTTTCTGTACCACAAGTCAATGGCATATCTATTATACTTATTCTGTACTTTTTGAGAATCAATATTGCTGATAGAATATAAATTTAAGCCTTGGCTTTTCATGAATCGCCAGTATGTAAGGACTACATTTCTGCATATTCAAAACCCTTCAAAAATAAAGTATCCAACTGAGTAGTAATAAAAAAACTTCCAAAACAATCGAATGTCAAAAAACGAAAAACAACTACTTACCAAAGACACAGACTTCGGCAAACAAAGTTATTTTTCGCTTTGTAGTGTTTTGCTTTAGAGATCGGTTTAATTATTTTGTTAAAGGTTTTTCATTAGAACCATTTATTTAAATTTGCTTCATCACAGTCATGTAACTGTTCAGGATATCATAACCAAAACATACTTAACATTGAGAAGTTCCAGAGGCCATCTGTGGTCTTCTTCATCAGTTCCACTTTACCAAATGATAATTTCCAAATGCAAGTGCATGTCATGTTGATGAAAATACAAAAATTGTGATATGTTTGCCTTTACAATTTTAAGAGTTCTCTCGATTTCCATTGGATCCCCTCATCAGATACTGACTTGATGACAATGGGACCACCTCAAGACCCTTTCAAACAAAAAATATTTTTCAAAATCGGTTCATAATTGACGGAGTAATCGGTGAAAAAAAAAATGAAAAGACAAACGTATAGTCGAACATAGAACCTCCTCCTTTTTGGGAATTCGGTTAATAAATACGGAAGCATGTCAATCGTAAGTACTTAGTTTCTTTCTCTCAATCCAGTAGTAAACTTGGCAAACTTTCGTCGGAACCTATCCGTTTCTAAGTTACTCCCTAAATAAGGGTCTATGCGGACCCCCTGCCCCGCCTGACATCTGTAAAGGGTTTTCAATGTCGACAAAGTTGAACAGCCCTTAGAATAAATAACTAGCAGTAGGTAGGTACCAGGGACGTAGTAATAGAGAGATGTTATCTGTGTTTTTTGTAATTTGTTTTATGTTGTGACAATTTAATAATAGCGGTAGTGACATGGGGGTCAAAACACTTTTGATAATTATCTTTTTCACGCTATGCTTTTCTTTATTTGTATTTTTACGGCAACCACAAGTAACTTCGGTGTAGATTACGATTTTTAATAAACAAAATACTGCACTGTAATTGAGGAATTTTAATTTACGGAGTATTTAAAAGGATTCAGCTTCAGATTGTTATACATATTTATATACTTAAGTATCTCTTGAGGGACGAAAAGAAATTGTATCAGTTTCTGGATATCTACCCAAATAAACCACATTCAATTTAGAATCACTTAACATTCAATAACAAAATAATCTCGCTGAAACATCGTAATACTAGGGCTACAGATTTATGAAGTACCTACGGCGTAGCGCTACGATGCTACGAGCTACGTGCTACGACCGCTACGCGGGTCGACGTGCTCTGCGTTGTGACGTCACGCGCTGATTTACAGCCTACGATGCTACGAGAGTTTATCGACCTCGTGCTTTTTATATGAAATATTTTGCGGCGACAAAATAAAAGCAGTGTTTTTAAATGGTTTAGCCTTGTTGTATAGGTGAATTTGAATTCAATTTAGCTTTCAAGCTCGCAGCTATTTGCTACGATAGGTTCAAATTGACTAATATTGTACACGTTACCTAGGATGCGAAACTTGGAAGGTAACAAAGGATATCTCGCGCCAAATTCAGGTCTTCGTCAACCGATGTCTTCGTCGCATCCTCGGAATTTACTGGCCCGAGATCATCTCTAATGTAGAGCTGTTGGAGAGATGCAACGAGACCCCGATCGACCGCCAGATCAAGCGGCGTAAATGGAGTTGGATTGGTCACACGCTCCGGAAGGATCCCGATCACATTCCAAAATAGGCCTTGGATTGGAATCCTCAAGGAAAAAGGAAGCGAGGCCGTCCCCGTCAATCCTCAATCCTCAATCGTCAAGCGCGAAGCTCAAAACCGGTCTCGATGGAGGACTACTGTGGAAGCCCTCTGCCCCAGCTAGGGGACATAGGACCTTAAGTCAAGTACACGTTACCTATAGGGCGAGCTTGAAAGTCATCAGTATACCAAATTCTATGCCATTTACTCCACTCGACTCATTCCTCTATCAAATTCACAGTTATAACCTTGTTATTTATTGACATCAACGTCCTCAACTCGAGAGATTTTTCCTTTGTCAAGGTGAGAGTCGACTAGAGGTCATTTAAACTGACTTGTAATTTTGACCTTAGAATATATACGTGTGTAATTTCCAATATTTTTTCTCATAAACAACATTTTAATTATACTCAAACCACTAACTACACATGTCACCCACACACCCCCAATTGTTTACGCACGTCGGCACATTACATACCCACAGTACTGCTTACATACTGTATCAACATAGCGTGAACCCTGTCATTAACACTCCGAAACATATGCAAACACACGTGAACAGCTTACTGATAAATTATTGTTTAATTTGTGGAAATCTAGGATTGATTGAATTGTTTTTAGGCCTGTTCTGTTAAATGTGTATATATACGAAAAAATCCCTTTGCTATTGTAATCTATTTTAATTAACTTTCGTAATATTTAAATGAACTTTCGTAAGATTAAACGGTCGGTGTCCAGTTTAAGCTCTACTCATAACATGACGTCATGTGACAAAAGTTTACAAAACAAAAGTCGACACAGAAATATAATAAATGAAAAAAATTTTTTTGGAGATTCAAATAATTTTTTTTATGCGTGTTTTTACAAAAAAATAATTTAATTTATTCTAATATCCAAAATAATGTAAAAGTTTTTGCTTCAACATAGGATTCAGGCATCACAAATCATTCCAATGTTTTTTTTTGTGGCTATGAGCAAACACACAAAAAACAAACGAGCATGCACTTGTGTCAAAAACATTTTAATATCACTGATATACGGGACGCGACAGAATTTTTATGTGTGTACAAATTGGCCACTAAAAATAACCCAAAACGATAAAGCCTGCGCAATTTAAAACGCTTACGAACTTCGTTTAAAACTTTCCATTATTATGAACGATATAAATAATTTTATACATTCACTGACATGAGATCACCTCAACGTTATTAATCTAATAAATTTTATTTATAGCCAAACAAAAGAATATCAGACCACGTACTCACTACGCACATTTTGGCCACATTATGTCTGCGCTGTCTGACCTCATATGTCCCAACCAATAAATATATCGTTACAGCGTTTGAACTCAGCCTAACAAAAAAATTACCCGACATTTTTTGCGTTGAACAGACCGTAAAAGTTTCGTAATCAAGGGTGGAAAAACAAGCGTTGTCGATGGATATTTTCGGGTCTTGAAAGTTAAGGATGGTTAAGTAAGGAAACGTTTTATTTTTAGACTTCGGTATACGTTACGGGAGTTTTTACGTAAAAGAACACAGCTAATGTGTTTGGAGAAAAGTTATACAAGCGCCCAAACCCAGCTGGTCTATTCTGAAAATATCTCATCGTGAAAACTTAGGTGGGGTGAACTTGCAGTGAACTGTGATGCCACCATCATCATCATAATTACAGTCGAAAGACGCCCACTGCTGGACATGGCCCTCCCGCAAGCGTCACTACACTGATCGGTCCTGTGCGTTTCGCATCCACCGGACGCCCGCAGCCTTGACCAGATTTTCGCTTCACCTAGAGGAAGGCCTTCAAACGGAAGGACGGATCAACAGCTCATTTCAAGTTAACTTAACCTAAGTTGAACCTACCTACCACCTAGTTGGTATATCAAAAAAGAGCTTTAGCAGATATTCAATGTAGTTAACATAATAAGATTTTGACAAAAATATATATTTATCTGTTTAGTCCGTCAGTTAGATAACCTTAAAATATTGGACACGTATTTTTTCTTTTGCCACGTAAACAAAAAATTACGACGATACAGTGCTTTGAAATATCGTGTGACGTCACGGTGTGCTACACTTTATACTGACAAAGTGTCGTCACAAGCCCCCACTCCTAAACTTTGATGCGCTTTATCTTTGTCAATTTTTATTTATTTGATAAAGCTAAAAATACTGGTCCAATATTATTTGATAATCTCACTGATGGTCCCTTTGAGTGTCCAAAACAATGCTAATTTCTATTGTGTCTGCTAATTGACACTTGACTAATCATTTTCTACCCAGGCAACATCCATATTATAATATACTAATACTAATAATATTATAAAGAGGAAAGATTTGTTTGTTTGTACCGAATAGGCTCCGAAACTACTGGACCGATTTAAAAAATTCTTTCACCAATAGAAAGCTACGTTATTCCTGAGTAAAACGGGTCCTGTGGGGGTGGCAAACGGGAGCGAAGCCGCGGGGAACAGCTAGTATATTATAAAGCTGACGCAACAATCTTTAAAGTTTCATAATATAGGAACTACTCTCCAAATATAATTAAATACAGTAATGATCCCTTAAATTACATTACAAGTACCCATATCTATTGAATTAAAAAGGCTTCTCAAAACCATAAGCGAACCTTTTTTCCCTGATTTTTAACTCCGTTTCTATCCCTTTCAAAACAAAATCCCCATCATCCGAAAAACAGACTTAAAAAAATACAGGTGGCTTCCAAAGAAAAATCACAGCCTCATTGACAAAGGCCGTCCATCTTAAGACAACATTAAACAAAGAGTAGGGGGACCATAATGTGATTTAGGCCCGAGGACAGACTCGCCACGTTAATCTTTACGTCCTCTCCCCAGGGTGTCATTCCTGCAGCCTCGGACAGGACGTGACTTCTTCACGTCTTAAAATATTGGCGAATTGATTTCTTGATAGTTCTTGTGGACATTAAATTGGGTTTATTGTGTTTGACGGACTTTATGTTTGTGTTTGAAGTCTGGCCTTTCCTTCTGCTCCAAGTGTGTAAATAAACCACAGTGTCTAGCCTGCTTTAAGAGCTTATTTAAGTAAATCTTAGTGTCTTCTCGTAGACGTGTTTTCAAATAAATAGAGCCACTTCTTAGTGACCTGAGTAGTCATCTACGCTTGCGAACGTGCAATAAACTTTAGCCTTCTGATTGACCGAAGGACTCGGTCATTGAGAAAGCTATGAGACAGTTCAAAAGTGCATGTCTATGGTTTATTTGAAATAAATGTCTTGAGTTTGAGTTTGGAACCTGAGTTTTTGTAGGCCACTTTAACAGTAAAATCTTTAAAGATTACAAAGTCATCTCTCTTGCGAAAATGTACGAAAGTTTTTCATTTTATCTTAGTTTTGTAAATTTCGTCTAAAAGCCAGTCAATCTCAACCGATAGTTATCATAGAGTACTAAAGAAAAGGCCTTTTCTTTCCAGAATTCGAGCACTAAAAGTTCCACATTAAAGGAGCCTAAAACCTTTTTCCCCGATCCATTTCCATAAACCTTATGACCTCGCACTCATTATTTAAGAACCCTGAAAGAGAACCTGTGCCTAACGACAAAGTCCCAAATCTCTAATGTCGCATTTATAATTTAAACCCATCCCTTTCTAAATTAATTACTGCGACAAGAGTTATTGATATCTATCCATCTCTGTCACTCTCATCTTACAGATTAAAATTTGTATTTAATAAAATATTCCTCGTAATAAGGTCACAGGTTAATAGGGTAAAGGCCTCGGAACCAAACTGACGTAACATATAAGCAACACTGTATTAGACTGTGTCTATAAATTGGCTACAGCGTTCGTAGAATGATGAAGCAATTTCGTCACAGTGCCTCAGCTGGAAAACGTCTACAGTGTAGTAAATAATTTATGACCTCTTCTAAAGTTCCGCTCGCTTTGTTCAGTAAGTGAGGTTTATGATTAAGCTGTGGACATAGTGATGTTGTAAGTGAATATCTGTCATTTGTTTACCACTGACGAGTGATGGGCAGTATCCGCAGTGGCTATTTGATACGTCCATTAATTAGATCTGATCTGTTCCAAAATAATTTTGACAATTTATCAACCAGGATAACTTTAAAATTCTACATGTTGCTTAATTGGGTTATGAAAGTCAAATACCAGTCTATCCGCTTTCAAATAGGGTTATTGGGTCAATACGGATAAGACTTTGTATTTTTTTTTGTTTTCTTGCAATGACAAGAATATTTACTATTTAAAGTATTATTTTATTTTAATTATTGTGAATGTGATTGAAGACTATGTGGATCATTCTTTGTTTTTTGATTTTAATTCTCTAAGTTAGTTTTTAATCATGGTCTGGCAGTTTGAGTAGTTTATGCGGCCTACCCGAATGTCCTTTCTTTGGTATTCGTCGAATCGTTGAGCTCCTTAAATTCTGGGTTGAGCTGCACGGTTATTGACAAATGCGTACACTGACTGGACAGGTCCACTTAATCTTGCTAGTTCTTTCCTCAAAAGACCATTTCAGACATCCGTCTACATGGTCTTCACATGATCTAATCAAGATTTTGTCTGGACTTTAAAAGAGACTGTGACCTCTGAGTTTGTTTCGGCCTTTCTTCTCAGAGTATTCAGATAGGAAACGCCGACCTCATCTAGTTTCAAAAAATATGATCGGCATGATGTAATACAGAAATAAAATCATTTATCATTTAAGCTTACTGCAATTTACTTGTAAATAACTATCACAACGAATAATTTACGAGTCATTAACGTTATTTTTTTATTCAGTTTTGCAAAACTGTCATACTCTGTAAGCATCTATACCCAGACAATTTTAATTCCTCACACGGATCACCAACTTCATAAAAAAACTCTAAAACTAAAACAGTCTGCAACAGGAATAAAAAATTCAATTAACAAATGCAGTCGTTCAATGAAAACTAAACGAGCAGCAAGTTCGAGAGTCCTGCGGTAACTAAGTTTCACCTGGGTGACGCCGCCGATGAAAAAACGAATAATTACTCACCGCAGAGAGCCAATTGAATACACCCACCTGAAAAGAAGAGACATCTTCATGAATATTCTGAAAAGCTCTTAGTAGAAGTTTATTGAAAAGAATCGGGGGAGACGTTCAAATATTTTTAAGGTTGGGCTACATTTTCGGCGACTTGAAATGTTTTGTGGTCAGGTGGATAGTGAAATATTTCTTCAAGCTAGTTAGGGCATTACGTAAGATTGTCTAAGTTACAGGAATTAAAGTCTAACTATAGAATTATCCTAAACAACAATATAAAAAAATGTACGGTGGATAGTGGCACTTTTTTTAAATCCCCGACATAAAAAGAGGGGTGTTATAAGTTTGACGTGTGTAGCTGTGTGTTTGTGTATATGTGTTTTTGTATATCTGTCTGTGGCATCATAGCTCCTAAACGGATAAACCGATTTTGATGCCGTATTTTTTTTATTTTTTATTATCGAGTGTTTTTAGCTATTTTTGATGAAAATCGGTTTAGCTGTTAAACATTTATAGACGTTTTACTGTTTGATTCGGGGTGTTTTCGCAAAACATAGTGTCATAATTACGAGTACAATAGATTGTCGATCGAAGCGTGTTTAATACTAGATAAATTTATCAGCATGAAATAAAAATGAGTCGCGGGTTCTCTTAATTTTTAAATTTTACGTCTTTCTGCGTCTGCCCAAGAAAATGAACAACTTTCTTCAAGAAAGCCATAGTGAATTTTCAAACAAAATTTGTGCCACCCATATTAATTATGATCAGCTGATGATAACGTTTGTATGGAAAGTCTAGTACCGAGTATTTTAGCAAAAATATGAAATCAAGATATCTTTACATAATTAAAAAAAAGGCCTTACACATAACTTGGATTTCAAAACTGTTCACCGCAAAGATAATAGAAGTTTTTGCTACAACAATGTAAACCACTCCTAACTCAAACGAAAGCTTACGCCATCGAAACTGTCTGCTCGGAAGAAAGAAGGCTCCTATTAAATAAATATCGAGTTAAGTACATGCAAATGACGAGGAAGTAATTTGAAAGTATTTTAGATGAGTACTTACCTGTATTGTTTCTATAGGAAAGTACAGCTAATAAATTCAACTAAATGTTTAAACTAACATTTTTTTAAGTGCTTTTTTTTCTTTGGATAGGAAAGGCCAGAAATAAAATAAAAAGCCCTAAGAGGGGTTCTCACCAAGAAAAACAGTAAAAGCTTGTGCTTTGTACAAAATATTCTTAATTTAATCGATAGATGCCAACTTTAAGTAATGAAAGTTTATTAGTTGAGTATTAAAAGGCTTTTTGGCACGTGTCAAATCTAATAAACCATAGTAAAATATCCACTTGGAAGCACTAAAATTTACTTCAATTTAATAAATCACCTTTTGAGTTTTATACATTAATCTATTTCAAAACTCTTCTAATTTTCGTTTGCTTCAAATATTTATATTCATTTTAAGAAAGATTCATAAATTAAAACAAATTGATACAAACAATGCGCGATGGAATTGCATGATCTAATTCCACATAGCCCGTTTCATCATGGGACTACCAGACGTATGGCGATGCGCCATCGATACATGGTAAACATCCCACCCATACGCACTAAACGTTTTGGACTTCGACTACATCGTCGCTTACCATCAGGTGATATAGTGGTCAAGCGCGAGTCTATAGACAATTTAAAAAAATACTCTCATTTCGTTAATTGCGTTCAATTTCAACTTAATCTCAATTAATTTTATAAAGAGGTAAAATGTATTGTGTGTAGAAGGTTTTTTGAAATATTCTGTTATTTATTGGATATATCTTGTAAGAGCAAAACTATAGCGATTTTTGCGCAATAATTGCTCTTCAATACAGAAGCTTGAGATTTTTTGGCGGGTTTTTGTTTTAATAAGTGCATTTGCAGAGCAGTGGTGGCCCAGTGGTAGCGGCCGCGACTTACAAGTTCTAAGTCCTAGAACCAAAAAAACAAAGACATGTGACATCCACCAACCCGCACTGGGTCTGCGTGGTGGATTACGCCCTATTCCCTCTCACAGAGAGGAAGCTTGTGTCCCAACAGTGGGAACCTTAAAAGGCTGACGATGAAGTGCATTTGACAAACAGCGAGCGTTTAGCAAACAATTATGTAGGATTAACCATACCTAAACTGTAGGTAATTCCGACTTTTATGACATAAAGCATTTGATCTCTCAATGATTGCTGATTCCTGTTTCTTATTAGCCTGCTGATTACGATAATTCTTTTACATATTGAAAACTACAGAGGGCTACACTACCGGGTGTGATTTTCCACTTTCTGCCCCAGGAAAATGCGCCTTGCCTATAAAATAAAGGAAAAGTGACTTTGACCTCATCATTGCTTACCATCATACGATATAATGGTCAAATGCGAGCCTACAGTTAAATAAAAAAGCCTATCTGGCTTTATAAGTGAAACCGCAGAAAACGCTAGTCACAAATACATAAACATCCATCTCTTCGCAAACACATTTATTAATGAACGCTTAGAGATTATCGTGTATATTAATAAATAGATACAATAACAAAATCAACCGGATTACGTGGCTATACCTACAAAATCATTATCTTTCCGCTTCTTTGTACTGCCTAACCAATATTTGGGGATCTAAATGACGTCATAATAGAATTGAGCGATTAATTATTTTTGTTATCACCGAAGATAGAATGACTTGCAAGAAATGACAATCTTAACCCTCGCAGGGCTGAGGGAGGAGGACATTTCTTGGCAACTGTGAAGGTTGAGGTGCTTTCATAGTTAGGCGAAGCTGAATAGTTTAGTTCTGAAAGGGTTCAAAGTAAGAATTTCATAAGTTTTCGGGACATGTCACTGGGTTTGTTGATGGTACTTTGTTATGTTATGCAACACATAATTTAATGTTTTAAGGTAACGAACAAAATTCGGGTTATTAATTTGAAATATTTGGGCCCGGTTTCTTAAATTTAAAGTGACGTCAAATGTGTTTTAGTTGTTATTCTATTTTTATATTCATATAAATTCATACAACCATGATTGAATTTTCAACAGGCAATCCCAACACTGGCCTTTGGTTTTGAAACTCAACAACTTCTTTAATATAATATTGGTTTTCAAACTGTCATGGTCACTAACATTAACATTAGAAACGGGATATTTACCATATTTACTGTTTGTTGCGGTGCTGTTGCAAGCAAGCTGTTGAGTTTATCCGTGATCATGGTGCTTGCAACAGCACCGAAATATCGGAAACTCGCAACAAACAATAAACATGGTAAATATCCCGTTTCTAATGTTAGTGTTAACTTCTTTAATATTTTGGTAAAACTGCAATTGCCCAATGCTGACAAAGATTGACAACGATTATTTCGATACGTGTCTAACGTGCAGATAAATTCAAAGTCGACAATATTTTTGGGCTACTGAACATAACTTTATTTACCCTTTTTACCCAGAAAAGAGAAAATACCCTTTTAACAGCAAAAATCTTTGACCCAATGCGAACTTTATCACGAACATACAATTCACATACACAAAATATATCTGAAAGGAAAAAGTTTGGTATAAGGGATGAATCACATCTGTTGCTAAGGGCTGTTCATACAAATAGCTGTTGAATCCCAAAGCATTTTCTGATGTACAGTCACGGGCGTAAATATGTAAAATTAAATTATATTTTCAATTTTAATTTGGCAAAATTCAAGCGACTTTGTTACTGAAGTGTTATAGACATTTTTTGGTTCTACAAATATTCGTTATATCGATTCGATTAATATCACACCAACAAGCGACTTTTACTAAGAGAAATTTCAAGTACGTTCACACTGACGCAATACGATGCAATTCGATCGATTTGCCCTTGAACATTTCTTAGCGCCATCAGGAAGGTTCCGGTCAAGGTGTAAAAATATTTTTTTCACAAAGTTAAAATTCTTGAGAAAGTTGCTTTTAAGCTGCTGGTGACTGTACCTATATAGTTATTGATACGTGTAAGTATTAAAATTTCTGACAGTCATGCTTACTTGTGGGTAGTTTTGAATTAGGTGGGTAGTTTGTATTGTAATATTGATTGCGTGTTCGATTAAGTGTGGCTATGTTATTTGCTATCTCGTGGTTGGAAGTGGAATATTGGCTGGGACAGCCCTACCCTAGAACTGAATTTATTTATCATTTATCAATGCTGAATTTCATACAAAGCTCACACTGAGTAAAAGTAAAATATAAAAGAAAAGAAAAGGTTCAAAAGCGAGTCAAGTCCTCAATTACTGACAAGTTTACTAACATTAACAAAGACATATAAAAAAATCCGGACCAAAACGTTGAAGTTAAATCTCTACTATCAGCTTATAATTTAAGCTTATGTTACAAAAAAAACTTTTTAACAAAAAAACAAACCGACTTCTAAAAAAACACTGCAAAACGAAAAATAACTTTCTTTTCCGAAGTCGGTGTCTTTGGTACCTATTGTTTTTCGTGTTTCGACACCTTTTTCGTTTTGCAGTGTTTTTTTGGAAGTCGGTTTGTTTTTTTGTTAAAAAGTTTTTTATTTATCTCTTTTTAGTTTTGATAGGTACTTCCAATTGCCATAAAATTCATATATAGCCAAAGTGCATCTCTTGACGATTCCAATAAGCCCATACACGACTAGTATACATTGTTTTATTTCGGAGTACCAGTGCCTACCTGCCGGCTTCATCATCAGATCAGTTCGATGGTACCATTTTCATCAGCACTATGTATTTATTAAGTATTTGCTTCATCATAGTCGTTAAACTATTCGAGATATCTTATAACCCATGACATACTTAGCATTAAGGAAATCTATTGGCCATCTGTGGTCTTATTCACCAGTTCCTCTTCACCAAATGTTACTTTCTGAGTGCAGATGATTGCATTTTTGATAAAAATACCAAAATCGCTATATGTATGCCTATAATATTAGAAGAGTTCCCTCGATTTCTCCAAGATCCCATCATCAGATCCTGACCTGATGACTATGGGACCAACTGGAAAGTACCTTCCAAACAAAAGAAGAATTTTCCAAATCGGCCCAGGCGTCTTACAGTAATCGGGGAACATACATAAAAAAAAAAAAAAGATTCCGACGAATTGAGAACCTCCTCCTTTTTTTGAAGTCGGTTAGTAAAAACTTCGAATAAAAATGTGACTGACTTGAAAATGACTTCAATAACAAAACACTAAAAAGTGCAAATTAACTTTCATTTCGGCAGTCCGATTTTGATGAAACTTGTACTATGACCAAAGTTGAGAGATACTTAGTCCAATAAAAAAGAAAGAAAGAATGAAAAAAAAAACAAAATTTATTTGTGACCCGCACAGGAGACAAAAAGTATGATCATGATCCGATAACTATGTAAATAGATACATACAAACATAAACACATAACGGATACATGCGGTTGACGTCACGGGGTATCCATTTGTTGTATACCAAAACTTTCTCCAGAATATAACAAATACTTTTCTGAAATCCGAATCAAACGTGAGAAAATCGCGGCGAAACTTATATACATACAAACATACGGGTCAAACTGAGAAACTTCTTCTTTTTGTTTTGAATTCGTTTAATAATAAAAGTCAAGACAAAGCCTACACCACTATCGAGTTTATTAAAACCATCTCATTTCATTTTCATTACTTGACTCTGGTCATTACAACGGTCACCAAATTCCAAATTAAAAATATCCATGCAATAAAAAATGCACCATAAAATGTCCAATAGTTCCCTGCATGAATGACTAATATCATCCCGCCCTAACGAGCTGCGCCATCTGCCGGTAATTACGGCTATACGTGCTTTGAGAAAAAAAATATGGCGTCTAATTGTTTTTACAGCAATATGCCTATGGGGTTCGCGCCATCAAAACAGAGGTTACGGTGTTATATGCCAGTAATGATAATTTAATTGGCGGTTTCACACCACATGGTATGTTTGGAAAACCCGAAACATGAACCTTTTTTTTGGTTTTAGGTATGTAAATTAGATTTTATGTTTTGTGAAAAAATTACGTTGGGTAAAATTAGGATTGGGTTACATTATAAATAGCAAAGCACTTAATTTCATTTCGTGACGAAATTTAAAGTAACTATTTTAGTAATTTTATTTATTTTTAATTGCCTTAAACTGGTACATTACATACCAACATCAAAATCTTTTTATATTTAGTCGATTTTTATGTAGACAAATATCAAACTTCAAACCTTTGTATTTGGTATTATAATATTCACAAGAAAAGTGGCTACACTTTTTCAAACATTCCATTTTATGTGTTCAACTATAAAACAACAAAATAACAAGTTACTTCGAAATTTAACGCCACAAAGCGAAAAGAAGACAAATCCCACACTACATTAACATCATAAAGAGCATAATCCAGCTGTATCCAGGCTACAATATGATATCCTTATGACGCCACACACAAAGGCTGACGTCATTGGCGACAAAGAGCGAGATTTACCCAAACTGTCCTTTTTCTCGGTCGTATAATATGCGCATTTTTATAAGCATAGCTAGTGTTGTGTGGTCACAATAGTGGCTGTAAAATGTTGCGTCGTTGCTGAGTAAAAGCATAAAGGTATCTTTTAGAGGAGGTAAAAGTTGTGATACAATGGCGTAGTATAACAATTATGGCGTAAATTTTTTCTACAGAACAAGTTTTAAGAAACAATTCTTATTCACATCATCACATCACATCATCAGCCTATCAATGTTCCCACTGCTAGGACACAGGCCACCTCTCTGTGAGAGGGAATGGGCCGTAATCCATCACGCGGGCCCAGTGCGGGTTGGTGGATGTCACATGTCTTCGAATTTTTGGTTCTAGGACATGCCGGTTTCCTCACGATGTTTTCCTTCACCGTTTTGAGAGCAGTGGTAATGAAATAATTTACACAAAGTAAAGCGCCTGCCTGGGCTCGAACGCACGACCTACAAGCCGCGACTTGTAAGTCGCGGCCGATACCACTGGGCCACCACTGCTCTCACCACTGCTCAATTCTTATTGCAAACTTGCAATTATAAAAGTCTAATTTCACTTATCATAAAATAATATATAAATTGAAAGTTAATAATATTGAAAGTGCCCTTAAAAAGTAGCTTTCAGAACTGACATAACTTTGATAAAGAATGTTCCAATCCCAATAATTCAAAAGTATCTCGGTTCTTCACCAATATCCAGGCACTTTTAATATTGCCAGCATAGGCACCTACTCACTTACTTTTTTCTAGACTATACGAGAAAATAATATCCGAATTTCGCGCCGACAAAAAGCAAAATCTTCATCTTTCATTCACTACCCTACTTTATCCATCCGCGGATGAAAACGGTTTTTTCTAAATCCGGATTATATTCTCATCTCGAGCGAAATGTATTCTATATTTATCGTTGCTGACCGGACGTTTTTAACAATGACCATTGCATACTTTATTCAAGAAGGGAGATTGTCCGGAATGCCTGAATATAATGAGCTTATTTCTGTATTTCTGAAATGTAATTTTTCAGGTGGATGACCGAGATAAAGTGAATTAAAATCTACGTTTTGCGGCTCAAAGGAAGGTTGGCTATGTAATTTATTTGGTTGAATATAAGGGTCACCATTGCTCCTGTTATGTTAGGACCTTGTCTGGAATGGAGGGTATCTTATCCTTCAGAAGTTTCCCGAGAGGGATTGATTTTTACTTTATTTTATTTCTGTCAAGAAGTTGCTGCGATTAAGTATGTTTTTTTTATAGAATACTAGCTTCTGCCAGCGGCTTCGCCCGCGTGATAGTCGGAAATTATCCCATGGGAACATGCTACCGAGATAAAAAGTAACCTGTGTGCTATTCCAGAAATAATCTATCTCTATGCCAAAATTCATCCAGATTTGTTCGGTCGTTCTGGCGTCATTGAGTAACAAACATACATCCAAACGTTAGCAATTATAATATTAGTGTTATAAGTAAGATGAAGCATTGTTTAGTTAATGGGATGGCTAGAAAGGAAGTGACAATTGAAATGACTTAAATTAGAAAAGCAGAAGAAGACACATGCATTGCCGATCTTACTATATTAATAAATTAATCACACTATCCTATCCTACTTATTATATGTAATATTATATAATATTATAAATGCGAAAGTTTGTGAGGATGGATGGATGTATGTATGTCTGTTCAGTAGTTTTCGCGTGAAAGAGTAACAATACTCTTTCACGCGAAAACTACTGAACGGATCTGGATGAAATTTGGCACAGAGATAGATTATAGTCAGTAATAGCACATAGGATACTTTTTATTCCGGGAATATGTTCCCTTGGGACAATTTTCGACATTCACGCGGGCTAAGCCGCTGGCAGAAGATAGTAATATTATAAAGGCGAAAACGTGTGAGTATTTGTACTTTTGTTACTGTTTCACGCCAAAACCACTAAATGGATCTAGATGAAATTGAGCACAGATATAGATTATAGTCTGGAATAGCACATAGGATATTTTTTAACCCGGGCATATGTTCCCTTGGGATAATTTTCGACATTCAAGCGAGCGAAGCCACTAACAGAAGCTAGTCTCAAATAAATTGTGGTAAGGCCACAAAACAGATGATGATACCTACGTACAATTTCATAAACGTAATATTCTTCTTTGTTATTATTGATGTGGTTTAAGGTGAAGCACGCTTGCCTAGAAGTAACCTATTCACTCTTGATTTAAATACCCCTAGGTTATAGCTATCAGGAAACACTGTTCCACTGTTTTTCAAAAACCGATTGCTTGTTTTCAATCCCAGAACAATCAAATACTACACGTACTTTTTCACAAACACAAGCTATGTACACTCGCTCAAACGTAAACAATCACACAGAGTGGTCAATACTACCCACAGCTACTCCATTCTTTACAAAAACATCAAACAAAACCCTTACAGGTAAGCAAAGGCGAATCTAATATGGCCAAACAAAATAACGTTTGATTACAAATTAAATAAACAATGGCAGCAAATGAATCGTCCGCCGGAAACGCACAGCGCCACCGGAATGGCGGCCGTCGCGCTATCAGGTGTCGTTCACGCGGCTTTATATTTCCTGTTGGACGTCGTGCGACGTTCGGGAATGGAGGAATCGATATATTTCTACCAGATTATAGAGAAGTGGTGGTATTCTTAATTTGAACTACGACGTTATTATTATTTTATTATTATCTATTTGTTTGTAGCGGTCTTTCTGCCAGGGAAAGATCTCCCTATTGTAACACGAAACAACAGAAATTTGGTAAAAACCGGCCAAGTACGAGTCGGACTCGCGCTCGGCAGGTTTCGTACCATTATCGTAAAAAAATACGTTTGTTGTATGGGAGCCCCACTTAAATATTTATTTTATAATATTTTTAGTATTTGTTGTTATAGCGGCAACATAATTACATCATCTGTGAAAATTCAAAATGTCTAGCTATCACGGTTCATGAGATACAGCCTGGTGACAGACAGATAAACAGACGGACCCACTGTCTGTCTTAGTAATAGGGTCCCGTTTTTACCCTTTTTGTCCGGAACCCTAAAAATATGTACGAACAAACATCTGCCAGCGGCGAAGAAAGCGAACCTGCTCTCTAAATAAATAGTGTCCTATGTCCAAATCTAGGACTTAGTCTAATCGTGTGCTAAGTTTTATTCAAATCTGTTCAGTCAATAAATTGTAAAAATGTAACAAAGAGACCTAGTAAGCTTTTTACTGTCGAATGAAGTGTGAAACCACTAAATTGGAATACCTAAGCGTAAAAGAAATATGTACCATGAACCATCTTATATCACAGTATAGCAAAACTATTGCCAACATTGTTTTCAAGACCAGCAAGTAAATTATGTCTACATATGACAGCAAAGACTATTCAGAAACATTGTAAGACACAAGACTACCACCAAACAGCGGGGACTATAATAAATAAAAAATAATAAGAAAACTTTCCCCATCATGGCGCAAAGGACTCATGTTGAGAGAAGGCAATTCACCAATTTCATGGAATCTTCAATCACGTAGTAAAATCAACCTTGATTGTTGTGAGATAGAGTGCATTTTCTAGTGCATGGTGGAGGTAATTTTGTCGCCCCATAGGTAAATCATTGAATGCATTAGTGATGTAGGTACATATGCCCCACAGGCCGAGGTGCTTTAGTTTAGTGCAGTATTATTATCCTCCTACATGTAATCCTAAAGTGTCTTCAAGTGGGCCTATTAAGCCAAGCATCTCTAAATTCATTCAAATAACATTAATTACTCGAGTTCAAATATCGATGTTTTGGTCATTAGTTTTAATAAGGAGTTCCATAAAAACTTTTTAAGAAAAAAATTCAACCGACTTCCGAAACAAAACACTACAGAGGGAAAATTACCCTTTTTACGAAAGTCGGTGTCTTAACTACCTATTTTTCCATTTTTGACACCGATTTCCGAAAAGAAAGTAATTTATCGCTTTGTAGTGTTTTGTTTTGGAAGACGATTTGATATTCTGTTAAAAGTTTTTATTTTTCACGAAAATACACATTATTAAGGATAACTTAAAGACTACTCATCAGATCTTGATCAAAATTAAATGAGACTACACATGAAGCACCAACTTTTAAATAAAACAGAATCATTAAAATAGGGACAAACATACAAAAACATACAGTCGAATTGAGAACCGCCTCCTATTTTAAGTTGGGCGAAAATAATATCCCAGTATGTATAGTATACGCCTGCTTTAGAATAGAATTGCTTTTGAGTTCCATGCAATAAATCATAGAATACCGACTATGATCAATATAACATATATTAAGAAAAGAGCCATCCTTTACAGATAAAATAACTCCGCCATAAAATCCGCAGACACCAGCATAATTCGCCTATCATCACAAACCCTCAGCCACAAGCGCGGGTGTCACCTTACTAAGGCACCTTTAACATTCACTTCCACCAAACATTGCCGCAAGAGTTTAGGCACAGCAATCACTCAATGCGTAATCTCTCAGGCTTTCCTCCACACCCTTGCAATAGTGTGTCTGTGCCCTTTTTTGTTTTTTAAAAAGTCTGCATCTTAGAGATAAGGGCGCTCCCCTCGATGACGTCATTCGCATTAAAATCTATCAATGGTGACGTGATATCTAAAACAAACATTGGATTGCTTGCATTTTGAATAAAGTTGATGGATTTGTTTTGACATGAACCTCAACAAATTTTGAAAGAAACTTCGAGGGCTTTTATCACTTTACCTTTAAGGAAGACCAAAAAAACGGGGGGCAATTGTGGGAAGTTAATAATTCAATTGGTATAGATAAGATGACCTTTATGAATACTTATAGACAAATACAAAGATATTTTATTTCAACTAGGCCACCAAGCAGCACTTTTGTACGTTACATTAAAATTTACAAGGAATAAAAATTGATTCTGCCGTATAGGTCTTCAAATACAAAAACTATTGTTATTACAAACCGATTATTTTTATATAAACTAAAAATGAAACAGATAACTTAGATACATTAGAAAGGTAAATATACTTAAATGCAAAAACGGAAGTATATTATACACGAACGCACCTAATATGCATCAAATTGGCCTTAGAATCAGGTATCTGAACCGTTCACCAAGCCAATCAAAATTCTATTAGTTTACAAGGGAGATAATTCTCACAACTTGACCGTGTATAAATTAAAGACAAACAATCTTTATAAAATAGCATAGAAAAAAAAGGAAATATAAATGAAGAAGAAACTATCTAAGTATTTGCACAAAACCAAAGCAATTACTCCGAACATTAAAACCCGCAGCCAGAAGAATAAAAAAAAAACAAATGAGAGCATCATAAAGGGACGTCAACAAACAAACATCCCGTGAAAATTAAGTCCGATTACTTCACAGAGAGGGAAACTAAAATGGTTGCAAAACAACCACAAAGAAACAAAGAAAATTATAGTCTTCAACATTTACTATCGACACCCCGTCAAAGCCATAATATTCCCCACTTTTGAGGAGTGAAAATGTTCTCTACAACTGCAACCCCAGTCGCGTTGGCATTTTGTTTTTGACACTTCACTTTAATCACTGTGTGAAAACATAAACAGTGGTTTTCATCTCAAAAAGAGCAGACTTCCCTACGCAACCGATGTGCGTACAGAATATGAGAATATGCAATCCTTTGTGTGTATGAACAGGGAAAATTGCTTTTCTTCCTTTTGAACGTCTTATCGCGTTGCAGAAAAACAATACGGTCTCATATGTGAAAGATTACAATGTTTTCTGTTACTATTGTTATAAATAAACAGACTTGTGACAAAGCATTTTCGTACTTAATGCAGTCCAGTCCAACTGGGCTTATCCCAGTTGTAAACGACTCTTTGTGCTTATTGGCTTTGTTTGTTCTGTCTCCTGCTTAATATGGAGGAAAGTGGAAATTTGTATTTTTTCCTACTCCTCGGTTATTCTTTTTTTTTTAACTTATTTATCGATAGGCTCGCGTTCGTGGTTATTCTTTTCTGAATAATTTCGTTAAGGGATCCAAGACAGTTAAATTCATTTTCCGGGACTTCGTCGAGCTTCATTGCATCGGCACTTTTCTGGTGGTCGCCACTTTTGATTCTGGCTTTCAGGAAATGCAGTGGTTTGGGAATAGTGCGGTGGGATTGTCCCAATAAAAAAAAGTCCAGTCATAGACACTAAAATATTCAGATGCACTTTTCGGCAATGCACTTCTGTTGGCAAACAAACAAAAGTCACTCCGATAGTTCTATAAATATTTCTACCAAACCTCTGAGTAAGCTTTCAGTTTAAATATTCATTAAAGAGTGACCAAATATTCAAATGATAAAAGGTCAGTAATCAGTGGAATTATTAATTTAATGCTAACATAATAATATTTCCGTTCGCCAACCGAAAACATTTTCTTTCAAGTCGTTTCATATTTCAGTGATGTGATTTTGATACTCAACTTTACTGTCATTTGCGCGCTGGTTGAATGCTCGCAACCATCGCAGATGAGTCGATAAATAAACTTCAACTGACCGGACAGCATATTTTATACAGTTGACAGAAACAAATGGATCTGTTACTCATCCAACCCATCCTGTTGATACGAGACACCTATTCGATTACGTTTCACAAAACAACCGAACCCATTCACAAGCGTAGACGAGATAAATCATCAAAAACGACAACACTGCGTCGATTTATTAGCGATATCCGAATATCAAGAGCGAACATTAAAGCGGATGCATTCGATTATCAGTTTTCGAATCGAATAATCGATGTCGTGATTCAATAACGCAAATGAGCGAAATGAATACGTTCGGTGAGCCTTTGTTGTGCTCACGTACACTGTGATTGTGTTGTTTTACGATTTCCGTGCGCGTCAAGGGCGCTGATTGGCGCTTTAACGAGGCGCATATATTTAACGCGTAACTGCGCTAAATTTGCAAAATTTGTAATGGGGGAGTTATTTGACGAGCCCCCTGACAACACTAAACAAGAATCGCTTTATTAGTTCTACTGTTAATATTGTTTCAGTCCCTAAAGTCTAAGAAAAATTAGATAAAAAGCGTTTTTCTCAGTAACGTCTCACATCAATCCATATTCTTGCCAACCCTCGTCAGGTTAAAGGAAGCGCGAACAAGAAGTTGACGGTAACAAATAACTGTAAAAACTGCAGAGTGGATCCGCAGTTATCGATAAAATCGACTTACAGGCAATCTAACTTGCGTTAAGTCCTGAAGTTCTAAAGTTCAGTATTTTCCGTTTATGTAATACTAGCTGTTCCCCGCGGCTTCGCTCCCGTAGACCACCCTACAGGACCCGTTTCCGGGTTAAAAAAAATAGCCTATGTCACTCAGGAATAATGTAGCTTTCTATTGGTGAAAGAATTTTTTAAATCGGTCCAGTATTTTCGGAGCCTATTCGGTACAAAAAAACAAAAACAAATCTTTCCTCTTTATAATATTACTAGCTGTTCCGCGCGGCTTCGCTCCCGTGGGCCACCCCACAGGACCCGTTATCGGGATAAAAAAATAGCCTATGTCACTCAGGAATAATGTAGCTTTCTATTGGTGAAAGAATTTTTTAAATCGGTCCAGTAGTTTCGGAGCCTATTCGGTACAAACAAACAAACAAACAAACAAACAAACAAAAAAATCTTTCCTCTTTATAATATTAGTATAGATTACTAGCTGTTCCCCGCGGCTTCGCTCCCGTGGGCCAACCCACAGGACCCGTTTTCGGAATAAAAAATAGCCTATGTTACTCAGGAATAACGTAGCTTTCTATTGGTGAAAGAATTTTTTAAATCGGTCCAGTAGCTTCGGAGCCTATTCGGTACAAACAAACAAACAAAATTTTCTTTCCTCTTTAGAATATTAGTATAGATATAGTATAGATTATAGTATAGACAATGCAGAAAAATTTCCTTGCAAGGAATATTTTGATATACTCTAGTGGCAAGCTAATACCTACCACAATTCTCTGTATTGTTAAACAGGGAGTTGGAAATTTAAAAAAAATATTGTGTATTAGCACAAAGATTGGATTTAGATCTTCAGATCACCACTTCCCTTCACTCGATATCAAAAGCCTAGTATCGAAATCCTTAGCCCTATGTTGAAAAGTAATATCTTCTGATCTTGCATATGATATCTCTCTTTGCTCAATATTCAACGAAGAGCCTTCAAGTAATACGTTACGTTCAATATTCATTTCATTCCTAGCATATAAACTACGATAGAAGGATATCACAATACAACGTGGAATAGTAACGTTACTGAATGATATTTCTTGTGAAATAGTCGCAAGTTTTCTATAAAAAATGTGTCTATTGTTTTTATTTTATTGGGTGGCAATAAAGAAGGTAAATTATGTTGGTAGGTGGTAAGCGAAGCCTATGGACATTACTAGGGATTGTAGGTGCCGTGAATACAAAGCGAAATGTTTAGTGTGCCT
This sequence comes from Anorthoa munda, assembly GCA_945859665.1. Classification (NCBI taxonomy): domain Eukaryota; kingdom Metazoa; phylum Arthropoda; class Insecta; order Lepidoptera; family Noctuidae; genus Anorthoa; species Anorthoa munda. The sequence continues at coordinate 17,134,653 of OX243908.1, forward strand.
GTAATTTGTGCTTTTTATCGGTTGCATTTCGGGGAGTGTGCGATGGAATTGCATGATCTAATTCCACCTAGCACGTTTCATCAACGGTTTACAAGACGTACGGTGATGCGCCATCGGTACATGGTGGACAGCCCACCCATGCGCACTAAACGATTTGGAAATACTTTCATTATGCGCACAGCTAAGGAGTGGAATTCCCTGTCGGAGTCTGTGTTTCCCGATATCTACAACCTCAGGGTCTTTAAGTCAAGAGTGAATAGGTTACTTCTAGGCGAGCATGTTACACCGTCGACCACCTATCTACAATAAAAAATAAAACAGTACACCAGCACCATATCCTAAATACCGAAACATAGCTACACTTATGGCAACAGGAATAAGTTTGGCAGTCGGTATCCCCGAGTAGCTGATTCAGCCGGATACATTTACAAATACTTCAGAAGGGCACAGGTTGCAATAATGTTCTCAGCCTACTAGCCCACACTTAAGGCCGCTCATAACCAACCGCGCCCGCCTTACGCAAAGTGAAGTCATCTTAAAACGTTCAAATTAATAATTCCAACACATCCTTCAGTCCCTCTTACACGGGGGATCTTTACAAGATAAACAGCCATTAGTTAATCCGGGGGCGGTCCCGCAGTAACTCAGCCGGGCAATATTGCTTATAGACCAACCGCTTTAATGAAATAAAATTTGCATATTATCAAGATTTATGTTAGCCCTACCAGGAGGCCATCGGAAAACAATGATGCTTCGGATAATTTTGAATGAGACTTGTTTGTTATTCTGATAAATTTATTAGCTGCCAGACTCGCTTCTTTTAATACTTGCTTTAAACTTTTTTCATTATGCTGAGTGGCGCTTCAAGAATAAGTGTGCGTGAATGCAGGCAGGTGCAAATGTAAGGGGGCTTCACAAAATGATATCATTAACGTTACTTATGACACTCGCTTTTATTCTCACTCCTCATTTAGACTCAGTGCAGTCTGAGATGCAAATCTTGTCCTGTCTGGGTCGTAATTGCATTTATTTTTAAAGCAGTTGCAGTTCCTGAGGTAATATCTACTCGACTATTCTTTAACAAAGCCGTTTTGGTGTATCATTTCACAATCCCGGTGAACACAAAACTGGATATAAAAATTCCGGCAGTGCCTTCCTGTTTAAGTAAATTTAATCTCACAATAAAATGAACCAATTTCACTCGCAGAAAACGAAAAGGATTAAGAATTTAAATCTTGGCTGCAGACTTTCTAAACAAATGGACAAAACAAGGGGATGAAGTCCCGACGATATTCATTGCGCGCCGTCCTCATTAGTAATGTAGTTCTACTAACTAGTCTAGATATTAGTAGCATATGTGATAACCTCTAAAGAGGTTAGAAGCATAAAGTTTTGAAGAATAGAGTAACACGTGGCCTTCCATGGATTAAATTTAAAATTCGTTAGAATATCGTTAGTAAATCTATCTATCTAATCTAATTTCTTTAAACGAGCAATTTTTGTGTATAATTTATATATATATATATAACATCTGAATCTCGGAAACGGCTCCAACGATTCTCATGAAATTTAGTATGCAGGGAGTTTCGGGGGCGACAAATCAATCTAGCTAGGTATCATTGTTAGAAAACGTCGTTTTCTCTATTTTCATCCGAGCAGAGCTCAATTGCCCAGGTACTGTAATAATAATTCAAAACAATGTGACTTTTATTACAGTTTTCATCAGATTCATCAAGTCAAGATAGCAAAAACGAATATGTCAAAGTCTAAAACCGCAAAGATTCATGAATAGACAAAGAATTTAGCTCAGCGATAGTGATTTATATGCAGTGGTACAAACTTCCTTCATTTTTATGATCTCCATTTTAGCTCACCGGATTCGGATTGTAAAAACTATTTGAATAAAACTTTCTTACGAGATTTTATTCGAGATTGAAACTGAAGTTGGTTTTGAAAGGATAGTTTTAGTATTCCAATAGCGTGGTCACCTACTGGACTAGATCGATTTTTAACATAGATTCGAATCAATAAGACTAGCTCATAAACTGCTATTACTGATTTTGGATCTATAAATGAATTGTACCAGAGAGGAAATTCCCGTATTTTAAGGAACGTTTGCATTCTAATCTCCTCCTCAAATTTTTCTACATTCTCTCAAATACCTCTATTTGTTTTACATTTTGACCATACCGATGAAAAGACAATAATTAAACAGTTTTCATGAAATATTTTAAACCGTTTTATATTAAGATGCTATTGTTACGATATCTTTCTGAAGTCACAACTGATTACTGTATGAGTATAATAAGCATATAATTATTGTACAGTCAAGGATCAAAAGTGCAGTCACACTCTACCAAAACAGCAACCGCAATTTTTTTCAGGCAGACGAATTTCAACTTTTCACGGTTAGTAGGTTCAACCAACAACTCAACCCCTACAACAACCTACCAAAAACAACTTTTCACCAACAACAACAACAACAACAACTTTCAACAACAACAACAACAACTCAACAACAACAACAACTTTCAACAACAACAACAACAACTCAACAACAACTTTTTTTTTTTGTCTACTTTTCACCTACTAACCGTGAAAAGTTGAAATTAATTTGTATACAACATTTTAAAGCAGTTGCGGAAAATTTAACTTTTCCGCCATTTGAGTTTTGGGAGAGTAAGACTGCACTTTAGTCCCTTGACTGTATCTACCTGCAATCTACATATTAAAATGATCAAAATTGAATTTATCAACATCATTATTTTATAAACCGACAGTCTGACTTATAGACCCAAGACAGTCAGAGTCAAGAAAATATGTCTACCCACAGCCTAACAATCGTCAACAATCCTATGACGGAAAACAGACAAAGCTACATAGCATAAATAATTGTCAGTTCGTCCAATTTCATGGACGGCGTCTTCAAACAATACCTATGCTTGAAACTGGATCAATTTGCATTCTATGCAACTTGTAAGTCTATTACTGCTGATCTCATTTGCCCGGTCTAGTCTTCACGGAATGGGATTGGCCCAATCTTAATCTTAGGGTTAGCTTCGGAGCACAGCGGGAAGTGAATCGGGCTTAAAATATAAAGGGCGTTAATGTCGTATGACAGAATGGTTCTTTTGGAGTGAGATCGTTTTGTGGGAAGAATAATATAAATTAATGACTAGGCCCGTTTTCCCGATTCTCATACACGACTCAAACTCAAAATTGGCCACAATTACCAATAAACTGCCAACCAATCACAACTCTCGAGTTTGTCATATGATTCTACAGCTTGACTTATGTGTACTCCATAGAACAAGAGCCCAGACGCCCCAGACGTTACAGAATTATTTCTGCACAAAACGTGTGGTAGTTATTGAATGAAAATGCAAGTCCAAGTTAGCAAGTACGAGTACGTTCCAAGTACATGCTGACACTTATCAATTCCATTGATTTTGTGTTATAAGAGTTTGGTAACATTTGGTGAGTGTAGGATCTTGGACTTGAGCACGTTCTTGTCAAAAAGTCCCTTCTTCTAAAAAATTGTATTCAGTATACCTCACCAATTTAAGGTACCTATTAAATGTTATTTTAATAAAACATCTCAAATCTTTTCAGGTTTTTACCTAAAGAATATCTCGTTAAAGGTCAAATCCTGAATACCAAACTTTTTTAGACCATTACCTTTTTTCAATACAATTTCCACAAAACGCTGCCTTTAAAAGCTTTATTTTCTCTTACATTTTGTACTGTAAAGCGGAATATTAATTTCTTCGAGGTTAAGGGCGTTCATAACTCATTAAGCCAAATGGTTCTTACCTGGGAAAGTGGGTTTTAGGCCTAATCGCATTAAAGTGCGTGGCGGGTCAAATTCAAATATATTGAGACAGGATAAGTTTGTACAATTTATTACTTTAAACTTGGCTTTTGGAATTTATTATCGTTTAGTTTACCTGTTGGATTTGGATTAACTGCTATTGTTTAGTGAATTCTTGCTAAAGAATTCACTAAACAATAGCAGTTAGTTAGTTAGGTAACATTGCTAAATGTTACCTACTTAGCTTTATTTAAATGGCTTAGATTTCTGGATACTAACATTATACAAGTTATGATATTATCATTATTGTTTAAACCTATTTAATCTTTACGTAGGCACTGAAAAGTCGCTATTGTACTTGATAAACACACACAGTATTATAGTACATTATGCCACCAAATAAACTAAATATGATGTTACGTAAACAAGCAAACGTAGGCGTTGGTTTTTGAAACGACCCTCTAAATTTTTCAATTCATCATCATCATCAGCATATTAATGTTCCCACTGCTGGGACACAGGCCTCTATGAGAGGGAATGGGCCGTAATCCACCACGCGGGCCCAGTGCGGGTTGGTGGATGTCACATGTCTTCGAATTTTTTGGTTCTAGGACATGCCGGTTCCCTCACGATGTTTTCCTTCACCGTTTTGAGAGCAGTGGTAATGAATTAATTTAGATAAAGTAAAGCGCCTGCCTGGGCTCGAATAAACGACCTACAACTTGTAAGTAGCGGCCGATACCACTGGGCTACCACTGCACTAATTTTTATTTTTTTCAATTATGAGAGAAATATTAACTGAAGAGAGAACATTTCTTTTCCAATCGACACCCACGATACAGGAAGAAATTCTTAGTGTGAGGCTAAGTGAAAAAAAAAAAAAAAAAATTATAATATGTTTAATATAAGTTTTTAAGCTGACATGTTCACAATCATTAGAATTAATATTTGTTTCGGGATAATCGAGCACTCAACCAAAATCTAAATATAACTGGTAACCCGAAACAAATATTAATTCTAATAAAAAGTTTAATATCCTAACGAAATATAGGTACTTATGACAGTAGCACCCAGACGAGAGCAACATTCAACACACCCAACAATTATAAACCCCTGAAGCAACGGTGCCAATGCCTCTAAAAGGTGCCGATCTAGTTCAATTGTGCGAAAAATCGAAAATTATGAGCGATTCGGAACAGGGAGCGTCCGAAACAGAGCTCCAACGAATTTACTGCTGCAGGCTTCGAAATATGAATATGAATGACAGTTAGGCGGTTAATTCATTCAATATTCGGAATTTGAAATAATTTGCACGTAACATTATGGTGTAAAAATTTGGTTCAGACGCTATTCATGTTTACGCTTTTATGGAGAGTAAAATGTAATGAGTGACGAAAGAAAAGTTAATAAACCGTGAAATGTATGGTATTGACTTAGAGTTATTATACGACCTTGAATTAATTGGACAGATGTCGAAAATATACATACAGTAGATGCAAATAGTCTCTTTCGTTTTGTTTTCAAGAAGACATGTTACGTGTGCATTACGCTGACGACATGTAGGTATTATTATTTATTGAAACATCTCATTTAACCAACTTAACACCTACTTCATCTACCAAATATTCATAATCATAACTGCAGCCTTAATGACACACGTTAAGGGAACCCTTACAAACACGAAAACGGAAAGAGAACACATTTGGAGCGCGCCGAAAATTTCTAAGCTCCACATTCTCAGCTTAGCTTTGAACTCATACAAACACTTAATTGGACGATTACACTATTGTTCTACCCCCTCGTCTTGAAGGGGATATAATTCATAGAAGATCCCCCTTTATCTCACGGCAAGATCGGCTTTCATTGAGAATTTAATTTCATTTTCACCCTCTCCGTACCGGTCTTTAAGAAAAGAATGACCGACTGACGTAAGTCTTAAGGGGTGATGTGAAATTCAAGAGGGTAGCTAACGTCTTTTTTTGGATTTTTTTGTTGTCAGATTTCTTTCGGATCACGATAATTTAGGATAAAGGACCCGGCTTAATAGGCGCACCCTTTTTATGGCAGTTATGAATTTCGAAATGAAGTAGGTTCAATAAAGGTAACTTAAATGTTTCTCCTGATTAAGAATTGGCGTAGAATTACATGTGAAATTTGGTTATACTTTAGATGTTAGAATATTGTTAACATAATTGTGTAACCGTCGAATCCGACTCGGCTGGGCAGCGTTCGGGAACTTGCGCGGTATCTTCTCGTCCAACTTACCACAGTGTCTCATGACGAAAGTCTATGATCAGTGTGTGTTGCTAGTGATGACATATGGCTCTGAGACGTGGTCGCTTACAATTGGCCTCATCAGAAAGCTTACAGTCACTCAAAGGGCAATGGCTCTCCATTGCCCTTTGAGTGACTGTAAGCTTTCTTCGGGCTATGCTAGGAGTTTCCTTGCGTCATCGAATCAGAAATATAGAGATCTGCAAGAGAACCAGGGTTACCGACATAGCCCGAAGAATTGCCAAACTTAAGTGTCAGTGGGCAGGGCACATTGCTCGCAGAACGGATGACCAATGGGGCAGAAAGGTTCTTGAGTGGCGACCGCGAACCGGAAGACGTTGCGTTGGAAGGCCTCCCAGCAGGTGGACCGATGACCTGGTGAAGGTTGCGGGGATCCACTGGTTGCGAGACGCACGGGACCGGTCAATGTGGCGACGCTTGAAGGAGGCCTATGTCCAGCAGTGGACGTATTTCGGTTGATATGATGATGATGATGAATTGTGTAATTTAGGTAAAAACAATTTTCTTTTTTAATCTGTCCAAAATTTCCCACTTCTTCGTAAAGACATTTTCCCATTCCTAATAATTCTCTTTGTTTTGTACTTCTTCAAGCAAATTTTTTTATTTTTTAGTTAAAAAAGAGTCCATTATATACCGCAATATTTTTCACTAGGTTCGTATATTTTTTTATTACAATTAGTTGTTAAAGTTTAATTACAATTTCCTCATTAATAATATAAATTAAACATAACTATTTATTCAGCTGGTTATTGTTGTTCCTATATTTAAACAACTGCATAAATAAAGAATGCAAATAAAATTCATCATTTATATTTTAAGATCGCAAAACTGAAGTTTCTACTTACGTGGAATATAAAGTATATAAAAACACAATATATATTATAAAATTATTTTTTGATATTTATTAAACAAAAGCCTGTAGGAAAATGCTTGTATTTTATTTGCCTCATACAAGCAACTCCTAGAGCACTTTAGCCACTATTCCTGGTCATATTTTTTCTCAAAATATCTCGTGTTTTAGTGTGCGCTTGACAGCACATCGCTTAAAGATTTTATACGATTTTCGTCTACTTAAAATAGCTTAGAAAGCAACTTAAAAGCGATAATGTTTGTTATTGTTTGGCTTATTTATTTGATCATAGATTACAAAAATGGAAGAAGTAATTTTCTTTTTATTGCGCCAGATATAGATAAGTTTTGAGTCCCAACATTGGTATCATTACGGCAAATCGAATCCCCATGTACTACAATCTCAATTTTTATTGAAATAATTATTATTCGAATTTTGAATTTGAATAGAATGAAAAAGATTTAAGCTTATGCAAGGAGATACTGCAAAACAAAAAAACCTTTTCTCTCTCTTACTTTCCTTATTAGACAAATTAAATGCTACCCAAATTGTCCTTACTCAACATCAATATGAAAAAAAAGAACTGAGATAAGCACCCAAAGACTGAAAATTAAAATTAGCCACCAAAAATTTACGTAAACCAACCTAATTATAAATTAGGTGAGTAATTAAAATTGTTTCTTAAACGTGTCTATTCTGTTTAAGTACGCCAGAATATTAAATTTAAAGAGGCAGAGTCAGACTTTCATGGTCTCATACTTTATGTATAAAAACGTCGGTGGGTTTAAATTGAACTCACTTCATACTAAATTCATCTCGAATTCATACCTTTCGGGAGCATAATACCATTACTGCGGAAGAACGTTTTATTCTGAATGACATTGCAGCATTGTTTTGGCTCTTAAGCTTGTTGGGTGGGCAGCGGAGTTTGTTGTTAGTCATTGTGCCTTTAAAGTAAGGGATGATATATGCTTTTGTGTAATCTTACTCTATAAAAATTAAATTACAAATTTAAAAAACCGCCGACACAAAAACCTCTAAAAAGCAAAAAATAAACCTCTTACTCGCGTCGGGGAACCGCGAACGTTAATCTCAGTTTATTTTATTTACTTAGCTTCAAGGTTTTTGTGTCGGGGTTTTTTTAATTTGTAATTTTATTTTTTATTGCATGCTTTTTAAAGTACATATAATATACCTAGTAGTAGATACGCTCCAATCGACAGTATATCGAAAAAAGTAATAATGATACGATATCTTGCGAAAAAACCCAGATTCAAAGAGTAAAATGCGAATAACTTTTGAACGGCTGAACCGATTTTATTCAAACATAGCTAAGAACACTCTCGACAAAGTCACCTTTCAAACAAAAAACTAAATCAAAATCGGTTCATCCGTTTAGGAGCTATGATGCCACAGACAGACACACAGATACACAGCAACACACGTCAAACTTCTAACACCCCTCTTCTTCCGTTGGAGGTTAAAAAAAGCTGATATTAATTGAACAGTTTTTAATTACTAGGTGAAAACTCTTTTGGAATAAACTATATAAAGCTACGACAACATTTAAGTTATTCGAAAGTAAACAATTTAAAAAAAGAACTTAATTGTGTTAAAAACTATATTTAGACTTCATGCCATACTTATTCATGTCAATACATGGATAAGTAAGCCATAAATTTATATAAAACCGTACATGGCTGAAAAGAAATTAAAACAAAATACCAGAAATAACCCAGCCATCCAAGAATAAACTACTCTCACGCCCTTTAAAGAATATAAAAATAAAATACTTGTTGATACTAAAATAGAAACACAGAAGTTACTTCCTCTGAACGAGACTTAACTTCATTAACAGAGTGCTAACTTCCATGAATTCCTTTTGAAAATCTACAGAGCACGTAAAAAATAAAAATGAATCAGTGTAAACCCATAACTTCTAGAAGACAGACTACATGCACTCACCCTCAAGAAGACTTCATGTTTAAAATATTCCGCAACTCCAGCTAAAGCACCACAGATTTCAACTTTAAAAGAAGTAAATGACCTTTATTTAAATTTTATCGTCGAATCTTCCATTTTTGCGGTTAAAATGAAAAGGGAAGGATAGTAATGGTCTTATTCAAAGAGTGTGGTTCCTTTATTAAACATCTCGTGCTCATTCCAGGAAATATTTGAACGTAAAAATATAACGAGCCTATTTTATTTCTTTAATTTTCATAACAATTGGCATCCTTTATGAAGTGGTAAAAAGAAAAGAGTGTTTAGCTTCAGACCTTTTTCGAGATGAAATAAACTTTTTGGCGTTTTATTCATGACAAGGGTCAGCACTTCAACTGTTTCGTCTATTTTAGGCTTATTGCTGTATTTGCATTTATGTTGGTTTGGCAAGCTTTACGGTAGCCGAAATCTAGAACTTTTTACCGATCGACCCTTTTTTACGTAACCTTTTCTGATCTAACTTGATCTGAACCCTATTTATGCAAAATGGTGATTGATATAAATGTGAAGAGAGCTATATTTTGATTGTGGTACCTACCTACCTACCCATTTCATCATGAAATCAAATTCATCAGAAGTGAAAAAGGATTAGTATAAGACTGCCAAATGGAACTTGATTTGCTAAACAAAACATTTGACCGCTTCTTTCCATTTTTAAAGAACCCCTAAACTTTTCTCAAAGGCTAAGCACCCCAACAATGCAAGGGTAAGTTGCTCGAACCATATCCGCGGAATCAACCCTGAAAGTCAATTACTTAGGCGTAGTCCTAGGCAAATTCAGTCAGTGCGTGACTTGCATCCCTGTGTTTATCCTTATTAGGTTTGGGATCACCCTAGCAAATGCCCACCGGGATACGAATACGTAGTTTAAAATTCGAATACAGCAGTTTTTTTTTTATTGGGTTTCCTTATGTCTAGAGTTTGGTATCAGACTTTTTGGTGTCTGCGGAAATTCACCAACTGCGTATTCTGTACACATACCTAACCAAAGATTAAAATGTCTTCAATCTATTTGTTTTTCAAACTGTAGCAGTAACCGCTATTTTCAACAATAGAATAAAGAATTCCATGTCCAAAATTATCATTCTTTTCTATTATATTTTTTCACATTAAAATACAGCTTTTACAGCACACAATATATCAAAACGCGGCTCCTGTAGGTGACAAACAACGTTATGAAAAAAAGTAACAGCTGACTGGGCGCATTTTTCATAGCCTAAAAGCCTACAAAGAGTGCACGGTGCTCTCGCAAATAAAAGAACGCCCCTTTAATCGTCAAACGGTATGAGTCGTAAAACCAAAGGGTAATATTATGCTCTTATTAAAATTAATTCGTCAGTTTTAGAACACTTGTAGATGCTAGAAGTAACACACACGAAAACTAATAATGTTAAATTTCGGGCAATCAAACGTTGCCAAATCGCATTTTCGTAAAAATCGCTGAACAGAAGAAAACCTTCAATGTTCATTTAATATAAGGGTGATAAATTTTACTTTTTTTCGTCTTACTAATTCAATTATGACCATAATTTCGTAATTTTCACTGTGCTGTTAGTGCTGATACAATCACAACGTTAGCAAACACCCTGATTTATTCAAACACTTTATTGGAGGCAATATATCCTGAACATAGATCAACAAGGACACTCCCACTGTACCTATCGTTGATTACATCGAGTCCCAATACCGACTGAGCTTCACCAATCTTCGCAGTACTAATCCGATCGAACGAACAATGAGATCGTATTGCTCCAAGCGAACATCGCGCGTTATTGCCTCTAAATCTTTCAGTCACCAGGTTACATAGGGCCCGAGGACCCGCTAGTGTTGGGATAAGTTGGTTTCGGACTTTCGGCCGATACTAAGGTCAAGGCCGAAAGTTGATGAAAGTTGGAAGAAAGATGTGTTTCTATAAATAGTTTCAGTAACTGTCGAAATGGACAGTATGATTGATTTGTATGCCGTCGTAACTTATTGTGATTTTTGGCTTCAACTGACATTACGAAATATATTTGTGACGAAGTAAGACACACTTATAACTTCAACAAAAACTTTAAGACGTTTATTAACCATGAATTAAATAATTTAACATTCCCACCGTCAATAAAATACGTAATTTTTACTCCTACTTTCAAAAATCAAATCAAAAACCCATTTCAATCGTTTTCGGCCTCCGTTTCGGCTGGTAAAACGTTGCCGAAACCGACCCTCTTTCTCGGTCTCTATTCAAGGTGTTTGCGAACCCCCCTATAGCCCGCGGCTATTGCACTAGGCCTTTAGTGTTACTTTAGCAATCGATGGGGTTACCTTTTCTGGTTGTACGCTTCGCTTGGTTCTGTAAATATTGACCGGATCCGAGCTTTAGCGGATACTTTTATTGCGTGTTAACAAATAGAGGATTGTTTGTTTTATATCTACGTGCTTTAATGTATCGGATCGAGGCTTTCGGATAAAGATTTTTTCGTTATGCAGGATACATATAAAATGTATTGTAGTGTTGTTGATTTAGTAACTCGTGTGTTTTTAATATTCAGCATCCATGTAATGTTAGAAACCCTTTTGAACATAAAAAGTTTTACTGAAATTAATTTGGCATAGTACCTAAAATTATTAACTTTAAAATAATAAAACTGCTTAACAAAGTCTGGCCACATCCATTTACAATTATAATTACTTTACCAATTTAAGAGTAACACCACAAAAATTATATCAAAAATAACGTTCATATTTTATCTCCCATTCTTAATGGCCTGTACCATAGACTAATATATATACTAATGTACATACTGTACATACCAATATATAAAAACCTCTTTTCAATAAAGAAAGAGTACCTACATTTTCTATAAAAAAGTAGAAAATGCAAGTCATAACACACAAAGGGTAGAATACACTTTCATAGGAGCTCAAAAAAGTGCATTCATATTGATACACGCAGCTAAGGCTCATATACACACACAGTTTATTTATTTTTTTGCATTCATACGATTGGCTACCCGTGTTTGGTATTTAAACTGGGGAATCGAAATTGTTTAATGTTTTAGGCTTTTTGTTAATGAAAATATGCGGTGTGCATGAGTTATGTTCAATTTTTTTTTTGTTATTTTTTGTCGTAGTTATGAATGGGACTTTGTGACTTTTTAGATACAACACCTGCTGTTACTAGAATAAAACGTTGTCACAGATAATATAATACTAGCATACAGATACCTCATCCCATACAAAGAAACCGTGCCGACGTAACTAGTGTTTTTCGACTGATTATTCTGGCAATTTTATGTACATCGAACGCATTCGGTTCTGTTTCACGGTGATAGATAGATGGTGTTAGCAGCGACTTGCAAGTAAAAGGGTTTACTAGTTTCGTGAATATTTTTTTCTTTAAATACAGTGAAGGTTTGTTTTCTAGTATTTATTTGCACGTTATTACAGTTTTTTTTGCACTAAAATGTGTTAAAATGCAAACTTTAACAATCGAGTGGAATGCCTTAGAAATTTAAAACTGCGCCATCTATTGGCATCAATTTTAAATAATTCGTCTAATAATCTTTGAAATGTGAATTAAGAGCCAAATATTCCATAATTTTGTACTTAGGAGAGTTGATTAAACAAGAACATACAATTTTTGTGTTCAATTCCAGAAAATGTTAATTTTACACACATTCAATAACAGATCGAGGTGCATATCGCGCCATCTAGTGAGATTTATTTGAACCAAATTTTCTTTCTTAGCAATGAGACCCCGTGACGTTGTACACCCCTTGAAGAATCTAGAATGTGCTAACTGATCTATGCTTTTTTTTATCTTACATATATGATCCTACAGCAAAAAGGTTTTTTAATATATTCGTTAGTAGTTTCCCTTCTAAAAAATGCCAGTGTATTTTGACAAAAATTGCCGCTATGAATAAATAGGGTTACACGTAGGTAGTCACGCACATGTAAAAGAAAACTTTGTTTTAGACCCTCAGTGCTAGAAATATAGGAATTTCGCTAGTTAGTATTTCTTTCACGTGCCTCTGATATTAACGTACTGAGTAAATTCTGGATATTATCGTCTATAAAACTGCAAAAAGGAAAAAGTTTTTCAGATATAAACTAAGTCACTTGGAGGATGTGTTCATTGGCTGTTGTGTGTGTTTATGGAGTGTCTTTTCATTATTTTCTTTTATATACTATTTATCGAGAATTAAGTTACCTAAACTCACATATATGGCCTCGTGCCACGATATGGTTTATGCAATAATTTTTAAAACTGTCTTGTCTCTAGGCAACGTGCTCCATAATCGACCATCACATCATTGTTTACCATCAGGTGTGATAATGGGCTAATGCTATCCTATCAATATTAAAAAAATACAAACCAAATTGAACTACGTCGTGTAAGTACCAGTACGAGCCTAGGTATCTATAAGTCGACCGTTCCGTATTCAGTAACAATTTTAAAAAAAGGGGTCCCGAAATTTCGATTCAGGATGTCTTGAAACCAAAGCCGGACATCGACAGTTGAATTTCATTTGTATCGAGGAGGACTGACTTTCGTTTTTAAGGTTCCGTACCAAAAAAGGTAAAAAAGGAAAGGTTTTAGGTCGAAAACCTATATGGTAGTTCCCGTTGACCTGGAATCACGAAATTTGGCAAAAAGTAAGGTCTTACAGCACAAATAAAGGAAAATTTCAAAAAAAATAAAATAGTTGAAAATTTTGGTAAATTTTGGTACTTACAAGTTTTCGCCCATATCTTTAAAACTTAGACACCAATAAAAATGATATCAATTTTATTATGGCGGTATAATGGGTAGGTACGGAACCCTCAGCGTACGAGTTCGACTCGCACTTGACTGGACTTTTTTAAATTAATTTGTTACCATTATTATGTACCAAGACTAGATAAAGGCTTGGATGCAGAATGCAACTCCGCTCGCAAAAATATGCATACACTGAAGGAACATACAATATAATGCAACTTGCAAGTCAAAACTATGTTCGACACGCGCTTTGTCCCTTGCGTATTTGCCCTTATGTTTACAAATTTTACGCCTGATTCCAAAACTTAGTCAATGTAAACTTTCACAAGAAAGTACCGAGTACTTACTGGAGTTATTATGTTCTTACTGCAACCAAAGTTATTTCATTTCCTGATTAACAATAACTTACAGTTCATTTAGCAAAGGAATAAAAATAGCGGTTTGGCAGCTTTTGTATAGAAAATATGTCAAACGGCCATTTTAATTCCTCAGTTAAAAGTTATCAGACTATTGTAAAATCGTAACTAAATCACACTAATATTATAAAGGCGAAGGTTTGTGAGTGTGTGTTGTATGTTTGTTACTTCTTCACACTCAAACGGCTGGACGGATATGGATGAAATTTGGCACAGAGATAGATTATAGACAGGAATATCACATGGGATACTTTTTATCCCGGAAATATGTCCCCTCGGTATAATTTTCGACTTTTACATGGGTGAAGCCGCAGGCAGAAGCTAGTATACAAAATACCATCCACAAAATTAGTCTATATTCTGCTGAAAATTTAATGAACCGGTAGCATAGACAGAACCTCTACCTTTGACCTACTTAACTCTATGACCTATTCTAGTAGGCCTGATGCAGCATTATTAAATTATTACCGTTAATAAAATTACTCTGAAATTGAATTGAGTAAACTTTGTCCTTTTGTGGCTCTAGCTAACTTTAATTTCATGTGACAATGAGGTAAGGGTTGAAGTATTAAACAAAGACATTGATAGAACAAGACAAAGGAAACTAAATTAAAAAAAATGTTATTTTTATTATACTTGGCATTAAGTAACATAACTTTTTTAACCGACTTCCCAAAAAGGAGGAGGTTATCAATTCGACTGTATTTTTTATGTTTGTCATCTCAGAACTTTTTACTAGATGCACCGATTTTGATGATTTTTATTTTATATAAAAGCTGGAGCTTGTTATGTGGTCCCATTATAATGATTAAGATCTGATAAAGAACTTCGGAGATATACAACATAACTCTTCAATAAATGACGGCAAATCACTGTAATTTCTGTTTGTTTACAACATTTCATAACATGACATCACGCCGGTACGCTTTAAAGCGGTACACAGATAAGCGCGAGTGTACACCACCCTGGTACACTCTAATTGCACCGATTGTGTTCAGGTTTCATGTTATTCGGGTAATCTATTCTGTCATAACTGTGGGCATTATAATTATATATTTACCACAATTAAAAAGTGAAAAATAAAAACCTTTTAAAAAAATATATAACTGACTTCCAAATAGAAACACTACAAAGTGAAAAACAACTTCAATTTCGAAAGTAGGTGTCAAAAAACGAAGAAACAAAAACACTAACTGCCGAAATTTAAGTTATTTTTCACTTTGTAGTGTTTCTATTTTTTAAACTAAGAACAGTTAGAATCTTCTAAATATCTCATTTACAAATAAATTTACTTAACAGGTGACAGATATAGCTGGCGCCCTTAATTATATGTTGCCACCATATCTAACAAATTCATACGACACCTCAATAATTCCAAATCATACAACATTACATTCAGCCATCGATCGAGCACTCCCCTTGATTTCTTTCTAATATATTCTCAATTTTTATAATTCTCATCAGAAAGTCATCGGTTCGTCCAACCGTAGCAATAGCAACGACCCAGGTGTCCCGGAATCCGTCACTCCGGGACCAAAAATAAAATTCTCTACCCGCACTCATTCCAATCACGTACTTCCGAATTTGTCATATTGGATTTTGGAAGCGGACTCCCGTCATACGTCTCCCCTTAGCTGTCACGACGCGAAAATGAAAACATGTATCATTTCTGCAACATCCCAACAAAATCCAACCTTAATAACATGACAACAGAGATTAAATTAGCGCTGACACACAAATGGAAATAGAGGATTGTCAAAATTTTCTTTTAAAAAAAATGTCTTGTAATGAAATTTGTTTTTCGTAATACGTGGCCCAAACTTTGTAGGCACTTTTTTGGTTTTGTATCGAATAAACTTTATCATTTCGGTTTGGAACGAATGAAGCTTGAGTTGTGTTTCGTTTCGGCAAATAAAATGGAATGCTGACTTTGCTATTACATTTCCCTATAGATTCAATCTTTGGCGAAGGGTGACATACATTTGTAGCGTATTTGAATCAACGAAAATTCTTTCGAGAAAAAGAAAGATTCGAGCCAACATACTTTTCTGCTGTTACAAAAATCTCTGTCGTAAGTAAATCCGAACAGAAACTCGTAAATTCAAAAAGGATTTATTTAGACGCCCTATCAATCGCCTCAACCCTGCCTACCTATTTATAGTCGCAAGAAGCGTCGATGTCAAATTAGACACATGGCACAACCCTAAAGCTGACGTAAGCAACATGCCACAAAGCCTTCGGTGACGATGACACCAAGAAATCCACCCTAAATAAAACACCGTGTTTTTTTTTTCCTTTTCAATACAAATTCGACCTTCAAAGTGTTGTAAAAGGGAAAGTTTTTGTTGGCTTTAAAAGCGTATATACGAGTAGAAACGGTGGTGGATGAAAATGGTTGGAGTAGTTTTTATTGTGAAATTGTGAATTACTGATTTTTTACACAAATCAATACTACATAGTAAAGCAATGATTTAATTGCAAAATTAATTAATGTTACAAACATTGAGGTAATAGTGTACATATTATCTCAATGGTTACAAAGAACAAAAGCTATATTTTATACATATAAATAACATTGCATTTAGCTACCCACATTAGGTACCAACTCATTCCAAAGTAATGAAAAAATTTTTTCAGGAAAGTTAATTTTAACATAACAGTAAAAAGAGCAAAACCCAACTCATACAAAACACACAATGTAAACTTGATCATAAAAATAATATCCCGAATTATTTCCTCCACATCTATGTTTAGCCTAAATCCCTCAAAGGGCCCTTTCTAAAGGCATTCTCCCACCCGCACAGGCTTAGTAAAATCACGATCGTCGATTTGTTATTCCTACTCTGTCATCAACAAATGTTGCTGAAATGCTGAAAGAGCCACAGTAAAAATAAAACACGGATTTTATACTTTTTTACCCAAATTGCGATTTATACGACACTTTGTATTAAGCCTTTGTGTGACGTATAACGTGCAAAGTATCGCTGTGGTATTGTTAGGAAAATATTGTGGCAATCAAGTGGAACATGGTACGCTTGAAACTGTGGAGGTATTGACTTGATACGGCTTACAGGAAATCCGATTGACTTGACAAAATCTCAAAAAGATAGTATCGTTACTTCTTCTTAGCGTATCAATGGCAAATATCGTAGGACGTAAAATGAATGTTTCACCCAGTATTCAGCTACTATAACACCATTCCTTGACGCAGTCATTAGGTCATCAAGTATAAAGGTGATAGTGCATACGGTGCAGGATAAAAGGAGGGCCTCGGTCTGCGAAAAGAAGCCGCATAAACACTGCTGGGGGGTGACCATAAGCTCTTAGAGTAAGGTTATTTTGAGTGTGTGTAAGGGACAGATGTATATGACTTGTATACATCTGTCACTTAAGCGATCTCAAAATAACCTTACTCTAGAGCTTATGGTCACCCCCCAGATCGGTACCGTCTGAGAACCCATCACAAATATTGTTGCTATAGCAAATCTACCTACATAGCTGATAACAAAATCCTAAATTATGTTTTAACATACTGCGATATTAATAAGAACAAAACAAGTAACAATAGCAAGTGCATCATTAGGTATTCTTATCCACTTTAATGTTTCAAAAAATATTGCATTATCTCTTATAATATCTGCATTCTGCAGTCTTATTATAACCAAACAAGGTAAAAGCCCCCAATAATGCAGTAATAAAAGCTGCACGTGTCTTTAAATAATTAATTTACTCCAGAATATTGTGCTTTGTACCCCGCAAGATAAGATTATGTAACCAAGTAGGTTCTTCCAGAAATAGGTCAGGAGGAAATGAAATTCCTAGAAGTGAATAAAATTTCATGTGTAACAAAAACGATTACATTCTGACATCTGTAGCTACTGGCGCAAACTTTATTTTCAGGTCTACTATCTAGAAACAACGTAGGCAAACATAATATATGAGCAGTTTAAATAAAATGAGGACTTATACCCAGTTAGGAATAGAAATGGCAAATATCAGCTTTGGACATCATAATCTAAGTATCCAGGTCAGCCCCCCTAGCCAAATTACAAATCAAATCAAATTGTTTATTTGCTTAATACAGGTAGGTTCAAACAGATGTTACAAATATAAATAAAGTACACTGTATCATTCCCTAATAAGGTGTGCAAATATTTATACACTCACGAGCAATGAAAAATTTCCAGTGACATAGCACCAAATTACTCCTAAACGGGAAAGGCTAGCTTAATGACGCTGTCTGCAATATTGAAGTACATTTAACAGCGCATCAGAATATTACCAACTAAAAACGTAAATATTGTGTTCAAATTTTAAATTAAATGTGAAAAAATTAAATTAAGGTGTTTGTCGGCATTTTGTGGGTGGAACTTTTTTATTGCTCGGCAGTTCATTACAAAAGTTTCGTATCGAATCTGTTTCTAAAATCATTAACGCCTTTTATTTGGGTGCTAATTAAACAGGCTTCTTTTTAATATCATTATTCGCCCCCAAAAATGTATGTTGCCTTCTAAATTACTAAGTCAGCCACAATTAACGAGCATCTAAATAATACTATGTTAGCCACTAGTTATCTTCTATGTAAACCACTCTAAATACAACTCAGCATGATGGTTATTTTTTAGCATCAAAATTTTTAACATGCATTCTAACAGTAAATTTCTAAAATACTATTAAATGACATCAAAAAATATATTTATTTAGCTTCTAATTTTTTAACTCAGTACGTTTAAAATGTAACTTACGTGTAAAATTTTTAACATGCATTCTAACAGTAAATTTCTAAAATACTATTAAATGACATCAAAAAATATATTTATTTAGCTTCTAATTTTTTAACTCAGTACGTTTAAAATGTAACTCATCCCATATTAATTGATCGTAAAAAAATTGCAAAAACATTTCATCAAATAGTATATTGGCCACTAATATTACCAGAAGCTATTGAGGAGAGACAAAATAAAAGACTATATTTTTTGGTTTTAATATAGAATAGGTGCAAGTTGGATTAGTATTTATGCGACAGAGTCGACGGAGCCCCGCTGCGCGGGGCTCCTATTTCTGTATGCAGGGTTTAAAGTAACCTAACACGAAGGAGATGACGGGAGCTGAGTTCGCTCGCTTTGCTCGCTCACTTCAGCTCCCGTCATCTCCTTCGAACCTAACCTGTCCGTGTCGGGGTGCCCTAAGCTCCCGAGCTCGCTACGCTCGCTCTTGGACAACTCAACTCGTCGTCACATGAATCGAATGGCGCTCTCTGATTGGTGCAAATGGCCGGTCGCTGTCGTCTCGCGTACTCGCGCCAAATCATGCAGTGGCTATTTTCACGATAAAAGAATATGATGTATTGTTTTACATGCTAAGTTATAATAAATTATGCTTTCTTTCTTTCTTCGATAGAAGCTTGAATTATATTTTTTTGAGGATATTGCGTTGAAGCTGTAAAACGTAAAATGGTGACAAGATATAAAATCCGTGGCCGAGTTAGTAAATTACGTGGCAATGTATAAATAAGAAGGACAAGTCACAATAATTGATGATCTTTACTTGACGCTTTCTGTAGAATATTTAGTTGGCGTTGCAAAAAAGACGAATTAGTTTATTAGAGGCTATGTCATTTTCCCGTTGCTTAGTTATAAAATTAGAAGTTTAATCACGTGTCCAATAAATAATTTTGTGGCTAGACTTATTATTTCCCCTTTTATTTGTATTGTTTGACCACGTGACTTAACGTTCCGATGTGTCAGTCCCATACATTGATTCGTTTTCTACTAGCGTCATCGAATGTAGATTGTCAACTTGCCT
The DNA here is from genome assembly GCA_945859665.1 of Anorthoa munda. NCBI lineage: Eukaryota > Metazoa > Arthropoda > Insecta > Lepidoptera > Noctuidae > Anorthoa > Anorthoa munda. The sequence goes on from OX243908.1 coordinate 17,154,578, forward strand.
ATATACCCTATATACAACGTAACACATTCAGAAGCTTAATCCCTTGATCCCAAAAATATTTGCTTAACAAGAATACTATACTGGTAGCTAACAATAATAAATCAAATATTACCACTATCCCTAATAAACGTAACAAAATTGATACTAGCCCTTATGAATATAGTTTCACGCATTGAAAGGGTCCGAATGATCCAGCATTTTGTTGTGGGCTTTATCAAAATAGCGGGAGGGCATTTTAAACCCAATCAACGGAAAATCAAAACGCGGAAAATGGGAGGGGACTCTAACGGAGGGTTAAATTCGTGTTATCGATTTGTTTTTATGACTTTTGCTGACATTCCGATTCTATAATCGAGAAACCGAGAACCCGATTGAACCTGTTTAGTATCGATTTGCTGCGATACAGGTGAAAACAGCAATAAGAAGCTTATATGTATCCGATGGTTTTGTGAAAAAGAATTTAGAGGCTTTCACAATTCTCCATTGTTAGCTTTACGTTTACCAAAAAATATCAAGGTTGTTACATAAGAAAAGCAAAAATTGTTTCATTTCTCTCTGAGAATAAGAACACATTGTATTTTCCACTCAAAATCAAAAAATCAAAATCAAAATCAAGGTATTTATTTCAATTAAACTTTAGAAGTACTTTTGAATTGTCAAACAAAAAATTAATAAAAAGATGACTCTAGTTGCAAATTCGCAAGCGTCTGTAGGTCTCAATGGAGAAGAATTTGCAAGAAACTCCCCGGACACTCTTTTCCATCAGTTTTAATTACAAGTTTTTGGTTACATCATTCTTGTTGAAAAAATACATATATGTGAGAACGATGTAAAAAGACGTGTACGTAAAAGCGTCTAGAGTAACAAATAATTAAAAAAAAGCACTTTAACAGGCCGAGACAGCTAAGTTATGACCAATCCCAACTGATGGCGCCCGTTCACGAACATGACGCATGGATCGGCACCACTCAGCTCAACCATCATGAAGGGAACCGAATGATCCAACACATGTGCCACCATCAGAGAGAAATTAGAGAGAGCATGACACACTCAACTGCCAGGGCACACAGAAGTCAACGAACGACATATAGGTACAGTGAATGGTAGATTTATCTACAGTCGGAACATAGTACTCACACATGTGCTGTGCAATTATATAATACTAAAAGAAATTGAGTTTATACAATACAAAAATTTGCATACAGTCTTCAGCATGTCCAACAATACTTCGATACTTTTCTGCCCATCACTAATTGTTCTTGCGCCCTAGTGGCTGCGGAGCAGGACCAGCATTGAGCCAAGCATTTTTATCAGCGATGTAATCCCCCAACTTATAATATGCTTGCCTACATAGTGTGCGTTTTATACAAGTCTTAAATTTCGTCTCATTTAGTTGTAGAATGTGGGGAGGAATTTTATTGTAACATTTTATACAGTACCCCATAAAAGATGATGCTACTTTAGCCAGCCTGAAACCTGGTTGAATTAGTTGATCCCTATTTCTAGTAACATAATTATGTCTGTCACCGTTTTTACTAAAAAGATGTAAATTCTTTCTAACATACATGATGTTTTCATAAATATATTGACAAGGTACCGTCATGATGTTAATGTTCTTAAACAGTTCCCTTAGAGAATCGCGCCGGCGAAGATTGTATATCGCTCTGATGGCTCGTTTTTGCAGAATAAAAATTGACTCAATGTCTGCAGCCCTTCCCCATAGTAAGATACCGTAAGACATTATACTATGAAAATAACTAAAATAGACTAATCTTGCGGTATCGACATCAGTAAACTGACGTATTTTTCTAACAGCATAAGCTGCCGAGCTTAGCCGCCCCGCAAGTGATATTAAATGAGGCCCCCATTGCAACCTCGAGTCTAGCGTGATCCCCAGAAAAACCGTTTTATCGACGAATTCTAGCTTCTCCTTGTTTAATAAAATGTCACAATCATTACTTTTGACATTCGGCAAGACAAATTTTATGCACTTAGTCTTTTTAGCATTTAAAACTAGATTATTAGCTGTGAACCAATTTTGAACCTGTCGCAAGACGGTATTCACATCGTCAACGTTACTGGTACGTCTATTTATCTTAAAAATCAACGAAGTGTCATCAGCAAATAACACCATGTTTAGATTGTTTTTCAATAGATGAGGTAAATCGTTAATGTAGACTAGAAACAAGAAAGGACCCAAAATTGAACCCTGGGGTACCCCCATTTTCACGGTTAACCCGGACGAATTGACACCGTTTATTTGAACTAATTGCTGTCTATCATTTAAATAAGATTTAACTAAACTCAACGCTGATTGGCCTAGCCCGTAATGCTCAAGTTTCAAAAGTAATGTTTCATGATCAACGCAATCAAATGCTTTCGACAGGTCGCAGAAAACCCCTATGGCATCTTGTGCCTCTTCCCACGCTTCAAAGATATGTTTTAATAAGGTGACACAAGCGTCAGTCGTACAACGTCCTTTGGTAAAACCATACTGTTTATCGTGTAGGATGTTATTCGTATTAAAATGAATGAGCATCTGATTTAGCATTATCTTTTCAAATATCTTGCTGAAAACCGGCAGCACCGATACTGGTCTATAATTATTTGTGTCTTTACTGTTCCCGGATTTAAAAAGTGGTATAACCTTACTATGTTTCATTAGATCCGGAAAGACTCCTTGATCTACACACAAATTAAAAATTAAAGCTAAGTACGGCGCTATAGTCTGAATAATGGAGGTACAAACTTTGATGGACATTCCCCATAGATCTTCGGTCAATTTGATCTTGATTTGCTTAAAAGCTTTTATTACTGTTATTGGGTTTACATGTGAAAAGTTAAATTCTGTCGGGCAGGCTGAAACGTTTGCGTTTAATAAACCAGAAGCAAGTGAGGGCGAAGAATTTATGGTTTCAGTAGTTTTAATTGGGATGCTGGTAAAGAAATCCACAAATTCTTGAGCAACTTTTTTGTTATCTCTAATAAGTCCATGTGTAGTTTCAAGCGTGTAATCAGTATTATTTCTTTTGTTTCTGTTCGTTTCATTGTTTATAATTTTCCAAACAGTCTTGATTTTATTTTCTGCGGTTTTAACTTTATTACCAATGTATAAAGCCTTAGCTACTTTACACGTATTTCTAAAAATTTTTGAATAAGTAGCAACATACTTGTTAAAAGTTTCAGTGTTAATATAAGGCTTAAGGCCATAGAGCTCGTAAAGTCTTTCCTTACTTTTCCTGAGTCCTTCAGTCGCCCAGTCACTGAATAAAAACTTTGGGCATACAGTTTTAGTTTTTTTCCTAAAAGAATTATTGAACTCCTTTTGGATTACTGAGAAAACTTTTTTATATAGAATATTACCATCATTCACTGTAAGGTCTTGATCACTTAGCTTACTAATTAAACTGCTGTTAAACTGATTTAATTTACCGGATGTTATTGGTCTGGATTGAATCTGCACTTGTTGAATTGGTATGTTGGACTCAAAGGTTACCAATAGCCCACTATGATCCGAAGGCAGACAATTTATAATGGCTTTGTCTAAGTAGTCGCAGCAACAAAATACATTATCAATACATGTAGCAGAAGTTACAGTTTTTCGTGTTGGTTCCATAAACACATGTGACAAATTAAATGATTTGAAGAGATTTAATAATCTACTGCTATCTGAATTACTCTCTAAAATATTTATATTAAAATCACCACAGATTATGATTAGTTTATTTCCAATTGCAAGTTTTGCCAAAACATCTTCCATCACTGACTCAAATATAGAGTAGTTACCATAATTGGGGGGTCTGTAAACGCACACTATGACATGCTTATCCAGCTCAACGCATGACAGTTCAACACTATGTTCAACTGATAGATCTACAATATCTTTACGAGGTTTTGATTTAATACCATTTTTAATTAATATAAGTGAACCTCCACGTAACATAATATTTCTATTAAAACAACTACCCACGGTATAATTTTCATAATTAATTAGCATTGTATGATCTTTCAGCCAATGCTCAGTAAAACAAACAATTTCAAACATTGTTTTTTCCAAAAACAGTTCTATTTCCAATTGCTTCGCAGAAAAACCTTGAATATTTTGATGGAATAATTTCAAGGAATTCTGCTTAGCCCCTTTTTTTAAATTAACTAAGTGAGAGCAAGAAGGTACCTTCTTGATGGTGGATGTACTAGTAACTATTTCGTTGTTGGTACCCTCCCTTGTCCTACAAACTAGTTTAAACTATAAATATTAATAGCAGAAGTGCTAACGTTATTAAACTTATTGACTACCTGTATATTAGTATTACTACTAATATCAACTACAGTACATGCCTTCGACATACTATTTATGTCTGAGTTTATAGTAAAAGATAATAGCCTCGCTATTTGACGTCTTACCCTAATAGGCAGATACACTGTATTGCCTGTCGTTTTTAATTTATCAACAAAAATGTTGATGTCCAAAAAAACTAATTTGTCGCTGTAATGGCTGACAAGGAAATGAACATGCTTATTCAGCATGTGTATATAATTATTTTGTCTACTAGACAATTTTTCCAAATATGGAAAAGCACACAATACGATTTTATTACAATTTAACTTTAATAACTCTGTTACACACTCAGTGATGTCATCTTTTTTTACATCCAAACTGTTACCTATAAAGACAGTTACATTGGTATCTGGTTTGTATACATTATTTGTTACAGATTCCATGATATGCTTGTAAGATGACCCAGGCATACAATAATTCAAAGTTGAATAACTCTGATTGCTATTTAATAATTTACCTAAACCTCTTCCAATACCATCTGCAAACATAACCGAATTAAAACCATGATGACAATTATTTGTTGGAAAGGATGCAGTCTCAGGCCGGTCAACTTGAGACACTTCCTGTGAAATATCAGGAATGTCTAGGTCAAAGACACTGTCCTGAGACACCCTCTCAGCACGAGGCTGGACCTCCATTGTCTTTGGCTGAACAGCCTTCAGGTTTGAGTCTATCTGACAATTACATTGACACATCAGCAATTCGTTTGCGGCCAGAATGTGTTCCTTAATTTGTAACTGGGAGCTAACATATTTACTGTAAAGGGAGCCCAGTTTATCCTCAAGTACCTGAATATCATTTTGTAAGCGCTGTGTGTCAATTTCATAGATTTTTATGCTGTCTTCTAATTTGATCTGGTAATTATTTAATTTTTTAAGCAGGTCAACACGTTCTTTTCTGAGTGGAATATTTTTTAAGAAAACTTTGTGTTGTTTCCTGTACTGGGTATAATTTTTAATTATTTTATTAAATTTTGCATACTTTTTCAATTTTTTATGACTAACTTTATACCTATTTGTCTCATTTAATAAGGAATCTTCAGTCAGGTCAATAGTGGTTATGGAATGAGGTTTACAATTTGATTTTATTAATTCACTATATAAATGGCATGTTTCCTGTACCTGAGTACATGATTGTTCTTTTTGCAGATTTTGGATTAGAGAATTAGCATGAGCCAATTCATCTTCTAGGTCCCTAACTTTACCTAAAGCCTCCTCATACAAATCACTGCAATTATGGAAACCATCCGTGACTACCCGCAGTTGGTCACGTTCATCAACAACATTCTGATATTGTTGACTCAGCACCACTAGCTCCCGCTTAAGGCTTGTGTTTTTAGAGATGACATTTTGCACTTCTACTTCACATTCATCTCTCTCCTGCAACATTGCCTGACATTGATGTTGCGATTCTTTGAGCTCTTGGAGTGCAGTTCTTAGTTTAAATTCCAAGTCCTGAGCAGTAGCTTTACGTGTCATCATAGGCATGGTTTCGGGATAGTTACTGAAAGTAGAATTAGAGAAACGGTGAGAACCAAAAGAATAGACAAAAGACAGAAAAGCTGAAAATGGAGAAAAGTAACAAAAAATAAAAAGAAAAGTACAAGTAGGTAATAATACAATGAAGAAAGGGAGTTTAATTCTTAGGTAGGCTGCTGAATTGGCTTTTTTTACTTTTGATTGCCTTTCAGTTTACTTTTATTTAATGTGGGTAGGGTACCCAAAATATATATGTGTGATTAAATGCAGTTTAATAGTTTAACTATGCAAAAATCATAAGCGTTTGGTATAAGTGAAGGATAAGAATCAATTAATAGAACTAATTAAATGGGCCTAATGTTGATTTTGTTTCGTTTTTACGCTGTCAACGAAACGATTTATAAACACTAGAGTGCGAAATTAGCAAAATTGTTACGTTAAAACTAAAGGAGAGTGTATTACAAAGTTAAGTAATATTGTATGCTATAATTATAAAACGTAAGTAAACAATACTCCCCGTATAATGCCGTCGTCAGCTGTTCGATAGGTTACCGGTCGACAACCGGGGCAAAAACTCTTATTTAACTTGTTACTTCGCCAGGAAAACAATAATCCTAAGTATTTATGCCGTTTTATTGTGTTTTCACTTGTAATTACACACTAATTTTACGTATACAATAATTAAATCTAATTTTAAAATACGGAGCACAAATTTGACATGTCACTTGGGCAGTGTTGCCACTTTTTTTCACTCACAAAGAAGCTTTATTTTCGTCGGCTCATATTCTCAAGCTTATTTACGTTTTAACAAGAAAATTATACGTGTGTGAGACAGCATTGTAATTACAATTCTAAGCTCTCAAAACTTTGACAATTAATTGCAGGTGCCGGCTAGTCCCCACTCATAGGACTCCTTATAAAGCGTCCTACTCATAAGCGGGTAAGTAAGTGGAGTTGCCAGTCGTCAAAACAACTTAAGAAACACTGTCCCCAATTCTCATTATTACGGTATTTTTTCGCATGCTCACCCCAGATAAATTCCTGTCGTGAGGGGAGATATAGGAGATAACAGGAGTATTATCGAAATACCAATGTCCTTGTATTAAAGCGGGAAAACTGAGAGTTAAATAGCGATTTATTATCCTAAGGGTAAGAGTAACGAAGAATGTTTGGAAAATGTTCAATAATATACATTGTATACTGTAAGGCTGTGCGTTGTAAAATATCCCATAAGATTTAACCTCCTATGATTTGTTGAAATATATCGGAATGAAAGTCTTTGAGAATCAACAGTTTAAGTACAATTTCAATCTTCTAACAACGTGCTTTAGAAGTGCCTTAGTTAGATTTTTTGTTAATCTTTTCACAAGAAAGGGTTTTTTTTATTACAAGCTTTTATGTAACTTGTCTTGTTGTTTGAGTCAAATCATGCAACTGAATGTTAGAACAGTTGTCGCCATCCAATTGAGCTGAAGTGCCTTAGTTTGATTTTTAGTTAATCTTTTCACAACAAAAAGGTTTTTTTTATTACAAGCTTTTATTTAGCTTGCCTTGTTGTTTGGATCAAATCATGCAACTGAATGTTAGAACAGTTGTCGCCATCCAATTGAGCTGAAGTGCCTTAGTTTGATTTTTAGTTAATCTTTTCACAACAAAAGGGTTTTTTTTTATGGCTTATGTTTAACAAACCACCAAATCTAGTAATATACTGACAAAAATAGTAAATGATCACCAAAATTAAATTTAGAATCGCAACAGAGTCGACGGAGCCCCGCTGGGCGGGGCTCCTATTTCTGAATACAGGGTCTAAAGTAAACTAACACGAAGGTGATGACGGGAGCTGAGTTCGCTCGCTTTGCTCGCTCACTTCAGCTCCCGTCATCTCCTTCGAACCTAACCTGTCCGTGTCGGGGTGCCCTTAGCTCCCGAGCTCGCTTCGCTCGCTCTTGGACTGATTCATTGACCAAATCACTAGATTTGATATCTTACGGTTTTAGCACTTATGAAATTTGGTGATCAATTTACTAAATTTGGTTTAGGTTTATTTTTTTTGCTGATTAGTATATATTTTAGGTGATAGGGGTTATCGTCACAAAGTTTTTTTTGGTGGTCATTATATTTATTGTCGCTTTTATTTAGCTTGCCTTGTTGTTTGGATCAAATCATGCAACTGAATGTAAGAACAGTTGTCGCCATCCAATTGAGCTGAAGTGTCTTAGTTAGATTTTTAGTTAATCTTTTCACAAGAAAGGGTTTTTTTATTACAAGCTTTTATGTAACTTGCCTTTTTCTTTGAGTAAAATCATGCAACTGAATGTTAGAACAGTTGTCGCCATCCAATTGAGCTGAAGTGCCTTAGTTTGATTTTTAGTTAATCTTTTCACAACAAAAGGGTTTTTTTTATTACAAGCTTTTATTTAGCTTGCCTTGTTGTTTGGATCAAATCATGCAACTGAATGTGAGAACAGTTGTCGCCATCCAATTGAGCTGAAGTGCCTTAGTTAGATTTTTAGTTAATCTTTTCACAAGAAAGGGTTTTTTTTATTACAAGCTTTTATGTAACTTGTTCTTGTCCTTGTTCTTTGGGTCAAATCTTGCAACTGAATGTTAGAATATTTGTCGCTATCCAATTAAGCTGTAAATTTGCTGTCACGTTTGGCTTGGATGACAATGCACGTTAGGCTAAAAAGCTCGTTTCCAAAAGGGTTTTTTTTTTACTTGTTCCTACTATTAAGGAAGTAAGGTTTTATTTTTTATTTTCATAGAGTCTTTAGAAAACAGGACGGGTCGTGAGATCGTGCGTCCTAACCCTAAGGACATATTATCCCCAGGTAGTTTCTATGTAAGTCGCTTTTTGCTTAGAACGTCTAACTGGGTTACACTAATGATATTTGAAGCATCGTATATTAATCTTCGCAGTAAGGCTTGCCTGGGAGATGTTACTTACCTACCTACTAAGGTGATTACGTCTCATCCTGAATTGAAATGGTTTTCGGCGCAGTAATTACATACAACCTGATTTTTAATCACCATACAATTTTTTCCAGGTATTAGGTTTGGTCGAGATGCAAAGCATGCAGATCGAGGTCAAGACAGGGATGTTGGGTACTCAGAAAACTCAGAACAGAGTTCTCTGGTGCAGTCATACAAGGAGACCTGACGCCAGCTAAATTTGGAAGAGGGTTAGACAAAGAAGTAGAACTTAGACTTACTCGTCTTGTCTAGAAAATAGTGAATGGTGTTTAAGAAATCAGGCGGTATACTATAGTAGTTAAACTACTACTATTATCAACGTGAAAGTTTGTGAGGATGGATCTTACTCGTCTTGTCTAGAAAATAGTGAATGGTGTTTAAGAAATCAGGCGTATACTATAGTAGTTAAACTACTACTATTATCAACGTGAAAGTTTGTGAGGATGGATCTTACTCGTCTTGTCTAGAAAATAGTGAATGGTGTTTAAGAAATCAGGCGGTATACTATAGTAGTTAAACTACTACTATTATCAACGTGAAAGTTTGTGAGGATGGATGGATGGATGTTTGTTACTCTTTTACGCAAAAACTACTAAACAGATTATGATGAAACTTTACAGAAATATAGCTTATACATCAGAATATCACATACGCTATAATTTATAAAGATACTAGAAGATCTTTATAAATTATAGAAAAAGTGTTTTCTTATCCCAAGGGAACATTAAACCGGGATGAAAAAAAGCCTATGTTATATTGCAGACTATAGATTATAGTCTTATATCTCTGTGCCAAATCTCATCCAGATCCGTTCAGTCGTTCTGGCGTGATTGCATCCATCCATACAAACTCCAGGTTCCAGGTTGCCTGGAAGAGATCGCGGAATGCGATAAGGCCGCCCATTGTATACTATAGTATTAAGTTTCTTTTTTTTTTCTTGTTTATTATGGTGTACAATAAAGTGTATATAAATAAATAAATAAACTTTCGCATTTATAATATTAGTAAGATTTGGAAATGTACTAAAATCACGCGGGTGGAGCCACGGGCGGTAGTTAGTAGTAGATAAGGGAACTGAAGGAGACCTACCATCACTTTGATAATCCCGCAAATCATCCTAAAAACTTTGAAAACTACCTCGTAACAATTACAACAGTTCATAACGTTTTTACACTTCATTCCACAATACTAACTTCTTAATATCCTAATTACGAACTATTTAATCACAGGAGTGGGTCGTTACTCCAAAATCACGTTCGGGAAAGTTATGACCGCCTCAAATAAACATTTTGCGAATTCCTCGTAAAAATCGTGGTACCAGTTATTGGTGTTTAGTCTCGTACGTTTGGCCATTACAAGAGTAGGTACAGTCAGCAAAAAAGTAAAATGTTAAAAATAAAATATTTCCTAATAAAGAATTTTTTAACACAGGGACTCCATATTCTGAACTTAAATTCAAACACATTGTCAAATATTTGAAGCAGCCTGCTAGTATAAACAAGAAGACTGTCAATAGTTATCTCTCTAATACCTTTACACGAGCAATTCTTGTATATATGTATGTATATATATAATCTGAAGCTCGGAAACGGCTTCAACGATTATCAAGCAATTTTGTATGCAGGGGGTTTCGGGGCGATAATTCGATCTAGCTAGGTTTCATTTTTAGCAAACGTTACGTCGGTTTCTCTATTTTCACCCGAGTAGAGCTCGGTTGCCCAGGTACTTTGAAATTAATTGACAATTGAGTGTCTAGACTCTATACAATATTGTTGCGTAGAATATTAACAATCACTTTAACACTTTTGTTGTGCAGATGTGGTTTTCTTAGGAAAGTAGAATTAGGTATTTTTATCTAACAATTTATATTCGTATATTTTTAAGGAACGCACGCATTCGCAATCTGTCAAAATCAACTGACATTTTGACCGCTGAGATAAAATCAAGACTTGTATTTTAACGTTTTTATGTGGTTGACTGTACAAGCCGCCCTTACAACGATATTTCTTCGGGTTTCTTTATTGAAATTCTGCACGGTCGCGAAGTTTCCGATCAAACAAGAGATGGAGTTGCAAGGTTACTGTTTGCAGCCTGCTTGAACTTTATTTTCGTTCATTTAAGGAGGATTTTTCTTTGTGTAGTGGGAGTGGTGGATTGTCAAGATTTTGTTACAGTACGGTTCTTTTGTTTTATCTAACGGGTGATCTTTGATAGCAATTCGATTTGTGAGCCAATAATAAGCAAATTGTGATCTGCAATTTAGTTAATGATCGTTTCAACTATACTTAAGAGGACAAATGGTGTACACGGAGAAGACTTTAGAGAATGCAGTTTATATATAAAATATTTTTTTAAATAGCTGAACTGATTTTGATAAAACTTGTACTATTCCCTAAGTTGAGAGATACCTATTCCAAAAATAGAATAATCACGATCCGATTACGAGTTACGGAGAAATTCGTGGACAAACATATACATACATACAAACAAACACACATACACTTATGAAATTTGACACACATGTTAAGAAGCCCACATAGAGTAACATATTATGTGAATATTGGGCAATTCCAAGATATATACATACGTGTCGAATTGATAATCTCCATTTTTTTGAAGTCGGTAATAAATAATATTGACTTAAATAGTTCCTAGTCTAGGACGAATATGTATTTCATTGCAAAACTGAACGTGTTGTTCCCTTTAAAACACTTTGCTATCCAAGTAACAGGTACTAAATCCATTTGCAAACTTTTCTCAAGGTAGCCCAATTCCGCACACATGCAGCTAACATCTAACAAAGGTTGACAAATAACATAGTACAACAATTTCAAGGTACTCCCAAGAGGTCGCATGTAACACCCCTCCATTTATGGGCCGATATTGAAATTCTGTGGCAAGATGTGACTTACATCGTCACTAAGGCGAGGAGCGAAAGGGGACGTCCCACTATTACAGAATGTTAAAGTATAGTCACGGGGTCTCATTGCTAAGAAAGAAAATTTGGTTCAAATAAATCTCACTAGATGGCGCGATATGCACCTCCATCTGTTATTGAATGTGTGTAAAATTAACATTTTCTGGAACTGAACACAAAAATTGTATGTTCTTGTTTAATCAACTCTCTCTCTCTCTTAATTCACATTTCAAAGATTATTAGACGGATCAATTAAAATTTATGCCAATAGATGGCGCATTTTTAAATTTCTGAGGCATTCCACTCGATTGTTAAAGTTTGCATTTTAACACATTTTGGTGCAAAAAAAAACTGTAAAAACGTGCAAATAAATACTAGAAAACAAACCTTCACTGTATTTAAAGAAAAAAATATTTACGAACCTAGTAAACCCTTTTACTTGCAAGTCGCTGCTAACACCATCTATCTATCACCGTGAAACAGAACCGAATGCGTTCGATGTACAAAAAATTGCCAGATTAAGCAGACGAAAAACGCTAGTTACGTCGGCACAGTTTCTTTGTATGGGATGAGGTATCTGTATGCTAGTATTATATTATCTGTGATATAGTGGATGTAAAATATAGGGATATCATGGAAGTAGAAATGAGTTAGTTTTACTAGGAATAGGATTAGGACTTACAGGTTGGTTGCTAACAAGGGCCTCGTTATGAATGAAATATTTGTTCCTTGACCTGGTATTAGCGACTTACTATGTGTAAAGTTTTTGACGCAAGCAGGCCTTAGGGCCCAAACACAAAACCGCGAATTGATGCGATGCGAATTCGCAACGAAGAAAATAGCTAAGCAGTAAACAGCAACAAGGTCGTAGATTTTGTGTTTGGGCCTTTAGGTAGTGAAGTGATATCTAACTTTAAATTCAAAGTAATTTCGTGGAAAAAGAGATGAACTAGTGTTACTAGGAATTTACCGAGAAATAGGCCAGCTTGCGCCTGCCAGGGTTATCTTTTTAACGTTAACTTAGTTGCTAATACAGGTCATGTATGATATATTTATAATATAAGCTCGAATTAGCAACTAACAATGCTCACTTCATATTACCTTTAAATCTAAAGTTACTAGATAATGTAAGAAAGTAACACGGAAGGCTTAATAAATTATCTAAGAGCAAGATTCAGAAGACCTTTTGTACAATAAATGACCAGATCTACTGCAAATATAATAGTCTCGTTTTTCTAACAGACTTACTTCTTGACAATTCTAAAGTGCCTGTAAATGGTTTATTTACAAATGAATACTTCGAGTTGGAGTTTCATTTGATAATAACCCACCAACTCTATAAGAAAGATTAATGTTTCAATCAAATGAAGACAACTGCGAGTGTTAGTAAAAGTTACTAATAAGACTTACTCAACTAAAACTTAGTTACGAGGGTTCCCAAAGAAAATCTTTTGCTGAATATTGAAAGTCGATACGTCATAAAGTAGGTTGCTAGAAGATGGAAGGATAAAGAATTTCATTGGAAAACTTCGAGGAAACGCGAGCCGAACTCATTTGTGACGTCAAAGTTTAGTCAAGCGAAAATTTACCTTGTGCTTTGAAGATTTGTCAATTTTCATCTTGGGAATAATAACTGTTTGGCCTAGTTTTCTTCATACGTAATATACATATTTTCGTAATGTAAAACTTAACTCACCTAATCTTACTTCTGATAAAAAACTTTTTACAAAATACTAACAACTTTTTCCAGGTTGCCTGGAAGAGATCGCGGTATGCGATAAGGCCGCCCATTGTATGTATTTTAGTTTTAAGTTTCCTTTTCTGTGTTTTAACTTGGTGTACCTACAATAAAGCATATATAAATAAATAAATAAACTTTTTTGTAAAAAGCTTTTTATTTTTCACTTTTACGTTGGACCTACCTAATAGGCAAGTAGTTAAGTAAGGTACCTGTAATGCCAGAATAGATTAAACGAACTATTACTATACGATTAAGATGCTGAACATAACCGGTGAAATGAGAGTGTACCAAGGTGAACTGTACACATCTGCGTACCCTTTAGAATGTACTGGCATGATGTTATGAAAAGGTATAAACAATAAACAGACATGCGATTGCAGCAATCCCGAGAGATTTGCCGATATTTATTGAGGAGTTCTGTTGTATATATCCGAAATTCTTCATTAGACCTTCACCAAATTAAAATGGAACCAATTTCGGGACATTATCTTTAAAAACAATTTTTTTTTTTTTAAATCTGTCCATAATTGACACACAAATATAAAGTCGAACCTATGTTTTACCAAAAAGGAGGCCGTTCTATAACGGCCTCCTTTTTGGTAAGTCGGTTAAAAGGCAACAGGGACAGGACCTGAAATCCTACCATAAACTCTTAGAGCAAAGTTATATATAATATATGCAAGTCATCTTCTGTCTCCTGTGCGGGTCACAAATAAAAATGTTTTCTTTCTTTCTTTCTTTTCTTTCTTATCAGCCAGCAAGTACAAGAAATTAGAAGTTGCGTTTGGTAAGTTAATATTTTAAATTTTCGACTATTGAATGTTCTTTTTCTTAAAGAGGAATATTTAACCAAAATAAATCAGTCTTATTTTAATAAGTTGTCTGGCCTTTTAAGGCAGTTTATTATTTTACCGCTATATAGTTTAATTTTCTTAGAAGGACTCTAGGCAAGAAAATGGAAACGGAAAATTCAGGGAATTTCTTTCGTTCCAGACTTTAAGCAATTCATGTTTAGGGATTTAACAAGAAATTCCCTGAAGCAATTATGCTAACGATTGTTGTCAGTTAAAATTAATATCTTCCAAAATGTTCTGCGTAGTGAAGAAGCGCTTAAATCTATTTAATACGACTTCAGAATAAAACCTACTTAAATACATTTACTTAAAAGAACGTATTGGTAAACGGCCTTACCATTACATCAGGTGGTAATCGACGTTGTACCCGATTTCGTTTTATAAAAATAAATTAAACTGTAGCAACATTTAAAACACTCGCAGTATAGGTGGAATATAACAAATGTATTATGAAAATGCTGTACGCCCATGTTGATTTTGAGTTTGATTTTTTTCTGAAACTATCTATTACTGAGATAATTTATTCCGAAACTAACCGAGCCAAATTATCATATTAACTTAATCATTATCCTGGAATTATAATGTTCTGATGCTGTTCAACCTCAAATATTCCACTTACGTAGTGAACAGCTAAGACATTTCAATTCATTTCAATACTGGACCCGTATTTTTTTGTTTTATCATCATCTGCCTAGCCTTTTTCCCAATTATTGTTGGGGTCGGCTTCCAGTCTTACCGGATTCAGCTGAGTACCAGTGTTTTACATGGAGCGACTGCCTATCTGTCCTCCACAACCCAGTAACTGGGTAACACGATACCCCTTGGCAAGACTGGTGTCAGATCTCAGGCTTCTGACTACCCGTAACGACTGTCAAAGATTTTCAAATGACAGCCGGGACCAACGGCTTAACGTGCTTTCCAAGGCACGGAGGTATGTTGAAATGGTCACCCGTCCACGGACCGACCTCGTCAAGTGTTGCTTAACCTCGAAGATCGACCCGTGCGGCTGTTGTCATTTAGCCACGAGCTCCACGATTGTTTGCTTTATCAAATAAATAAAAACAGTCATAGATAAAGCGCATCAAAATTCAGTAGTGGGGGCTTGTGACGTCACTTTGTCAGTATAAATGGTAGCACACCGTGACGTCACACCATATTTCAACGTATTTTTTGCTTACTTAACAAAAGAAAAAACGTGACGGACTAAATTTTTGCCATCATCCCTGACAACAAAACTATGGTGTTGACTTCTTCTTCTTTATCATACCAATGATTCCATAATTAAATATATTTTGTCCAGATTTCAGCCGCATCGACAGCGATATCATTTGCCCCACAAAGGGAATGACGGCTCTACCAAAATGTCACGATTTTTCAACAAGCGTTAACGGTGATAGAATATCACTTTGTCTATAACCTAAGGTTCATTGACTTATCGAGAATAGCTTTGAGGTGCAAAGGTGCGGTGGCTAGGCTTTGTGAAGGACCTACCTAGACGCAGAGGTGAGGTGGCGCTAAGTGTACTAGAGTCTGGCCCTGTCAAGCAACTTCGAACGATTGACTGCGTCATTATTATGTTAATGTAAAGGTTAATGGCGTATGGAGATAAGAACCTTCGTGTCATAAATGTTTTTCACACGAACATTGCAGTTCAAAATTAGTAAGCAATGTCGGCAGACGTGCTGGGTATCGATATCTAACGACGATAGAATCTAAACATTTAATTGCAAGTAGCTGACTATCTACAGCTGACTGCAGCTGATGTCGACGTAACTTATATAGTAATAATTTTGTCATAGTTATTGATTTCCATCACACTGTGGAATTTGCCTATTAAATTTAATTCGAACTTTTATTATTTTGTAATGATACTTTTTCTTAAGGTGATGATGAGGACCCAACGAGATAAAAACAGAAACAATTTTTTTTTATATAATAATAAATAATACACCTTACCCATATATATATATACATACACATGTGTGCAAATATCTAAAAAGGTGTAGGAACCAGAGTATGAAAACATAGTTACACAATGGTAATCCTACGTCCTGCACACTCCCAAGGGAAAATAAAAGCACATTATATGCACACCCGTTTTCATACTTACATTATTTCCCCAAAGGAAGTGGCAATCTTATATTTGTCACCCTTTATTTTTATTCTGTATGTTTGCAATACACTTTTCAAAGCTTACGTACAAATTTGTGAACAGAAGGGTAAAATAAAATATAGATTGGTTGTGCTTAATATGAATATCTTCAACAAAGTTTTCGTAGAATAATATTGCTCGGTCTGCATCCAATGAAAATAAATCGAATGTCAATCAATGTTAATAATCTTTAATGACTTATTAATATGCCTCTGAGTAATGGATGTGCAAAAGCTTTACCCTACTCATTATCACAAAATAAAATGATAAATTGCGAGGACATGCAAATATTAAAGTGGGTAGTTTTAATAAAACCCTTTATTGGCGCCCAACGTGGGACATGAATATATAAAAATTCCCAAGCCGATTAATTAGACAAGCAATTTATTATTAAAGCTCTTCAAGAGAACATGTCAAAACTGTATATTGAACTAAAAATAATATTTAACATACATTAAGGTTTCGGTAAAGCTCGGCTCTATCTTCGTGCAATGACGTATTTTCTACGCACATTTCCGAGAATTAATTTTATTAACTACAAGGCTGGTTTAATGAAAGTCTAACGAAGGCTTTCATATTCCGAACTTTGGTGATAAATATAACTTTTATGAGTAATAACTTTAATTATTAAGTTGACGAATATTCTAAAGATGTTTTATGAATGTAAATAAAGTTGCAACATAATTTATTTACATAAGTCTTCAGACTAAAATAACCTTGTTTTCTAAATAAAACAATTACTTGTTTCCTTTCTCAAATGAAGTACTACATCAAACATCACTATCAACAAAGGAACAGAAAATGGTCCTCCTTTACAGAACCATGAAACCTTTCCAGTTTACGAGAATCTCGTAAAAGCTGTCCTTTGCGTTGACATATTCGAAAAAAAAAGTTACTGAACTGTGATTGGCGGGAACGTGTGAGAGTTACGTCAGAGAGGAAAATTCTATTTTCAAATTGGACACATTCGTGAACAATAAAGCATGTATTAAATTTGTTTGAGTAGTAAGATAAGGGTGAGTACTCATTGTTGTAGGTGTAATGTAAAGATTATGGGATAATAAAAACAGAGTAGGTATCTACGCTGGTAGCAGGCGGTAAGTTAAAGTGGATAGGACGACGTGAAGAATACTCAACGACTCACTTTATATCTTGTTAGTAAAAGTAGTAAGTACCTACCTCACTCTATCAATACTCGTTAATACCTATTGTTGATTAACAGAATTTTATTTACCTATAAAATAAAGTAAATTTAAAGTAAGAGCACTTACCTGTCATTTTGCTCAAACAAGAAGCCTTCCCGTACAAAAACATTTCTAGAAATGATTGTACAAAAAAACCAACGAATAAATATTCAACAGCAAAACCCAGGCTTAACAATATTGTATTAATCGTGAGCTAGGTTTTCCAATTTCAAACTAAATTAATTTGCGAGCCGTCCCAATTCTATCATAAAATTCAAAATTAAAACTAACGGTTCTCGAAAACGTGCCCGACGGGAGTAGGATGTCACGAATAGAACATGCTTTAATTTTGGAATTTCGAATTCATTTGGAGCCTTACCTATTTGTAAAATCGACTAGTAAAAATGTATTGATTTATAAAAAAAAAACAATATATCATTTATTGATTCAAATGACTCCGCTGCTTGGAATCAGGTCTTTTCTCAGTGAGATCGAGAACGCGGTAAGCTCTACCTGCCCATAATACAATTCGGTTTGGTAGATGTCACAATATAGCAAAAGTTTTTTTTGCGATTTGTGGCTTTTCTAGAACTCAAAACACAATCGGTCCAAAAGAGTATTTGGTCCATTAGAAACAGAATCCAAGTCCAAGTCCATTAGAATCAATTGGCATCAGCTTTATTTTTTTTATCTGTCAATACAATTACCAATAACTTATTCAAAAAAATAAGGACAGTCACTTTAGCTACAGCGCGTTTTAACGGTTAAAATACTTGCCATTACTGCGCCTGCTCAAAAACAATATACAGGGTTGGATTTTTTAGAAGGAGCAGTAAGGCCAGGGCTACTAAATATGTGTACAATATTATGCCGCGATTCACATTTTGAATTTGATTCAAGACTAACAGATCCGTTTCGCTTAAAACCTCATTCGTGGAACGCTTTAATTAAAGCGTTAATGCAGTTCCAAATTAAATGTGTGTACATGAATAATTTACAGTTAGACGATTCTGCCAAATGTTTCCGCGATACTTCGCATTTCCCGCAATACTGAAATTGCATTTTCGCATAATTATCTAGAACATGCTATACTGAAAATGAAATATTTTCGTGTAACTAGTGTATGCTTAATGAATGACCTACTTGTGTACCTACATAAGTACTATTTATTTCCTACACAGAACCGTATATAGATTTAAAATGATTACGAACTCGACGCTTCAATCATTTTTTACCAGTTACATAATTTTTAGGATTTAGCCATAGACCAATTTCATCATCATTATTTTAGCCGAAAGACGTCCACTGCTGGACATGAGCATCGCCACACCATACACCATTTGTACTTATGAAAAGCAATAAATATTTTTTGCCGCAATTGCCAAAATAAAACGAGATATGTAGTTCTACACCTACACTATGAAAGTCCAAGTTAATCAACCGAACTGACTTCCATAATGTCTGGCAATAATTTAAACTTTAATAACAGTTGACTTTGTTTATACTTATGTATGTATACAGAACGAAAATAGCTGTCTAATCCAATATTAAAGGTTTTAATAACTTCGTTGTGCGACAATTTACGGCAAGTTGAAGGTTTAGTTTTACGATGAGCAAGAGCTCTGTTTAATTGCATGACTAATTTATTTATTCAGATTTCATGCACAAAATGTACAAAGGCGCACTTAATGTCTTAGGCATTCACTATCTTAGTGTTATAAGAATAATATTATTAGCAAAAGTGCCTTTACCCTCTAGCTTCATCACACTATCACACTTAATATTATAAAGGGGATAGTTTGTGAGTGTGTTTGTTACTTCTTCACGCTCAAACGGCTGGACAGATCTAGATGAAATTTGGCACAGAGATAGATAATAGTCAAGACTAGCACATAGGATACTTATTATCTCGAGAATAAGTTCTCTCGGGATAATTTTTCAGTTCCATGCGGGCTAAGCCGCTGGCAGATGCTGATTCATAAATTCGTCAAAACTAACAGCTGGAAGACTAGCCTCAATATTAGTGTTCTTCTTGGCAAAAATTGGCCCAATACTTTCCCACTTCCACTGCATCTTAAGGTCTTGAGGAAGACCAATACGTACCATCGTAGTGAAAGGTTTAGTAATGGGGCGCCGCGCCGGACGTTTGATGGATTGGCTACCAGTATTTAACAATGATATTCTGTTTAATTTTAGTGCCTTTCGGTATTTAATCATGCTTACTAATATACGCTAGCGCTACCATATATCGGCATAGACACGCTCATCGCCACCAAATTATCGAGCGACAAGTAACTAACAATGATGTAACATTAACATTAGAAAAGGGATATTTACCATGTTTACAGTTTGTTGCGAGTTTCCGATATTTCGGTGCTGTTGCAAGCACCATGATCACGGATAAACTAAAAAAGACTGTCTTCACTCCTTTCAGAAAAGTGTCACAGATGCTGCGCTCACCGAAGGACAACTTGCCACTGGAAAAGCCCGGTGTTTATAAAGTCGATTGTAGTTGTGGCAAGTCATACATCGGTCAGACGAAGCGTACTGATGCTTGTCGAATTTCAGAGCATATCAGGGCGGTAAAGAACAATGACACCCAAAAATCGGCCATAGCTCAACATCTTTTGGAATCCGGATTGAACCACTGGATTGAGTTACATAACCCTCAGGTCATTTCGACAGAACGCCACTATATCCCTAGACTGGTGAGGGAAGCTATCGAGATTACCAAATATAAGAATTTCAACCAGGAGGATGGGTTTCAACTGTCGAGAACTTGGAATCCAGTGGTTCAGCTGTGTAAAACCCGAAAAAGTGCCGAAAAATGTTCGCGAGTGGATATGGTGAGTTTCGTGTGTCGGGAACAGAATCGAGTTGTGAGTGACAGTTGTAGCGGTACTGAGTGCAAAAAACGAACAAAAAAGAGGGTAGACCGATTTGTCTCCTCATAAACACCCACCCGCAATAACTTTTCAGTTTATCCGTGATCATAGTGCTTGCAACAGCACCGAAATATCGGAAACTCGCAACAAACAGTAAACATGTTAAATATCCCGTTTCTAATGTTAATGTTAGTGTTAGTGACCATGACAGTTTAAAAACTTATAACGTTGATGTATTTTACAAACAACTTTCTCACAAATCATAAAATGCAATCCCAAAAAACTCTTCGTTCATCAATAACCCTCTTCATTACAAAACAAATCTCTAACTGGAATGACAGCTCCAAACTTTTTGATTCCGCGAAAAACTGTCCGAAAAATTCATTAGGTTTCGCCGTCAAGTTAAGTAATTAAAGGGCAATGGAATTCTCAATCCCCCTGTTACCTTATCCAAGTATTCTCCAAGTCGGATTTGATTATAAGAGAAAAGTTATTAATCCAAGTTTTAAATCGCTGACGATGATATAAACGGGTCAATGAATTTTACAGTTCAGCGGGCTAAGCTCGGCAAATTTGTTTGTAAGCATAAATATTTATGGTGGTGTTATTCCTGGTAGAGCATTCTGTATTAACCAGGACCTAGACTAACACCGAGTTTATCAACGCAAAATGAATGTGACAAAATTGTCAAGCACGCGTTATTTGCTGTTGAAAATTAATTCTAACAATCACAGCAGAAAACGCGTGCTTGACAATTTGTCACATTAATTTTGAGATAATTGAGCGTTGTGAAACCCGCCCAAAGCGACAGTTTATCAGCGACAATTGTTGTCAAAATGTATGTGCCTTAACATGTGCTACCGTAATGTATCGCTGTCAATTCCAAACATTTCGGACTTTTGATAGTCACCAAGTATAGTGCCATGTTGTCAAGAGCCCCAGTCTTTTTCTTCGTGTAGATATCGAAACAGAAACTAAAGTATCAGCAGAAGATACCTTCCTGCTAACTGCCAATGGCAAAATCTTTAAAGTATCTGCCATGCTTTGAATTATAGAAACCGATTGTTAGCCTCATAAATGTTAATTTAACAGTTTTTCTGTAAAATCAATTGTTAGCCTCACCTATGGTCAAATAAGTTGGAGAGTTAATTATTTGACCATTTTGTAACCATTGGTTAGCATATTTACCCATTGGTTGAGTTAACTATGGATCAATAAACTGGGCCTTAAGTAAACGTTATTTTCAGAGACACGTTCAGCAATAAACAGTAGAGGAATGCAAAGGTTGACATGAAAGAAATTATTAAAATCTTACACGAAGCCTTTAAGGTCAATTAGACGAGGCTAGGAGGCGAGGATTTGGCGAGTACTTAAGGCTTTAGTGAAGCATATCTTGTAAAGCAAAGATAAAAGAATGGGTATACTATAGTACATCCACCTCTTCTCTGTTGTTTCGTTCTTGGCAGAGCGGTCGTGGTCACGTCGAGGCGTCCACGTCGGTGGTAGATGCGGACACAGCTCTACGCACGATCTCCCGCCATCTCTCCCTGTTGGCGGACTGTTTGGCGTAGTCAGATATGCGGCCTCCTACTGCGGATTTCACTTGGTCAGTTCAGCGCGTAGGTAACCTGCCGTGCGATCTGGGTCCCTCCACTATTACCTGTACGATCAGCCGCTCTATGGAGTCGCCATCCCGCCTAGAGAGGTGTCCAAAGTATTGCAATATGCGCGACTGTACTACGTTCGACAAACGCTGCGTGATGCCGAGTTCCTGGAGTATGGGCAAGTTACTGCGGAAATCCGTCCACGATATTCCGAGCATCTTTCTCCAGCACCACATCTACTGAGCATATCTTCCCCCTTTCCAACACACGCACTGTCCATGTCTCGGCCGCGTAAAGAAAAATGGGGAATACAATTGTATGATAAGCATAATTTTGATGGCTTTGCTAATATTGTGATTCCTTCACACTTTCCCTAGCTTCTCCATCGCAGTTCTGGTCACATCCACCTACCACCTCTGCTTAATCATTCGGAAAATACTGGCGTGATGTTATGTGTATATGTATCTTGTAACGTAACAGAAGTGATTTGGCAATAGTATCGTCACTGCGCAAAACTTTTTCCAATTCTCTATTTCAACTATTTGTTTAAGTATATTCGTTTGGGTATTTATTGTATAATTATATTGTATTTATTTATAGCTTATATTTGTGTCTTATAATTAAATCCAAATTATCAATGTTATTGCATCTACCACTATTTTTCTCTGCATCACCCAAAGGTTGACTGGTAGAAAATGCCTACGGCATTAAGTCCGCCTCTGTGCGTTTGTGTGCATAAAGTAATAAAAATATGTTTATTTCTTCCCACAATATAATACAATACATCATTTAGAATGTTATAACAAGCTTATTACTATTGTGGGAGACTGATGCCTAAACTAGGCTGCAACCCTGTGTTTCAGGACACCAGGACTCCGCCTTTAATACAGTGATTATCTTGATGCATTATTTTTAGATATTGAATCTTGATCGTTGAACACGAACATAATAATTATTGACAAGTTTTTGTCAATAATTATAGTAGTATGTGTGTGTGTGTGTTTTGTATGAGAGTGTGTGATGGTGAGTGTGTATGTTTTTTACATTAGTAGTATTACACTAAAGTAGCAAGCAGTTTTTTTGTGTCGTCATAATATTCTTTTTGTAGGAAGGAAGTTATAAAAATTTGATAAAGTATTAAATAAATAAATAAGCGATTTAATACTGTTAGATACATATCCAATTTGAAACCGATAGTCAATAAAGTATCATCCCTTTCCGATAACATCAAAGACAGTAAGCTGTATATGAAGCATGGAATGAAACCCAATATCCTGTGTTTACTAACAGGCCAACCGGTATTGATTTGCCTTCACAAATATCTTCACTGTGTTCTCTAAAGCCATATCCGTAAATTGAGTTGCACGTGTTATCTATATTCAGAACATCGATTGTAAATTGAGAAGATATATTCATATAGACAATCTCTAAACTAACTAATGTATTTTGGAATGGTCTTAATCTTTGAAATTTTCAAGGACTGGCAGAGAGAGAGACATTTTTCTACTAAATCAAGGAAACAAAGCAGGTTTTTATGTTACGTATATTTCCCTAAGCAGTGCAGAGGAGCAGTGGTGGCCCAGTGGTATCGGCCGCGACTTACAAGTTGTAGGTCGTGGGTTCGAGCCCAGGCAGGCGCTTTACTTTGTGTAAATTATTTCATTACCACTGCTCTCGAAACGGTGAAGAAAAACATCGTGAGGAAACCGGCATGTCCTAGAACCAAAAATTCGAAGACATGTGACATCCACCAACCCGCACTCGGCCCGCTTGGTGGATTACGGTCCATTTCCTCTCACAGAGTGGAGGCATGTGTCCCAGCAGTGGGACCATTAATAGGCTGATGATGTGATATTTCCCTAAGATAATTTCAAATGTTAGATAGAACTAATTGACTTGTAAGAAACCCTAAAAACCATAAATTTTGCTGTAAACTGACAAAAAATATAAATAATTTATCTGTTCTTAGGACCATCTCTTCATCCATCTCTTCAAAGTTAGAGTGAACAGGCTTCTTCTGGGTAAACTCACTCCATCGTCGACTCTGTCTCTGTCACCTCTGACCTAGACCAGAGTCAAGAGCAAACCCATCACAAATAAAAAAAAAAAAAAAAAAAAAAAACCATAACAAACTTTCACATCGCATACTTGTGTAATTTCACATACCCACGCTGAAAAGACATGCCTATAACTACACAAACTTTCTTGACAAAACTCCCAACTTCGATAGCCCAAGACACAATCTAGGCAACCATTTTACAGCCGCCACAACAAGAGGCGACTATTCGCTAACTAGTCCCGGTCATGCTCGTGACTTCAGCAAAGTTGGATCTTCTAAAATTTCCATCGAGACTCGACGAACTTTCTCGTCCGAAGCATAACGAACCTTCACGGACCGACGTGTAAGGAACAACAGAGTTGAATTGAGTTATTGTCTCGATAATAGAAGGGGTTTACGTAATCAACCGCATCTATGGTTTACAATTAAATTCATGGTTTCTAACTTAGATCGTGAGATCGATTAACGAATATAACAAACTCATGACTTGAAATTAACAAAGACATATTGTTGACAAAAACTGGACTCTTAAGTAACCCACAACTTTTGTAATCTTTTAGTTCCTATTCAATTAAGGCCCAATTTTTAATGGTAATTTAACTTTTGACTTTTTTTAACTGTTTTTGAGATTAAATACGGGTGTCTGACATATTTTCCGTACAAAAGCTACCAAACCACCATTTTATATTCATAACGTACATCGGCCATTATCTATACTAACATTATAAAGAGGTAAAGTTTATGAGTTTGTGACGTTGTAGGGGGTAATCTCTGGATCTACTGAACCGATTTTTAAAATTTTTCACCAGTAGAAAGCTACATTATTCCTAAGCGTCATAGGCTATTTATAATATATTTTCAAAAAAGTTCGAGATCCTTATGAAAATTGCAATAATGTAACCCAAAGTAGCAATGTTGCCTGTAAAATTCATTGTTTGACGTGCGCTGAGGTAACTTTTGATGATAAATAAAAATTATTAGGTAGAGGGTGGGTAGGTAGGGTGGGTAGGTAGGGTATGGTAGGTAGGGTAGGTAGGGTAGGCAGGGTAGGCAGAGTAGGCAGGGTAGGATGGATAGGTAGGGTAGGCAGGGTAGCTTTTGACGGGAGCGAAGCCACAGGGGTCAGCTAGTACAAGATATTACCGAACCGGAACCTACCTACAACGTTAGGTAATTTTATTGGCCGTTACTGATCCAATGGTAATAGCTAACATGAGATTTGATAGAAGCGTTACTGAACTACTCGTTGCGTGGATAAAGTTGATCCCGAACTTCTCATAGGTTCTAGAATGACTACTTAGATATGGGCTTTCCAACACTTCAGTTTTTATGCGTCACAGAATAAATATAACACCCAAAAGCTATTTTTAAACACAATAGTCTTCAATATAATTTCAACGATATTGAGCCATTAGCTAGCGTGTACTCTCATCATTTGCATCATGGTCATACAATTGACAATACAGAACGAACACGCGCTATTAATAACAACCAATTAAACTCACATGCAACGTCCAGTTACAGCAATAATACGTTAGTCACTAGCAAAAAGGACAGTGTCACTTACTGCTTAATAGTTCTAGACATCAAAGTATTTTCAGCTACCTATTCATTTAACTAGACTATTAGTGTTCGACCAAAGCCTGGACTTCGGTTTCAGCTAAAAATATCACCGGCAAAAAAATACCAAGCTTTCGGCTTCAGCTAAAATAAGCCGAAGTTTTAGCCGAAGCCAAGGTTTCTATTAAGCGCTGCAATTGAATTGAACTGTTACGAATTATTTTAATGTGTTATTATTTCTGTCAATTTTAATCGACTCGTTAAGTTGTTTATATAGTCTAAATAAACTTAAAAAGGAGTACCTTAGGGTACCTTTGGACAGAAATTCTGAAAGATATAATTTAATTCTAATTAAATGCTTCGGTTTAGACTTTGCCCGAAGCTAGTGGCGATAGCCGATTAATAGTCTTCGGTGTAGGCTTCCGCCAGAAATCAACCTTCAGTCGGACACTACAGACTATCAAAGTGCTAATTTTCAACCCCCTAACTAAAATAATAGATATTTCTAATGAAAATGCCGTCTTTGTCCTTAACTAAAGCCGTAATTAGTTCCCTAACTGTATAAGTTGGTTTGTTTATGCTAAATCGGGAAATGGCCGCTGAAACCATAAGTTGGTAAGCGAAGAAAGTTATTTAAACTACTTGGAAGGAAGTCATAGAAAGCAGCTGTTGTTTGTCAACAATTTTATTAGAGCATGGTAGTTTTGATTACGTTTATTAGTAACTAGCTGTACCTGCGGCTACGCTCCCGTCAACTGCCTACCCATATACCCTACCTACTCACTTACCTACGTACTTACCTACTTACTTACTTACCTACCTACATACCTACCCCTACCTACCAATTTTCACTGTAAAACTTTCACGTTTCATAATTGAAAAATAATATGTCACGGGAATTTAACGCGATGATTTTGATATGGATTTTGATAATCGCGTTAAATTCCCGTGGTAAGTTGTTTTTCTACCAATTTTCTTTCAAGGGTCATTCTGTCCCGGAGAATCTTAACACCGCCACACAACGCCATCTATCGAATATGGAGTTCAACTGTCCGAGTATCAGAATTGCGTGTTTTTTGATATTTTACTTCTTGAACCCGTTAAATTCACCCTTTTCGTCTATTTTATGGTGAAAGAGGCAATGTCACCCTTTATCTAGCTGTTTCTAAAATCAACACTAAATTATTGTTCTCAACTAAATTTCCACAAACAAACATCACACACATCTCACAATCAGAATGCCTTTGTACCTGTGACCAAAACCGACATAATAAAACCGTATCCTGCGGTTGTCACTAAGGAACGAAAACATTCGGTAAACTTCTGTATGCAAACCGCGCAAACGAACCGAGAGTCCTCACTCTATTGAAGTTTATTTCCTACGGTGTTACACAGTTTGTAGATATAAAATGTAAAACCACATGTTTTTAGCTTGGCTTACCAAAAATGTTGTAGAGTATTTTATGTGTTACCTGGAACAGAGGAAAGAATTTTTGGTCACAACATGTTGTAAAAGTAATATTAATATTATGACAGGAATTTCAGGAGAGCAGTTTTTAAAATAACATCTTAGCATAACAACACAGCTCTGCCAAATCCGTACACAATTTAGAAAACATTATGTACTAGGTTTCACAAGCAAAGAACCGATGAAAAACATACAATCTTACAACAATTGAAATCTTTTTAAGGAAACAGGCAAGCACTTATCATCAAAGCCGCGACTCATTGCGTTCCTAAGATTTCACGGTCAAAACAATCTAAAACAATAGCCTTATACAAATGGGAAGACGACCGTCAGTCGAAATTAGAACTGCCATTCATGGAAACCCTTAAAACGCGATCCCGGATTGTTCCCAGGGGAAATTATGGACTTAGCACCTGACAAGGCTCAAATTTTAATGTAGCTCCCGTAGCCCCTTGTAGCCACGAATAAATTAACGAGTTTTTGTTGATTTGTTCCGCGTTTTTTATCAGGCGCTTTCTGTAAACAGACGTGTGATGTAGATTTTGACACGTTAATACGATGTGTACGATATATGCCTCCTATTCTTTACAAGTAAATACTTTTGACTGCTTGTTTTCTTTGGAACGTTCGTTTCGAGTCTTACTAGGCTTTTCTTATCAGAATGTTTAAGTTTTAAAACACACAAACTCGAAACAAAGTTTTAAACAATCATGTTTCAAGTGCCTGGACGCCTTAAAATTATAATACCTATACCTAGAGAGTACTTTTGAGCCAACTTAATACCAAAACTGTTTCACTTAAGTACGCTTGTTAGGCCATTTTCAAGTGAAACTTAGACCCTACCGAGTATTACCTAACCAGGTACAATCCCAAACTGAAATGGTTTAATTTAGCCTAACTTGCTCTAAATGATGCTTAGAATTCCCAATCCTCAAGAAACCCTAACGCGATACCGCTCTCCTTATGTATGCAAAGTGGGTATATAAGAGGTTATATTTAGGCCTTAGGTCTGGAGTAGTTAAATAAACAGACTTACAAGATTTTGTAATGAAAGGCTTATACACGTCCCGACTTAACCTCAGTGGTTTCTTAAGGAGTGAATGTGGCAATATTAAAGTTTTACCGCAAACAGACCCTTATCTCGTCCGCCGGCGCCTAACGTTGTTACAAATTACGTTCGGACGTGTTGCCAAGACTATCTGGATAAGTGGTTGCTGAGCTTGTTAATGTATCGTTTATACTGTCTTTATTATTTCAATGACATTGGGCTTTAGATACGAGATGCAGTTTAAGTATTTAAATACCCAGACGATGTCACGTCTCAGTCGTTTGCAATTCTTAAAAAGTTTGTATCTCGCACTTTTAAAAACAAATAATAATAAAAATTCCAGACGACTACGCTCATAAATATAGTGAGCAAGGCGTTAGTAAAACAATAATTGTTTTATTACACAGAAGACTTACTTACAAAGAACGTAAAATGCTTGCTCAAAAGCGCCTGTACACTTATGTGCGGCAATAAAGCGCATATCTTGAAACGGCCCACATTTTTTCAACAGGCGCTTTGTAGCTGTGATGTGTTCTGTTAGACGTTGCGCATACTAATGTTTTGTTTACAGAATTTGTTGTTGCTTAGACCATGAAAATGGTAGGTGGTAGTAGTTGTAGGTACTTGTTATATCTATAATCCAAAACTTCATCATTATGAGTCGAAAGCCATTGCGTCTCAGAGTTTATTTTGACTAGTGCAGCTTTTTTCCACGAATACGTTCGTTTTTCAGACACTTGATTTGATTTATAATTCAGTAAAAGGTATTAAGTTAACAGTTCCAGGAATTCCATAGAAAGTCCATTATTCCTTAACCGATTTAAAAGCCAGACCACTTTAAAAATAGTAGCTGAAAACCGTACAAATCTGTTCCAGAGCCTTCGTCTACATCATTAACCCAGCTAACCTCCGAACTCTTATCTCGGGGACGTTAACATTAACGTTACAAATGATGTCACGTCCTCGGATACAAGTTGACAAAACTATCTGCATATCTACCAGAAATTCGGGCTCCTGTCCTAAAACATATATAAAATAATATATAAAACTTTAAACAAAAAAATAAATCAAAATGATAATTCAAAAAGTCCATGTCGAAAATGATCGCTGAACCTTTACGTTTCGGGAGTGTAAATATTACATGCTCGTTAGTCTAGCTTGTTGCATCAAAACTGTAAGTAACTTTGTTAATACTGTCTCTTCAAGTTTTTCGTTACATTTTCTGATGCGTTTCGCTTTGCAAAGTTTTGGTCATAGTTGCTGGGTTCAGTTTGATACGGCTCATTTACTATTGATGAACATGGTACTCGTATCTCGTACTAAGTTTCTCGTGTCTTGTTTCGTGCACATTCTGCGTCGTATCTTCTTAACCTAATAGACAAAGAATAACTATTTTTCATTTTGAAAAAGATAAGTTTGTTTATGGCAATGGACCGGCCACATTCACCGCAGAACAGGATGACTGTTGTATCATGTGGAGGCTGCGGATTGACAAACATAAGGTGAGTTGCCCTCAGGCTTGATGGAGTGACGAGCCTCGCCTAGTAGCAGCTGGACTTTAGTTAAGAATCAAGCTGATTGGCTTCTGGAGGGTTCTATATCCAACTGTGGACTGTTAAATATAGATGATGGTATACGTTTGTAGATAACTCAATTTTAACACGATGTCTTGATCTTGTGGCACTTCACAAACCACATTCCCTTCCTATTTTTCCCCATAGACTCCGTAAATTTTCCAATTCCTGCTAATGACAGTGTCAGCAACCACAACACATTTATAAGTTTCCTATACAGAAAAAAAAACTGTAAATTATTTGAATCTTTTTTTATACAAGTCCTTTTAATTGAATTGTTTTGCAA
The DNA here is from genome assembly GCA_945859665.1 of Anorthoa munda. NCBI lineage: Eukaryota > Metazoa > Arthropoda > Insecta > Lepidoptera > Noctuidae > Anorthoa > Anorthoa munda. Next base: position 17,184,700 of record OX243908.1, read on the forward strand.
GACACATGGCTTACCAAATTTTTTACTATTCACTGTTAACAAACTTAAACAAAAGATTGAAAGCTTTCGAATGCAAATTGGTTTATTACAAGACTTTTAAAAATGAAGTATTTTATAAGAATAAAATTTTCTAAGAGACATTGCGGTATAGGCAAGAGGGGGGTTCCGTAGATTTAGCCAAGAAATAGAAAACCCCAATAGTTAGATGACCAAAAGCTTTTTTAAGGAAGTTTTTGAATTTACTAGTACTTCTCAGTAGCAGCCTGCAGTCTGAATTTATGGCCAGATGAAGGCAATAGCTGTAGAAGCTGCTCGACGCTTGTGTTTTTTTTAATCTTTAAATGTGTGTTTAACGAAGCGTCTCCGTTTCTGCTTGGGAAAAAATGCTTTCGTATGTCTGTCGGGATGTCCGGCAGATGTCCGGCTGTTCTCCACTACAGGTCGTAATTCTCAACCGATTCTCGAGAAATTTTGTGAGCCAGGTTCGTTAATTATATGGATTTTTTGTAGATTCAGTTTTTGGAAATTGCCATCGACGTAAAAAAAATGTCAGACTCACGAGGCTTACAGCTCACAGAGCCACTAGTAATATTTTGGTTAGATATTAAGGTTTAGTAGGTTTTTAACGTTCAACGTACTCGTACAAAAATGTAAATCTAGAAGAGTTCCTTACTTCACTACGGAACCCCAAAAACGGTGTCTATCGATATTTATTTATTAAAGGAAGTCGTAGGTGTCCAATATATTACTATTAGTAGGTATGTTGCCACAATTTGCATAAGTAGTCACCATTACAGTCTAGCTACGCTATGTAGTCATTTATCAAGAAAACGGCATCTTGGAAGTTAGAGGACGGTTCGAATTCCAAACTCTTGAATAATGTTGGTGTTATCATTCCTACGGAGGGAGGGTGTTGGGTCTTGTTTGATAGTAACATACTTCGGACGGACGCGTCTTTAAAATTATCTAAACTAACATAACAAAGAGAAAAAAAATATAGGTACCTACAGGTTGATATTTCTTGCTATACACTATTCCAGTTACGAAATATTTGCAGATTAGTCTGGCAATCTGACGGTCAGTGGAAAAGTTCAATTCTCTCGGGTCTATGTTTACTTATTTTTCACTCGATAAGCAATTATCATGAGTTTCATCCATTTTAAACATCAGGGATTTTTGTAACCTTAACAAAGAATATTTACTTGTTGTCATTATAATGCCAAACAATAATGTTTTTATTTTCTAGGCCTACGCGTAGTTACCGGTTACGTATGGCGTAGTAATCTACTACACGCGTAGAAGCAGCCTTCCGCGTCGTAGTAGCTAGACGCCACGTGAATTGAATTACTAGAAGCGTAATGATTGGAAGTGCTCTTCAGAAAGGTCAGGTGCGTAGTAAATACGTAATCACAACCATTGTGTATTTGATGTATGAACGAATATGACGCAAAAGAAGTAGGTAGCTATAAATGTTGGGATCGTTGCACACTCTTATCTATATAAATAGAAAACCGTAGCCATACCATAAAAATCTACCAAAGTATTGGAATGATCGGTACATGGTGAACATCCCACCCATACGCACCAAAAGGTTTTAGAAATACTTTTATTATGTGTAGAGCAAAGGAGTGGAGTACCCTTGTTAAGTACGGATCCCTAACCAATAGCGCTGACATGCAAATTCCTTCGTGTTTACGCCAAGCGCATAGAAACTGCACCGATGACGTCAATCCACGCCACGAGCCGCCGACGCAGCAAAATTGGACATTAGCGTTAAGTTATTTTTATATGTAAATGGTCATTCCATATTCTTACATCGAATAGGTTTCACTAATCATATTGTAATTATTTCTTATTAATTAAATTAGTTTAAAATCATTTTGGTTTTTTTTCGATCCTCCGTCTGCAGCTTACGTAATTGGCGCAGTCGGTAGGATACTCGCGGGTCGGTTCGCGAATCGCGTTAGAATCAGTTCATCACGATCGCGAGTCATCCGGGTGACGGATAGTCACCCGGATGACTCCAGTCCAGTCGCGTCTCGGGTGACGGGACTGGATAGTCCCGTCACGAGTATCCTGAATCTACGGGAAGCTGCGGAGCCGTGTGGAGAATCCAGCCATCGATTCACGAAGCAAGACCAGAGATGAAATACATGTGAGTGCACCAGAATCTTTCTCGTGTTGCTTCCTATCTATTCCTAGTTACTTTTATGTCCAAGATTTTTCATCACGAAACATCTCATCCTCGGGAACCTGCATCACGACAGGCACGCCGATTTGTAGTAGATATTAACAGAGACTTAGATAGCGAATTAGATTTAAATTTAGACAGTTTATTTGAAGTTAAAATTATGCCTAATGACCCTGATGTAATTTTTAAGGCCTTACGCCTTGTGCCCGATTTTGACGGGAACCCTAATATCTTAACCAGGTTCATTAACATCTGTGACCGAATAGTAACGCAATATGCCAGCCCCGAGCCAGGCAGTGAGCTAGGGAATTTATGTCTTTTAAATGGCATCCTAAATAAAATCACAGGGACTGCCGCATCCACCATCAACTCAAATGGAATTCCTGAAACTTGGGCAGGTATTAGATCCGCTCTCATAAACAACTTTTCAGATCAGAGGGACGAGACAGCCTTATACAACGACCTCTCTATGGCAACACAAGGTAACAAGACCCCGCAGGAATTCTATGACAAATGTCAAACGTTGTTCAGTACCATAATGACATATGTGACCTTACATGAGACTGTACCAACGACTGTTGAGGCGAAACGAACTCTTTACAAGAAAGTCACTATGCAGGCTTTCGTACGCGGGCTAAAAGAACCTTTAGGCTCACGTATAAGGTGCATGCGTCCAGAAACTATAGAGAAAGCTCTAGAGTTCGTGCAGGAAGAACTGAATATAATGTACCTGCAGCAGCGTAACGATGTCCCCAAGGCTCAAACTGCTCAGAACGCACCTAAAGTTCTATATAAACCTTCTGCTATGCCGTTTAGCGCGTTTAATGTTCCGCGACCCCCAGTACCTAATTGGCCTGCCCCAGTAGGACAGCGCGGGTATCAACCTCAGTCTCAGGCTTTCAAATTCAATACGCCTGACCAGCATCAAAACCGTATGCCTACTCGAACTCAACAAATGTTCCGTGCACCATTACCTCAAAGTAACGTTTTTAAGATGCAACCTAGGCATAATCCACCACAAAATCTAGGTCCGAGGCCTATGAGCGGTGTTCAACACTTTGTCCCAAGATCATTACCTTTGATGCCAGGACATGACTGGCAGCGAAACGGGAATCCACCCCCGAATAACTACTTTAAAACGCGCGAATTAAATTTGAGTGAACTTGCTTTGCCTGATAGTTCCTATTACTCTGCTGACTGTTACTATGAGCCAGTATACGACTATTACACAGACGGTAATGACTGTTATGTTCTCTACGACTACGATTTTAACACCAATATGACTGACACTGACTGTAGCTCAACTGCCGGTAATCAAATAGCAGGTGTGGCAGAGCCACAGCCAGGCCCTAGCTGCGCTGATCAGAATCAGGACCAAAATTTTCAATTGGACCAGAGGTCCAAAGAGCAAGGATAGACGTTAATTTACAGACCCAAAGACAGTTACCCTATATAGAAATTTCTTGCCCTCCTCTAAAATTTCTGATTGACACTGGCGCTAACCAGTCTTTCATAAGCCCCGAGGCTGTACAAAAGTTCTTCTACGACTATCCTCTCAACTATGACCCTTTCGAAGTCACCAACGTACACGGTGTTAGCAGAAACGAGTACTCTATAACACTACCGTGCTTCGACGAATTCAATGAAGCCGACGGTATAAAATTATTCATTTACCGATTTCACGAATACTTTGATGGCCTAATAGGATTAGACTTATTATCAAAATGGGAGGCTAAGATAGATCTAAAAGACTTTCAATTAGTAACTCGGACTGCTACGAACCAAATTAAAGTATATAATTCACGCAACGTCAATCTATATGAAGATATTATCCCTGCGAATAGTTCTAAATTAGTCAGACTACCTATTAACGCCCCGGATGGCGATGTCTTAATAAACGAACAAGTTCTCTGCAATTGTATCATCCATGAGTGCCTTACCACTGTTAATAATAGTCGTGGGTACGTTGAGTTAGAAAATCCAACTCTTAACGATATTATATTCTCATTAGATCAGCCAACTCGTGCAGAACTGTTCAATGCAGAGTGCACACAGCTGAATCAATCGAATCGTGTAGATGACGTACTAACGCGTTTGCGTACGGACCACCTTAATGCAGAGGAAAAAGCTAACCTTTTAACACTCTGCTCCCGCTACGCAGATGTATTCTACCTTGATGGAGAACCATTGACATTCACCAACAAAATCAAACATCGCATAAGAACAACAGATGAAATTCCCGCCTATACCAAGAGCTATAGATACCCTTTCGTTCATCGGGAAGAAGTTAGGAACCAAATCACCAAAATGCTAGACCAAGGCATAATAAGACCTTCTGACTCTGCATGGAGCTCACCCATTTGGGTTGTGCCCAAAAAAACTGACGCTTCAGGGAAACAAAAATGGCGTATCGTAGTCGATTTTAGGAAGTTGAATGAAAAAACGATAGACGACAAATACCCCATACCAAATATTAGTGATGTCCTCGACAAATTAGGCAAATGCCAATACTTTACGACCTTAGATTTGGCAAGTGGTTTTTACCAAGTGGAAATGGATCCTCAAGACATTCCTAAAACCGCATTTAATGTCGAACACGGGCATTTTGAGTTCCTTCGAATGCCCATGGGACTTAAAAACTCACCGTCCACCTTCCAACGAGTCATGGACAATGTTCTAAGAGGCCTTCAAAACAACATCTGCCTTGTCTATCTCGACGATATCATAGTCTATAGCACCTCTCTTCAAGAACATATGAATAATTTGGAAAAGGTCTTCCAAAGACTTAGGGAGTCCAACTTCAAAATCCAAATGGACAAGTCAGAATTTCTAAAACTAGAAACCGCTTACCTAGGACACATTATTAGTAGAGACGGCATAAAGCCGAACCCTGACAAAATTTCTGCAGTTCAAAAGTATCCAATCCCAAAAACCCCTAAAGAAATCAAACAATTTTTAGGACTTTTAGGTTATTACCGGAAATTTATCCCCGACTTTGCTCGTATCACTAAACCGCTTACCCTATGCCTAAAGAAAGGTAGTAAGATTACTCTTAGCCCCGAATATGTTCATGCTTTTGAAACTTGTAAAACCTTATTAACTAATGACCCTATTTTACAATACCCAGACTTCAAAAAGGAGTTCAATCTCACAACAGACGCTTCGAATGTCGCTATTGGAGCCGTGTTATCTCAGGGACCTATAGGTTCGGACAAACCCGTCTGTTACGCTTCTCGCACACTTAATGACAGTGAACTAAATTATAGCACCATTGAGAAGGAGTTGCTAGCCATAGTTTGGGCTACCAAGTACTTTAGACCTTATCTGTTTGGTAGAAAATTTAAAGTACTGACTGACCACAAACCCCTCCAATGGATGATGAACTTGAGAGAGCCCAACTCACGACTGACCAGATGGCGACTCAGACTAAGTGAATATGACTTTACTGTAGTGTACAAGAAAGGTAAATTTAATACAAACGCTGATGCTCTCTCTCGCGTAGAAATACATAATGAGGAAACAGATGAGATAAGCTCATTAATTGAAAATATTAAAAATCTCAGATCAATGATTAACAACCCATCGGAGGCATCACTTCCACCAATAGACCCCTTGACTAACACCAACTCATTGATCAAAAGTACTGAGGATCTCAGATCTATGATTAATAACCCATCAGAGGCACCACTTCCACCAACGAACTCCTCGACTGATACTGTTCACACCAGTAACGAACACCCTATACTGGAAGTTCCCATTACAGATGAACCCCTCAATAAATTTCATCGCCAGATTACCTTCACTATAGTAGGCGACATAAAACGCCGACCTACAGTAACTAAACCTTTCGAAAATCATACGCGAATTGCAGTCCAAATTTCAGAATCTAACCTAGAGAGTGACACTATTAATGCTATCAAAGAATACGTTAACCCTAAAGTCAAAACGGCTATCCTAATAAATCCACCATTAGCCATGTACAAAATAATACCCATTATACAAGACAAATTTAGAAGCTCCTCAATCAACTTAGTACTAGCCAAGACAGAACTCGAGAATGTTAAAGAGTACCTCCGACAACAAGACATTATCCGACATGACCATGACGGGAAGACGAACCACTGTGGTATAAATGAATGTCACCTAGCCCTTTCACGAAAATACTACTGGCCAAAGATGAAAGAACAAATCACCAAGTTTATTAACGAGTGTACCATCTGCGGTCAAGCTAAATACGACAGGAATCCCATTAAACCTCAATTCAACATAGTACCTCCGGCTACAAAACCACTTGAAATTATCCACATGGACCTCTTTACAGTTCAGAACGAAAAATACATAACGTTCATGGACGTTTTCACGAAATATGCCCAAGCATATCATTTGCGAGACGGAACCGCCATTAGCATTATTCACGCATTGTTACGTTTCTGTACCCATCATGGTCTACCTATGACTATCATCACTGATAATGGAACCGAATTCACGAACCAACTTTTCTCTGAATTTATACGGTTGCACAAGATAACTCACCACAAAATTCTACCTCATAGTCCAAAGGACAATGGTAACATCGAACGTTTCCACTCAACTTTATTGGAGCATATTAGAATTCTTAAATTACAAAATAAAGACGAACCAATAGTTAACCTCATGCCATACGCCATTATAGCATACAACAGTTCTATCCATAGCTTCACCAAGTGCAGACCGTTTGACCTATTGACCGGACATTTTGACCCTAGAGACCCAATCGACATAGACCTGACTGAACACATATTACAGCAATATGCGCAGAATCATAGACAACAGATGAAGCAAGTTTATGAGATCATTAACGAGTCATCTCTTCCAAATCGTACAGCCTTAATTAACAGTAGAAACAAAACTCGGGAGCCCGAAGTAGAATATACCCCTCAGCAACAAATCTTTATTAAAAACCCCTTTGCCAGTCGCCAAAAAGCTGCACCACGCTATACGCAGGATACAGTACTCGCTGACCTGCCTATACATATATACACCTCTAAAAAACGTGGCCCAGTAGCCAAGTCGCGGCTGAAACGTATCCCTAAATCAAGCCAATTGTTACAGAATCCTGATACTACTGACAGTCCAAGCGACACATCCTCAAGAGATAAGACTTGAGACATTAGACGATGGACCGGGACTCCTACCATACAGATTAGGACCGACCAGACTAACTACTCATTATCACTCATTCATACAGTACATTCAATTAACCGACATCGAAGATAAAATTAATTCCGTACAGACGCAACTAAAGACTTTCAGAACTAAACTCACTAACGAGACTTATATGATTTATGAATATCAGATCGAATATCTTACAGACAAACTTAGTAAGGTACTACAACAAGTAAAATCTTTGGAACCTGTTAGAGTCAAAAGAGGTCTTGTAGATAGCCTTGGGTCCGTAATAAAAAGTGTTACGGGCAACTTAGATTATCTAGATGCCCTAAAGTATGATGAGGCTATTAAAACTCTACAAAATAATGAGAATAAAATAATATCTGAATTCAACAACCACATTAGCCTTAGTAAAGAATGGATGTCCCAACATGGTACCATCCTGGACCAAATAACAAAAAATCAAGATAAAATTAATTCAACGTTGGAACTACTTCTTGAGAAGAGTGCTTATACAGATTACAGCTTAATAAAATTTGCGAAGTTTGCCCAAATTTTAGGAATTATAACCAATAATGTAGAAGATTTAATGTTAGAGATAATTAGGTTAGAAAATATAATGGCTTTTATACGGGCTTCTAGTACCCATCATTCCATGATTGATATAGAAGTGTTAAGATCTATGATAGATAGGCTCAAATCCATATATAATCAGGATCAAATCTTAAATTTAGAGTTAAGAGAATATTATAATCTAATAAAACCAGGTTCCTACTTTATTGAGAAGAGAATAGTAATAATATACAGTTTTCCCATTGTCTCTAAAGACCTTTATGATTTATACAGACTATCCATTGTACCCAATAAGAAACAACTTGCCCTTATTCCTTCCTCTCCCTATATAGCAACAAACGAGAAATCATTCGTGTACATAGAGGCTGAATGCCCGAAGTACAGCAACATTCATCTCTGTGAAAAGAAGACAAGTCATCAGATCCGGACGAAGCCTGATTGCATCCAAGAGCTCATCATCAACCAAGGCCTAAGGGACACCTGCCAATTCACCAAGATCTCGCTCTCCAAGCAAGCAGTAGAAAAGCTGGATGATCAACACTACGTTGTCTCTCTGCCTCAACCTACCAAAGTACAGCTAGCCTGCAGCAGAAAAGACTTCAACATTCTACAAGGAAGTTACCTCGTCACCATACCCATGAACTGCTATCTGGAAACACCAGAATTCACTATCATTAACGACAACAACGAGATAAAAGGACAGCCACTCAAGTTATCAAAAATCCCATACAACGACATGAACCAGACAGCTGATGCCACTCACATCATCGGCTTCAAGTCAGTCAACTTAGAAGAACTTCACAGCATCCAGAACAAAGTATTGATGGAAAGCCCCATCCAGATTGATAAGACTCAGCCGGTTGTGCTATATCATACAACCATACCGTTCTACATCATCGTACTATGCGCAACCATACTTATCATCTTGGTTATAAGCCGCAGATACAAATGCTGGAACCTTGGAGCTGACAATATTCAGAAGAAACCAACTCTTAAGACACACACATATGAAGATTTAACCAGAGAAACCAGAAAACGGGATGAAGTCCCAGCAACATTTGCACTCAACATGATCAAATAGTTGCTGATCTGCGGGTGGAGGTGTTAAGTACGGATCCCTAACCAATAGCGCTGACATGCAAATTCCTTCGTGTTTACGCCAAGCGCATAGAAACTGCACCGATGACGTCAATCCACGCCACGAGCCGCCGACGCAGCAAAATTGGACATTAGCGTTAAGTTATTTTTATATGTAAATGGTCATTCCATATTCTTACATCGAATAGGTTTCACTAATCATATTGTAATTATTTCTTATTAATTAAATTAGTTTAAAATCATTTTGGTTTTTTTTCGATCCTCCGTCTGCAGCTTACGTAATTCCCTGCCGGAGTCTGTATTTCCTGTTAGCTACAACCTCGGAGTCTTTAACTCAAGAGTGAATAGGTTTCTTCTAGGCATGCGTGCTTCATCGTCGACCACATCTTCGGTTACCATCAGGTAAGTTAGTGGTCAAGCGCAAGCCTATCAATAATAAAAAACAGGCTTCATGTTTTGGGCTGACCGACTTTCAAAAGTTCTATAAATAGTTAAATTGAAATTGATTTGAGTTGGCGTACCTTAGTTTTTTTTTTTTTTTTTTTTATAATTTATAGGCTCGCTTTTGAACACTATCTCGCCTGATGTTAAGCGATGATGTGGTCTACGGTGAAGCACGCTTGCCTAGAAGAAACCTATTCACTCTTGACTTAAAGACCCCAAGGTTGTAGCTATCAGGGAACAAAGACCCCGGAAGGGAGTTCCACTCCTTAGCTGTGCGCACAATGAAAGTATTAGCAAAACGCTTTGTGCGTATGGGAGGGATGTCCACCATGTACCGATGGCGCATGCCCGTACGTCTTGTAGTCCGATGATGGAAAGGGCTAGGCGGAATCATATTGTGCAGTTCCGTCGCACACTCCCCGAAGTGTAACCGATAAAAAACCGACAGGCTGGCAACTCGGCGACGATGTTCGAGGCTCTGGAGCTCGAACATCGTCGCCGCTCGAGCTGGAGATAGTTGCCGCCTACCATGGAAAAAGCGTGAGTTAATGTGTGTCATGTTTATAAAAAACTCTGATGCATCAAGATTCCATCGAAGTATCTGCTAATATATTGCATTCCAAACATATTAGGCAGGTATGCGAAGTGGTTATAACGGATCATCGTGTCTTTTAGAGAGAAACACGCAAATTCTAACCGTATACCATCTTAATCGGCTTCCTAATGATTAATAACACTTAATGTAAACAGTTTTTGGTTCTATAGGCCGATGCATACTTAATTACTTACAATATTTGACATTAACCTCATTGGACTTTAAATCAATGATGGTGAAAACTTGTAAGTTGATTTTTGGAGTTATTTTGTAATCATCACGAAATATTTCAGAGTTAGATACCAAAACCACAAATGATATAATACTAGCATACAGATTGATGCCTCATCCCATACAAAGAAACCGTGCCGATGTATCTAGCGTTTTCGCCTGATTCTACTAATATTTTTTCTAAGAACACTCTTTTTTTAAATACATCAACGATTTGTTTTCTAGTAATTTTTGAACGTTTTTACAGTTACATTGTGTCTAAATGTGTTACAAAACAAATTAAAAAACCGAGTGGATGCCTCAGAAATTTAAAACCACGCCATCTATTGGAATAAATTTTAAATGATCCATTCAAATAATCTTTGAAATGTGAATAAAGAGCCCATTATACCTTTTTGCGCATAGGATCAAATAAGAACATATTTTTTTATGATGATCTCTGGAAAATCTTAATATTTCACAAAACTCAATAACAAATCGAAGCTTATCACGCTATCTAGTGCAATTTATTTGAAACAAATTTTCTGTCTTCGCGTTGGGTGCCCGTGCCTAAACGTTCTGTAAACACAATACCTAGAACATATCTACATTTCCTAGCATATGGTTAACGAATTGGGCTTTACCCCTTTTCCCTTGTCGTTATTAATAGCGGCCCGACCAACAAAAGAATGGCGAAAGGCAACAAAGAAAAACAAATGAACCTCAGTATGTACCAACCTCCTTGTAATCATGACTGTGATTGCTACTAAGCCTACCCGAGGTCAGACACAAAATAAATCCATTTACCCCTGTCTTAGTTACTATAATGTCCTCTACTAAGACAGCCTCCAACCGAAATATAGGCACATTATCACATCTAGGTAGCAACCGCCGATATAACTGACTAGATGCCACCCACGGCTCCGCTCGTGGTTAATTAGTTTAGCCCCAATATTCTCCTAAATTATAGCCAATATGTTATTCTGATGTAAAAGCTATTTTACTATAAAGTATCATCCTCAGATCAAATAAAACGTCAAGATGGAACGTTGCAAACAACAAGGTGACGCCGCGCCGGTTAAAACTACGCCTTGCCGTATACATTTACACGCAAACACGTACAACGAAACTACGCCTTAGCTTTTCAGTCAAGCTCTCAGATCAAATAAAAGGACTTAAAATATCTTGACTTTTTATTTGATCTAAGGCTTCATCATACTCCATAGTTTATTTATTTAATTAAGAACAACCAACAAAGCATACACGAAAAAATACATGTCAAACTACTCATATTTTTACATTTTATAGTGTAGCCTAAATTAAAGGCTGCCACGGCATGCATTAAACAAAGGAGTAGGAAATGTTGAACAGTTATAAAATAGTTTTTTCTCAAACATGCTTGGAAATGTGATCATTATTTTGACAACCTTCTTCGAGATAAATCGAAATTGCTATACTGGTCAAATACATGCGCGCAGCGGCCGGCAAAAGTTGTATGAAAATCCATATCTGTCGTGTCTAGCGGCCAAATAAATTCCATAGTAAACTCATATCTGTCGTGTATTTTAAAAATGGAACGATGTTTTACTCCGAAACATGGCAACCAAGGAGGTAACTTATCAAAGGTTTTATTTAAATTTCGAACTGGCTTGCAAATAGAACGCTGTTTATTGAAAAAAAAACAAAGGAACACTTTAACGCGGGAACAATTATTGTTGTTCGTCATTGATTTTGACAAAATGAGTTCTAGGTACTACTTAGTTTTAATTTCCGCGCATTATTTGAGAAAAGTACTATACAAGCCTTGGCCACAACTAGGCATTGATGGACTTACGTATGTGTGCCTCGGCTTCGCCTCGGCCCACATTTACACGTTCGTCCATCAATGCCTCTTTTGCTGGCCGCTGCAGTAATGTACTATACTTATTTAGATAGATCTTTACATAAATACAGTTTATTTTAACATAAATCCAACATAGAAATACAAATTAAAACTCATTAATTAATGCTTTTTTTGTTCGATGCATCCAGTCGATTTCGTACGACGTTTGGGCCATCCAAAAAAAAAAAGAAAAGAATATTCTATATATTTATTTCTTATTTGTGAAAGATCAACAGGATCCATCTATCCATCCTCACAAACTTTCATAAATACATAGTAGTAGGATTTGTAGTTTTTGATTTTACTAACATAATTTAATCACTATCTACAAAATATCTATACTATCTTAATATATATAAATCTCGTGTCACAATGTTTGTCCTCAATGGACTCCTAAACCACTTAACCGATTATAGTAAAATTCGCACACCATGTGCAGTTCGATCCAACTTGAGAGATAGGGTAGGGTAGGGTAGGGTAGGGTAGGGTAGGGTAGGGTAGGTAGGGTAGAGTAGGTAGGGTAGGGTAGTGTAGGGTAGGGTAGATAGGGTAGGTAGGGTAGGTAGGGTAGGTAGGGTAGGTAGGGTAGGTAGGGTAGGTAGGGTAGGGTAGGTAGGGTAGGGTAGGGTAGGGTTGGTAGGGTAGGGTAGGTAGTTAGGGTAGGGTAGGTAGTTAGGGTAGGGTAGGTAGGTAGGGTAGGTAGGTAGGGTAGGGTAGGGTAGGTAGGGTAGGGTAGGGTAGGGTAGGTAGGGTAGGGTAGGTAGGTAGGGTAGGGTAGGGTAGGGTAGGGTAGGGTAGGGTAGGGTAGGTTAGGGTAGGTTAGGGTAGGGTAGGTAGGGTAGGGTAGGGTAGGGTAGGTAGTTAGGGTAGGTTAGGTAGGGTAGATGAATGTTTGGTGTTTTTATGGCAAAACAAAGTTTGCCGGGTCAGCTAGTCTAATATATATAAATCTCCTGTCACGATGTTTGTCCGCGATGGATTCCTAAACTACATAACCGATTTTAAATTAAATTGGCACACCGTGAGCAGTCTGGTCCAACTTGAGATATAGGGTAGGGTAGGGTAGGGTAGGTAGGGTAGGTAGGGTAGGTAGGGTAGGTAGGGTAGGTAGGGTAGGTAGGGTAGGTAGGGTAGGTAGGGTAGGTAGGGTAGGTAGGGTAGGTAGGGTAGGTAGGGTAGGTAGGGTAGGTAGGGTAGGTAGGGTAGGTAGGGTAGGTAGGGTAGGTAGGGTAGGTAGGGTAGGTAGGGTAGGTAGGGTAGGTAGGGTAGGGTAGGTAGGGTAGGTAGGGTAGGTAGGGTAGGGTAGGGTAGGGTAGGTAGGGTAAGTAGGGTAGGGTAGGGTAGGTAGTTAGGGTAGGGTAGGTAGGGTAGGTAGGGTAGGTAGGGTAGGTAGGGTAGGTAGGGTAGGTAGGGTAGGTAGGGTAGGTAGGGTAGGTAGGGTAGGTAGGGTAGGTAGGGTAGGTAGGGTAGGTAGGGTAGGTAGGGTAGGTAGGGTAGGTAGGGTAGGTAGGGTAGGTAGGGTAGGTAGGGTAGGTAGGGTAGGTAGGGTAGGTAGGGTAGGTAGGGTAGGTAGGGTAGGTAGGGTAGGTAGGGTAGGTAGGGTAGGTAGGGTAGGTAGGGTAGGTAGGGTAGGTAGGGTAGGTAGGGTAGGTAGGGTAGGTAGGGTAGGTAGGGTAGGTAGGGTAGGTAGGGTAGGTAGGGTAGGTAGGGTAGGTAGGGTAGGTAGGGTAGGTAGGGTAGGTAGGGTAGGTAGGGTAGGTAGGGTAGGTAGGGTAGGTAGGGTAGGTAGGGTAGGTAGGGTAGGTAGGGTAGGTAGGGTAGGTAGGGTAGGTAGGGTAGGTAGGGTAGGTAGGGTAGGTAGGGTAGGTAGGGTAGGTAGGGTAGGTAGGGTAGGTAGGGTAGGTAGGGTAGGTAGGGTAGGTAGGGTAGGTAGGGTAGGTAGGGTAGGTAGGGTAGGTAGGGTAGGTAGGGTAGGTAGGGTAGGTAGGGTAGGTAGGGTAGGTAGGGTAGGTAGGGTAGGTAGGGTAGGTAGGGTAGGTAGGGTAGGTAGGGTAGGTAGGGTAGGTAGGGTAGGTAGGGTAGGTAGGGTAGGTAGGGTAGGTAGGGTAGGTAGGGTAGGTAGGGTAGGTAGGGTAGGTAGGGTAGGTAGGGTAGGTAGGGTAGGTAGGGTAGGTAGGGTAGGTAGGGTAGGTAGGGTAGGTAGGGTAGGTAGGGTAGGTAGGGTAGGTAGGGTAGGTAGGGTAGGTAGGGTAGGTAGGGTAGGTAGGGTAGGTAGGGTAGGTAGGGTAGGTAGGGTAGGTAGGGTAGGTAGGGTAGGTAGGGTAGGTAGGGTAGGTAGGGTAGGTAGGGTAGGTAGGGTAGGTAGGGTAGGTAGGGTAGGTAGGGTAGGTAGGGTAGGTAGGGTAGGTAGGGTAGGTAGGGTAGGTAGGGTAGGTAGGGTAGGTAGGGTAGGTAGGGTAGGTAGGGTAGGTAGGGTAGGTAGGGTAGGTAGGGTAGGTAGGGTAGGTAGGGTAGGTAGGGTAGGTAGGGTAGGTAGGGTAGGTAGGGTAGGTAGGGTAGGTAGGGTAGGTAGGGTAGGTAGGGTAGGTAGGGTAGGTAGGGTAGGTAGGGTAGGTAGGGTAGGTAGGGTAGGTAGGGTAGGTAGGGTAGGTAGGGTAGGTAGGGTAGGTAGGGTAGGTAGGGTAGGTAGGGTAGGTAGGGTAGGTAGGGTAGGTAGGGTAGGTAGGGTAGGTAGGGTAGGTAGGGTAGGTAGGGTAGGTAGGGTAGGTAGGGTAGGTAGGGTAGGTAGGGTAGGTAGGGTAGGTAGGGTAGGTAGGGTAGGTAGGGTAGGTAGGGTAGGTAGGGTAGGTAGGGTAGGTAGGGTAGGTAGGGTAGGTAGGGTAGGTAGGGTAGGTAGGGTAGGTAGGGTAGGTAGGGTAGGTAGGGTAGGTAGGGTAGGTAGGGTAGGTAGGGTAGGTAGGGTAGGTAGGGTAGGTAGGGTAGGTAGGGTAGGTAGGGTAGGTAGGGTAGGTAGGGTAGGTAGGGTAGGTAGGGTAGGTAGGGTAGGTAGGGTAGGTAGGGTAGGTAGGGTAGGTAGGGTAGGTAGGGTAGGTAGGGTAGGTAGGGTAGGTAGGGTAGGTAGGGTAGGTAGGGTAGGTAGGGTAGGTAGGGTAGGTAGGGTAGGTAGGGTAGGTAGGGTAGGTAGGGTAGGTAGGGTAGGTAGGGTAGGTAGGGTAGGTAGGGTAGGTAGGGTAGGTAGGGTAGGTAGGGTAGGTAGGGTAGGTAGGGTAGGTAGGGTAGGTAGGGTAGGTAGGGTAGGTAGGGTAGGTAGGGTAGGTAGGGTAGGTAGGGTAGGTAGGGTAGGTAGGGTAGGTAGGGTAGGTAGGGTAGGTAGGGTAGGTAGGGTAGGTAGGGTAGGTAGGGTAGGTAGGGTAGGTAGGGTAGGTAGGGTAGGTAGGGTAGGTAGGGTAGGTAGGGTAGGTATTTTTTTTTTTTTTTTTTTTTAATTAATACTAATCCCGCTCAACAAAGTTGGCGCCTATTCTGTGCAAATTCTTTCGTTCCATTCCTCTTTCATGCCTCTCGTACTTTCATTCTTCATACCATGGTTCTTCTTGCATACGTCTTCTTGTATACAGTGGGTGGGACTCCCACTTTGTTTAATTACTTAAAGGCAACTTTATTTATTTAGTGTAAGGTTAAAAGAAAAAGTGCTACATATACAAGAATACAAAAAAAAAGTGCTGTTGATCACAGTAAAATATGCAAAAAGTGCTGCAGATCACAGGTAAGGTACAGAAGTGCTGTTTATCACAGGGAATATCACAATATAAATAATGTCTTACATTTAGGGATGAGAAGCACTACAGTGCTTTTCATCACACAGACAATCTGTTGTTGCTAGGTACTACCCCAGTGCACCGTTCGTCACTGCAGTTTTGTGCGTGCTATTCTATGCTTCTTACATATATTCTTATAATACTAGTGAAGCATAAACGCTTCAACTTCGGTTTCGTGCAATGACGGTGGAAGCCACATTAACACAGTACACCAGGAACTTTTCCCTGTGTTGCTTACTCATGAGCCCATGCAGGCTCTCCTTCGTCAGTCTCCTGTCCAGCTCACATTCGAGTTGGTAGCGTTCCCTGATAAATAACGGGCAATCTACAAGTATGTGCTGGACAGTCTCTGCCACGCCTGGATCGCAGACACACGATGGGTTATCCTTACACTTGAAACGATTCAAGTATTCAGAGAACCCGCCGTGCCCCGTCAAAACCTGCGTGAGAACGCCTGTGGGCCGCACCTGTTTTATAATACGGAAAGCCGCTATGGCATCCGGAAGAAACATTTTCGTCACAGAGGCTGTCTCGCCCGACACATATCTTCGGTTCCATTCATCAAGCGATTCCAAACGGATCTGTCGCTTGATAAATGATACCGGACACTGGTCGTAGTCCGGCTTCCTTCGTAACGACAATGCTGCCTCCTTTGCCAACTCGTCCGCTCGCTCATTCCCCGGCAGGCCCGCGTGGGCTTTGATCCAGAACAAAGACACAGCTTTGCTCTGGCCCAGGGCTTGAGCCAAATTGGCGCGCGCGCGAACTGCCAGGGGATGGAGAGAGCCATGGCTTGCAAGCGTCTGCAATGCTGACATTGAGTCACTGTACAAACCATAGCTCGTCTCTTGCCGCGTAAGGATCACGTCCGTCGCTTTGCAGATGGCCAGGAGTTCCGCCTGGTAGACTGTGCAGTACGCGGCTAAGCTAAGTTTGAGGTTCCGGAATTCGCCTTCATTATCCCAAATGGATAATGCGGCTCCGACCTTCCCCTCAATCTTGCTGCCGTCGGTGAAGATTCGCACCGCCTGCACATTGTTGCTGTCTAGCAACTGTTGGTCTGTCAGGCACATGAACTCCAGGGGCATCTGTGTAGCTGGATGAGGAGCCTCTGCAAACCTTACCGCACTTTCGATCTCCCTATCTCCTGGTATAAACCGGGATGGCCCTCTCCTCGCTTCATACAGGGCGGCTGCCTCCTGTATGCGCAGATCTAGAGGTAGTATTCCGGACAGTACCAGTGCCGAGTTCAGGGAGACAGTACGGTAAGATTTACAGATCTTCTGGACGAATCCTCGTTGGACCGAGCCTAGCTTCTTCCGTATTCCCAGCTTCTTCGTAGCGGGAGCCCAGGCTGCGGCCGCGTACGTTATTATGGGCTCAATCATAGCAGTGTAGATTGTGTGTATGATCTGTGCGTCCAATCCCCAACTCACTTTAGCGGCGCGGGACAGTTGCTTATAAATGTTAACTGCCCTCCTGCAGACGTTCGCGGTGTGCTCGTTGAAGGTGAGCTTCTCGTCTATGGTTAGACCCAACAACTTCATCTTCTTAACCATACCAATGTCGACCCCGGCCATGCTCAACCTTGGGGTATCATACTTGCGCTTGTTGGTTACGACCATCGCACAGGTTTTGTGCGGTGCGAACCTCAGCTTGTTTCTGACGCCCCAACTCTGAACATGGGCGAGGGCTGCATTGGCAGATGTTGAAACTTCGGTCGCTGAGTCCCCATCCAGAACCAAGACGATATCATCAGCGAACGCCTGCCCGAAGATTCCGCGCCGCTCCAATTCCTGCAATAGTGGGTCTAGAATGAGATTCCACAGGATGGGACCTCCTATTGACCCTTGAACACAGCCCTTGCTAGTCACTCGCGTGCATTCCTCCCCAGCGTAACGAACCTTGACTTTCCTACTGTCGAGGTAGCTGTCTAGCAGCCTTCTTATGTTCACCGGGCACTTTTCCTCAGCCAGTCTGACCTTGATGGCTGGCCACCAAGCACTATCGAAGGCCCCCTCTATATCCAGTGACACCAGGACAATTAGCTTCTTCAGCCTCAACTTGTCCTGTACGTGCTTCACTAGCGTATAGAGGGCGTCCTCAGTGCTTCTCTGGGGCATAAATCCAAACTGGCGAGTACTAAACCGCGGTACAAGCTGCCATTTTAAACGCGCTACTACCATCCTCTCCAGGACCTTCCCCAAAACCGGCAGTAGACCTATTGGTCTGTATGCCTTGGGGTTTAGGTAATCGTCCTTGCCCAGCTTTCTGAGGACCACAACTGTGGCCTCCTTCCAGATGTTCGGGAAGTGTGCCAATTCAAGGCACTTATTGTAAAGGGCAAGGAACGCCTCCAGGTCCTGGTGGATCGCTCGACTGCAGATATCAGACGTCAGTCCATCCCCTCCTGGTGCCTTTTTTGGATTGAAACCTGCCACAGCGGTCTTCAGCTCCAGCGAGGTAAATGGTGGGTCATGATATTCATCATGAACCCACTCATTTACTCGACTGGCTGCTTCTCTAATTCGCCTATGGTCAGCGTTGTCCTGGTCTACTCTGTCTTCGGGGTAGAACGTATCTGCGAGTAGGGCGGCCGATTCACTTGGGTTGAGGAATACACCATCGCTGCGTAGGGTCAGTTCCTCCTGTCTTCTGGCGGTCCTACCAATCACCCTGAAGATTCCCTCCCAGACCCCTTCCCGATCCTGTTTCCGGCAGAACTCCTTCCAACTTGCGAATTGGGCGCTCTTCGCTAGCATCTCGTACTCTTCTTTGGCCTTCAGGTACTCGCCTACGACCATCGCTCGCCTGACCGGCGCGGCATTGCGGATGCGGTTCTTCAGTCTGGTAAACTAGTCTGGTAGGGTAGGTAGGGTAGGTAGGGTAGGTAGGGTAGGTAGGGTAGGTAGGGTAGGTAGGGTAGGTAGGGTAGGTAGGGTAGGTAGGGTAGGTAGGGTAGGTAGGGTAGGTAGGGTAGGTAGGGTAGGTAGGGTAGGTAGGGTAGGTAGGGTAGGTAGGGTAGGTAGGGTAGGTAGGGTAGGTAGGGTAGGTAGGGTAGGTAGGGTAGGTAGGGTAGGTAGGGTAGGTAGGGTAGGTAGGGTAGGTAGGGTAGGTAGGGTAGGTAGGGTAGGTAGGGTAGGTAGGGTAGGTAGGGTAGGTAGGGTAGGTAGGGTAGGTAGGGTAGGTAGGGTAGGTAGGGTAGGTAGGGTAGGTAGGGTAGGTAGGGTAGGTAGGGTAGGTAGGGTAGGTAGGGTAGGTAGGGTAGGTAGGGTAGGTAGGGTAGGTAGGGTAGGTAGGGTAGGTAGGGTAGGTAGGGTAGGTAGGGTAGGTAGGGTAGGTAGGGTAGGTAGGGTAGGTAGGGTAGGTAGGGTAGGTAGGGTAGGTAGGGTAGGTAGGGTAGGTAGGGTAGGTAGGGTAGGTAGGGTAGGTAGGGTAGGTAGGGTAGGTAGGGTAGGTAGGGTAGGTAGGGTAGGTAGGGTAGGTAGGGTAGGTAGGGTAGGTAGGGTAGGTAGGGTAGGTAGGGTAGATGAATGTTTGGTGTTTTTATGGCAAAACAAAGTTTGCCGGGTCAGCTAGTGTTAGTATAGTTTATAGTTTTTTTTTTTTCTTCTATGGTTTTCATGAACATTTCTGTTTCAAATATAACAGCTTTTGTTTCTTATTTCTACTACACTACGTAAATCTTCCAACCAGCCACACAACGTAATTCAGACATTGCTCTTTGACCTAAAAATAAATTACCACCCACAAATTCCAGCCTGAAAATTGCATGTAACAAAACTACAACTGTCCTAGTTAACCTAAAAAGAGCAACTACAGCCGGGGCACAAAATTTTTCGAGAGAATTAAGTACTTTTAAAACTAGAAGTACAGTTTAATTTTGAGTCATTTCAGGAGTTTCAAGCCAGCTTAGTTAGTGCTGTATCCTTTGACATTGGCCTGTCATTCAGTTGTTTATGTGACGTCATAAAATAGGAGTTTAAGGTCGGTATTCCAGATGCTCATGCTTAACTCAACTTAAACTGGCAATGGACAGTTGTGATTGGTTGGCTTGTTTTTTTTACATTAACGTGCTCAAGTCCAAGATCCTAGACGCCCCAAACGTTACCGAGCCTTTTTAACACAAAATAAGTGGAAATGAGTAGTAAGTCTGTCAGTTAGATTACCTAAAAATATTGGACAGGTATTTTTTATTTTGCCACGTAAACAAAAAATACGACAATACAGTGCGTTGAAATATTGTGTGACGTCACGGTGTGCTACATTTTATACTGACAAAGTGACGTCATAAGCCCCCACTCCTGAACTTTGATGCGCTTTATGTTTGTACATTTTTATTTATTTGATAAAGCAAAACATACGGGTACAATATTATTTAATATACTCACTGACGGACTTAATAGAATTAACATTTTTCTAACCAGGTAACATCCTTATTGAGTAACGTGTCATGTGTCGGTTGTAAAACTTTTTGTTAATTTTAAGTTAAGATAAAATAAATTATAAGTTGAAATATAAAAATAGGTTAGGTTGCGATGGGGTTGACATGCTTTAAAAGGATAAAAGTCTCTAAAAAAATAAGAATAAAAAAAAACATTAGCTCTCGATTAGTAAGGTGCAACATAACAGTCCGGTTCTCTTTAGTCAAAGTTTTCAAAATGTACCTACTGTAAAAACTGGGCAAGTGCGTGTCGGACTTCACATATTTAGGGTTCCGTACCAATTTATCAATATATTGGTATTTGTTAGTAAAATATACGTTATAAATTAATAATAAAACATTATTAAGGCCGCCTTTGTACTTGTGCATAAAGTTTTAATAAATAAATAAATATCACCAAATCTCAAGTTTACAGGTCAATGGGAAGATAAAAAAAATTTCGACTCCGTGAGTGACAGCAATAGAGCTCCGCTTGGACCCTTCGGGTACGGAACCCTAAAACAAAACTGTAATTACTATTATAGACAGAACAGAAGCTTTGTTTTTAGTGTGATCTCTGTCTTAAAAGTCACTAGAACTGCTTAATTAAATGTTAATGAAAAGACATAAACCTTTCTAGAACTAGTCATAGACAAGGACTAGGACTATCTCTGAGCAGGCACTAAAACTAAAATGGCTGGCATTAACGTTTACTTAAACATCAGCGCTCTTACAAATAAACGCGGCATAAAGTTATACCAGGTATAACAAAGGAATAACCATACATTTTCATAGGTTTATACTTGGTATAACTTTACCAAGTTAATTTACCGCGTTTATTTGTAAGAGGGCAGATGTGTAACACTTGGCTGAAAGCATCTTCATAGTCTGTAACTCAAAGAATAGGCTTTAATTTCTTACTTACAGAAACGCTTTGAAGTAGGTTTTACGTTGCTATTGTTTTAACTCATCTAGTATTTTCCAGGCGTACATTATTCTGTTAAATCTATGTTTGATAGGCCTGCGTTTGAACACCATCTAACACACCTGGTAGTAAACAATGATGTAGTCGACGATAGAGAACAGTTGTCTAGAAGCACGGTGTCTCAGCCAGTTCCGTCTTTACCATAGGGGCACAAGGGGCACGTGCCCTGGGCCCCCGTTCATTGGGGGCCCCAAATTTTATGAGATAATTTAAAAAAAAAATATATAATAATCTGACATGGATGTGAAAAATAGTTAGCATTATTTACTAAAATAGGCGAGTATTCTATGCATTTCATATTACGAGCCATCTTGTTTGGTAGGATAAGAGAACCGAACCCAAGACCTCAGCAATCTATTGCTGAGGTCTTGGGTTCGGTTCGGAGTTTGGTTGACAGGATCATCATCGTCATCAATATCCATTTGATGTTCTCACTGCTGGAACACAGAGCCTCCTCTCTGTGAGAGAGGGAATTGGCCTTAATCCTCCACGCGGGCCCATTGCGGATTGGTGGATGTCACAAGTCTTCGATTTTTTGGTTCTAGGAACGTTATTATGCAAAAATCACGGAGCATAATAATTTGACTACGGGGCCCTACAAAATGTGGCCATTTTGCATCTTTCCGCAGCCCCTTTCCCATTACTTGCTGTGCCCAGGGGCCCCCGTATGAGTTAAGATGGCCCTGGTCTCAGCGCTAAGAAAGAAAATTTGGTTTACATAAATCTCACTGGATGGCGCGATAATTATAATATATGCCATTTGTTATTGATTTTCTGTAAAATTAACATTTTCTGGAATTCACATAAAATTTTGACATAAAATTTGATGGAATATTGGGCTCTTAATTCACATTTCATAGATTATTTGAACGGATCATTTAAAATTGATGCCAATACATGGTGCGGTTTTAAATTTCTGAGGCATTCCAATCGATTGTTTATATTTGCATTGTAACACATTTTGGTGCAAAGAAATCGTAAAAACGTGCAAAAAATACTATAAAACAAACCTTCACTGTATTAAAGAAAAATATTCACGAACCTAGTAAATATAAGCCGCTAACACCATCTATCTATCGCCGTGGAACGGAACCGAACGCGATTGATGGGGGAATAAATTCGGTTTAATCAGCCGAAAAACGCTAGTTACGTCGGCACGGTTTCTTTGTATGGGATGAGGCATCTGTATGCTAGTATTATATTATCTGTGCCTAGATGTAACCTATTCACTCTTGATTCAAAACATTATGAAAGAAACCCTTCACATCACGTTCTCTATCAATAAAAAATTACCTACAACATTAACCAAAAAACAATTGGAACATTATAATCCAAAACATTAACCAACCCACTTCAATCAAAGTTGACACACACAAGCACCCTAAAACACACACAAAAACCAACGTTGCACAAAACGCAATCTGCAGTGTCCCTGTATGCATGAATAAAATATATTGACACATGTCGCGCCACCAGATTTGTATTACAAGCTACAGGCGCCTTGCCAACGAACAGAATGAATTTTCATAACACGATGTTACCGAAAGGAGTGAGGAATGAGCTTGAAATAAGATGAGGATGGAAATTCCGATTTATGTAAACATAGTTCTTTGGAGCAGAATTTGAAGTTGGCTGGATATTTTGAGGGTTTCGACTACTTCTACTTTTTTCTTTTTAATATCGTTGCACATGCTGAGATAGGATATTATATATATGATATTTTTGGTCTCGCATGGGTTTATTTATTTTTATTTTTTTATTATTGTTTGTGTTTTTCTTATCTCGTGTCTCCTGTGCGGGTCACAAATAAAAATGTTTTCTTTCTTTCTTTCTTTCTTTCTTTCTTTCTTTCTTTCTTTCTTTATTTCTTTCTTTCTTTACTTTACAAATAAATCACCAAGGTTTGATTAATACGAGTAGTAGGTATCTATAGAAGATAATGCTACAAAGCGTTAACCAAATTTCAAAACATAGAAGGCGAATTCGTTTATTCTTAGTCAAGCTATAGAGGAAAACATTCCTGAATCATTATCATTCTCTATCCCTTATCCCATTTTTTGGGTTCTGCGCAACATGATCTTCTTCTTCTGCTTTATAAGCCATCATCTAGTAATCACACTAATCACATACTCAAAATTTTCCTCACGAGACATTAAAAAAATACCTTCTCGAGTATCCTTCGGCAATCACTGCATTCATCATCATCATTTCAGCCGAAAGACGAGCACTGCTGCACATAGACCTCCCCCAAGTGTCGCGACACTGACCAATCCTGTTCGTATCAAGCGCACTCCCGCAGCCTTGACCAGGTCGACGCTCCACCTATAGGGAGGTCTTCCAACGCTGCGTCTTCCGGTACGCAGTCGCCACTCCAGAACTTATCAGCCCCAATAGCCATCCGTTTTGCGAGCAATGTGCCCTGCCCACTGCCACTTAAGTTTGGCATTTCTTCGGGCTTTGGTACTACCTTGGCCCTCTCTACAATCACTACATTGCAATGAGCTAATCAAACTGCCAACCACTGTGTAAACACTAACACCAAATCTCACCATCGCCGTTCATAGATTAACTGGCCTTGATTGCAACCAAAATGTGCCTGCAGTATCAAATACAGCTACAACCAACAGTATTACGTGATGATTCAGCCAGGAGTGAATGAAATCAGCGGGAAGATTACAGAAATAAGCCTTTGCTACTGCAGCCGATGTTAATCTACGGACTATATTTCGGATTCCAAGATTAATTTGCAGAACGGTGAAAGAATAATATGTAACGATTTCTTGATTAAAAAAAAATTGCGTCGAATTGTGAGGATGTGTTAAACCAACTGTGAAAGAGGACAGTCCCTAATTCAGTTTATTACAAAGTCAAAAGCCTTTGAATTGACGAGACACGTCAGCAAGTCGATAAAAACCGGTGAAAAGTGCCAAAAATTCAAAACAAACCCTGATCTAACACATTCAAAGGCAAACAATAGTCGTAAATTGCACCCTCAGGCCATAACAGAAAAGTACTAACGACCCATCCATCCCTCACCCGTTTCACAGCTTAAACGGTCATAAAAACTAAAGCATTGTCCAATGCCGAGTGTAATCCACTTAAACCGACTACCTATTGTACATACAATGCTATGTATGATGTACAGTGCAACGACACTCCAAACAAACAATGTACGGTGGCGGGATGGAGGATCCAACGGAAAATGCGGACAAGAACCGTTTCATACTGAATAATGATGAGATGACATCGTGTAGATGAGCCAGTACTCGCGAATTGTGCTTTGAAGTATTCATTTAGCTAACAGATGCTAATGACTCTAATGAGTCTTGTAGTGATCCTACAATCACTATCCTACATAATGATGAGTGGCTTGTCAAGAGGCACTCAGGCAAACAGGAGTTGATTAGAAGATTAGGTTCCATTACAGCTTTCACAGACTGTCAAAAAGACTACATTTTCGAGTGATGAGATGGGACGAGATGGCTCTGTGAAATATTGTATACGGAGTTACATTTGCAATGGTAAGGAGCTCGTGGCTAAATAATAACAGCTGCACGGGTCGATCTTCAAGGTTAAGCAACGTTTGACGAGGTCGGTCCGTGGATGGGTGACCATTTCAACATACCGAGTTTCCTCCGTGCCTCGGAAAGCACGTTAAGCCGTTGGTCCCGGCTGTCATTTGAAGATCTTTGACAGTCGTTACGGGTAGTCAGAAGCCTGAGATCTGACACCAGTCTTGCCAAGGGTTATCGTGTTACCCAGTTACTGGGTAGTCGAGGTCTGATAGGCAGTCGCTCCATGTAAAACACTGGTACTCAGCTGAATCCGGTAAGACTGGAAGCCGACCCTAACAATAATTGGGAAAAAGGCTAGGCAGATGATGAGTTACATTTGCAATGGTAGTTGTGAAGGTGCTAACTCAGGATGTTTCATCAACGACACTAGATGACTGAACCAGTTTCAGGCGAACTAGGTGATTGTCGAAAGCTTTTAGTACCGTACGTTAAATAGGACGCAGCTGTGATGGAAGCACTGTACGTAGATAAACCTATTTTACTCGTAGGACGTAGACAGAAAACCTTGAACACTTAACCGAAATTGGCAAGAACCTTCAAACTGAATTTCGGAAACCTAATTTGAGTCCCAAATCAACCTGACTCGATTTGCAAACTTAATAATTTAATCAAAACTGTTACACAACAAACCTTTACAGAATTAGGGATTTATTTACTTTTATTAAAGCCCTGAAACTGTCAGTCAATAAATTTAATTAATCTCAGGAACTCAAGTGAATAGATTTCCCACTAACACTAGTGATGTATTTGTCGCGGCGGATCCCCGAGTCCCTGCCGTAGGGGTGCGACTGCATTCCTATTAATATTGCATGCGGATACGTGTACTGTTTAAACTAGAGGACCGACATGGGGTCCGCAACACAAGCTCGTATCTCGGATAAGTCAGGAATGTAAAATAATTTTGCTTTGCGAATGAAATATCTGAGTTTTGTTTAACTTATAGACGTAATATGTTTTGAATATTTACTTGGCTGTGATGAGGACAGTTGCAAAGCTGGTTAAGGGGATTCGTTTTATGTTTATTTGACAAACTGACCATTCATTTTAATGAAATATTGCAGAGCTAAACAGATACATAAGTTTTGTTTGAAGAACTTTTTTCATGCATTCGAAGACTGCTTTCAATTCCAAAACAACACAAAGTAAAACGAGTGTTTTTTTAAAGAAAACCTCGCAACGTGGCAATGCTGCCAGCGGGCACCTTTCCCATTGACATCAATGTGGACGAATTTTTTGATGCACAATGTGCCCTTTCCCTCTCTCCTTTGTACATAGGCTTGTCCTAACAAATCCTAAAAAAGTTAATTGTAAAACAAATAAAAATCCCGACAGCTTAAGACGCGACGTAAACTAGAAGATATCATACTGTGCAGCCGGAGGATACACCAGATTTTCGTCAGCCAGCTCGCGAACATGTATGTAATGGGCCCCCCCAATATGGCACCATTTTGAGAATCTATTGACATAAGAATCATCAAAATCGGCCATCGTGTTTGGTCTCTAGAACGTCACATATAACATACATAGTCTGATAAACACATTACTCTCCTTCGACAGTCGGCAGAGGTTTGAAGTTTCTAAATCGTCCATCTCATTCGACAAGCTACTCAAACCGTCAAACTCGAAGCATTTATTTCAATTATACCGTTTACAGCCACTTTCTACCCGACTACGGCGAAGCCAAAAGGAAGGGTTATGATTTTAGCAGTCTATGTATGTATGTTTGTATTTATGTATGTTCCTTCGTAGCGCCTAACCTGTTCATGCGATTTTGATGAAGAAGGTGTTAATCGATTCGTTATTAAGACCCGGGTAACAAAAGATGAAAAATAAAAAAATCTATAGTTTTTTATTAAACTTTTTGCTTGTAAATTGTAAATATATCGGTCAGTCAGAAAGATGAAGCTAGTAGCAAGCTACGAAGCGTAGATCTGTATGAATGGAAATGTGCAAGTTCTCTTATAAATCAATAAATTGTTACAAGTACCTTTTATACACCATTTCTTTAATCAAATGAGTCACTACGAGACTGGGCTTGAAAAGACAAATACAGAAACAACCGTAGGTACTCTACTCCATAAATATACATTGTCTGAAGTTCTTAGCACAAATACGACTTCCTCATTAGAATGTCTGAGAGGTTGCCGTCCGAACTCCCAAAACGTTTCTTTGGCTACCCTCTTTGAGTTGTGTTAATGCATAAATATATAAAATGTGTGCTTTGCCTGCGAGTGTGACTACCTCTGGGGAGAGTGAGTGTCTTAGTAGGAGTATACAGATAATGTTTGTGGATTTTTCTTTTAGAGATAGCTTTGATGGTTCGGAAATAAAGTTTGCTTGAACACAATGTCTTGTTATCTACTCAAAAGTAGCTATAGAAAGAAAAAGTGACCCAATTCTACAAGTTTTACTTAATTACCAAACAAAAAAAATAAAAAAAAACGTACATGAAGTCGAACATAGAACCTCCTCCTTTTTGGTAAGTCGGTTAAAAAGTCTAAAACTCGACACAAATCTTTTCTCTTTGTCGTATGTAACTTTAACCTACTTATTTATTAAGCAACCACAAGTTTTATGTAATAATGTAAAATACAGAAACTTACACTAAACACTAAACTCAAGAAAACTGAATGAAAAAAGTTTAGAAACCTAAGTTATTTTTAATGATTTTAATATATTAAATTCAAAAGCCCAAGACAAACATCCCAAAATAAATTACAGCACGTTGAAACACCAGCAAATCCACAGAACTGGAAATAATTCCCGAAACTTAATTATGCAAAGTGGCAGATATTTTTAGGCCGCCTCTCCAAACAGCGTCCACTGTGCAGGTGAAAAGGGTGGTGCTATGTGCAATAAAAGCAAATCCGTCACCATATCACCACAGAGTAAATATGAACAGAAGGCTGACCATTCAACGAGGCCATTTTCAACCATGCCTTTTAACGTTCTAAAACGCAGACAAGACATGGCTACGAGTGCATTTGCACTTACGTGCGGCTGGCATTTGTTTAATGTAGGAAAATTATCGCAAAAATAATGTGACAAATTATTAAACGCGCGTTTGCTGCTGGGATCGAGTTAATTAATTTTCAACGGCGATCATTTCTATTTACAAAATAAACCTACTCTTGACCACGATCTCCTTTGATGGAAAGTGATGGATGAGGTCTACGGTGGAGCTTACTTGCCCAGAACATTCCTGTAAACGTTTGCTTTGAAGCCTGATGGTAGTTTAAGATCATCGATCATCGATCTATTTGTACGTGTACCTCTTTTGACTACTTATTTAAAGCTAGCCTTCTGCGTCATCTATTCTGTGATACAACATACAATAAAAGCAAGTCCGTCACGGTATCGCCGAAAACCGTGCAGTCCAACTCAGCCCCACAGTGCACTGTTAATCGGATTCTATTCCCCTATATTAGTACCAAACGCGATGAATCAATGTGGCTGAGTACGTTTGAAGTCATTATTTTGACACTGCAAGAGTTTATGAAGTGGTGGACTTGTAATTGGAAAATTAGGTTGTGACAAATTGATTAAATTCCGCTTATTGATGTCCTCAGACAAACTATCAATTGCTTTTGTTTCAACAAACTATAAGAAATAGTACATTGTGATACAAGGGTGGAAAGTAGGTTATTGCAAACGAGCTGTCATTAACAAGCCCGAGCTGAAGGCGAGGGTTTTTAATGACACGAGTTTGCAATAACCTACACGCCCGTGTATCACACGATATTTTTCAATACAGTTGTGGGAAATAGTAAAAACAAATCAAAGAATTAGATTAGTTAATTCACAAAAAAATAAAATTTTCGCGCGTTTTTGCAACTGGACATATTTTTTTTACAACGAAATCAGCCTACACAGCCTATTCGATTTTTTTGACAAATTTTGATGTGGAAATAATTAAATTGAAACTGGTAGTTAAATATATTAAACAACCATTTAAAAGACTTTTGAGAATTAAATGCTAAAACGTACGGAATCATTTATTTTTCCTCGTATAAAATCTATCCCATTTTATTCTATGTATGAAAACTCCTTGCTACTAAACTTTTTTAAATTGACTTATAACTAAAGGCGCGTTTTTGCAACTGGACATTTTTTTACAACGAAAACAATCTATACAGCCTATTCGATTTTAGACAAACGTTGATGTGAAAATAATTAAATTAAAACTGGTAATTAAATATATTAAATAACCATTTAAAAGACTTTTGAGAGTTCAATGCTAAAACGTACGGAATCATTTATTTTTCCTCGTATAAAATCTATCCCATTTTATTCTATGTATGAAAACTTTTTGCTACTAAACTTTTTAAATTGACTTATAAATTTAAAACTAAACTGCAAAACTAATGATCGAGCTCGTAAACAAAAGTCACGACCGCGTAACAGAAAGATGCCTATGCATAAGATTTAATTTTCGAATCATAATTATAGCCTCTGAAAGTACGCCATGTTTAACAACTGTATTGAAAAGTTATTTTTTAGTTATTACAACCACTAAGGCCCAGTATTTTTATCTGAAGTCCATATTTAACTATTAGTTGAGTTATCAACCAATGGTTAAAAATGCTAAAGTGTGAATGTTAAATATGGTTTCAGATTCCAGTAAAACGTTTTTATTCATCACTAGCTGTTCCCCGCGGCTTCGCTCCCGTGGGCCACCCCACAGGACCCGTTTGCAGGATAAAAAAAATAGCCTATGTTACTCAGGAATAACGTAGCTTTCTATTGGTGAAAGAATTTTTTAAATCGGTCCAGTAGTTTCGGAGCCTATTCGGTACAAACAAAAAACAAACAAAAAAATCTTTCCTCTTTATCTTTATTATTATTATAGTATAGAAATATTGGCATCACAAATGATCAAAAAAGTTAAAGAGTTAATTATTTGACCATTTGTTAGACTATCAATTTATAATTAAACGCGTTTTATCGAAAATTTAAACCATTTAAGTTAACTGGGGATCAAAAGCTGGGCAAATTTGAAACCGCTTGTTAGCATATCCAATCATTGGTTGAGTGAACTACGGATCAAAACACTGGCCTTATAATTAATATATAATTACGAGAATGTGAAAGGTTAGTGATTCCATTATCCAACAGAAGAAAGCGATAATCATGAAACATAAAAGAGCATTTATCCCAATTACAAAGCTTGTAATTCATTCGATTAGTATTTGATAAAGAAAAACAGTTTTTTGTACTTAACATAAATTGCCTTGAATCGAGAACTCATTGTCTTCGTAGAATACCTCTCAAGTCTATGTTTCTTCCTACAGTACTTACGTAATTTAATTTCTCTAAATACAGTAGGAACAGTGCATCACCTGTTACCGTCTTATGCAATCTGTAGTGAACTCAGGAAGACGAATAGCAGCACTAACGCGTCTTAGCTTTACTTGCCTTATTTTCAAGTCTAAATTCAACGTGTATTTAAACCAGGCTTTAATGTCAACACTGTGTGTAAAATTCGATAGTGTTTTGTTTTTATTGTTTTGTCTGAAAAAATAAACAATTGGGAATCACAGATTTGCGTAAGCAGTAGTCTTTATAGGAAAACGTGCAGTACTTTCTGTATTTCAGTGATGACGAGTATTAGATAAATAAATATAATAAAATAGATAAAAATCGACATTAAAATTGCAAAGCTCGATACGGTTCTGCATTTTCAGTAGGTATTTTGTATGGGCCAGCTGTTAATCCAAATTTGCAACTTCTATATCTCGGGCTATATCAACACTGAAGTATTTACAAAGTGTTTGAGCAAAATATAACGTACAGACTTAGAGATTATCTTTATTTTCTTGAACATTTTTCTACCTACGAATTATAGGACTTATGTACATTATATGAATGCAAGATAATGTGTCTTACCAAAATTACAATTATCATTATTGTCTAATCGCTTCGCCTACGCATAAATACTTGCCTCGATTCTCAATTACTTAGAAATAGTGTTGTTAATCCAAACTACTTCGCCACCTACGAACGATAATCGAAAATAATTTCCACTGGCATCAACCATGAGTGTCAATCCCGCATTACTCCACCCTACAACCCCGGAGGATGCGTAGTACCCCGGGGCGGGACTCCCCGCGTATAAAGCCTGAGTCACTAGCAAATTACGTAAGCCTCGAACGCTACAATTTTTCAATCGCCTATCGCTCCGAGCGAAACCGTTTCGCTCAAATTGAGGATGTTTAGCCATAATTTAGGAGATCGACGAGGTACCTTGTTTATGTTTATGAATAATCGGATGAGTGAATATGAGAGTGCCAGGTTATTATGCGGCTTCGTTCCCGATAATAAACTGCTAAGGTTTCTGATCGCCTGGTACATCGTCAGATGAAAAGGAGGTAAAGAGCAAAGGAGATGAAAATGATTTTCACTATCATCTTTAGGTAAACAACGGTAGGTATTCATGGTAATAAAGCATAACAAAACAACTTACTTTTCTTTAATCAAAAGAGATGTTCATTATCATCATATCAGCCGAAAGATGTCCACTGCTGGACATAGGCCTCCCCCAAGCGTCGCCACATTGATCGGTCCCGTGCGTCTCGCAACCAGCGGATCCCCGCAACCTTCACCAGGTCATCGGTCCACCTGGTCGGAGGCCTTCCAACGCAACGTCTTCCAGTTCGCGGTCGCCACTCCAGAACCTTTCTGCCCCATCGGCCATCCGTTCTGCGAGCAATGTGCCCTGCCCACTGCCACTTAAGTTTGGCAATTCTTCGGGCTATGTCGGTAACCCTGGTTCTCTTGCGGATCTCTACATTTCTGATTCGATCACGCAAGGAAACTCCGAGCATAGCCCTCTCCATTGCCCTTTGAGTGACTGTAAGCTTTCTGATGAGGCCCATTGTAAGCGACCACGTCTCAGAGCCATATATCATCACTGGCAACACACACTGGTCATAGACTTTCGTCTTGAGACACTGTGATAATTTGGACGAGAAGATACCGCGCAATTTCCCGAACGCTGCCCAGCCGAGTCGGATTCGACGGTTGATAAAAGAGATGTTATCAATCAATAAATCAGACATCAGTCTACATGGTCTTCACATGATCTAACCAAGTTTTTGTCTGGACTTTAAAAGAGACTGTGACCTCTGAGTTTGTTTCGGCCTTTCTTCTCAGAGTAGTCAGACAGAAAACGCCGACCTCATCTAGTTTAAAAAAATATGATCGACATATAAAACTTTTTGTACAAACAAACTTACAGATAAAAAAAAAAATGCCTAGCATTTCGTCAACTAATATTGGGATCGCTTCCCACTCTAGCCGTAAACAGTAGGTATTTTACATGGACCGACTGCCTATCAGACCCCCACTCAAAACAGAAGTTAAAACAACTCCAAATACATTAAATGCCTAAAGTTGGAACGAAACAAGTGCAGCTCAATAAAAGCTTATAAAACATCAGAGTACTCCGACCAAAAACATAACATGTACGCGACAATTTACAAATAACCTGGCCCCTAGTGTAAAGCCCAACAAATTACTATTGCGAAACAACTTAATGGCAGTTATTACCTTTCTTTTAATTCCGCAAAGTGAACGCATTTCCTACCTAAATTCATTAAATAAATGCACCATTTTGCTTATAAACAAATAATAATTTACATAATGGGCGGCCATTTTTCTTAGTCTTAATTTTCCCGCCCTAACGTCACGTCCTGAGACAAAAGATTGATATATTCTCTCTTTTCATTTAGTTAAAAATGATTTATTTTATAACACCCCTACTCTTTTTAACGTAAACGTTCGCGTTTAAGTTCTGTTTGGGCAAACTTTTGAGTTAGGAGTTCATTAAGTGCCGCCCTCAGATTTTCGTTGAAAACGTCAATACTTTTGAAGAGGAATTAACTTGATTTGATTTGAATGAAAAGGAAAGTTTTATCATTAAGTTATTTTGGGCACTCATCCCTCTTACTGATTAAAGTTTGAAAGAATATGTTTCGAAATTGGTCCTATTTCAATTTAGTGAAGATCTGATGAAGAACTTCGGAGATATACAATAGAACTCTTCAATAAATAACGGCAAATCTCTCGTGTCTGATGCAATCGCATGTTCGTTTAGTGTTTAAACCATTTCATAAAATAACATCACGCCAGTACGCTCTTAAGGGGTACGCATATCTCAATTTCACCGGTTATGTTCAAGTTTCATGATATTCGGGTAATCTATTTTGGAGTTATAGGTACTTACTAAACAATTTGCCTATTACGTAGGTACAACTAAAAAGTGAAAAGCAAAAATCAAAAATTGCAAAAAAAATACTACCGTCTTCCAATTAAAAAAAACTACAAAGTGAAAAATAACTTTATTTTTGGAATTCGGTGTCCATAACGCAAAATTTTTTTTATCTACCCCTAATAAGTATCTTGCTACATCGATAAGTACAAACTGATTACACACCACTTAAAATTGGCACAATCACCGGCGTGACAGGTAACATTCACTCGAGGGACATCTGTCCCCTGACTCCCTATGTAAATCAGAAAATTATCGTTTGTATAGGGGATGGGGCCATCTGATATTAACTTTATTGTGTGGACATAGTTTGCCTTAGTATTTGATGGGATAATCGACGCTGTGAGATGGGTATTGTTCGATTCTGGTACAGATAGGATTCTTGAAGAGAGAAGGGGATGTGGTGAAGAGCATTCCTTGACTCTCGTGTTGAATAGATTTTGCTTCTTGCACCTAGTTTTTACCCGACTGCGTGAGGGTAATGTTTTTCGAGCGTATGTATGTCCATTTCTATAGCACGCGCATTTCTACAGCCGAAATAGCTTGACGGATTATAAAAATGGCGTCCCCTCCTAAAAAAAAGGGGGTGATACAATTTTTATATCGTAACACTTTTATGTCAGTATTTTGGCACAAATTCAAGATAAGCGTAACTTTGATAACAAAATAAATAATATTTTACCTCATAGCTTATTTAGAGAACTCGTTCATGAAAAAAACTAAAAAGTCTGTAATAAAACAACATATTACGATAACAAAAAACCCGACTGCTATAAAATAATTCTCTGAAAAGAGAAAAAGAAGTACTAGGTATAATTATTTATACATTATATATGAGGTGCTGGGTTGTGGAGGTCAGATATGCAGTCGCTCCATGTAAAACACTGGTACTCAGCTGAATTCGGTAAGACTGGAAGCCGACCCCAACATAATTGGGAAAAGGCTAGGCAGATATGAGGAGCTGCAGGCGGGGACAAATAAAAATTATAGGAAAACCTACTAACTAACTTTGTTTGTCACCGTAATTTTTTGACATACACAAGTTAAAGTTTATATCGAGGAGAAGTCCAGAACACTAAAATGTATAATAAAAATTGAATTTCAACCTCGGGATGACCACTTTTATTATTTATTTTCCAAATTGAGAATAGGTTTTCTCAATTTGACTATCAGGCAGGGGCGGCCTTAACCGCTGCGAGGCTCCGGGCGGGCTGCCCATTTTCGAGGCCCTTGTCCTTTTTACAATGTATGAGATATTCGAGAAATGGAAAACTTTGCACTTATTGTTTTTATTATTAACTGGCTTCTGCCAGCGGCTTCGCCCGCGGGAATTTCGAAAATTAGCTCAAGGGAACATATTTCCGGGGCTTATGTACTATTCCAGACTGAAATCTATTGCCAAATTTTATCCAGATCCGTCCAGCCCTTTGAACGTGAAGAAGTAACAAACATACAAACACACACACACTTACAAACTTTCGCCTCTATAATATTAGTGTGATTATTAATACTCGACTCCTAATCGACCAACTTTATTTTATTGTTTGCTAAGGATAAAATTGTAAGTTTTTTGGGTTGTAGCGCGAGCCCCTGCAAGAGCGAGGCCCCGGGCGATTGCCCTGTTCGCCACCCTTTAAGGCCGCCACTGCTATCAGGGCTAAACATTATGCTTATTGTGTACTACAGTTGTTGTCAGAGACTTCGTCTGCGTAGCATTAGTACTTCTAATAACCTATTGTTTATATCGCGCTATAATATTGCAAGTGTTTTAGCCGTCTTACTTGAGAAATTATTCATACAAATTTCCGTGACCTTTTCCATCCACTTAAGAATAATTGCCGGGATAAAAACTATCCTATGTACTTCCCAAGGTCTCAAACTATTTCTATACCAAATTTAATATAAATCGGTTTAGCGGTTAAAGCGTGAAAAGTTAACAGACAGACACAGAGTTACTTTCGCATTTATAATATTAACATGGATGACACTCAGGAATGTGAAAATATATCCTAGACATGCAAAGGCTAGTCAGACCAGACTCTAAATAGCTACCCATCACACCAAATACTAATTAAACAATATTATTAGCGCTCCGCTAAAAGCATGACGCATCACACGCCAAAATATATTATACCTACATAGATAATTATTATATTTGCGTGTAAATTACTACCGCTGTGAGCTGTTTGCGTAATATAATATAACAGTATGTAAGCATAAACATATCAAATCGATTTACAAAGTCAACACTTGATCAAATACCTATTTTAAAATGGAATGTCAATATTTATTTACATCTCATAATTATGAGAGAAATTAAGCTAGGTACTAGTTTTAACGATAATTTGTGTAGATTAAACTATTTAATTTGTGTAGAATATTCAACGTTTACATTAACAGTAATTTGGATATATTCTAACGGTTAACATGAATATTCATTACATTAAAATAAATGAACTAATATTTTGAAATCATAATATTCTTAGCAACAGCAACATGTTCAAGTATAACGTTTGATTCGCAAGCTTACAGTATGATAATGTTCTAAATCTTTGCTACGTACGTGTTCGAAACTAGTAGGAACATCCCAATAAGTGAGTAAAATCGAAATTTAATTCGTTTAATTTTATTCCGAACTAGCTGTTGCCCGCGACTTCGTCCGCGTCAAACTCGTAAAAAATATATTTTTATTTTTTTAGTTTCCCGCCGGAACTATGAATTTTCTCATGATCAAACGTAGCCTATGTTACTCGTTATTACATCAGCTATCTACCAATTAAAGTCCCGTCAAAATCGGTCCAGCCGTTTCGGGGATTACCCGGAACAAACAGACAGACAGACAGGCAAAAATCTTAAAAATTGCTTATTTGTTGTTAGTACCGTATATACTTTCACGTACGTGCATTCAATAAAACGTCGTTATTTTGATTTTATTTATTTGTATTGTATAGATTATCTTTATTTTCGCTTACTTATATTCTGTTAACTGACCACTGGCCCTAGACAAATTTACATTTTATCATACGGCGTTGCGCTACCGGTACATGGTGGACATCCCACCCTCATCATCATCATCTCAGCCGAAAGACGTCCACTGCTGGACATAGGCCTCCCCCAAGCGTCGCCACATTGACCGGTCCCGTGCGTCTCGCAACCAGCGGATCCCCGCAACCTTCACCAGGTCATCGGTCCACCTGTTGGGAGGCATTCCAACGCAACGTCTTCCGGTTCGCGGTCGCCATTTCAGAACTTTTCTGCCCCATCGGCACCCATACGCACTAAACATATTGGGAATTACCTAAGGATTGCAATTCGCTGCCGGTGTCTGTGTTTTCAGATAGTTACAACATGGGGGTTTTTAAGTCAAGAGTGAATGGATTCCTCATCATCAACAGCCTTCTTAATGTGCCCACTGTTTGGACATAGGCCTGCACTCATAGAGAAGAAGTGGACTATATATTCCACCACGCGGGCCCAGTGCATAGATTACTTCTAGGTAAGCTTGCTTCACCGACGACCACATCATCGTTCACCATCAGCTGAGATAGTGATCAAACGCGAGCCTATCATAATAATACAAAAAAAAAGATTAAAGACGTAAATAAAAAATAAAAAAACCGGCCAAGTGCGAGTCGGACTCGCGCACGAAGGGTTCCGTACCATTATCGCAAAAAAACGGCAAAAATACACATTTGTTGTATGGGATATGGCACTTAAATATTTATTTTATTCTGTTTTTAGTATTTTTTGTTATAGCGGCAACAGAAATACGTCACCTGTGCAAATTTCAACTGTCTAGCTATCACGGTTCATGAGATACAGCCTGGTGACAGACAGACAGACAGACAGACGGACCGCGGAGTCTCAGTAATAGGGTCCCGTTTTTACCCTTTGGGTACGGAACCCTAAAAAGAACCACATGCCTACCGGAATCAAAGTAGACTTGTGACAGTAGATTTCGCTTAGAGAAAGTATTTTTTTCTAGAAACCCGTAATAATGTCAAGGAATCCTAATCGAATACCAATATCCGTCACTTATCCAAGTCACTAAAGAGGAAACAATACTGTCTCCCCTTTTAGTTAACACGAAAAACCACTTCCGATGTTGGCATAGTGATGTTCCAATGCTTAATTAGATATTTAGTTAAGTCGACTATTCTCGCCCAAACTAAAGAGTCGATTGAGAAGGGAAAACTGATTTTCTGTGACTTTATTTTAGTCTTGTCTCTTTGCGGGTTTATTTGTAGATTTTGTATGGTGTTATTTTTAGGGTTTCAGAAGGTCTAAAGACTT
Source organism: Anorthoa munda (assembly GCA_945859665.1). Lineage (NCBI taxonomy): Eukaryota > Metazoa > Arthropoda > Insecta > Lepidoptera > Noctuidae > Anorthoa > Anorthoa munda. Next base: position 17,222,204 of record OX243908.1, read on the forward strand.
TTAGAAACTCTTTATTGTAATTTGAAACTTTATCGGCTCGAATAGTCAATGGACATAGAAGTTCAATGATCAACAACTAATTTGATAGAAATATACAGTTTAATTTACGAATTAGGCGCTTAATGGCCTACATACGCTTTAGTGTCGTAAAACGGTAACTTTATAAAGCGTACTCCTTAGTAACGGCTAGGTTAAAAGGTTTGAAAAAAAAATATATATATTATTGATTCATGTACATAATTTTGAACACAAGTTTTTTTCGTGTAACTAATAGTTTTACTTTAAAAAATAATTAACAACACGAAATTTTTTCGCAACTTTTGGAAACGCCTTCAAAACGACTTGGATGTTTAAAAATATTTTTACACAGAAAAAATTATGCCTGGAATTTCTTCATAACTAACATAGCATAATTATGTAAATCAAATAATATTTTGCAAACAAAACTATTCAAAAAGAGGTTCAATATTGATATTTTGGCATCGAGCGGGCGCACGGCCAGCACTGCGTTAACATTGGGACGTATATATCGCCTTAAGCTTTTGGTATTACTTTTGTCTCTTGACTGTAAGTATAAAACAACGTATTCATGGTATTAAACTGGCTGTCTTTAAAACATCTATTCTTAAGGTTACAATACACATGGAAATACCTTCAATAAAAATATTTATGGTTATTATTTATGGTAATTAGAAAAGGCAGACCTGTTCTCCATCCGATATCTACGTCTATAAATATGTTTTTAACTCATAACTCTCTCTAACGTACTTTACTCAAATCAATTAATCGGAACGGTATATTGACAAATGATTCAATTTAGGGACTACAAGTTCTACCAGTAACCGTAGGCAATATTAATTACAGTGTCTACGATTAACGGTAAACCGTTTAAGATTTCACTGTTTTGGTTGGCATAATTAATATGACGAATGCTAAAACATTTATCATGTCAGTTACTAATAAAATATTTCCACTATGGGGTGTAATATTTGCGCTACAATCCTTTCAAACGAACTGTGTAACATTGTATATAAATGTTTGATATCCTTTGAACAGTGAGTAACAAAATTTTTAAAGTTACTTCAAAAAACTTAAGCACATTTCGATTTATCGGGGACAGTTAATACTAATCTATAGCACAGATAATATAATACTAGCATACAGACGTAACTAGCGTTTTTCATCTGATTATACCGATAACTTTTTGTAAATCGATCGGGTTCGGTTCCGTTCCATGGCGATAGATAGATCACCATCTATATCCGTTGAACGAAACCGAACGCGATCGATGTACATTAAATAATCTGTATAATCAGTACAGTACGTCGGCACGGTTTCTTTGTATGGGATGAGACACCACTGTCTATATTTAATACATACATTATGATCTGCTTATGACTTAGCAGCTTCTCGTCTCTTTAATCTGGTACACTTTTCAATTCCCAGAGGTACTCGTAATAAGGCTTAAACGTTTCAAGTGCAAAACAATTCCAAGAATCCATCTTAATTGCGCAACTACCGAGAACAGGTAGGAGACTACCACAACAACTTAACTAAATTGTAAATAGGCCAATCAATATACTAAATTCTCTTTGATGGTCCGTAAAACCCTACAAAGTTGGCGAGTAACAGAGTTTTCACGTCGTTGGCAGCTGCCCGAGTGCCAATCAAATTAGGAGCGATTATCGAACGATGCCGATCAGGACTCGCTTTGAACGATCGCAACTGAAGCTAATCTACGGATTAAATTCTTTTACTCAATCGCTACAGGGATTTCGAGTAATCTCCTCTCATAATTTGAGGAAAAAATGCCATTGAATATTATCAGGAAATTGATTTTGCAACAGAGCTTTGCCGTACTTTGAGTGGAAGAATTGGGTCGCTCTGTGGTACGGAATATTCTTATTTTCCATAATCACTTAGTATCGCTTCACCTAATCCGTTTCTTTGTGAATCCGTACCTCAGCGTTTTCATTTGCATATTTAATGTATTTTATGTAGTAACTTTATCATCCACTCTTATTGAAAGTCGTATCTAATTTATATCGTCATCAATTTAATGATGGTATAATTAGACAAAATATTTCAGTAACTTCAATATTAGAAACGAGACTGGATTTTAATTTGAAAATTGTATCTTCCAAGGAGTGGAATTCCCTGCCGGAGTCTTTGTTCCCTGATAGCTACAACCTTGGGGTCTTTAAGTCAAGAGTGAATAGGTTACTTCTAGGCAAGTGTGCTTCACCGTCGACCACATCATCGCTTACCATCAGGCGAGATAGTGGTCAAACGCGACTTTCTAACACGGAGTGACCGTGAGAAAATCTCTAGATTATTTAAACCACCTATTGACGTCTGGGAGGAACTTTTATCCGAATGGCAATGTAGGTGGGATAATTCCATCAAGGGTCGACATCTCCACCAATTCTTTCCATCCGTTCGCGTTCGGCTGGCCAGGACGTGGCTGGAGGTGGATCACTGGGTTGCCCAATTTCTCACAGGGCATGGTAACTTTAAAAGTAAATTGTTTTCCTTCAAGCTCGTTGCCTCGCCTTTATGTCAGTGTTCTACATCTGACTGCGAATATGTACAATCTGCACATCATATCTTATGGGAGTGTATTCTTTGGCAGAATGAACGTAATATTATGTTGAATAATGTAGAGGCTACCTCAGGAGTTGTTTACTATACGGACCTTGTGGAAACTAGAACAAATTTCCGTGCGTTCAAGCGTTTTTGCCATACCTATTATTGGAATCAAACATAGCTGCTCACAATGTTAGGACCCATTAATTATTAATTCTTATTTTTATCCGTGGTGCTAGTCAACTGGGCTTATCCCAGTTGTAAACGACCCTTTGTGCCTAGTGGCCTTGTTTGTTCTGTCTCCTGCTTCATATGGAGGGTAGTGGAAATTTATGTTTTTTCCTACGCCTCCGTTATTCTTTTCTGTTTAATTTCGTTGCGGGATCCAAGACAGTTAAATTCATTCTCCGGGACTTCGTCGAGCTTCATTGCCTCGGCGCTTTTCTGGTGGTCGCCACTGTTGATTCTGGCTTTCAGGAGTTGCAGTGGTTTGGGAATAGTGCGGTGGGTTTGGTCTAACGCGAGCCAATCCATTTTAACATTCAACTAACTGAACCGCCCAACAATAATTCACAAATACAAATGTTTTCTTTCTTTCTTTCTTTTCTTTCAATATTTCAGACAAAATTAGTACCATAAACAAGCATCCGACAACTTCATTGTAAAAAGCAAAATATACCAACCACTTCTCATAAACAAAGAGCATTTAATTTAGCTCGACGGCTTCCACGGCTATTTTTTCACCATAATCTAATAGCTTTTCCGAGTTCGTATCGGTGATTAGTTCCAATTATTGGCATTCAACGCACATGCGGCTCGCTATTTCAGTAATTGCCTTTATTTCTTCAGAGGATCCTGCTCTTACCGCGCGGTCGGCTGTTTTGTTTTCTTTTTTTGAAAGCTTACAAGGGAAATTGGATTTAGGTGTACAAATTAGATTTTAAATTAGGATAAGGTTTTTCTTTTTATCTATCCGTTTAATTGTGAGACCGAACTGGAGATAATACTTGAACAAACAGCTTAAAAAACCTCCAATCTGAAACTTAAATTAAAAACCGAACTATTCAAATCTCTCAAAGAAAAAGAATGAGAACTTACAGAGCTCCAATCCCAACAAGAATCCAAGTCTCAATAAAAGAAAAAGAAATCTAGTTGCACGAAAAGCCAACTCTTGTAATAAAACGAAAACTTGTGGCGATTCCATTTCATCTCCTCGTTTTTGAAAACTGGCATCTTGTAAAATCTTTGAACTAATATATTACTAAGATGACTCATAACATCTTTGGTATCATAAAACGTACACGACAACGAGCTACCAAGATCATTTCCAAGTTTATATTTAGTCTCTTCAAAGTTTTGGTTTTCATATAAAACGTGTTGCTGAAAGTACTAGAATTTGAAGTTAGTATGATCACTCAAGTGTTAACGAAAAACTTGTTAGGTTCGAAAATTCTTTGATGGTCATCGTATCATAGGACCATTGTTAACTTGAAATAGAATAGAATTTATACTTTATATATAGCACATCAACATTTTACAAAAAACTTAATTCTATGGTAGTATTGGGTAAGTTATTTGGTATTTTCCTGGCAAGGACTTCTGAACGGTTCCACGGCGATGATGGTAAACATGCGTATTACATTAAAAAAAAATATCGAATTATACAGAAATGAAGTAGATATCGAAAAAAGCCCTAAGGACCGTTGTTATTAAATAGAGAAATTACTGAAAATTTTGGTAGCTAGCTAAAATTTCAATAGCGACTTCAACTAAAATGGCAGTTGCATCTTCCCTTCAGCCCTTAACAATAAAGCTTTTCATAAAGCCGAGACAGTAAATCAAGATGAGATATTCTGATATACACAAACAAACAAATTATATAAATTACGGCGACGCGGTGGCAGTGCCAAGTAGTGAGGAACTTAAAGCTTCGGTCATGGTCGAAGCTTCGGGGTCCTTCGAAAATCAGGTCAAGATTTTTTTTTCGTTCAGATTCATTAGCAGATTTAGGTTGAAAAAGATTTTTAAGAGGACAATTTAGATTTGGGGGCAACGACGAGAAGTTTTAAAGATCACATTCAGACCTGATTATATTAGAAAGCCATCATAGATATACAAATCTTCAATATGAGACAATAACGAAACAGTCTGCAAAAGTTTAATTCTGTAGTTTAGAGGGTTTATAGTCAGAATTCAGGAATATCTGTGGGAAATTAAATCTTACTGATCTTCTTCATCGTGTCGATGATTCCATTTTAAGATTTATATTTAAATTTTGTGCTTCGACCAGAACTCAGCCACGTCGACATCCCTAGCGTTGGCCTCGCACAGGTCCTTCATGGTGCAGGTGTTTGTCTTTCTTCTATAAATTCTTACTGATAATCCATGATCAATAAATTCAAGAAAGTAACGATCACTTAGATGAAAAATCCAAAATTTACTTCTATAGTTTACTCAGAATTTAGACAATATTTTGTAAATCTGATTGAATGTTGGCTAAGGATACATTACTATGACTCAAAATTCACAATTTTAATAATAAAATTCCAAATGTGAAGTGTAGCACCACATAACAAATTAACTTAGGCGGGTATTATCCCTCCGGACTCAGGGGTTATTTAAATGACTTCCCCATTGCAACCGAACTCCATGTCGATGGCAAAAAAAAACAATTTCGCGACGCAAACTTTACACCGCCCGTTTTGTTCCTTCTAAATATTCAAATAGGATATGAAAGGCCGTAATGGTTGGTTAGATCGGAGATGTATCCGCCGTCGGCGACATTAATTTATGTAAAGTATTAGATTACTTGGTACCACAGCCTACTCAATATCTAAAACGTGATCCCACTGTTGATTCAAATTGGCAACCACTCTGTTGTAAGTTGAGTAAATAAAGCTTGGAATTTGTTATTATTTAATGGAATATAAACATTGTTATTTTCAACGAAAATAAAAACTCTATCTGGCTAAAACTCAATTCAGATTTTCATGTATCTTGTTAAAATCGTGCTTCAATAGCTTTTTATTATCCCCAAACTCTAATAAGACATCGTAGAATTATTCAGACACTGCTTAAATCTATCTCAATGCAGGTACCAAATCAGTCGCATATAATTATTGCCTGAACCTGTCCATTGTGATAATAATAGACGATATCGGATAGATAAGGATGCAATTCCCTTCTGATCTATGCAACTCACCGGAAAGAAGATTGTCAATGCTGTCGAAATATGTATTGACATTGCCTATTCGATTGATATTATCTGAAGAGAGAAGATTTAGCTTATTGATAACGAAGGACCAGACAAATAAGATTACAAGACGTATTGGATTATAAAGTTCTAAATGAGTCATTTGTAGCTATGAACCAAAGTGTATCAGCAATCTTTAAGTTAGATGAAACTGTGTGTAGTAAGTTGTCTTATTTTACGAGAAAACTGCGGTTATCATAAAACAGAACACGATAACAATACGAAACATCCGAACACAGTAACATACACTTAAGAAGAAAACTTTGTACGAAACGATCTTTTATCTTGTCCCAAATAGTTTCCTTGTCTGTTCATATTACTATCCACTCGAAACTTTAAGAACAAGCTCATTTATTTGCAAGGATAGACAAATGTTTTCTGAGATAAACAAATAACCAGCGGCATGTGATTTATGTTCCACAAAACATCAAAATCTCATCAGCGTAAAAATCTGGCGATTGAGCGTTTTTCTACAACGTTGCCTTCAACAGCTCTCACCTATCCACAAAATATGATAAAACACGTCTCACAGACTCATGCATGAGCTAGCATCATTGAGAACACTGACACGGCCTGAAACTGTAAACAACATGAGATAACGTTACCTTTTTAATGGAGAATCAGCTTCTGCCACAGACCAGCGTTCAGACGTCAGCTGACACTTGTACCAACAACACACGCAACACAATTGATTGTACGATATCACTGTCTCTAACAGATTGTTAATTCAACGATTGTTTTTGTATCACCACTGGGGACGCGAGGTGCCCCTACGATCGCTCAGGGGTGACTGTTAGTGTCACTCAGAGCTACGGGTTCACCCCGATGACGTCATCCTAGACCAATAGGGTGAGATTTGGCACGCATGCGCGTCGGAACAGCCGCCGCGGCGCCTCTACCGCTTCCGAAAACGACGCCTTCGCGCAGTCGGTGCACATTGTACACATTGCCGCTTCAGTTGTTTGCACTTGTGCTGTTCGGGGAATGTGAGCGTCAGTGGATGTTCAGACGCGCGTTTTTGCCGATTTCGATGTTTACGATCGTAGTGAAGTGTGCTTCTGGGGGTGACAGCTTTGAGAGCACCCCCCGATGAGCTTTTCAAAGGACCAGCGCCACCATTCTTTTTGTAACTGCCGGTGGCATATACCGCGCGTTTGGAATAATTGAGACGCTCGGTGTATGATTTAATTTGCCCTTTCGCTGGGCCAAATGTTTCACCGTAAGGGGAGATATATTTTCATACTTGTAAAAAATGTTTACCAACAGAAAAGGGGTACGTCCCTTGGCGGACCAAGAGATAAATATTAATCATTATATTTTATTTGGCGTCATTAATTGGGTCTTCTTTAATTAGGGGCATGGGAAGAGGGACTTTTGGTACATGTAGGAATTACTAAAAATATAACAGTTTTACTTAAATTTTCGTTTTCTTTCGATCTCTCTGCCAAACCTTTAGGAATACCTGAAGTTGGTAAAAATATAATAGAATAATATGTTAATTGTAATAGTTTTTGTAATATGTTTTAATCGGAAGCAACTTTTGTAAACGGTTTTCCCAATTCGAACTTTAAAATGTGTAGATACGAAATCGTTGTAGTCCCTCTTGTTATTAGATCCATGAAAAAAAACAGAAAGATAATGAGAAAAGTTGTATTGTACTGTATTAACTGTGTTGTATTAACAAATTACTCACACCTAAATATTTCATTTAGGTAAGAATAATAGATGAACCTTGGGGTTTAAAAGTCGGGAGTGAATATATTACTTCTAGGCGTGCTTCACCTTCGACCACATCATAGCTTACCATCAGGCAAGATAGTAGACAAACGCGAGCCTATCGTTAAATAAAAAATAAAATAACAAAACAAAAAGATCAGTAATTTTATTTTGATCAATGTATTACAATACGACAATACCACCTCATCTCCAACCTTATCTAGTTTAAATTAACCAAAAATATTGTCTTGTAAAAGTATTATTTTAACCTATTTACAAAAATAACATCACTAACCGCAACATTTTTCAAAATTGCCACTTGGAAAAACTATTTTCAAAGCTTTCCCTCGATCGAAATAACAAGTAACACCTAATTACGCAATCTAAATCGTATCGCGTCACACGTTGATCGATAAGTGGCAATCGAATAGCCATCTGAAGCGATTTTTCATACTCGATCACTCGTACAGGATGGTGTTTAATTCGCCATCCGTCTTGTAGCTTGTAGCAACAGATTTCCCTTCGAGCCTAGCTGATTGTAATCTCATTGTGATTGGTTGGAGTGGGAGCTATGAGTATTTTGTGTTGTTTATTTTATTTTGGCAAGGTGTTGTAGTTTTTATTAAGATTTTTACTTCTACCTTCTTATTGCGTAACATTATTGAAAGCTCAAAGCAAGCACGCTCGCGATATAATATCATTAATTGTTTCATTTGTTTTAAAATCCGTCAACTCGACAGCGTCAAGCACGTACCTAATAAACACAGATGAATTGTCAAAATAAAAGTGTGCGCACGTGCTTAGAGCTTAGAATTAGGTTACGCAATTAGGATTCTGTTTTTGATGTGTAAGTTGCTAATAAAGACTTCGACACTTACTTTAAAGACGTCCCTTTAAAAGATATTGGTCATTAATAATTATTTTATAATGTGTTAAACCAAATTTAAAATTGGGCGTCCTTAATACTTTGAACAACTCGTCTAAGTTTCACGACTAATTTAATTATATTTTATTCTCGATTTATTCAAATGGTTTTAAATTCCAATCAAAGAATTGAATTACTTTTTAACCGACTTACCAAAAAAGGAGGAGGTTCTATGTTCGACATTATGTATGTTGTTTTTTTTTTATGTATGTTCACCGATATCTCCGTCAATTGTAAACAGATTTTAAAAATTTTCTTTTTTGTTTGAAAGAATATATTCTGAAATTGGTCCCATTTTAATTTGGTGAAGATCTGATGAAGAACTTCGGAGATATACAACAGAACTCTTCAATACATAACGGCAAATCTCTCGGGATTGCTGCAATCGCATGTCTGTTTATTGCTTATACCATTTCATAACATAACATCACGGCAGTACGCTCGAAAGGGGTATGCAGATCTCTAATTTCACCGGTTACATTCAAGTTTAATGTTATTCGGATAATCTATTCTGTCGTTATAGGTACTTACTTAACTACTTCCCTATTAGGTAGGTACAACTAAAAAGTGAAAAATAAAAACTTTTTTTTTTAAATACTACTGACTTCCAAATAAGAAAACTTGAAAGTGAAAAATAACTTTATTTTTGGAAGTCGGTGTCCATAACTTAAAAATTTGGTACCTACCAAAGACACCGACTTCCAAAAATAAAGTTATTTTTCACTTTCTAGTTTTCTTATTTGGAAGTCGGTAGTATTTAAAAAAAAAAAAGTTTTTTTGTTATGCATAGTTAATATTGCCTATACATTTACCACGCACAAGAGCACAAGAGTTATTGGCTGGCATCACTCACCCAAAGTTTTCTCACATAATTCCACAAGCTGTCATGTTTCTACAAACCTAGACTCATTAACACGAATTAGGAACAACACATACACATACATAGGAGGTTGCATTCCTACAATACAATACAACATCCACAAGACAGAATAGCAACAAACGAACCGAAATTTACGTAGAAAACTTTTTAAAACTAACTTCGAGCTCGTTGGGAAAGCAAATCCTAGTACGAGAACTAACTTTTGTGCTAAAACTAGATTACATGTACAGTCGAACACGAATTAGAACTTAGGAGTGCAGTCAAAATTTGAGAACAAACGTAAAAAACATTTTGCCGAGCTGATTTTGCTGAATACCACATTTTTCTTGCAACTATAGATCGATGTAGCTTTTTTATCCGACTGCCGAAGGAGGGTAATGGTCTATGTATGTATGTAAGTAAGTATGTAAGTATGTATGTAAGTATGTATGTATGTATGTAAGTATTTATGTATGTATGTATGTAAGTATGTCTGTATCGTTCCTATGTGTCCTTCTACAGACCAAACGCGTTGGCCGATTTAGATGATTAATACGTCAATCGATTCTTCTTAACCCTGCGAGTGTCACTGGCTACATTAAAATTGGATAATAGAAAAATGGTAGATTTTGGGCGCCATATTGTGAGGAACAACATTTTTTTTTCTGCCATACCCATCGTGTGGGGTATCAAAATAAAGGGTTTTAAGCGGTGATTTCAAAAATATACAATACTTATATGTTATGTGTACCTAAATCTTAAAAAAAATTAACTAAAAAGTTATAAACAAAAAAGTTAATACAAAAATCAAAAAACCCGAATGCTAACTAAAAAGTCGTAAAAAAGAAGAAAATCAAGCTGTGCAGTCGGAGGATACATCTGGTTTTGATCAGCCAGCTCGCGAATACGTATCCTCCGACTGCACAGCATGATTGTATTCTTGTTTACGACTTTTTAGTTCGCTTTTTAAGCAGTCACTTTTTTTATTTTCTTTTAGATGTCTGTGGTGTCAGTCAAGGAATGGTTAAGAGATTAGTAAATGAAGATAAGTAGCAGTTTTTACTTGGTTGTTTATCCTTTACTATCCAACTTTCTATCAGGTTGAATTAAAAACCGGTCAAGTGCGTGTCGGACTTCGCACATTCAGGGTTCCGTACCAAATCGTAAAAACAACTTGGTTTTACTAACATTAACTTTAGAAGCGGGATATTTACCATGTTTACTGTTTGTTGTGTGTTTTACTGTTTTTTTTAATCGTGGTGCTTGCAACAGCACCGAAATTTCGGAAACTCGCAACAAACAGTAAACATGGTAAATATGCCGTTTCTAATGTTAATGTTAGTGTTAGTGACCATGACAGTTTAAAAACTTATAGCTGGTTTTAATAGGAAATTCCAAAGAAAAATCTGATTTATCAAAATATTGGTATTTATTAGTAAAATATACGTAATAAAAATCATTATCACCAAATTTGAAGTTCATTGGTCAATGGGAAGTTAAAAATTCTTCAAACAATAAATTTGTGAAAAAGGTGACTTTGGTGGCTTCTCACTCCTTTGCTTTCCGAATTTTTTTCGCGCTCCTTTTAGCTGTATGGGAGCCCCCCTTAAAAACCTTTACAAGATACTGTAAAAATTTGAAGACTGTAGCTCCAACAGTTTGGCTGTAAAACCTGTGTGACAGACGAAAGACAGACGGATACCTGATTAACAGTAACAGGGCTCTATTTGGACCCTTCGATTACGAAACCCTAAAAATGTAAAAGTCTGTATGTTTAGTTCTTAGTTCTTTAGTTCTATCAGCATTGTCATTCAACGTGGCAATGCTGCCAGGCTTCTGGGCACGTTCCCGGATGACAGCGATGTGGAGGAGTACTTCGACGTCTAAGTGTACCTTTCTTTTGTATATAGCATAAGTAGTTAGTTTAAGTATAATTTTGTATAGTTTACTTGTGTTCTTTGTTAATCAATCACTTGTCTCAAAGGCTAAACGCATTTGTCAACGTCCTGACTGTTGACTGTATCAGTCTGTTCAGTTCAGGTTGTTAACACTGCCAATAATTCTTGTAACTAACAAAGGAATCGTTTTATAATACTTGAGTCCTCTTTTTCCCCTTGTAAAGTAAGCACTCTCAAGGAAACGTATGTCCATCCTACCGTTTTGGGCCAAGGTAACATCAAGGAAGGTCACACACTTACACTCAGCTCTGTTTCTTTGTATGAAATGTAACAAACATCGTGATGTCTGGAATTGGATACTACAGCGACAGTTCACCAAATATAATTTGGATAACAACGTTTTTGGCAATCTGACTGATGTTGTAAATTTTGAGGATGTAAGGTTTTTTGTTACACTGTCACGCATAAAATTAATGAAAGGTATTTTATGAAACTTTTTATTATTATTTTTAATATTAATAGGCGTTTGATCGACTATAGCGATGTTGTGGTCGACGATGGGGCACGCTTGCCAAAAAGTAACCAACTCACTCTTAACTTAAAGACTCCCAGGTTGTAGCTATCGATAAATACAGACTCCGGCAGAGAATTCCACTCCTTAGCTGTACGGACAATAAAAGTATGACTTTGCACTACATTAGTCATGTTATTCTGTAAATATTTGAAATGAGCTCGAACTGAGCAGCAGCTGTCATTCTAATCGATGGTAGACATTGATTGACACTTCGAGTTCACTTCACCTAAGTCATCACGGTAAGCTGCCTACAGAATCGACCGGGAGAATAGCATGGAGGCTATATTTTATAGAGACATTATGTAGAAGTACTAAAACCATGCGGGCGGAGTCGCAGACTGAAGCTAGTATGTCATATACGAACCTATTTTATGTCGACTCAATACATCCTGATTTTCTTAACAACACCGAGTGCCTTTCATGCGTAGCCTCTCCAAGCTGCCTTTTGCAGATCAGATTTGTCTGGGGAACTTCCGAAGGCACGTCAATTGCATTTGCAGACATGACCGATACGACTATCCTAGGTAGCAATAGTTCGCAAGAATAATTGCCTATAGAATAAGAATTTGATAAGTTGCAGTTTTCATAATTCGGTTTTAGTACTATTGTTGTTTCTTTAAAAGTATTTAACTTGTACTGCCCGGCGAGCACGGCCTACTGTGACATGGCCTAAGTCACACTTTTTATCACAGTTTGGGCGATAAAGCCATTTTGTCTTAAATGCTAGCACGGCGGCGTGAGATATTTTCTTGACTTGTGGCATAACTTCTTGACGTTTATTTTTTTTTCTTTTTCGGAAATTTCCAATTTTATTGCAGTTTCGGTTTAACCTTGACCTTAAAACCATTTAGGTTCTGAGAAGCATAGCCCTACGACGCACTGTCTCCGAATTATGGTCATCCGAATCTTATTTTATTTTGCATAAAACGCTCTATATTTCCAAAATGGTATCTCGAAAACGGTATGTCCTAGGCAAAAAATAACCAAAATTTTGCTCCCCCCTTTGCTACCGCCATGCTAGCAGCATCCCAACATGCATTTGTGAAAAGGTTTTTTTTTACATTGCATGGTTTTCGACTTGCGAAGCATGTCGCGCCTTTAAAATATGTCACATGTTTGACCCGTGCTAGCATTTAAGACAAATTGTAAGACATGACATAATTTATCATGTCTTGTCAAAAATGCCTTGAGTACGCCCATGCTCGCTCCGCTGTAAGTTATTATGTAGGTATTGGTCAAACCGAGTTTTAAAACAGTTAAGGATCCCCCCAACCGATTGAGCTAAAATTTTGCGTACACGTTCGGTTTGGATGAAAATAAACGAAAGAAAAAATTTATCCGCACACAGACGCGAGAGACAAGCAAAAACTAAAAAACACCGGCCAAGTGCGAGTCGGACTCACGCACGAAGGGTTCCGTACCATAATCGCAAAAACAGCAAAAAATCAGGTTTGTTGTATGGGAGCCCCACTTAAATATTTATTTTATTCTGTTTTTAGTATTTGTTGTTATAGCGGCAACAGAAATACATCATCTGTGAAAATTTCAACTGTCTAGTTATCACGGCTCATGAGATACAGCCTGGTGACAGACAGACAGACCGCGGAGTCTTAGTAATGGGGTCCTGTTTTTACCCTTTGGGTACGGAACCCTAAAAATAAACAATAATAAAAAATCCCCGTGCAAGACCAATAAGGTTCAATGCACATTAAGCTATAAAACTTGCTTTTAAAAAGTTTATTTAATTTTTTTTATGGTTTTATGTGTTTATTATTACGTTATTGCTTTTTTCTAATATGTTGGTTTGGCTCATTTAAATGAGATATAAAAATATCATTTTTAGGGTTCCGAAGTCAACAAGGAACCCTTATAGTTTAGCTCTGTCCGTCTGTCCGTCCGCAGCTTAGCTCAGAGAATCTTAGTACTAGAAAGCTATAATTTAGCATGTATGTACATATTAATAATTCCGACAAAGTGGTAACATAAAATCATGAAAAAATATTTTATTTCGGGTACCTCCCATAGACGTAAAGTGGGGATGTTTTTTTTTTCTCATCCATCCCATGGTGTGGGGTATCGTTGGATAGGCCATTCAAAAATATTATGGGTTTGTGAAAACCATTTTTCGATTCAGAGATTCGTTTGCGTATAATTAAGCTTTGAGTTGCAAATTTATGTTAGAGTCAAGTGTCCCCCCCCCCTGCCAGCGAAATGGTTGCTCTTGGCTATGTGCAAAAATTTACGGCAGTAGTAAATATAACGGAATTAAAAGCAAAATTATCACGGATAACAAGGCTTTACAAGTTTACGAATAATAGTCGACCAACTTATAAAATGTACTTGGAACAGTAAACATTTTGTATAAATGCCATTGAAAAATTACTTAAATAAAGTTGATAGCTGTGTAAAACAGAGTAAATATAATGCTTACGAACCATGTAAAAATATACAAAATGAGATCATAATAGGCTTTACAAGTTTACGAGTAATAGTCGACCAACTTATAAAATGTACTTGGCACAGTAAAATTTTTGTACAAATGCCATTGAAAAATTACTTAAATAACGTTGTTAGCTGTGTAAAACAGATAGTAAATATATGTTTATGAACCATGTAAAAATATACAAAAATAAAATCATAACATCCTTAATAATAATGATTTCTAAATTAATAATGTTAATGTTAAGCTCGAATTGGAATATGCGATTGGAAGAGGCGATAACGCATTGGAATGGCCGGAGTCGTTGGCAGTACCAGTCCGTAGTCCATACGCCGCATGCGCGCGCTGGAGTCTATTTTGTGTTAGTGCAGAAGTATTTTCGACGTTTTGTAATTAAAACGTTAAAGTAAAGTCAAATTAGATTCGATTTCCAAGCAAATTACTTATTTTCTTTTGTCGATATCCTTCTATAAAGTCAATATTCGACCCGACTTCATCACTAATTGAGTAGCGTAAAACTTTCCAGAATGAAATAGTGCAGTCAGTAGTGGATTCACCTCTAATCTGCGGTATTAGATGAGATTAGAGGTGAATACATACGATTTTTTTCTAATTCCGAAAGATAAATAAACAAGGAGCGTGCACGCAAGGATCCAGGAACGAACTATACCATTCCCCGTGGCTCTAGCGCTCGTATCGGCTCCTTTCGCAATTCGCACCCGCGGTGGTATTCAAATAGATAATATTTTTCTACCTTCAGTTGCGAAGTTGGATTTTATAACTCCTTCTTCAGTTACCAGTTAGTCCTTATTTAGTTTAAGGCAAGAGTGAATAGATTACATCTAGACAAGCGTGCTTCACCGTAGACCACATTATCGCTTACCATCAGGCGAGATAGTGGTCAAACACGAGAATATAGATTAAAAAAAAACATAATCCTATGTGGGCCCGTTTTTAGACTTGTGAGCCGCTGAAACCGTTCTAATGTTAATGTAACAACAACAAAACCCTCTTTTTAGTCCGCATTATTATGCAACTTCGGAACCCTATTACTGCGCGTGGCCCGACACGCACTTGGCCGGTTTTGTTTAGATTTTTAAATTTAAAACTGTGCTTTGAAGCATGCTATTGTATAGGTATTGACAGTATGTGTCATGCACTAAAAATATATGTAACATCTATAAAGACAGCCAATAAAAATACACACTTACATTATTTTGCCATTTACAAATCCATATTAACGCCGCTTTGGTTTATGTACATTTTTCTGTCGGTATCAGATCGAATTCCTGTTTCACTGGCGTTAATTTATTGGCACATTCCAATAATCGCACGCAACTGTAATTACATTGACGTTTGGACGTCTTATTATCGTCCAAGTAAACATGAGGTGTCTCTGCAATAAGTAACTGTCTTTAGTACGGTACTGGTGATGTCTCTCGTTAGTAAATGAGAATGAAATGGTAAGTTATTCAGGGTGTCCCCTTGTTTCGCAGACAGAAATTTTATAGAATTTCGTTTCGTAGAAAATGTTTCATATTTGGTCCTTGTAATTTTATTTCGAATGTTATTGTTTCAACGACTGTTTAATTAATGAAACATATTTCACAGAAACACAATTTAATGAATTTTACTATCACATTTATTCATATAACAAACTTTACAAACATTAGAATTATTTTTTAACGAATATTGTTTGGTGTATTTTTTATATCAATTATTATTTGCACAATAATGAAACGGATCGTTTGCTGCCATTTTGCGGGGTCGGTGACCTCATATGACGTGTCATGCATTCCGTCCCTCTTGTAGCTTCATGGTTAAAATAGGTTGAATCTGTTCCAAAACCGCAACGAGGCACCCCGATTTCATGTAGTCTTTTGGCTGCTACCCCTAGAGAGTAAATAAAAACCGGAGGCGTGAAAGGAGAGCAACCCTCGCCCGCTGTACAAACAAGCCGAAGCTGCGGAGGTGAGCATAGGTGCCTATGCTTTGTTACTAAGGACGAAGGGGTTGCACTTTCCGCAGCGCTGGAGACGATGCAGAAGCAACTAAGTGTTTCAAGGTATGAATTGAAATGTTTAGAAACTCTATTAAATGTTTTTGTTAGTTACAAGTTTTATATTAACAATATGAGGATAAAAAATATTTGATTTATTATTCTATGATATGAATATTTAAACATTAAAATTTCTTTGAAACAATAATCAAGGATACAAATTTATCCAAAGTAAAATCGTATTCTGATTTATTTTCATTGGATCCCAGTTTTAGATCCCATTTTTGGCTTTAACGATGGGCCCCATTCGCTATTTCCATTGAATCTCCTGTTATAACAACATGTGTACTTTTCAGAAGAAAAGTGATTTACCTCTAGCAAACATTTTGATTATTCTATGAAATGATAATATGAGAAAAATATTATGCCAAACGAAATTCTATAAAACAACGTACAACCTTTGTTAAGACATGAACCACATAGGTTATATATGTCAGAGCGTTTGCTAATTTTCTATCAAAATTAAACTGTTTATTCAATTATACTGTTTGTTTAATTTGTATCCTTGCACTGATGGAATAATATCGATGATGTTTTGACTTGAAAGAAAAATATATACTGCTACGACCACAAACAAACTGGGACGAGGGCGATAACGATAATGAAGTAATCTTGATCTTAGAATTCAAAATTATTTATCGATAGGGTAGTTTACTGAAAATTAGATTTTGGCCATCAGGTAGATTAATAAAAAAAATTAAACACGTATTTTTCTTTTGACACGTAAAAATAAAGTGACGACGATATAATGTGTTGAAATATCGTGAAACGTCACGCCGCTATAGTACACTTTATACTGCCTTAGTGACGTCACACGCCCCCACTCCTGAACTTTAATGCGCTTTAACTGTAATTTTTATTGAATAGGTAAAGCAAAAAAATACGTGTCCAATATCATATATTTAGATTATCAATTATTTGATAATCTCACTGACGGACTAAATAGAATTATCATTTTTAGGGTTCCATACCCAAAGGGTAAAAACGGGACCCTATTACTAAGTAAGACTGTACGATCCGTCTGTCTGTCCGTCTGTCACCAGGCTGTATCTCATGAGCCGTGATAGCTAGACAGTTGAATATTTCGCAGATGATGTATTTCTGTTGCCACTATAACAATAAATACTAAAAATTTAATAAAATAAATATTTAAGTGGGGCTCCCATACAACAAACGTGATTTTTTGCCGTTTTTTGCGATAGTGGTACGGAACCCTTCGTGCGCGAGTCCAACTCGCACTTGGCCAGTTTTTCTACACAGGAAACATCCCTATTCTCGCTAGAACATGAAAATCTATTCTTACAGGAAAATATCGTGATTATAACCGAAGAATATGATAAGAAATTACGACAAGCACAACGTGCCAAACTAAACATGAAATACAGCAGAGATATAACGTGAAAACATAACAAACAGCCTCTTTGCACAATGAAACATTAGACAAACATTCTCGATAAAGAAAATTCGTTTACCAAACAAAAGGCTTCTTAATCCACGTTAGTACTAGACTAGCATACGTTTTTCTAGTCTCAAACATAAGAAGCTCGTTACCGGTAATGTCGGTTGCTCGAGCTTTTCCGAGGATACCCGAAGATGCACGAAGATGTACGAAGAAGCCCGAAGTTGCCCGAGCTTGATTTATCGTCAAGATAGCTGACGTCGCCGTCATAACTCACACGAGTCGAGAACTTGGCAAAAACTCGACGAGACGCTACGATAAGTGAGACATAATTGTTGTGACTTTAATATTATCGTGTTACTTCGTGTTAGCGTATAAGAAATTAGATTTTGTTTGGTTTTAGAGAAAAATGTCTTGGCTAACCTTCCTGCTATAAAATTGCAGTGGTTAGCTTCTTAGATGAAATTTGATGGCTTTGTTTTTAAGTGAGATTATGATTTCCATGTGATATTCAGGAAATCTTGACTGGGATTGAATTTCTTCGAAGTAAAAAGCTTTCTATCATACCAGACATCGAATACTACCTATTCGTCAAATCAAATGAATTAAATAAGACAAATATTGACTTACGTAATGCATCATCAAAATTATGTATACTACACATCTATCAAACACAATGAAATGCCATCTAAACGGAATTCATTCTTTCCATTCTATTGAAAATACCTAAAATGAAAAACTGAACAATAAACATGATGTCACCTCAAACAAACGATCAAAGATGCAGTCTATATATTTTCAAATTAAAACCAAACCATAAATAATACGACATATTTCAATACAGTCATTAATCCAGCAACACGGTTGGCCTTCCATCACGACAGTACAATGATTGATTAAGCCATTGCCAACCACACAAAACAATCCACCTGTAGAACATACAGTACGTGGTATTGTTACAATACAAATTAATCAACAATCAAATGCAAATAAAAAGGTACAAACGACATCGCAGGGGTGTCGATTGAGTCCGCTCGAGGGTGCTAATCCCAGCCCGACAGGTAAGCTACGCTAATTTATCATCCCAAAACAATAGGGCTGAGTACATACCCTCTATATAACGAAATAGAGGGTACAATAAACAAAGAGTGAGTTATTACTCTATTACGCAAACGAGACTCTGTTACTGTATAGTGTTGTGTGTAAAATTAAAGATATATAGTTCTATAAAGTTAGCTAAAAAATCTTTGAAGGAAGACAGATTCGTAGATACGGCTAAACCAGTGAAGATATTCGAAGAGAATAATATATTATGTTCCTTGAAAGATGTAGAGGTGAACTAAGATTGGTGCATCTTCGCATACTCTTCATAATTATCGGACCCTGATGGGCCCGGTGGTGCATCCTTGCAGGAACTGATAATTTTACAAGAAAATAAACAACTTTTATTATAAAAACCAGGCAAGTGCGTGCCTGACTAGCGCACATAGGGTTCTGTATAAGCAGCTACATTGACCAAAATAAATAGGTAACATTACTAACGTTCATAAACAATGAAAGCACCGAAAATTGCTCTAACGAAGGGACAAAATTAACTTTCCCATTCTAAAACTGTTGTCCCCATACATCAAGATACAATTTTTTACTTTGGCAAGTATATTTTATAAGTTGATCGACTATTACTCGTAAACTTGTAAAGCTTACTTAGCTGTGACAGTTTTCCTTTTAATTTCGTTATATATGTAGTATCGTGATTTTTTCACATTAATTATCATTAATCTTCAGATTGCATTAAAAAAACATAAATCACTTCCCTTCACCCCTTCCAGGACACAATCTAGGAGGAAGAATAATGTCGCTCCAGGAACTTCAGTAAAAACCACATTTGCCACGAGACAATATACAAAACAATCATCACACATATACAATATTCTAAATAAAGAGCTAAACATTTATCCTATGACAAACCACGACTGCAAAAAAACACTCACTCAATGGCTGGTAAATAAAAGTTACGAAGAAGTCGAGTCAATCCTACATACGATCACATAATTCGAGAGAAACATTGACACAAACACACACACACACTCACACACACCCGATGCGCACACTAAATTTTGTTAGTTAATTATCATTTGGATTTTAATTTTGATCTTTATCGTGATTTTAATTTTGATTATGATTTTGATTTTTATTTTGGTTTTGGTTTTGGTTTTGATTTTGATTTGATTTTGATTTTTATTTAATTTTCATTTTAGTTTTAGTATTAATTTTAATTTAATTTATATTTTGCCATTAATTTTTATTTTTATTTTGGTACCAATTGATTTTAATTTTAATTGAATTCATTGTTTAAATTTCTCACTTATGTATTGCTAATGTAAACCGGAAGAGCAGAAATACCTAATAAAAGCAATTTTTGCTTAAAAGGTACTTTCTATAATTATATTGTAACTATGTATATAAGTTGTAGAAATAAATGTATTTTTTTTATCCAAAGTAGTAGTGGTGGTGGTGGTAGTAGTAGTAGTTAGCTGGCAGTTGGGGGCAAACTTGACTCTAACAAAAATTTGCAATTTAAAACTTAATTTTACGCAAACGGATCCCTGAATCGAAAAATGGTTTTCACAGAGCCATAAATTTTTTGAATGGCATATCTAATGATACCTAACTAACCATGAGATAGACGAGAAAAAAAACATCCCCACCTTACGTGTACAGTACACTAAAAATAGGTTATTTTCATGCTTTTAGTTACCACTTTGTCGGCGTAATTAATATCCATACCAAGTTATAGCTTTCAAGTACTAAGAGTATCTGAGCAAACATGGGACAGTTGAAAAAAAAAACAATCTATATTTAACCATAAAGGTCATGATTGGAAGTCTGATTCGATTGCGAAATATTCACGACTCTGCACGGCTACAGTGGAATTGACCATAATGGGAGCAAAATCGCAGGAAAAGCTAGTAACTTTACAAAGTTGTGAGCAGATATAGAAACAAAATAAATTGTGTGCAAATGTCATATCACAGTTTTAAGGGAAAGAGAAAACAAAGTTAAAAACTCACGGGAAAATATGATGGATTTACACCACCAGCGAAACTGCGTCATCTTTCTAGGAATCAGAGATTGCCTTTGTAGAAACTCGCAAAACATTTTACGGTTTTACTTAATACTGGAATTTCCCCTATGATATTACTCCTCCTGTTTTTCTAAGATATGAATAAACAACGTAAATTTGAAACTGCATAACTTTAAGGATCTAATTACTCTCGTCTTAACTTCTCAGATTTCTGAAGGTAATGGGTGTTTCTTGAATTAACCTGATGATATCAGAGCACAAGTAAATAATACTGCTTACTTTGGGATACTACTTTTGTGACCTTATAAAGTTATACAGATCAGGATGGAAGGTATCACATGCTCGATTGAAATGGGAGGATCCTCCGACCAAACGGGTTGTGTACTGTCTTATGAGCAACTGCCCGATGGTTTTTGTCGGGCTGACGTATTTATACCAGTCGCGCAACCAACTCTAGACTTGCACTGATGCTGGATTTGTGTAACATATCTATTTTTAGGGATCCGTATCTCAAAAGGTAAAAAAACGGAACCCTTATAAGATCACTCTCTTGTTCGTCTATCTGTCCGTGTGTGTCCACCGATTTTCTCAGGAACAGGTGGATCTAGTAAGTTGAAATTTATACCAGATACTGAGGTCTATAGTCCCTATTAGGTGTATAAAAATCAAGGTCCTAAATCAACACGATAAAAATATATGCGCAAATTTATATTTTCGCGAAAACTTGTAAGTACCAAAATTTACCTGAATTTTCCTTAATTTTTGATAATTATAGGTCAACCGAAAGTACCTTATTGGTTTTGGGTCGAAAGCCTTTATGGTAGTTCCTGTTCCCGTAGCTAGAATCACGAAATTTGGGAAAAAGTATGGTCTTGCAGCATAAATAAAGAAAAAAAATGCAAAAAATAAAAAAGTGAAAATTAGGGAGTGTCCCCATACATACCTACATAGTTGACGCCACCCTGGGTACGGAACCCTTCGTGCGCGAGTCCGACTCGCACTTGTACGGTTTTTTTGTTTTTTATGTGACTGTAAAATAAGACGTAGTCTTTATTCAATTGAGCACCAAACAATAGGTAGCAACAGTATATTTCTGCAGTAGCTTTTCAATAGCAGCAACGGGCTGAATGAAAAACAGATTCCAGCCGACACATAAAAATCGGTGTGTCCTAATATATCGTCTGCCTCATTATTTATACATAAGGATCAGTAACATACCAAATTACCATACAACAAGCAAGAGTGGTCCTGTAATGCCTACTTACTAAAATGTTGCAAAATTGCTTATTTTCCATTCCATTTTCAAACTCCACACACACGAAAGCGGTAAATGTGAAAATATCGAATTCTCGTTTCAATTAGGAGCAGCATATGACGAGTACGAGTAATCTCCCTTTTCATAGCGGATTTCAGCTTATGCGAGTACCCAGCAACAAAGAGGCTTTTCATCATTTTCCAATATGTATATATCGATGATACATTGATAATGTCCATAATTATTAAACACGGCGTAGCACGCCAGTTTTAATTAATTTTTAATTTTGTACAGGCAAAATTGAGTAGAAATCCATACAGCTTATATTCTCACATGCAATGCCACTCGCATCCACCCACTTTGTTCATAAATTATATAGCAAGCAAGGAAGTGCTAAAATCAAGACCACATTTCTGAAAGACATTTTTTAAATTTAAATTCATAACACGGACCGCATCTTATCTCAATTTTAATTTGACTGAATAACATGTAACTCAACACTGCTTCACAAAATCATTACTGCATTACGGCTTCAAGTATTTTTCTGCAAAATGTTCGTGCAATCCGGCCTTTACCATCTTGATTAAAATTTTATTCCTTTTTATTCTCCCTGTATTGGGTAGAACCTACAAACCAAAATCGAAAGACTGGTTTTCATCACCCCATTCATAAGGAAAAGGTGACTCAAACAAATAGCAAAGCAGCAATGGACATCAGTCTTTAGAAACTGTTGACCAATACGAAAACGGGATTGTGGTAACCCTCTCCCAAATATTTCAAAACCGGTTCGAATGTCCGGGAACGAGAATTCGTGAGCATTTTGCGGTTTTATTAAAAGTAATAAAACTCGTGCAATAAAGTTGAAAATAATATGTAATGCGACGTTGGACGTGCTGAATGCGCTTTGGGATGTAACGCTGCTTGAGTTTTATGAGGGGTATCTAACCAAATTATTAAATCAAAAACTAAGGTATTTTTACAACGAAACGAAATGTGTAGTTAAACAAATATATATTTAAATCTATAAGAAGGTATGTCAGCTATTTAGAATCCTAACTTATACAAATTTGACAAATATAAATGAAAAAGGTAAACATAGGGCATATTATATATCTTATTTTTCCAGTTAATGGAATATCTTTTAAATTGGTCCAATATTGGAAGAGAGCCAAACCTCGAATTATGACTTTTTACTAAGAAAGTTCAGTCGGCGCTCTCTGCCCATATTTCCACGGAACGGCTCCACGGATTTGAAGGAAACTTGACACATGAGTATACCATGGCCAAATATAACGACAAAGGCCTTACGAGCGTTCGGCATGTTTCGTTCCACCTACGGTAAAACTTGGGGGTTAAAGCCCAAAGTGATACGATGGCTGTACCGGACAATGATAATACCTATTATCACATACGGCAGCATAGTGTGGTGGCCAAGAACAAAGCTTGCTTCGTGCAAAGCGCCACTCACCAGGTTACAAAGAACAGTGTGTCTCGGCATCACGGGTGCTTTCAGGACAACACCTACGGCAGCGATTGAGAGATACCTCAATATCCCTCCTCTGCATATGATGGTTGAACTTGAGGCAAGGAAGACATTACATCGTCTTGCTGTTGCTGGACTATGGGATGCCTCTAAGCCAAAGACTAACCATACAAAGTTCGATGAGAATGAAGGCCTGGATCGGGTAACAAGCATGTTATCCGATAAAATGCAAACTAAATTTGTGTTTGAAAGGTCTTTTAAGGTCCAAATCCCTACAATAGAGGACTGGAAGAAGGGACTCGATCCACCAGAACAAGACAGTCTGGTGTGGTACACTGATGGATCCAAAATGGAATCAGGTACAGGAGCGGGCATATACGCAAAAGGTTACAAATGTAGCAAAAGCTTAGGGAAGATGGCAACCGTATTCCAAGCGGAAACATTTGCCATAATAACCTGTGCTCAAGAGAATATAGATAGAGGAACCCGAGGTAAATCCATATATATTCTTAGTGACAGTCAGGCTGCAATCAAAGCCATGGCATCCTACAAAGTGGACTCCGGGCTCATTCTGGATGCTATCCAAGCCCTAAACAGGCTTGGGAAGCACAACAGGGTGAGACTGATGTGGGTCCCTGGGCACAAAGGAATCCATGGTAACGAAGTGGCTGATGAACTGGCAAGAGAGGGCTCAGCAAATAATTTTGTGGGTCCAGAACCATGTGTAGGCATTTCGACGTGTCTCGTAAAAGCCGCATTTAGGGAGTTTGCAGATCACAGACAACGAACTTATTGGCTGTCTAATACCGGTCTGCAACACTCCAAAAAAATTCTAGGCTCTACGTTCAAAGCCCGGGAATGCATTTGGAATATGAGCAGGGGGCAAATCCGCTACCTGCTTGGGGCCTTTACTGGGCACTTTGGAACCAACGACATGCTCATGAAGATGGGTTTAACTACGACCCCCGTGTGCAGGTTGTGTGGGGAACATACGGAACGCATGGAGCACCTTCTGTGCACATGCGATGCACTGGCTGGCAAGCGAATGGGTCGCCTAGGGGTTGGATACCCAAAACCAGAAGACTATAGGCTCATATCTCCTAGTCTCGTTGTAAAGCTCATGAAATCAGTTTTCAACGAGATTGGGGAAGAGTAAGGTATCTAGGGGACCACAATAGATCCCAATGGGTCGAAGTGTCCGAGTTATGTCTCGGCCCCTCCATAAGATAAGATAAGATACCATGGCCTGGATTAGTTTATAGGATACTTTTTTTGTCCCCTTAGGGATGAATTTCAATTTTCAATTGGGCGAAGCCGCTGGCATCAGCTAGTACTAGTTCATAAGTTTTCAACTTAAAATCTTTAAACCTTTTAACATCGTCGAAAAAACCCTTAAAACCGTTTCTGCCCACATCATTCCGTTCATAAAAAATGCTAAAAGGATTCCTACACTTCATTAACACTGAACAAATAAAGTAATCGAATATGAATCCATCTGGATACCTTTTGTTAATCGATCGTCAGAGCAAATATGCGTTTGCCGAATCACTATTCAGGTGAATCGAATCGCACGAGATTCACTCACGTCACAATAACAAAGGAACCGATCGTACACCAAAAGAAAATAATAAATGAGGCCTGAAAGCATTACTTATTGCTGCAAGGTCAATAATAATATTAGTAGCAGATAGTTTGTGAAATCTGACCTTCTGAATACTTCCTAGTTTTCCTTATACACTTCTCTACGTTATCTTCTTTAATTGTTATAAAGGTTTAGTTACTTATTACTGTTAGTAATATTCACACAATCGAAAGTCTAGAACTAATGTGTGTTGCCAGTGATAACCTATGCCTCTGAGACGTGGTCGCTCACAATGGGCCTCTTCAGAAAACTTACAGTCACCCAAAGGGAAATGGAGACGGCTAATATGCTCGGAGTTCCCCTGCGTGATCAAATCATAAATTGTACCAAGTATCAAGTAGAGTACCAGGGTTAACGACATCGAATAATTGCCAAACTTAAGTGGCAGTGGGCAGGATACATTGCTCGCAGAACGGATGGCCGATGGGGCAGAAAGGTCTGGAGTGGCGACCGCGAACCGGAAGACGTTGCGTTGGAAGGTGAACTGATGACCTGGTGAAGGTTGCGGGGATCCGCTGGATGCGGAACGCACGGGACCGATCAATATGGTGAAGCTTGGGGGAGGCATATATCCAGCAGTGGACGTCTTTCGGCTGATATGATGATGATGAATATTCACTTAATTCGATAAGCCTGTTTTCTATTAATCTTAGAATTTTCCAAGCTGCTTTTAGTTTTCTTCTTGTTTTCATTTACTAATTATTCACGTGTTTTGCTATAAAGAATTAATGCAATTATTGTAGCAACTATTAAATAAACATGATACTGTCAAGGAAACATGGCAAGCAATTTGTCTCAGTTAGCTTTTTTACTTATGCAATAAGAAGACGTAGATCGCCAGTTTATTTAATTTTTCCTAGAAAATAATATGAATTGTTTTGCATTTGCCGAAACGTATTAAAACAATGGTAATTTCTATTGTGTCTGCTAATTGACACTTGAATCTTTATGAAGCTTTTAAATGTCTCGAATTAATAGCTGAACATGACTTCAAGAAAACTGAATCTAATTTTATTTTTATCGATTCCTAACCACATCACCTGAAGCATTCCTTTCCATTACTCCACCATACTCATGATATCTCATTAACTGTGTTCCGTCGTCAGGAAAGTTTCCGTTTCAAACGGAAATAATTAGGAACATGAAATGTGAAAAGATTTACGGTACCTACATAGTCAGACTGTCATTGTATTATGTCATACAACTCGACGATGCATTATTCATTCTTTTACAAAATGTAATTTATCAGAGCTAAATATATTTTCCATGCGATAAAGGCGCCTTCTCATAAAAAAAAGGACCAAGTTTTCTGCATACCTTTTCAAACAAGGACAAACCTGCCACCAAGAGGTTGTGGATATCATTATTTTGTACCTGAAACAAACAAAAAAATGTGGTTAATACGTTATATTTTCTAGACTTAATATATATTGAAGGCCGCCGTGTCTCGTTTTTTTAATCAGTACTTTTGTCATTGATGACTAATTACGCAAAAAAATTGCATGCTTAAAAACTTATCAACATCCATCTTTAAAATAATTTTATAATATTTTGGCTAAGTGGCGGATTTCCGACATCGACTACAACATAAACAAAAACCGGTCGATAAAACCATACCTAACGAATACATACACACTATAATACAAAAATATACAGGCAATGGGCATTTATTCTCTCAATAACAGGCTCGCCGTCTACATAGGCCTAGAGCTGTCAGTACCATTCATTTTACAAGCTTTTATTTAACTTGCAATGTATGTATGTTTGTATGTATGTAAGTGTGAAACGGGTGTGTTCTGGTAAAATATTGCAACTAAATTTTAAAGCATATATCCTCCACCGATTAAGATTAAATTTTGCATACACGTTTAGTTTGGACGACAATGCATGGTTAGCTAAGTTACGTAATTCTAATTCCAATATGGCAAACAGCCCAAGATGGCGGACTAGTTATTTTTGGTGCACTGCCATGATATGGGCATCAAATGAAAGGGTTTGCTGAGAAGAATACGAAAAAAGCTTGTTTTAAAAAAAGATTTGTTATTGAATAATTTATTTACATTTTTTATAACTAGAGATCCAACCTACTTTGCACGTGTTAATAAACTTCATGAGGTCACACTTATTATAAACGGAAGTGAGGGAAAAAAATCAACGCCAAATATGGGTCTCTTGATGGACTAGTCATCATAACGGGAATATTACCATATTAGATACGTTTTGCACTCGGATTGATGGTTGTAATATCAGAAGTGTCATTCCGCTTATGACAACCACGCAAAGAAAAGTATACTTCTAGTTAACATATTTTGAATTGTGAAGATTTAAAAGAGTGCTCACGGAGTCTCATGCAAGTTTTTAGAGACCTACGTATTGGAACGTGTAATAGCTTCTCTCAACTTTCTGACTTATTGACTGACTCCTTGATAAATCGAAAGCTTCCTTCAAATAAAGGTTATGATTTTGCATTTGTTTTTTAGGGTTCCGTACCCAAAGGGTAAATACGGGACCCTATTACTGAGACTTCGCGGTCCGTCTGTCTGTCTGTCTGTCTGTCACCAGGCTGTATCTCATGAACAGTGATAGCTACACAGTTGAAATTCTCACAGATGATGTATTTCTGTTGCTGCTATAACAACAAATACTAAAAATATAATAAAATAAATATTTAAGTAGGGCTCCCATACAACAAACGTGATTTTTTGCCGTTTTGTGCGATAAAGGTACGGAACCCTTCGTGCGCGAGTCCAGCTCGCACTTGGCCGGTTTTTTTTATGATCGAGAGCCCAATAGAAGTACCTTACGTCTCGAATACAATATCAGCCTTTGAAGAAGTACCACGCTACCTTCAGTTGAAGTAAATCCCATCACAATAAAATGACAAAATAAATATTTATCTCATTAGTTATTTAAGAGTTGAGTAAAAGCAGTAGAATGTAACATCTGCTTGTTATTCAACGCAAGTTATGAATGTCAAACAGGGAAATAAATCCGAGCACATGCGGAGCTTTGCTATGATTCTCGTAGGCGACTTGACTGTAAGCGGACGAAAATATCCTCATAGAAAATCATAAACATCTTCTACTGTTTAATTTATTGTAGTTTCGTGACAGACTGACTGCAGGTTGACTGGCTGGTTGATGAAAAACAGCAAATGAATTATTTTTTCTAAAAACGTATAAACGCTACATCAAGCCTGTTGTCCCCGGTGGGTTAGGTAGAGCAGTATACCAAGTCCTATTTAGTTGGATTAAATTATTTCATCACCACTGCTCTCAAAACAGTGAAGCAAAACATCGTGAGGAAACCGGCATGACCTAGAACTAAAAATTCGAAGACATGTGTCAACCACCAACCGGCACTGGGCCCACGTGGTGGATAACGGCCCATTCCCTCTCACAGAGAGGAGGCCTGTGTCCCAGCAGTGGGAACATTAATAGGCTGATGATGTGGTGTGTGATGATGTGATGGGTACACATTTAGACAATTATAGAAGTGAAGCATGATAAATGTTTTGTATCAAGTTCATCTCTGATTAGGCATTGGAGTTTGTATGTGACAGAAATCGCAGATGTAACAGCGAGTTTCAAATAAGGACCATACGAAAGCACAGAACCAACAAGGCTCCTGATAATTCTATGAATATGGAGCAGGAAATCCGGAAGCCCGCATTCTATGTGTATGTATGTAGTACATAGTGGCTTTTGGAGAAACATGGAACAGACCTGTGTTAATATGTTGATGCTTCTTGGTGTAACAAACGTGGTTAATTACACTTTGGATATAAAATCTACAATAGAGTCACAAAATATTTTTGTTTTTTATTATTATTGATAGGCTCGCGCTTGACCACTATCTCACCTGATGGTAAGTGATGATATGGTCGACGATGTAGCATACTTACCTAGAAGAAACCTATTCACTCTTGACTTAAAGACTCCCAGTTTGTAGCTATCAGGAAATACAGACTCCGGCAGGGAATTCCACTCCTTAGCTGTACGCATAATGATAGTATTCCCAAAATGTTTGGTGCGTATGGGTGGGATGTCCACCATGTACCGATGACGCATCACCGTACGTCTTGTAGTCCAATGATGGAAAGGGCCAGGAGGAATTAGTTCATGCAATTCCAACGCACAATCCCTGAAATGTAACCGATAAAAACCGAGAGACTGGCAACTTGACGCCGATGTTCAAGGCTCTGGAGCCTAGACTCGACCAGTAACCCATTGCCGATGAGCCTTTTGGCCCGTTCTTCGATCGACTCTAGTGCATCCAGCTGGTACCTTACAGATCCGTCCCAGAGATGAGAGCAGTACTCCATGCATGACCGAACTTGCGCTTGATACAAGTTAAGCAACTGTTCTGGCATGAAGTACCATCTATTCTCACCTTTGCAAGGATGCCCAACTTTTTGGCAGCCAGTGTAGTTTATGCCTCAATGAATGGACCAAAATTTAGGGTCGATGTCAACGTAATGCCAAGAAGCTCAAGATGGTCCGTTATCGGCACGGTCACACCACGGAAAGAAGGAGCCGGGTGGAATTGGCTCCTTTTAGCGGAAAAAAGTCACGCCAGGGTCTTAGCAGCACTGAACCTGACCAGATTGGCATCGCCCCACTCGGACACTGCATTCAAGGACAGATTCAAGCGCCCAACCATGGCCTCCTGGAGACCGAATCTGAGGCCCAGTAGCGTGCGCGTCGGATACGAATCTCTCAGCAACAGTGCTGTCCAAAGGTACCGGGTTTTAGCAGATCATTTATATGCAACAAGAACAATGTTGCCGAGAGTACCGACCCCTGAGGGACCCCGGCGTTGATATCCAGTTGGTCAGACAAAGAAATTGCCCGAAACAAAAACACAAAAATGTTTTGACAATTTTTCACCGTTACCCATTAATTTAATACCGGTGTTGATTGCTCATATAGTTAAAAACAGTAAATCAAACACTCAGCAAGTGAAATACAATACTTTTTAGGTTAAAGAGTAGATCGTATCATTCAAGCCGTTTTTACACTTGAGTGATATATTGTGTATCATATTACAAAACATATACTTTAAAATATACAGATTCTGTAAATGCATATCACATGTAGGTGTCGTTAATACTTTTTTATTGCCAGTAGATTAAAAAAAATGCTAGACTGATGTATCATCTTACAAAAGAATTTTTTTATTGACTTCTCTTACGGTAAAAAATCGCCATTTATGTCAACGTTATATGGTTTTACACTTTGGTAAGAGCGTTGGATATGGAAATGATTGCAAAAATTTACTTTAAATTTAATATTAATGATAATTGTCTGGTAACATGAGGAATGAGGATATATGGGTAAAAATGTTCGCGTCAAGAATATGCCAAAGTCAATTAGAGCACGTACGTAAGCAGCGGCGTGCCGTATAAAGCGTTTTTTTTATATCGCTCTAACTTCTTCTTCTATCGACAAGAAAGAAGAAGAAGATAGAGTGATATCAAAAACGGAATCTTAGAAGTTTCAAATGTTGTATGCAAAAGAAGAGAATAGGTACCTCTTTTGCAAAGTGATTTATAACATTATAATTATAACCGAAAACTTAATCAAATCTGTATAAAAAGGAATATCAACTACCGTAACCACACTATTTCTTAGAAGACAATAAATCAAACAAATCCAGAAACATTTTCGCATTCAGAACCCAAGATACGAATCCAATCACGGTATCTCTGACGGGAGAATTGAAGAAATAAAACGTAAGCTCGAACAAGTGAGTGATAACGATCAATAAAATCTACAACGTCATGCGAATGAGAATAAAAAACATTTTGACTGAATATACACATACTTGAAAAAGTATTTATAGTGACAGAACGCTGACTAAACATAACATTATCTTGGGTACTGAAAATAAGTCATATTCGCTACGAATAAAATAACAAAAAGAAGAAACGAATACAAAAGATAAGAATATAGACGTCCATAATAAACTGTCTAGTCCCATATTCTATGATATTTTGTCTAATAAGTAAGTCTTAAAAGTTGTGTCACAAGGTCATATGGCCAATAGAAAAAACACGATCCATAAAAACGGTATTGCCATACCGATATTGGGAATTCATTATGTTATACCAAATGAATAGAAACTTTTATGAAAAGAATTCAATGGTAAGGATTCAGCAAAATGAAAGGTTAAATTTTGCCCATATTTATATAAGAACCGTTCTTCCCTATACAATTCCCATTCATACAAGTTTTTAATAATCACAATGTATTATTGGATGTTCTCACCATAGAATAACAAGAAGTATAACTTATGTAAGTAAAAGTGGTCATAAACGACTGCTACTTAGCCTACAAAATTTAAAGTCAAAATATACTGTGCACTTAATATTTTGCGAGATATAGTGCCTAGATTTAATCAATTACAAATTTGTTCAATCAGAAAGAACTTTTATTGTAATTATGTGACAGGTAGAGTGCTTTTTAACTCGATGGTAACAATAATGCAGATATCGATGATCGATACCTTTTGTGCATGAAGTCTAAATAAATGATCTGAGTACGGTTCGTTGACAATGGCACCGCCGGCATTTCGCGATATTGTGTTCCTACAAGGTCAAGCCTCTCAGAACTCCTGAACATGATCCTTATGGGAATATGAATGAATAAAAACAAACTTAGAAGAGTCTTGTTTTGTATTGATTTGAAATTATGTATGGCCGATATAACGTTTACCGGTTTTGACGAAAGTAACATTGAACTCAAAAACCTTTTGGTTGAAGGACCTTATGCAATAACGGATATTTGGAAGGTAAACATTTTCTGCATAATCACTCTTCACTTGAAACCAGTATAACAGTACATCAATGATGAAGCAGGTACAATAAAATATCTCAATACAAATGCTAACACAAAAGACCTTGAACACGATTCAAATATGCATGACCGTTCAAAATTAATTCAGCGATAAAATTTGGTGCAGATGTTTCATACCGTCATACAACGTATGAGCTTATAAAAACTGTATAGCATGCAGACAAGTGTCAAGAGGGGCATAACGTGGCATAATGCTTTGCCAACGCCCACGTTAACGTTTAACCTACCTTGAAGTTTTGCCAAATCGGAAATTTTCAAATTGTTGGTTTTGGACAGACATATTTGCAGCGTTTTCCTGAAAGTCTTGAACTCGTGATATAAGTCATTGCAGCAACCTTCCGTTTGTTGACTCAATATGTTTACAAACTTGACTAGAATTTATATTTTCAAAAAGTTTATGTTTGCCAAGCGGTTATTACTACTACTCTTATCGTTGACTTACATAATAAAACACCTTGATATGGAATGCTTACATGCCGTTGACGTCGTTATATGATCGCTAATCGGTATACAAAATCTAGTAACAGTAGCAACATCGAGACATTTTCCAACAGGGGTAACGTGATAAACGCATCAAGAAACTGGTAAAGTTAGCCTTCTTTGACGGCGATCGAATTTTTTTACGAAATCACACATTCTCTTCACAGACTAATTTGCTAACAACGTTTTACTGAAAATTGTGATTGTAAGTCACTGCAGCATCCTTTTCCGTTTGTTAAATCACTATGTTCACAAGCTTGACTAGAATTTGTATTTTGTATATTTGTTTTATATGCCAAAAGGCTCTCTTGTCGTCTTACATAATTAAACACCATAACATTTACGTCATTATATAATCGCTTATCAATCGGTAAAATCTAGTAACAGTAGCTCATCATGACAGTTTCCAACATGGGTAATGCAAAGAAGGCATCATGAGAGAGATGAAGTTAGCCTTCTTTGTCGAGAGCAACATTTTTACGTAATCACACATTATCTTCATGTGCATACAGTAAAGACAAACCAGACTATAGGAGCGTCTCAAATCCTCAAGGGCATCTATTATCCTGTAGAAGCCCACGCAAAGGTTTTTGTCGTACAAGCACATAACGCCGATGACAATCTAGAATTCTTACGTGTCTAGAAATATCAAGAAAGTGAGATAGGTACGACGGTAATCTTGTCACGTCAGCAAGGAGCGTTTTAACCCGGTATTTTGATACAAAGTAAATTGCTTTTGGGTCGATAATTACGACGGAGATTATATTCGTGTCATCGACGGAGGTATTTACATAATCGATACACCAGCGGAATTTTAAGGGTATACAACAATCGTTCACTTCCTTCTATGGTATTTTGCCGTCGATTTTCTTTTCAATGTCAAGACCGTGTCTGATGTTAAAATTAAGGAATTGTTAAGATCCAAATAAACTTGGGCCTTGAACTACTATTTTGAAATTGAGTTGCGGACGAACACTGAACTTGTGCTGAAAGTCACACATTTGAAAGTATGTATTCGTATTAAGAAAAACTATTAATATTACAAAACCAAATAATAGAAAAGTAGATAAAGCCTTCATTCGTATAACCGTATTTTTTTCCATTTAATATTTTCTAAAATCAACATAACCAGTAAATAAAGTAAATTTGATTTTCCCAGCAAGAAAACTTTTCATTATTCCCACCGTCCTGAGTTGTCAGTCTAACTTTGCATCTACCTTTCTTTTCCAAAAGTTGAATGAAACCTCTTTCATTTTCTAGTATTACGTTCACGGTAGTCTATTGTGTGCAAGTACGGATTCATTCAGTTCTCTCTCTTCAGAATTCGTATGGTTTTCAATTGTTATACCTTACTTTTTAATATGTCTCGGTCGATTGAGTAGTTTATTCAGACATCTTTATCAAGACTTTTGCATTTCAATTTGTCTACGACAGAATATGGGTTTACTTCCTGGTCAGTGTTTACGCCCCTGAGTAGGGTCCTCTATGATTAGGATACAACTTCAAAAGTTGTCAAAACGCAAAGCAAGTTTGACAAGGATTCTCCTAGGATTAGAATCATATAATCAGGAAGTAAAATATGTCAAGCAAAAAGGAACTTGTCTAATTTTTTATATATAAATATATTATATTTCAGGATAAAATGCTTCACCCTGACAGCAAAGACAAGTTCCGGCAGGCACTGAGTCACCACAAATTAAAATTTAGGGAAGATCTAGATTTCCACAACTTGAAAATATTATGTTAATTTCGGTATGAAGTAACCTACTGGTACTAATACTAGCAGATTCATGGTTGAAGGCATATGTAACGCTGGCCTACATTTTGTCTATGCAAATGAACAGGAAACCGTCAGGGCTGGAAGCGGTAAAGTAAACCGTTACAAAGTAAGCCATGTTTTTTTACAAAACTAACAATACAGTGGACAAGGGACGATAAGTTGAATGCCCAAGTGACATTATCGTATGACAAAAAGCTAGAACTACTACTAAGGAATATGTAAGTATTTGTGATTCATGCTATAACTTTTTTAAAGTAGATTTAAACGTCAAAATGACTCGCACTGTCTAGACTAGTCGCTTACAACAAAAACTGAAAAAGCCTTGAAAATTAAATCATTGTGAGTGCAAAAAATATTTGCATATTCCCCAATATCAATCGAAATGAAATAAAAATTGATTGATTTCAAGCCATATTAGTATTGGTCGTTAAAAAACCACTCCATTTAAAAATCGATTCGAAGCATTTGGCACAGCCTAAGACAGGATTTATTGTTAGAAGAACTACCTACGACATAGTCAATCAAAAATTTTAAACTGCTTCATTAAATGATTAAAATGATGAAGTATATAAAAAAACCGACCAATTGCGTGTCGGACTTCATACATTTAGAGTTCCGTACCAAACCGCAAAATTAGGTTGGTTGTAATAGGAAAAATGAGGAAATTTCAAAGAAAAAGAAAAATCTGATTTATCAATATATTAGTAAAATCTATGTAATAATAAACATTACCATCAAATTTCAAGTTCATAGCTCAATGGGGATTTGAAAAATTCTTCGGAACAAAATTTTATAAAAAAAAAAAAATTGTTGGCTTCTCATTCCTTTGTTTTCCATAATATTTTATAACAAAAATACAGTATTTATCTACTCAACAAGCTCTAAAAAACGATACCCCACGCAAAAGGGTAGGTCAAGGTTTTTCTCGCCCCCCTCTTGCTCTATGGGAGACTCCTCCGTTTGTACCCTTCGGGTACGGAGCCCTAAAAATTGAGAACAGTCTTCAGCCAAATGGTCTACATTTTATTCATAACTCCGTTATATTCGCGCTATTCGATATTTTGCATAATATCTCAAATCTAGGTTAATAGAGATAATTATTCACGACTAAACGAATTTTAATCAATACCTATACATACTAATAGGCACAACAATTCGGCACAAAGTTCTCTTCGCACACATTAAATAAGACAGATACACCTATAAGATCTTTTAGGTATGCCTTTCTGGAAAGCAAACCAGAACAATTTTTGATACTGCATTTTCAAAAACTTCAATCTCATTAGCATATGTCAAGTGCAATATAAGTTTGAACTTTTTAACATATTCGAAGCGAGTTCATTGACTCCAAATGCGACCTTGCTTTGCGGAATCTTTCGAAATGTCCATTTATTCGATTTTTTGCTTTCCTTTTTTGTATCATTTTGATACTTTTCCTTTTACTTATTTATTTTTCTCATTCTTTACGATAATGCCCTTTGATTTTGGTTATTTTTTTCGTAAAATTTTGTAAGTCTTCATTTGCATAATTAATTGCTTTAATTTGTTTTTCTTGCCTTTTACCGCGGCCCTTGCTTTGCAATTTTTGATAAACCTAATTTCATCTACAATTCTCAACTCATTCAAGTTCTGTATCTTGCTTTCAAAGTCAAAGTCAAATATATTTATTTCAATTAGGCCAATAAGCGGCACTTTTGAACGTCAAAAATTAAATGTAAATTAAAAATGTACAAGTAATAAAAATTTACTCTACCGTGCATTCGGAAAGTAGCTTGTTATGGAGAAGAACGCACAAGAAACTCCATACTTACTCTTTTTTTAAAAAAAATGTTTTATAATGTTTACTTATGTACATACATTAATAAATTCATATATGTGAGGACGATGCTTTATTATTTTCAATTCATTTCAATAATTGTTTTTCAATCAATAAAATAAAAGTTGTTCTGTGGTTTTGTGAAGAATAATTACAACAATTCAAAATAAAATAAATCTACTTGACCAAGAATTAATCGAGTTTTCGAAATGCAAAGGAAAGGGCACGACATTTCATATTAATGAAAGAGGATAAATATCAACTTAAAATGGATGATCATTTTGAGTGTAACACTTTTCTAAAAAAAGCAGTTAGTTTCGCTTGATGGCATTGCCCTTAGGACAGGTCTAAGTCCTTATAAATCCAACGGAGATGAATAAAAAATTCAACAATGATGTTAGCATGACCGTATTAACTCAAGACGCCAAAATTCTTGTAAAAAAAGGACCACTGTAACGTGGGTTGGCCAAGAAAGCTAGCAAAGTTGCTAAAAAAGTCGTGTTTGTGAAGCATTTAATTTACATTATAGACCCAGGTTTAACGAACTCGCTTAGCAGTGGATGTATCCAATTAACAGTGATATGTCATAACCAATGAAATGGGTGTTATCTAAAAGAAATTAATCACATGTAATCGCATCTTAACCCTGAATTTGTCGAGGTAAGGTAAACAGTCACTGTGAATCACCGCCAGGGGTCACTAACACAAGAAACCAGTTACAAAAATGCCATAATTTTAAAACGTGAAGACGTTTTTTTCGGTTGTTAGTCAAGAATATGTCACTATTCCTGGAAATCCCGCGGGCAGGATTTAAAATTACATGGTGAAGCAAAAAATAGGTCATCGACTCAATGTTTCAAAAGAGGTATCACTCATGCCCATGCCCACTCACATACCCTATGTAATATCAGCAGAAATATGGCGATGGTACTCAAACAAGATTGTCGAATATTATCCCGAGCTTAAAGTCGACTGTTGAGTTTGAATATGTGAATACTAAGCGATCCAATTTATATTATTCAAGAAGGGTTATTAAATGCGTTGTGACAGCTTTTAGCCTAAATAAATTTTAACATCAGTCTTAATAATAGCAGTAAAAAGTATAGGCATAACACTTTAACTTACTGTAATACCACCCTTAAATGAATTCAAGTATACGTCAGACGACGGCTTTAAACAAACAACGCTGAAAGGTATTCACATTTCAGTTCAGAATTACGCGGTATCTCAACTCAATTATAAGAGATAAATCAATACAGCCACCTAAGGCTCGCTGCAAACCGCAGACCGCACCTAACAAGCCACAATTAAAAGAAATTATCAGCGACGGCAAATATAAATCAAGATGCGGTGATTCGGTCCCCATATTTTTGTTATCGTCGTAGGTTTGAACGTATTGCAGCTTGTTCGTTTCGGAAACTTAATTACGAAATGATCCTCGGGGATTTACGAGGTGCCAGTTCCTGGTACGCCTTAATAATGTAACGTGGAATTGTAGATATTGGATTAATTGATCGAGTTCAGCACTAAAAATGTTCGGGTATATTTGCAGTATTGATAGACTCACGATGGAAACATTACCTATTGATAAAAATTTAATTCTATCGAAACAAAAACTAAATTCAGACACATTTGTTGCTAAGAAAGCTGAAAATCAAAATACAAACAGGACAACAACAGGAAAAGCGAACTATATAACTCTAGTTATGCTCGAAGCATCACTATTCAATTCAGAAGCCTACACAATAGGATCCAAGGACAGACTAGTAAACACACGTGCAAACATAGATTTACATAGCAAGAGCCAAGCCCAGACAAACTTAAACAGAAACACACTTGAAGTTGTCTCGATACCAGAGCCTATTTGAATAATATTCACATCGACATGGGAACAGATTTTTTCTTTATAAAAATTTAGATTGATAACGTTACGCTGTGACTAGGTCAAGCAAGATGTAACGGTGAATGGATTTGAATAGGTTTTTACGCTAGAAATAGGGTAATCGTTCTATGAGGTTAATGTTATTATAGACAGATTTATTTTTAGTAAAACACGGAAACAAACAAGCGTATGTGCTACTGGGGCCGGTGTTTGTGAACATACCGGCTGTAGATCATAATGATAAGCCATGTTTGAGTCAACTGGTGAGTCAGCTTTTGTAGCTTATGGGTTTTCATTGGTTTTTGGAGCAGGTGTTTGTAGCTTGTTGTGCCAATTAAAACCAATGTAAAAGACAGGATGTTATAAATATAGGATAGGACATTAAAATAAAATGAAGAATGCATAGCAAAACAAAGGTACGAAAGTATATTTAGAACAAACACATCACATGGTCGGAACGAACACCGATAAATATAAAGAAAACATTCTTCACGAAGATATTCCTAATTGAATTTTGATAGGGTCGGCGACAGGTTCGCGGGATGCAAAATTTACGAACTGTTGCTCATTTATCTAAGTGAATTCATCATTCACTTTGAGCGATATGCCTAATGAATGTTTTATAAATCATTCAAAAGAATGTAAAAAAAAAACATTTTGTGGACAAAATGATACAATGTTTACTTGGTATAAAATTGTTTTAAACTTACTCGTCTCCTGATTGAATTAAACAGCCTATTAATTTCCGAAGGCTGTCATAGATATCATTTTTCATTTCGTTCTTTTTAGAGACCGTCGTCAGGACCTTGTGGTTTATCATGTTTCTTATTGGTAGGTACATATTTTTAAATAACTTCTCCATTATGTTAAAACTCAGTTAAATATATTCAATGAATAGCTTGTTTTGTAGGTTAATTGCACCTACAAAACCCATTACTGCAAAACTTTCTTGAAAGACATTCTCGATTTTTAAAACAAGAGCTTAGATTTATTTGTTTTCGAACGGTTTCGAAAGAACTGTTCTACAATATATCAAAACGTTTGCTGACACTTTAGTTAAAGTTATCTTCGCCTGACCGCAGGCGTGGGCGCATTTTATTACGTATCTCTAAAGGAAAGGGATTGATTATTTATTGATTTGACGAAAAATTTACACTTTGCATTCCCAGCGGACCCCTGACGTCATTGCTAAAGAATTGAAATTAGTAAGAGAGCCTTGGGAGTGCAAGACAAACTTTTATTTTTATTGGCAAGAAAAAATATCGGGGAAATATCGAAAGCTTTTGAATATTGTATTGGAAGAAAATAAAGAGAGGTAATTACAGTCATGCTGAGAGTTGGGTTACAAGTCGAATGCCCAATTTTTAACCGACTTACCAAAAAAGGAGGAGGTTCTATGTTCGACATTATGTATGTTTTTTTTTTTTTTTTTTATGTATGTTCACCGATATCTTCGTCAATTATGAACCGATTTTAAAAATTCTTTTTTTGTTTGAAAGAGTATATGCCGAAATTGGTCCCATTTTAATTTGGTGATGATCTGATGAAGAACTTCGGAGATATACAACGGAACTCTTCAATAAATAACGGCAAATCTCTCGAGATTGCTGCAATCGCATGTCAGTTTGTTTTTTATACCATTTCATAACATAACATCACGCCAGTACGCTCGAAAGGGGTATGCAGGTCTCTCATTTCACCGGTTATATTTAAGTTTCTTGTTATTCTGGTAATCTATTCTGTCGTTATAGGTACTCACTTAACTGCTTCCCTATTAGGTAGATACAACTAAAAAGTGAAAAAAAAAAAACATTTTTCAAAAAAATACTACCGACTTCCAAATAAAAAAACTAGAAAGTGAAAAATAACTTTATTTTTGGAAGTCGGTGTCCATAACTTAAAAGTTTGGTACCGACCAAAGACACCGACTTCCAAAAATGAAGTTATTTTTCACTTTCTAGTTTTATATTTAATATTGGATAAGGATCGTAAATCAATAAACAGAACAACGAAACATATATCCTTGTATTATTTCCCTTGATCTATAACGAAATAGATTATATACATGACCTTGATTTTGAAACAAAACAATTTGTCGTAGAAGACCTAATGGCCAACTAGCCTAATAGCTTCATTCTTGCGACGTTACTCAACTTCAGACAGAATTCCTTAAAACCGCTACATCAGTGCAACCTGGTGCTCGCAATAGAAACAGTAATCATAAAACCAAGTAGCTAAGCAGTTAAAAACACCAACGGCCTGACCTTTACCAAGATAACGGTACCGTTCTGTAAAAACAAAGAAAATGTAATACCTTGAAAGGATTTATTTGCCAAAAACGGGAGCCCCGTCGGGTGAAGCATTACGACTTTACTGCAAACACACTTGGATTTCATGCGTAAACACCTCGTTTTGTACAAAAGTATGATCGGCTCTTACCGTTATTTGATCGTAATGATTTCAAGTACTTTTTGTTTGTGAGACTACTTTATTATGAAACATTAAATCTTCTTTTCCTTTAAGGTGTGAATTGATTGTCTGTTTG
Source organism: Anorthoa munda (assembly GCA_945859665.1). Taxonomy (NCBI): domain Eukaryota; kingdom Metazoa; phylum Arthropoda; class Insecta; order Lepidoptera; family Noctuidae; genus Anorthoa; species Anorthoa munda. The sequence continues at coordinate 17,262,738 of OX243908.1, forward strand.
CTCTTTGCCGAATTCGAAATTATCTTATTCTTATTTGCAAAGTCAAAACAAGTACCGTAGTACCATGTATATCGTATATGTGTATAACATGAGTTGGCTCAGTATCTTACTGGGTAACACGATAGGCTTCCTGTAAATACCTAATGCTTTCTCATCCACCATGATATGTGAATGTTATGAAAATATTACCATGAAAAGGTTATAAAAGAGAATACAAGTATCTATTATATCATCCCCCTGCTATACAACTTATTAAGTCAAACAAAAAAGCAATAAGATAAAGATTACAAAGCCATGTCTTTAGAAGCGGAGATTTATAAATTCAATCATATTATTTTCGGGACCCCACACGCATCTCCTAATAACCCACATGCTTTATCATATTTTTCGTTTGATAAATATACAATTGCGGTTATACTCGTATTAATAAAAGCCTTTCAGAGATTAATATCAGGAAGGAGCGATTGAAACATTTTAAGGCAAACAACCAAACAACATACATATATGTACATATTAATAATAACGCCCTTAGTCCATGGGCGTAAGTAGAAACTACAGAACCATGATCACCTACGATTCTTCCCCATTATTTTCTTTAAAAGAACTCTAACATTATGCTGTTAAACAATTATTATTAAATATCTGATTATTAATCATTTTAATGTTCATGGATTTAGATAAAGTTCCTTGGTATAATAATACTGACATCATTCTCATTATTGTAGTACCTAGTGGCCACCACGACTACAGAACCTGAGTTCAAGGGATGTTTCTTTTTCATGTGTAACAAAACACTGAACTTAAGAAGTAGAAGTTATTTCCATAACGTTTGGGAGAAAGATCATCGGTGAAATTGCAGAATTTGCAGAAATTGTATTTCGGAGGCAGTAGTTTATTCGTCATTTGCCACCTCTTCAGTGAATTCAAGTGTGACGAAATTATTCAAACACTAAGGACAAACGTCATTCAGGCCATCCATGACGCATTGTAGGTAAATCAAAACAAAATAAAATAAGGTCAATTAAAAAGGGTCATAATGAAATCATTTTACTGTCCAAAGAAACTTGAAGAAACCTGTGTGTCATTGAAACCTTGAAGGTTGACTCACTGCATCCGTATCTGCCCTCAAGTAGAGTAGTTACTCTATACACAATAGATACGGCTCGGCACTGAGTAGTCTATTTCATAAGAAACAAGAGCTCATTCAAAATTCCCAAGTTCATGATCGTCTACAACGAAACTACTAGTAAAATGTTGTTGTGTAATGTTTTCCGCAATAATTAATCTCATTTTAGTAGGTATAACCTATCCTGCGAAGAACTTTTCACCTCAGCCAATTTTTCTGTGTAAATTATGACACAAGCAAAACAAACTTGTTTGCTTGTACAGGTACCATTTGTTTTTCAAAGATTTCAAAACATCAGTCATCAAAAAAGCTGAACTCGAAATGAACCAGGAAAACGAGACAAGGTGCACAAGTTGAGGTAAACTGTGACTCAAAACAATGATCAATTATTATAATTGATCCATAGAAGATTGAGATATTTGGGATTCAAACCCATTATGGTGTGGATGACATTAAACTACCGACAATTACACAAAAAACTTAAAAAATAAAGCTTGAAGGAGGAAACGAATGTCTGGTGCACTTTGAGAAGATTGATTGATAATGACCAATTAATTTGTAACAGATGAATTCATTAATGATGATATTCATGCTAATAAGCAATTAAAAACTAAACCTGGAAAGGAAGTAGGCATTGAAAATTAATAAAAAGAATAATAATATTTTTAACCCAAAACGCAGTTGGTATGACTCATACTACAGATGACAAAAAAGTATCCTACACATAGCAGTGGAAGCTGTGGAAGTTCAATAATCTTCGATTCGTATACAAACTAAGGCGTTAAATTCTTGGATATGGAGATATTATTTGTAGAACTCTTATTAGGCGGCTTCGGTCCCATCAACTGGACTGATCTACCCTGCCTACCCTGCCTACCCTGCCTACCATGCCTACCATGCCTACCCTGCCTACCCTGCCTACTCTACCTACCCTACAAACAAACAGTAGTTCCTGAGATTAGCGCGTTCAAACAAACAAACTCTTCAGCTTTATATAATAAAAATACTAGCTGTTCCCCGCGGCTTCGCTCCCGTGGGCCACCCCACCCCACAGGACCTGTTTTCGGGATAAAAAACAGTGCCTGTGTCACTCAGGAATAATGTAGCTTTCTATTGGTGAAAGAATTTTTTAAATTGGTCCAGTAGTTTCGGAACCTATTCGGTACAAAAAACAAACAAAAAAATCTTTCCTCTTTATAATATTAGTATAGACTAGCTGTTGCCCGCGGCTTCGCTCCCGTGGGCCACCCCACAGGACCCGTTTTCGGGATTAAAAAATAGCCTATGTTACTCAGGAATAACGTAGCTTTCTATTAGTGAAAGATTTTTTTAAATCGGTCCAGTAGTTTCGGAGCCTATTCGGTACAAACAAACAAACAAAAAAATCTTTCCTCTTTATAATGTTAGTATAGATTAGTATAGATAAATAATTGTACATCCTAACATAACATAACGCCCTTATTCCGTAAAGAATACATCTATAATTATACAGCCACGTTGCCCCAGGTTTGTAAATGGTCTATTGCCGTAAACCGTATCAACCGGGTACAAATCCAACCTCCAAGCTGCTAGTGAGAAATTCAAGATGGTAAAACCGAGTAACACTTTTCCTGACATCAAACCTTAAAATCTCATGCAGTAGTAACGCTTACTGGTCGCAACTAAAGCAACGAGGCAGATATTTACAGTTATGATTGAGCTATCATGAGTAGCAGCTAGAGATCAAGCAGATAGCGACAAAAAGAACCGCAGCTACTATTACTTTGTTGACTACTGAAATATAAATCATGCTATTTGAATGATTTATATAAGCTACATATATCAAAACAAGACATGGTAATTACAACGGAACATAAATTACATTTGGTAGTCCCAATTCCCAATATGTAATACCAGCTTGTAATTGTCTTTCTGTAGGTCAAAGGCCTCTTCTCATACAGGAAAAGAAACGGGGATTATCATCAAGATGACTTACTGAGTATACTTTTAGGATGGAGGTCAATGTCAGGCTGAACATTAATATCCTACAGTGCACTTTTATTAAAGAATTCATTTAGATCAACTCTAAAAGTCACATTAAATTACACAATTAGATACGTTAAATTTCATTGTAAGTTTTCAAAACCAAACTAGGCAATTTCTGTCAAGCAAACCTTTAAATTTGGGCCGACGTTTGGGAAACTTCGTCGAGTCATCTCGTAGCTAATTCCACAGAGCCTACAGACACGGTCTTCAATCAGTGCGTCCTCCCTGCGCTGTGCGACTTACGGGGCCGAGACGTGGACACTCAAGGTACGGCTGGTCAGCTTAAGGTCACTCAGCGAACTATGGGAAGGGCTATGCTAGGGGTTTCTCCGAGGGATCGAATCCGGAACGAAGTGAACAGAGAAACAAATTTGTCAACATAGCTCAGAGAATAAGCAAGCTAAAGTGGCAATGGGCCGGCCATATTAGCCGTAAAATCAATGACCGTTGTGGTAGACATGTTCTCAAGTGGAGACCACGAATGGGTAAACTTAGCGTGGGGCGCCCTCAAGATAGGTAGAGCTACGATATTCGCAGACCAATGGCATGTGATTGGAGAGGCCGGTGTCCAGCAGTTGACTGCTATAGGCTGATTATAATGCAATCTTTAAAACTTTAGACCACCACAACATAACAATTCGAAATCATCTTACAACAAAACCCATCAAAATTGACAAATATCCCTTTCTGATATGAACCCTTTTGTTAATGCCAAGATGATATAAATCCACTTAGAGTGAAGATAAAGACAAAATCGAATTATGTGTTTCATTACGAAGCATTAGTTGGACACCTTTGTTACTTTGAGTCGTGACTTACGATTCATAACAGCTTTTTGGTAAAAACACATCGTAAAACGATCAATAATCTGTTTAGATTTGAGAAACATCATTAACATAGCTTATAAGGTAAACCCTGTAACCCAGCTCTCCATTGCGCACTCAGAGACTTTGACTATACTGTGAGTTTTCTGACGCGATCGAATCAGAAATGAAAAAATACGCACATATTCGCTGATTCAGGACCTCTTACAACCGCGCTTTAGGACCGCGTACAAGAAGAGGTAATGCGCGAATTCGCTGTATGCGAGAACCACAGGACCATTCAATGTAACGCCGCTTGAAGGAGGTGTTTGTCCAGCAGTGGATATCATTCAACTGATATAATAATGATAATAACTTGATGAACAGAATTTCATCAATCCATTCATTACAGCTATTCAGCTATCATTATAACGTGATCACGTCAGAAATGAGGATATCCGCAGGAGAACTAAAGTTACCGACATAGCCCGAAGAATTGCCAAACTTAAGTGGCAGTGGGCAGGGCACATTGCTCGCAGAACGGATGGCCGATGAGGGCGAAAAGTTCTGGAATGGCGACCGCGAACCAGAAGGCGATACGTTGGAGGGCCTTCCTCTAGGTGGACCTATGACCTGGTTAAGGTTGCGGGAAGGCTCTGGATGCGAAGCGCACGGGATCGGTCAATGTGGCGACGCCTGGGGTAGGCCTATGTCCAGCTTGGACGTCTTTCGGCTGAAACGATGATGATGATTCATTACAGCTAAGGAACGGAATTCCTTGCCGGATTCTGTTTTCAGATGGATATAACCAGGGGGTATTTAAGTCAAGAGTGAATTGTTTACTGGTAAGAGTGCCCCATCATTGACCTCATCCTTCGCTTTTCACCAGGCGAGATCAAAGTAAAGAGCTACACCATCACGACATAAAAAAACAAACCACAGGTACTGTTTAGTCTTACTGAAAATAATCTCAATTAAAAGATTTTTTGCTACCATGATAGTTTGGTTTGTTAATTGAAAATTCCTTCTTTTGCAACGCATATCATGGTTCTGTGATTTATTTGAAAAAAAAAGACTGTTGCATTCATAAACACGGAAGTACACAACGAGTTATTTACTATAATGTCAAAATAAAAATATAGTAAGTGCTATTAAAATTAACCGGTCAGCAGATTGGATATTATTTAGCTTGGAATTGGTTTTAAACTGGAAACCCCAAAAAAGTCATTTAATTGTTGGTTTGTGATATAAAAATTTTAAGTTTCGCAAAGGTCAAACATTTTTGGTCAAAATCAACATCTTCCGCCCACGCGTTGCATCTGAATGCCTAAAAAGCTGAGTTAAATACTTTGTTGTGTCCATAGTAGGGTTCAATTAACTCAGTAATCCAAACTACAGACGGAAAATTGTTTGTTCGTTGGTTTATTTGTAAAAGGTAATCCCTAGAAACACTGATCCGAGTACAAAATTTATTCTACTGGTAGAGAGCTATGGTAGACCACTAGGTGTCCTTACTAGAACAATATAAGCCCAAAAATGCACGGTTCGTATATGCTTGGCCAAAGAAGCAAAACTGCAGGAAATAACTAGTCGACAGTATAATTGATCGAGCAAATTACACGCCTATTTTATCAAGATGCCGAAAAAAGGCTTAGGACATTTGGGTCAACAAGAAATACGCTAGAATAAGTCATCTTGTTTTTCTTACAAAGCTTTCAAGTTCGAAACCCCACTACGCGCTCCACTGAATTTTCATAATAAAATATATTCGCTTACGACAGTAGATCTCTTATGAAAATATATTTTTATGGGTTACGTTTCTCCATGACGTCATCATAGATATATTGTAGTGTGGGATATTTATGTGAGTTAAGTATTAAATATGCTGTTATATGTGGCTGGCTTTGGATACCAATGACTCGTTTTAAATTCTCATCCATTTCACTGACTTAAAAAAAAAGTTAATGTAAAAATCAAAATCCCGACTGTTTAAGAAGCGAACTAAAAATCTGTAAACAATGTAACATCATGTTGTGCAGTCGGAGGATACGTATTCGTGAGCTGGCTGACCCCCTGATCCTACGACTGCACAGCGTGATTTTTCTTCTTACGGCTTTTTAGTTCACTTCTTAAGCAGTCGGCTTTTTAATTTTTAAATTAACTTTTTTCATTTACAATTTTAGATTATCATATTTTTTCGAATTAGTTTTGAACATATATAAGTAGTATATATTTTTGTAATATCCTCTTAAAAGCTTAGTTTTGATACCCCACTCGAAGGGGTTAGAAGAAGAAAAAAATAGGAAACCGCACAATATGGCGCTCAAAATCCACCTTGTTTGTTTTTTTTTTAACTTCCCTTACCTAAGAAAACTTGGGTGGTCAAGACGTATCTAACGAAGTCTTAATTATATAAATCCGTCTAGCGGTTTGAAAGATATGGTATGAATATTACATACATACATACAAGATACGCGCGAAAAACATAACCTTCTTGCAGGGTAAAAAAGGAGAATAGCGATTTTGCGAGTTTTATAAGTATGCGGATATTTGACGTCAAAAATTGTAATTAAGCTCTATCCATAATGCGAATGAGGTGAGGACAAGACAAATGATCATAACTAAGATGGAACGAGATTATCATCAATTCCAGATTTAAAAGAGCCATTATTTTTGGTTAAACTTACCATTTGGGTTTTTAATTGTAGCCACGACACGGCATATCCTGCTCTGAGTAATGTTTATTACATGCCTTAACCCTTTATTGCCAAAAAACTCATCTTAAAAGCTCTGATACTCAACACAAGAGCTGAATTATCAGAATAAACATTTGTTATGTTCTGCATTTTTAATTTTTGTTTTCAAAAGAGTTTATTTGGTTTGAGAGTTAGCATCCTCATTAAATCAGTAAAACTTACTGTTTTTACTTTACATATTGCATTTTGTGTACTAGCTTATCTTGACTTATCTTGACTCCACTCAATTTTTTTAATTACCATAAATAAAAGTCCAGACTGGTTTTAGTCCCCGGTTTCTAACTTGGATGTCGGCTCGGCGTCCCGAAAGTCACCAATATCACTTCAGCAGGTTAGGCGAAAATTATGCAAACAGACTGTCAGGTGCTCGTTTTTAATACGTACATATATTTGTTTCACCGTTATAAAAGGTATTTATGAATCATATTTTTCTGTACCTCCGAAACCCTTGTAAGGTTTGGCAAGTTTTTCGAAAAACCCAAAATGCAGCCTACATACATTGCGCGTGTTTAGATCATTTACGCGAGTGAACATTCCACATTTTTTTTTCTAAAAGTAATATTTTTGAAGAATACCTAATGATTGTAACGCTACTTCTTTGCTTGAAGATAACAAGGATTAAAATAGAATGGACTTGGGCTTTTTTGTGATTCTAGTGATCTGTAACGCAGCAGAGGTAGACCGCTTATGAGATGGGAGAATGAAATAGCCAGAACAGCTGGCCCAGGCTGGATGAAATCAGCCCTAGATAGAAAACATTGGGATTTTTGGAGGAAGCCTACACCGGCGGAGAGTTTGAGATTAAACATTTTTTGATAAAAACTACAGGCACCTGGCACAATCCTTACATTCGTCATACACGCTATATTAAAAAAAAAACAAGAACTCATACCATGGTATCATGGAACTTAAATATTACTCATAGAACCTCGTTAAATACGGTCTATATTCAAACAACAGCATCTAGACTCATAAGCTTTTATAATATTCGGTTTTATTTGACGCGACAGAGCTTTCCTTAAACACGGTACCTAACATTTCTTTTATTTTATTAAATTGAGATTTTGGGAATTCCGTATATCCTTGCAGGCTCTTGCATACTGTTTGTATACGTCAACTAAATAAATTGGGATGTGTAATCAAGATTAACATTGCTTAACTCTAGTTTTTGTAAAATTGTTTAATAACCTGAGTTCATTCTTCTTAGGATAACCTAAAAAAAAGCCTAATGTTTTTTTTAACAGTTTTCCTTAACACAAATCGTTTATGTTTGAATAGCGAAGGTACCTGAGATGATATCCTATTCCTAAATATTATTAACAAGCTTCTGCGAGCAGCTTCGCCCGCGTGAATCTTGAAAATTATCCCAAAGGAACATATTCCTGGGATCAAAAGTATCTATGTGCTATTCCAGATTATAATCTTTATCTGTGCCAAATTTAATCCAGATCCGTCCAGTCGTTTGAGCGTGAAAGGGTTGTACCGGTAGGCCCTCTGTCCTCTTGCCAGCTAGCTCAATTGAGGGGACCTCACCGGAACAAGTAATTATTAGGTTGTAGAGAAAGCAGTTAACAATGAAACAGACTGTAGAATATTTATAATCGCACCAAAATTATTAGAAGAACAGTACAGTATTGTCACACAGCGTTTTAAAAGATAATCACAAGATTATAAGACGATGGTTATAATTACAAACAGTAACTAGCCTCGGCGGGCTCTGAAGATGAAGTGACCACTGAGCGGAATGAGAGTGCATGGGGAAAACTGTGGCGTTCTGAATTTGAATTGAAAATCGAATGATAATTTGAAAAGTAAATGATGTTGTGGCCTGCTATAAAAAGGTTGCCAGTAATAAGTGATGGAAAGAGTATGGAAGGAAGGACCTTGTCACAGGGTAACAAACATACAAACACACACACACGCACACACTCACAAAATTTCGCCTTTAAAATATTAGTGATTCTCATACTGACAGTGCGAAAGAAGATATTTCATGTCTAGAACTATTATGATGATGACTGGTACAGAAGTATTGAAGTAGACATTTTGCACTGACCCCAAAATGAGATATGTGCAAGAGAATGATAAGACCAATCACAATTCTCATAACGTCACACTTCAACCAGGATAATGTTCTAGATATTAAAATACAAGTAACATTAAATAAACCGGCCAAGTGCGAGTCGGACTCGCGCACGAAGGGTTCCGTACCATTATCGCAAAAAACGGCAAAATAATCACGTTTGTTGTATGGAAGCCAGCCCCCCTTAAATATTTATTTTATTCTGTTTTTAATATTTGTTGTTATAGCGGCAATAGAAGTATATCATCTGTCTAGCTATCACGGTTCATGAAATACAGCCTGGTGACAAACAGACAGACGGACCGCGGAGTCTTATTAATAGGGTCTCGTTTTTACCCTTTGGGTACGGAACCCTAAAAAACATAAAACCCCCGACACATTTATATTTCATGCTACATAATTTATCTAGTAAACGCTTCAATCGACAATCTATTAAACACGTAATTATGACACGATATCTTGCGAAACCAACCCGATTTAAACAGTAAAACGCTCATTACTTTTGAACGGCTGGACCGATTTTCATCAAACATAGCTACACTCAACACTCTCGATAAAATCACCTTTCAAACAAAAATCAACGAAATCACAATACGACGAAACGGTTCATCCGTTTAGGAGCTATGCACTATGATGCCACAGACAGATATAGAAAAACAAAGACAGACAGGTACACACGTCAAACTTATAACATCCCTCTTTTTCCGTCGGGGGTTAAAATCTGTGTGAACATAAATTGTTAGGTAGCACTGAAAAAGTGTACTTAATAAATCTACTCTTATACAATCAACATCGATCTTTAAACCAACTCATTGTGTGTGTACACATAGAGGAGCTCGTGGCTAAATAATAACAGCCGCACGGGTCGATCATCAAGGTTAAGCAACGCTTGACGAGGTCGGTCCATGGATGGGTGACCATTTCAACATACCGTGTTTCCTCCATGCCTCGGAAAGCACGTTAAGCCGTTGGTTCCGGCTGTCATTTAAAAAGATCTTTGACAGTCGTTACGGGTAGTCAGAAGCTTGAGATCTGACACCAGTCTTGCCAAGGGGTAGTGTTACCCAGTTACTGGGTTGTAGAGGTCAAATAGGCAGTCGCTCCATGTAAAACACTGGTACTCAGCTGAATCCGGGTAGACTGGAAGCCGACCTCAATATAGTTGGGAAAAGGCTAGGCAGATGATGATGATTGTGTGTGTACACATCTTTTCAGACTTGCTCTTACAAAAGCTCTAACTAAGCTTCAATAAAATATCGCTAATACAAAAGCTTGCATACGACAAAGAATTTTCCACTTTCATATATCATAAAAATCAACATTGAGTCACTATTACGTATGCTAATGTCAGAGATTTGCATACATAATCCCTATAACACACGGAATTAAACGGATACAAAATGTGTCTTTTGGGTTTTATGAAAGCAACTGACATTTTCAAATTCCTTATATTTCAAGTCAAATAAACATACGATTATACATGGCATATGTATGGGATGGGATTATTTATATTCTGTACACGTATATTTTGCTCTGCATCAAGTCAAAATGCATAAATACGATGTAGATAAAGTACATCCAGGCACAAAAGTCGGTAGCTTTGAGGATCCAATTATTTACCTAAATAAATTGTTTTTGTATGTGCACGTTTTGAGTTTTAAGGATGAAGGTGCGCCTACACAGTTCCTTTTATAACATAATTAGACTTGTTTAGTAAAAAAACTTGTATTAAACCACTAAAAACCTTTTTTAAGACATAGAAGCACTGATATTTATCTCTGGATTGGAGCGATTTCCTCAGTTTAAACGTTTTCAGTTTCAAAGTTTCCAATTAATATTTTGTAACTCAATCTTTTCAGATTAGCTTTAATACAGTCATTGGCATAATAAACATTTAGGTATTCCTTTCATGACTTTACTGTTGACTTATTGCCTTAAGGAAAAATATAAAAGACGATTTATTTGCGAGTTTAGTAAAATATACTGTAATCCCATTTATACATTACCTAAAAGCATGAAACGTATTGTTTTTTATTATATTTAAATAATAAAAAGCTCATAAGGATCTTAAAGTTCAAAATTATCATATTCAGGATTGAACATAACAATGTTGAAATACAAAAAATAACAACGTGGGAAACAATTGAACCAACGTCAAAATCAGAAAAACCTTGAGTCCTACACAAAACCCAAGCAAAAGTTATTGACATAACTAAGCCTCAATGAATCATACATACATGTGCAAGCCTTAAGAACCAATTAGAACTATTTACATCGCCCTGTTTCGGTCAACTGCTAAGTAAATAGGTAAATAAACGTAACTTACGCCCACAACTCGTTATGAATGAAGCACTTGCCAGCCCATTCAATTCTTTAGTTCATTAATAGATTTGAAATACTATTGCCTTTTCTTCTAAAGTTTCTAGTTCTTTAACGTGCTATATCTGTGAAATCTGTATCTAAACTTCAAAATTGTTGTGCCCTTGAACTTCGTCATAAAATTCTGTTTTGACTAGACAACACAAAAACTTAAAAAAAAATCAATCGATCCAACGAAAATGAATTGAGAATTTCCTTATTCATTCACATGGAATGTGAAAAAAATCTCTATAAATCTCATTTTAACCTAAAATCACATTTTATTAATCATATGTGTGATCTAAGAGCGAGGTCATTGTGCGCAAACGCAGAGATGTACGAACACAAGAGGACGCAGGATATTTCGCTATATAAAATCACACGGGCGACCCCTTGTGACCACAGTATCGAACGGGGATCGGAAGGACACAGACATGAAGCTGGTGAGTCCTTGGATATTTTAGTTTCGTGCCAGTGCTTGTGAAAATAAATAAAATATTAAATAAAAATTTAAATCAGTGAAAAATATTCAAAAATATTTATTTGGTATATGCATTTTGTTCTCGCCTGTACGTCCGGGCTGTAATTGTATTAAATATTTATTTAGTAAGTTATATTTTATTCTTAAGACGTGCATTATTTTATTTTTTTGGAAATTAAAACTAATTTTTTTTATTAAATAAATTAAACAAAACATGTAGGTATTTGCAAAGCCAAAACATTAATAATTTTTAATTAAACTCGTAGTAAAATATTTTATTTCATTGCAAATTAAATTGCTTTTAATAAAACTTTATTGAGAGCCGTCTCTGGATAACCGCTAATTTAAAGTTAATTTTCTATGAAATCGCGTTTTACACGATAAATCTCCACTTATGTAGCTTACATTTTAGAGTTTCTATTAATCTAATATTAAGAATCAAATTAATTAAAACTGAAATATAGCCTAAATGAATCTAGCGTAGCGGTAAATCACTGTTTTAAAACAAAATAGTAATAAATCTCTCTCTTAATTGGACTGTCAATAGTTTAAACTTTCATGCAGATGCATAAAACGATAAGAAATCGAGTAATTAAAACTCATAACAGCGAAAATATTATAATTACCACTTCTTATCACAGTCTAAAATCTAACTGCAGTACAAAGTCAATGAAACCTACCAAAATGAAAACCCCAAAAAACTTAATAACCTCATAAGCTAGCTAATTTACATTACTCTCAAACAATTAAATAAGAAACATTTATTTACATGTATTTATAAAAAATAATACCTAGCTTGTGAGCTTTATAATTCATATAGTATCCCAAAGCGACGTACGCTTGCCTAGAAGAAATCTATTCACTCATGACTTAAAAACGCCCAGATTATACCAAAGGGAACACAGACTCCGTCAGAGAATTCCATTTCTTAGATGCTCACAATGAAAGTATTCCCAAAATCTATGTAGACTGAAACTTACTAAAAATATTTCTCCCACAGCTACTAATTTTCGCCGCCATCTTGGCATTCTCACTGGCCGAAGAGGATAACAAGCCAGAAGCTTTAGACGACTCTCAAGCCGAGGCTTCAGTAAACGTCGAGCTTATGAAAGAAGGAGCTGACTTGAACGCCGCCGCGAGTACATACAACTCATACGTACCACCGAGCCAAAGACCTCCTCACAACTGGAACGTGGCCAACAATGTTCCTCCTCAGACTTGGCAGCCACCTAAGCCTATCCAGCCAGTACAGATAGGTGTCCCCGCTGGAGTACAGAGCGACTACTATGATCCCCATCAGAATCAACACTGGCCCACTCCGGTGTATCACCCTCCTACCACCACCCCTTCAGTGGCGGTGATCAAGGATGAGCGGTATTATGGCGAAAATGGACACTACAGATTCGAGTAAGTAGAATGTTAAATAGTAATTTACGGATAGGTATCTTTGAAACTTGGGTGCCCTTTTTTCCAATGCATGAGGAGTGCGTCAATAAATGCCCACGTTCGTTAATAAAATCTGTTGTAGACCTCCCCAATATCCACTAAAGATGTTTAAACTAAACCATCCGAAGTTTTTTTAAATGAAATATCTATTGAGTACTTAACAAATTAATACTTCTATTTGAGTGTTGCAAATCGAAGTGTAACACTAAAATTGCTCTTTACATAATTAATTCTGTAAAGTAAACGTTTAAAACCACCCGTACGATACTAAAGACGATTCACACTTTAATTCACGCCTTTTCGTAACTAAATGTACGATTTGCGAATGCGACGGCTGTAATCTGGATAAAACACGAGTAAAGTTATAGCTGTATTAAAGCTTTACAAACTTAGGTACATATTGAGCCTACACACACTTTACTGCCTATTTGCATAATCGAGTATTCCACACGGTCTTAAGTAAATAATAGAATCACTTTATATATTCTTACATTTGTAGACAGAACTTAGTAACGTTTTTCACTTCATGGGTTCTCACGACCTCATAAACTCTTCAGTACTGTATCCGTTATTTATTCTAAAAACATTCACAAGAAGCATAAAACGAGTCCATTGTCCTTGACAGTCAGAACTCGGTTCAAAATCCAAATGTTATGTAAAAATTATCTGTTTTGATGACACAGTCCCTAACGGTCAACCAACGGGTACAGGTTTCATAAAAAATCGCAGGTCATCTTTACCCATAACTGTTCGATCTGCAGACCTCGAAAAGGGTCCTAATTGTGTGTAAAACTTGGGACCCCATAATAACTGTTTGGTCATCGTCATCAACAGGTAAAGATCGCCGAATATTTTTTGCAACTTTACCGTTTTCCCATTGAACAAAATTTATTGGTCCATAATTTTTATGATGTGTTTGCCGTATTGGAATTTAATTTAAATAGCGTTTCCGTAAACAGAATGCTTTTCTAATATTCTAGAAATCTTGAATTAATGAGGAATATATTAACGGTGCAACCTATTGATCTACTAATGTCGATACGGTTCCTCTATTGTTGTGTAGATAGACGCCTTATATGGCAATTTAGGTACAGGCTCAAACGGATGATATAAGTAGGGTTGATAAAAAACTGCTAAGCACATCCCGCGGTGATGGCAATCTTTATAGTGTGGCAGGCCTTGAAAAAACTAACACACAGAACATAAAGGCACATATCTCACACATGAACTTCGTACATGATATAGTACTTTATAGGTACCGCCTGTATTCTTTGTCGGAAATCACCAAAGTTCTGATCATTATAATCGTATTATCAGATATTTGTGGTGGTTTATGAAGACATTTTCCCCATTGAATACGTACTCACAAAATAATGTGTGTGTTGTTTTCTGACAAACTCAAATAAGAAATATCTGGCACATACCGAATTAGGAGGAAAATTATAAAAATATTGTATTCGGCATTCAAAAGACACAGTTAAGGGAAAATTACAGTAAAGATCATGAAGTATGTTACGAAATCCTCATCGCTCCTTACTTGTGTTTACTCGTGTCAAATTTCTCTCACCTAGGCAGACTAGCCCAAACCTCTTTTAAATGAATCTTCTTTCTCCAGGTACAAAATCGCTGACGGCACATGGGTAGGAGAAGAAGGTTACTACACGGATCCCAAGCAGACCGAAGAGAGCTTGGTGAAGAAGGGCTGGTACTCATACGTGGGCGCTGATAAAAAGACCTACACCGTGAGCTGGTGGGCTGACCACACCGGATACCATGCGTTTGGTGACCATCTGCCTACTCCTCCCCCGGAATATCAGGCGTAAGTATATTGACTATTTTTTAGTTAGACTGCATGTATTAAAGCGGGCCTTAGCAGGCCTTAGCCTTAACACTTGTCTGCATAAGTAAATTCTTTTTTTTTGTGATTAGAAATACATAGATTATTTTTATAGTCAATGCAATACAGCAGATGGCCGAATTCTCCATCCAAACTACTGAATATTGAGAATGCTTTTTATTGGCATTTCTACTCTAACAAAGATAAACGAATAATATAAATGAGCTCATTAACAAGTATTAAAAGAAAACAACAGCATATACTTACCAATGCAATACGAAAGCTATTATTCTATTAAACATTATTTTTCTCCTAATCGAAATTCTAGATTTACTATGAAAGCCGTGGCCTCGCGGTTTGTTGTTCCCCTATTTTCCTGAACAGGGAGGCGTGTTGTTGAGTGAATTATTGCCTCAAGTTATTTGTCATAGCCGTAACGAATGGCGACAAATAAAAACAACATAAAACAAACATAAGTTTTGGAAAATTCCTCGTAAAAATGAAAGTGATTTGTGACGTTCAGATGACCGTTATTATTTTTTCTATAAAAATAAGAAGCGTGACTCACTCAATTGTGTTAATTTTACGACTATATCAGTCTGCTACTGGAACCAGTTTAAATTTAAAATGTATTCAGTAATCTAGTCCATAGACATAAATATTTAAAAATCTATGCTATTGAGCTGGTTTTCGTACCGTTACAAACTCAGCTTTTGGTATTTAATATTTACAAACAAATAAGGAACTCGATCCGTAAACACAAAACTGCACCTTAGAAAGTTTTCTTGATAACATTGTAAAAATGAAATGATAGAATCTCTGCTACTAACGATATAATACAACAGTCATACATCCAGTCACAACAACGTGTAAACGAATCAATGAAACAAAAAAATATCGTATATTTAATTGTGTAAAGTCTTGTATCATTATGCACCGCTAAACAATACCACTGCAATGACATATCTCAATTACAAAGTAATGTACAACACGATATAAACACCAACACCCATTTAAAACAACGAAATGAAAATGGCAAATATACAGTTAGAAGACCAAATAACAAATGACATGACACTAAACAGAGTTAGTTAAGAGCTTCAACTGTCCGCCCGCTTGTCACATCAAATCTAGGATTAGCATATAACATAATAGATGGTGGGTCAGAGATGTTAAATAGCTGTTTAAAATGTAGCATCAATCAAGTTGGAAGAATTAATATACAGTGCCATATTGGTTAAATGTTCAAGAATAGAAGAGATTATAATGGAAAGAACATAATTTAATATTAATGGCATACGATATCTGTAATTACATTAATAACAGTAAAATATCTACTTGAACACTCATTCAAGATTACGCACCAAATGCAAAAGTAAGAAGGCAACATTAGGATGACGGAATACCAATATGTGCATCTGCTTCTAATCCATTATAAAAATAAACACAATTGACTCCACTGCAACAAGTCACCGATGAAATGAATTGAATGTTCTAGAAAAGAAAAAAAAAAATAACGGCTGCTTCAGCGCTTCTCTTTTGTTTTTTTCCAATATCGATTAATTTCTGCTCTAATTGGCACGTCAGTAGCAACTACTACATTGTGTAGAAGCTTATCAGACAGAATAGAGGTAGGGTTAGCAAGACTTGAAACTATTTCTTAGACTGTACCTATTTTCAAACAAGAACTTAACATTGTTGAAGCTAAAAAAACTATGCTTGCTAAAAAAATAATGCAATAACTTACAATATAGAAGCGACACCAAATGGGAAATAGATTATTATAACTGATGTTACGGTAAATAAAAATCAGGCAAGTGAATAACTATTGGCACACAGATTTTTATGGGACATTTATGTTATCTTGGCCATAAAAACGACGTTTTCGTCGCTTTATATCTAAGGCACTGGTGGATGACATAATCGTTCAACCTCAAGATGTCCGATTTGGTATTTGCTGCGTTTAACTTAAGTTTTAAGTTGTCAGAGAACCACTTTAGGTCAATATTAAGATAACTTAATGTTTTTTTTTGTTAAAGTTATGTTTTGAAAATCTAAAAAACGTGTTTGCTAAAACTTAAGTCAAATTTTATTGTTACAGTGCCATCAGTGGTAACAAGCCTCAATACGACGAGCTCCCGAGCCAGACTCCTGCACCGGTCCACTACCCAACTCAGACTCCTGCACCGGTCCACTACCCAACTCAGACCCCTGCACCGGTCCACTACCCAACTCTCCCACCGGCCTACCAGCCAACATACACTCCCGAACCGATCTACTACCCAACTAAGGCACCCGTGGCGCCCCCCGTATACAATCCTCCCCAGCTGCCATATCCCCAGTACCCTCCTCAACACCAGCACTACCCTCCTCAACAGAACTACTACCGCCAACAACGAACCAACAACGTTTAAACTCATAAATAGGTAGTCCTAAAACCTGTGGTATATTTATAATGCAAACGACGACCGTAGAGATTATTTATGTATTAATTGTGACAATTGCTGTCTTCTGTACATTAAAACGTCTCGTCTTAAATATTTTATCATCATTGGTTGAAAGTACTGAGATAAAAGATCTGAAGAACAACTTTGTTGGGCTCATAATCGTATTAAAATAATGCCATCATGAGACCAAATCTGTTGCGCAGTAACCGTAAAAAGTAATGTCCCCAAAAGTATCTCACTGTATTTTTGTTTGCATATATCTTATTTCACTAATTATATCGATGAATTTTAATGTACAGAGACGCTAGCTCTATAGGTATACGAATAATATTACCTCTGAACGATTTTAGTGATGTAAATCGATTCGATCGATGGAAGTCAGTGATCGTAGTCACGATTATGAATTGTGAATTCGATCACTGATAGAGGTATGACAGGTTTTGTGTTAGTATTGTATGTTCAAAGCCAGTGATATGTGATGTATTGGTAATCAATAAATAAGTTTTGTATATAATTTGTTGTTTCATTTTAAATGCGATCCTGATGCTTATTTGGACTTGATGTGGGTACAATGTAATCAATTTGTACTAAAACGATATGACTAATCAATACTTCTGAAGTTTGAAAGACACCTTTGCTGACTTATATAGTTCTCACGAGTACACTGACATTTAAACAATTGTCACATCACATCACATCATCAGCCTTTTAATGTTCCCACTGCTGGGAAACAGGCCTCCTCTCTGTGAGAGGGAAAACAATTGTAATGCATTTTATTTCAAAGTAATAACAGTACCTGCCTATATAATCTGCCATGCTACGAAAGCAAACAAAAATATAATGAAATAAAGACAACATTTTTGAAAAGCGGGCCAAAACAACATTGAAAAGCGGGCCAAGAGGCTCAAGAGGCTCATCGGCAATGAGCTTGACCAGCGCCTCGAACATCGTCGCCGAGTTGCCAGCTTGTCTGTTTTTTATTGGTTACATTTCGGGGATTGTGCGATGAAATTGTACGATATTCCACCTAGCCCGTTTCATCTTCGGACTACCAGATGTACGGCGATGCGCCATTGATACATGGTAGATATTCCACCCATACGCACAAAACGTTTTGAGAACACTTTTATTATACATACAGCTAAGCAGTGCAATTCCCTGCCGGTGTCTGTGTTTCCCTACAGCTACAATCTGGGGGTCTTTAAGTCAAGTGTGAATAGGTTATTTCTAGACAAGCGTGTTTCACCGTCGACCACATCATCGTTTACAATCAGGTGATATAGTGGTCAACCGCGAGCCTATACGAACGCGGGACTATAAAAAAATATATCTTGAACAGTAATATAAGTCCCTAATTGGGAACTTCAAGTCAACAAAAATAAAAATAAAGCAAGGCAAGAAGCGATAAAATTTAATAAAAATATAATAAAAACGAAAGAAAACAAATAAGCACTTCTGATACTCTGAAAAGATTCTCAAAACAAAAGTCACATGACAATATTAATGAGATATAAAAAATAACTAACCCATTTTAAACGTACAGAGCTGGTAATTTAACCGCGGTAGGTTTAAAACAAAATTCTTCAGAACCGGTTTTATGGGCCATTGACTCGACTTTGACCATTACAAAACTTGCATCACTTTACGACACGCGAATTTGGGATGACCGCATAAAAACCTTCAATTTATCGCGCAATTTATCGAACGCTGTCTCCCCGTATCCGCCTCGGGGTTTTTTGATCCCTTTTAATTAATTAAACTCCATGATTCATTTGGTATTTTTTTCTTTCTTCTTTTTGAAACACTTTGTGTCCCTAGTCAATCGTTTTTACTTCGTCGACGTTAGGGTTACATACACAATGCATTCATTCATCCATTGTTCAATCTGTTATAAATGCACTCTATGCGTATGACATAATACTAGATTATAGCTTCTCAATTGCAAACATAGAATTCATCAAAAATCAAAATGACAGTTCAGTTGCAACGAAAATCTCATTCTGCATTCACGTTTCTATACCGCAACAGACGATTTCTAAGGTAATTGACTCAAGCAAGTACAGTTATAAAAACTTTAGAGACACGGGTATTGAACACACCCCAATACTGCTTATGTAAATTATCCTTTGTTCACACTTCCAAGCATATGTCGTTCAATGGTATATTTTACTTTAAAGCCTTAATTGCAAGCCGAGTCGATGCAGTATCGGATACCTGATAAAAACAACAACGAAGCAAAAAGCGTGAATCAAAGAAGAGAAACGTTGTCTAAACGATCTCTTTCACGAATGCCTGGACACATCTCGCGTGCGTATAAATATATGCGGAATTCATTTTCATTACCAGTCTATTTTCCACAAGTGTTATAGTGTGACGTGAAAATTGTTATCAAAAATATTCACAGCTTCAAGAAAAATGAAGCTGGTAAGTGGAAAGTGTTTGTGTTGTTCAGTGAACATGGATTTTTTATTAGGATGGTAACAAACCGTAAGTTGGTGCTCAAATTAACATATCATATTATTTTTCAGATACCACTGATAATTTTGACGATAAGTTTAGCAGTGGATAATAAAGCTCATGAACATTTTACCTTTCCACCACAATTTCAATCTGGAATGTTTACATCAGAGAAAAATCCTTACTTGCCCCCAGAGGCTCACACCCCTCTCCCATATTTTCAAATGAGTATGAATAATATAAACAAATTACCATTTCCATATCTTCCACCGACCGCTACTAAGGCGCCGTTCGGGTACCCTGCACCCTTTCCTTTGATGCTATCATCAACACTAAAATCCCCGCTCAAAATCGAAGAAGATAATGATGATGACGATGATGAAAAACCAACAACATCAGTTACACAATACTTACGTAAGAATATATTTAATCAAAATAATCACACTCATAGAATGGAGAACCATATGGTAGAAAGAAGAGAATTAAGACCAATTCCAAAGAGTTTTCAAAACGCTATGGATAGAATAGATGCGAAAATGCCGTTTCAATTCAACACTAGCCCTGATCCTACGCCACAGAGTATGCAAACAGTGACACCTCGTAGTATAAGCATAATGGACATTCAACGAGAACACAATATGGATCAGATGAAAGCAGCAAGTTTTCCAGGAGTTCAATATGTACCACAACCTGGTGTTTACATATCTTCTACAACAGAAACCTCAATTCCCATTCTGCGTTTATCAAATGAAATGGATTTAGATGGAAGCTTTAGTTACGAGTAAGTAGGACATTAACATTCATTAGTTCCACGATACATACATTATAGGTAATTTCTACAGTACTAATCACATCCTATTTTAGGGCTTTAGGAGCAGATCAGACCCATTATGTGCAACATAGTCGCATGGAGAATGCGGGTACTGGTAAAGATGAACAGGTCGTAGAAGGATCATACTCTTATGTTGGAGATAACGGAAAGACATACACGGTCAACTATATTGCAGATGCGAATGGTTTTAGAGCAAGCGGTGACCACCTACCCGTCGCGCCACCTGTTCCAGAAATTATTCAGAGGTTTGTACTACAAGCATAATATTTTGTTAACTCTAAGAATTAGTAAAGCTTTTACATGGAATCAGTAATTCCAAAAGTTCATAAGAAAATATTTTATTTCTAGAGCAATTCAGTACAACTTAGCCGAAGAATCCAAAAAGCCACCGCATTTGAAATCGTGGAGTATAGAACAGCAAGAAAACGAATTAAGCGAAAGCGAAAAACGTCATCAGTTTGCTGTCGCACCGCCGCGGCTCAGTAGTTTATTTACAGGGAAAACTCCTGAATCATTCTCGCATAGTTTTTCACAACCGCCCCACACTCAAAATAATTTAGTAGCCGCAGCTAGTTCACAAAGTCCGGTTCAAGCGGCCATAGACTTCGCTGATCAAATGCAAACAAAACAAAACAGTGGAACAATTTCCCCACAAATAACTTTTCTGGCTTCACAGGGTGCTCACGTTCCGTCTGTGAACGCACCTCAACAACAACCATTAAATAGAATTTTCACAACTGAGAAATCTACGATGCCTCAGTTAGTAAATTACGAAGCAAACATGAAAGAGTCCGATCAAGAAAATAATAAAGCATTGTGGAGATGGCAGTATGGCATTAACGCTAATGGTAATCAAAATATGGAGAAAAACTTAATCTCAAGATCATCCGGTGCAGATGACGTAGTGATAAACTTTAGTGACATGAATTCAGAACAGTATACCAAAATGATAAAGGAACAAATGGAAACCCCTGAGAAAGAAAATCTTAAAACGTTGCACCAAGATATAACCCCTTTCATTAAAGAGCCTGATTATTATGTTGATTACAAATCGAATTCAGATATATCAAAACCTCATGTAAACTTTAATGATAATCAGTACTCGACAGAAAGGATGCTGCCTGTAACTGCAGCAAGTGCCACCAGCCAGCTTTTTACCAATAAAAATCAATATGATTCAACCAAAAACAACGTACAAAACAATAATGAATACACTAGACAGTTTCAAAACGAAGGTAGCCAAACTTCACGGCCAAAACTAATAACACAGCAACAATTTGTTCCTCAAAGTCAAATCGTAACTCAAACTTACAATTATGATGACGACAATTTCGAATCGAGAAGAACTAAAATATTAAACTCGGACACATCAAATTTTAACGATTATTTGCACGTTTTGCCTTTAAGTTACGAAAAGTATCTTCAGTATAATGCCAAACCAGAAAAGAAAATATCTAAAACCGAACAAAAAATAACTGTTACACCAGAAACACCTTCCCCAGAAACCCCCACTTTAAAAGCACCGACATCGACCACTAAAAAGCCAGACTTAACTACCATGAGCAACGTCAGCAGTAGTAAATTGAAATTCTCTGATTTTATTGTGCCTGATAATAAAGAGGATTTCAAACCACTCTTTACATTTACTGAGCCGGAGCCTGAACCAACTACTACAACAACGGAAGCAAGCATCGAAAATGCATTTGAAGAAAATATTTTCTTAAAGAATCTATTTAGGAACAATAAAAATGAACATGAAGTTAATAACCACTTAAGAGAAGAAAATTATAATAAAATGAACATTCACACTAAGCAAGTTGCAACCAAAACCGAAAAACAACCAAAATTCATACAATACCTGACCAAATCTCACAATGAGAACAAAGGAACAAGAAAGAAGCGGGTAGACATTTCTGACATACTCAATTACATATCCAGAAATCAGTTTGAGTCTAGTAGATTAAAATTGACACCCAACAACAACTTTAAACAAAATAATGAATTACGTTATTATACACCAGAACAGGTTGAAGATATGATAGAAGACAATCAGAACCGAAATCAGCGCACACTACAGCAACAAGCAGAGTTACGTGGAGTTATCAAAAATTATAAAGTTTTACATCGAAACAATAACTTCGCAAACGTAGAGCAAGATGACTTTGATGGATTGAGAAAAAACTTAAGTCCTCCACACTTAAAATCTTTGCCCTCTTTAGGGCGAGCAGGCCCTTCAACGAAAAGTTACTTGCCGCCAACTTACTCGTAAACAACAAAATTCTGTGATTAGTATGTAGGTGTTTTCGTAATATTAATGTTTGTTTTGTAAATAACCATTTCGTGCATTTATTAGGGATAGTATTTGAAATAAATGTTACATAAAATTTAAAACGAGTATTTGTTTATCTTTCACTCTTTCTCCAAAAAATACGTATTTGCAAACACAATCAACATTGTTTTGCAGGAGACAATATTCTTTCATCCTCTTGATTAATTCACGTTCACATATTACAGATATTTTTGAATTCAGTTTGATGTGAACCAAAAAATATAACAAATGCTTCTTTGAACCCAAAGTGAAACTGGTGTGAACTCAGGGTTATAATTTGATAATGGAACATAGTTTTGGTTTACGTCCAGTAAGCTCCATAGCCCAGTTGGTAATTGGACGATGGAAACATGCAATTTTCCCCATAGACCAATTGGTCAAATTTCAATTGGTCTACGGAGCACCGACGGATTAAGCTTTGTTTTTCTTACCAAATCTCAAGATATTCGACTAAGTACCACTAGTTAGAAATTAACAGAAGATCATGGCGCTGAAAGCATAAGTAAAGATCGCGTGTGCATCTTAGATGCATCATCTCGCCGTCCGTACTGAAAGCGTAACGAGAGAAAACTTTCTAAGAATTATTAGATCCATTATCTCCTAATCGATGTTAAGAATGAGGATAAATCTTTTAGTGCGACAATTAAAACAGACATTTACGTTGACATTATGTTAAATGCTGACGAGACTGACATTCTTTTCTAGAATTTTCTTTTGTATGCAATGACTTTATTAGACATTGCGCACATGAGAAACAACACAGTTTGGTCAGTCTGCGAACAATTGTAAGTAAGTATTGATATTGATGCTATGACGAATATTTGGACCATATTAGTCAAGAGGAAGCGTGAAGATATCGTAAGACCTTCATGACTAAACGATTCTATAACTTAAGGTATTTCCCATCTTACAACCTTCGAAATGCTCCAAATATGTAAACAGATTCTTTTTAAACATCCGAGTAGTTATTCTAAACAACGTTAATGTTTTAACATCTTTTGAGAATATATTTTAGTGTTGCCCACACGTAAATATGCAGTTAATTACTTTCCTTTCAATCTTTTTTTACATACATTTTAATATCATCTAAAGCATGTACGCACAGATATTGGGTATACATTGTGTCAGCAAAATTACGTAAGAATATTGCGAAAAATATTTCCTGTCGGCTCGTCTAGAATACAATAAAATTCCAATAACGTTACTTTTCGGCTATGTGGATATCTGATTACGAAATGCGAAGAAAAACGTCGAAGCATCCAAATACGGTTACTATAATGTTCAGCAGTTATTTTTCAACAAATTGCGGAAAATAAGGAAGACTGTTTCGTCTTAAATCGTCAAAGCCATCAAATTTATTTTCTTGACGTTGTTGATTTTTGATAAAATGCTATTTTACGTAAGTAACACACGGGTTGATCTTCAATGTTAAGAAACGCTTGCTGGAGTCGCTCTGTGGATGGGTGGGTGGCCATCAGATCTTCAACAGTCGTTACGGGATGACTCAAGAAAAGAAAATTTAATTCAGTAACTACAATTATAAGCAGTCGCTTCATGTAAAATATTCAGCTGACTCTAGGCAGAGGGCGCTATCTAAAGAAAGACAACGAAGAAGTAAGTACATTTTATAACAGGGAAATAATGGGCCTATCTAAATTAACTTTAATCCCAATGTTTTTTTTAGCTTCAAATTCTTAATGTTTCCAGACTACGTTATCTTCTGGACAGTATTTAAAAAAAATACAACATTGCTTAATGTAAAAAATGAAAGTCCCTGGACAACAGTAGTCTATATTGTGTGGCGGAAACCTATTAAAAACCCTATTAAGTTGTCTTCCAAAACCCATTCTGTTTCATTGTTGTTGAAAGCTTTGAGGGAGCAAAATATATACTAAAGCAATCCAATTCGTGTGTCTAGCTAAGTTTGTGGAGCGTTATTAATTTATCGAGGTAACTTTGATAGATAGGTATTTAGTTTCACCACAGTTTAGAATATTATTTTTGTATAAAGTATTTGATTGGATAGTCAATGGGGCCATTTGCTTACTGACTAATTAATAATGATGAGAATAGCTCGTTTTCACACTTAAGTTTGAGAAGACGATTAATAGTTCATTGTTACCCAAAAAAAAAAGGAAGTCTTTAAGCCGTGGTAAACTCTGTGCTTTTCATTACGAATACAAGGAAAGTAAAAATAAAAACATGAAATAGCTAAAGAAAAAATAATGAAGATCGGATTGCCGCTTTCCCGCCTATTTCGTCCTTATTTTCTGTGGCCGACCAGATATTAAGCCATTATTTTTCATTTTCGTTATTGAAAAAATGGTAAATATTTTGCCCATATCTATGTTATTTTAATTAATTTCATTACATTAAAGTCATTTAAAAATATATATTCTTTAATTAATACTTAACTTTACACATTACACTTACACTTTTTACATTGCGCTGTATAGAAAGTCGGAACATGGTTCAATAGAAATGTGTAAATAGAAATAGTTTTTCTTATCATTAGCTTATATATATCGGCAGCTTTCAGTTTAAAAAGATTCTCCCTAGGGCTGAAAAGTATTACTTTCAACACGCTCCTCAGGCAACTTCAGACCTACTCTCTGAGTAGGAAAAGGATTTTTTACTTTTAATTCTTCTCAATATCCTCTAGATCGACCTCCTTACGTTCCTTGATTTTATAGTTACATCTTATTTTCTTAAAGCTACGTAATTAATTATGTAGTTATATTCCAGAGCGAACTGCCTTCAATAACAAGTTAAATAAAATATTGTCCAAATCATTACGTCTCACGAATCTTTCGCTCAAAGACAATTGATTCTGAATTCAAATGCAAAATTAATCTTAACAATTGCCTACATAAACCCGATGCGCAAGGTTGAATAAAGAAAAAGAAACAAAAGACAGTCTCTAATACACCAGCTGTACTCTTGAAATCCGCAAACGAGCGAAACTTCTTATTGTGATTCAAATTACGAAGCTTTGCTTTTATTTCAAACTTAATTAAACAAAAATCTGCCTCCTCATTAAACATTCGGCTTGGTGTAAAATCCTGGAACTTCACGTTATTTTATTTTCAGAAGCTAATTTAGTCAAATACATACTTTATTTTCTGCTTCAGAACGTTGCTTTTCAAATAAAAAGTCGCTTTTTGGCATTGTTTTTTTTTCGATACAGTGTAAAGTAGAGTACAGAACACCAAAACCTTTTTATTTGCTTTTAATTCTCTCATGTTGTCTTTGAATTTTAATGAGTGCGTTATTTATGAAAATCGTTTGTTTCAGATCAATATATAAGATAAACAAGCCGAAATTAATTAAAGTAAACAAAAGCAGAATAAACTAGTACTTAATGTTTACAATGGGAATAATTCTGTAAATATCACCTTCTGACCCCATTAAAGTATTCATTGTATTCAACTTTACGAAATTGTATGATTTAAAACATAAAAATAAAATAAACAGAATAAACAAGCATACATACATTAAGATAAATAAAATACACATTTCTGAAGACTTATTGAGCACAACAAATAAATCAAGTATTTAGGCTACAATAGAGTTTCACAAATACAGAGTTTCGAATTATTTAATGAGAAATCGAAGGCTAGTGCAAAAAAGTACTTAAATGTAGTTCTTTGAAAATAAACTTTAGAAACTCCAGAATCTGACAAAGTAGCCTAGACATATAAACATACAGACTTTAAGATAGTCCCTTTCCTCAAATATAACCTTATATCTACGGTAGGTACTAGAAAGCAGCCAAGACATACAGACATTCATATACCTAGAACCTAATAGTGGCAACCCCCTTTAATAATATCAGAGGCATCGACTGCATCTGCACAAATGAACATGTCAGATGGCGTTATTTTAAGCTCTTTACCACCCTTTCAATTAGCAGAACTGGCAGATACGAAAACCTTTTAGGATTATTAATCAACATTGCATGAGTATGTGCTAAAGGACGTGTCTTTTTAATATATATGGTTCCTACCATATAAATTAAAAAGACACGTCCATTACAGCAAATAATGACGGACAGGTAATTGATTTCATTTTGAGATGTCTATACAATACTGAACTTTTATCTTTATCCCAACAAAGTCCTAAACATTAGGTATGTTTGAATTTCACTTTGTAAAATGAAGTGAAGTATTCATCATCATCATTTCAGCCGAAAGACGTCCATTGCTGAACAAAGGCCTCCCTTAAATGTCGCCCCAATGACCAGTCCAGTGCGTCTCGCATCCAGCAGATCCCCGCAGCCTTCACCAGGTTATCACTCCAACTAGAGGGTGGCTGCGAGCAATGTGCCACTTACGCTTGGCAATTCCTTGGGCTATGTCGATAACCTTGGTTCTCAAGCGGATGAACTCCGAGCATATCCCTCTCCATTGTCTTTGGGTGACTTTAAGCCTTCTGATGAGGCCCATTTGTTTTGTTTTGAGACACTGCGGTATGTTGGTAGAGAAGATACCGCGCAACATCCTGAAGTGAGTGTAAGTGAAATATTAGCTATAACTATTGAGATAATCTTATTAGCTATAAGTTTCGGATTGACCACGTGTAAGATTTTTGATAGCGCATATCAATTCATGGTATTTACAAGGCAGATGTGAGTGGAAATGCCGCGAGGGCGACTCTACTAAAAGGACAGTCTCGGATCTCATTGGTGAAGTTCTTCAGAAAGGCTTCATGCGTAGAACTCATAACCGACGTACATGTATGACCAGATGTAAGAACGTAAAAGAAGCAAATAGAGTATGTAAGAATCGTAGCAAGTGGCTTTCTGTAGTTTCTGCCTACACTCATACCACATTTACAGCCGATGTTATCTTTCACGGTAAGTATCACTACCACCAGTCTTATAAATAAATACCATTGGAGCTGCTCCTAAGATGTGAAAAATTCCTCAAGGCGGAGAGACTGTAGTGTTATCCTTAAATCAAATTCAGTCAATCCCGTCTGTGCTACAGCTATAATTGTCATACATATAGGAGCTGTAGACTCCACAGTATATAGTACACACAGTAACTTATATAAATAAAGGCTAGCAAACAGTGCAGACATACAATCGGTGCACAATACGCGCGTCTGATTGCGTCGCGCCAGACTACGCAAATTACATCGTATATTGTAGCAAACCTTGTTTGTATGATACCGTCTTGTTCTAATCATGGACGGTAATGTTAGATTTTGCAGGCGGATGAATAAAGGAGGAGTTTCAGAGCTAATATTTGGGAATTTCTTGGCAGTACTGTTTGTCACTGACCCATGGTTTCTGATCTTCCTCACAAGCTCAACTATTCAAAACATACACATGTTTTTTCCAACTTTTCCTTGTGAAGAATGTATCAACTGATAACATTTTTTGATTCTTCTGCCAAAGAATCAAGTCAAGTCAAATGTATTTATTTCAACTAGGCCATTAAGCGGCGCTTTTGAACGACAACATTTAAAATTTACACGTAATAAAAATTGATTCTACCGTGCATTCGGAAAAGTAGCTTGTTATGGAGTCTTAACGCACAAGAACCTCCATACTTACTCTTAAAATATGTTTTTTACAATATTTACATAAGTACATACATTAATAAATTCATATACGTGAGGACGATGCACCCAGCACTACTATACTACATACATATAATTTTGTAAATTACAATATTTCAGAATAATTAGGTACTTATATTATATTAGAGTATGAATAGGTAATTATCTAACTAAATCAAGAAATTTTCACAGCATAATTCACAGAAAGCAACGTCTTTCAGTATTGCACTACCTGCTATCAAAGTACCTGCTACCAAACACTGATAAGTGATTAATCGATCCATTAGTCAATAGTTATATTGGTCTAAACTATTTATTTTTTGCATTTATCACATAACAACACCATTAATAGGATCACAGAAGACCAAATACCTAACACCAAAAAACAAAACAAACCATCATAAAGTAACTTACGTACCGTAAACAAGATTTTATCAAAACCCACATCGATAAACACAGAATTCGAACCGCATTGAAAAGGACATCAAAGCTTAGACAAATAGATACAAGAACATACGGAAAATATGTAAATTTTAATGGTGAAGTATGCAAGATCAAAGTGGGAGGTACAGAAACCTACTGATTTTCGCTCAACATCGGTATTGCCTCGTTTTTTTCTCTCTTTCTTTGGATTGTAAAAGCCTTCTTCATTTCCACTGCTTTTAAAGTTGCGTTGCGATGTGGTGAGTATATTTCCGCATATTTGCGGCTGCATATTTACTTTTTATCATGATCATATGTTTGAAAATGATTATTTTACAAAACATGGAAAAAGTTATTAAAACAAGATTCTTCCAATATATTTATAATGAGATGTTTAAACTTTTATGAGAGTTAAACAATGTAGTCATATATATCATATTTAGTATCTGTACACAACGCTTTTATCACCGGAACACTTATTCTGTGCCGGAACCTGGCGTTGCTTTACCAAATAATATTATAGCAGCGTAATTTTTACCTTTAACTTACTCAGCGAAACACTTACACCCACAATCCCAATAATGAGTTTACTAAACACCAAAAACATACAAACCGACATATTAAAACGTACCACAATAACACTTATCCCAACTTTAAGTTCTCATAAAACCGTATCTTGGTATATAAACGGAAGGCACATAATAGTTTTAGGGATCATTATCCTTATAACAAGAATCTATTCCCGTTTATTGACTGTTAATCATTAAACCCATTAGGGGTTCCGTAGAGCAACGATCAAACTTTGCCTATAACCGTTATGGCCAACGTTGGCCAACAAAGGTTGTGTAATGTGGTTTTGTCGTGTCGAGGGATATTTTGAGAAGTTCACGCCATAATTTTGCCCTTTTCAACACTTTCGGTAAAGTTTCGATAAACAAGCCTGGGAAGTGTTCGAGAATTTTCAACGTTTTCAGTAATGAAAGTGAAACTTGTAACAAAGTTTTAGACTTAAGATTTATAAATGTAAGCACTTGAATAAGTACTTAATTTACCGTAATTAATCATGTAAAGACGTGAAAATTTGAACAATACAATGTGGTTTTGTGGGTATTTTCAGTGTAAATATTGCTCTATAAGAGGTATGGAATATTATAGACAATGCCGGCTAAGTCAAAACAACAGTAAAATTTAAAATATAAATTATAGGACAAGATGATATACCTAATTAAATAAGATAAAGATCTACATACAAATAACACTACACACGAACTTAAACTAAAAACCCTTCCAATCAAAGAGTATATTTGTAAAGAAGAAACAGGATTCAAAGATATAACTGCCACGAAAACAATTCAAGTAAGATGACAAACCAGTACCATTCAATTGCATTTGATTGGAGCACAAACGAAACCGATTTGAACAATCATTCTCAAGCTCAAAGGATTATTGACAGCTCCTTTATAAGACCATCATTTATTCACAGTATCATACCATCAAAACCCTATAAAGAATTTGCAGTCATCCTTTGATTATAATGCAACAAAGTTTCGAGCGATTTTCTTAGGTCCCTCTTCAAGATTCCAGTACAAGAAGGTATTTCTATTGTGGCAGATTCTATGGGACGGTTATAAGAAATTGCAACTCACGCTGCACACATCTGTTACAAATAAAGAAGCGTCACACAATGGAGCTTTTAATCTGCTTTTAGATATTATTTATATGTTTAGAAAGGGGTGACTACTTGTGATGACTAGAGAATAGAGAAATATGGAAGAAGCCTGTTGCGCCGACCCTGAATAAATTAGAACAAGGGCAAGAGATTGAAAAAAATTCTATTACATATATTAAGATCAGATTATTATATTGATCGTGGTCGCTCACAATGGGCCTCATCAGAAGGCTTAAAGTCACCAAAAGGGCAATGGATAGGACTATGCTCGAACTTTCCTTGCGTGATCGAGTCAGAAATAAAGATATCCGCAAGAAAACCAGGGCATCGACATAGCCCGAAGAATTGGCAAACTTAAGTGGCAGTGGGCAGGGCACATTGCTCGCAGAATGGGAGGTCGTTGGGGCTGAGAAGTTCTGGAGTGGCGACCGCGTACCAAAAGGCGCAACGTTGGAAGGCCTCCCTGTACATAGAGCGATGACTTGGTCAAAGCTGCGGGAGTCTGGTGGATGTGAGATGCACAGGACCGATGAGTGTGTCGACGCTTAGGGGAGACCTATGTCCAGCAGTGGACGTCTTTGGCTGAAATGATGATAATGAGATAATTATAAGGATCAGTTACTTAACACCAACACTATACACTTAGTTCACATTAAACGTTTTGACTTTCGAGTTTCATTGAGTTATTACACCTTTATTTAACCACCGCAAGCAGAAGAGAATGATATTTGAAAAATTAAACTGTAAAATATATATTTTTATTAAAAGATAATATTTAATTTTACTCTGCCAAAACTTTTCAATACATCGCCTCTCATTACTTGTGACAAACAGTCGAACAACATTGACAAATTCCCGAGACATGTCGACCATGTCGTGACTTTTCCCCTTCAGCCATCTTTGGGCCTTCCCGGGATTTACTGCTACAAACTTTACCAATATCGCTGGAATCAATTTACACGCGTTCTTTAAACAAATACGAGTCGATTGTGTTGATGCTTCGAAAATCCTATGGGCTTTGTTTCTTCTTGGATGGGTTATATTGAATTTAAGTTAGGTATTTTTTTTGTAAACAATTCTTGTGAGTATTTTTCCTTGCAAAAATAAAGAGCTAAATACCGTTTGGCATGATATTTTTTCTTCTGCTGAACAATACAATGTCAATTTTACATAAGATGTAATAACAGCCAATCCAAAACTAAAACAGCGATAACCCATGGGTATTGTCACCTTGAAAACACGCTAATTAATAGCGTATTCTAATGAATCGTCTAAATTACGAGGTACGAGGTAGTTTATAAAAGTAGTTGGGAATATTGAACTTGATAACGTCAGGAAAATTAATCCATGAAATTTAATCCATGACATATATATACCTATATATTGTTTTTTTTTAAATGTATATATGTATTTTGTTTATTGTGTGTATTGTTTTTTTTTTTATTTGAAGACATGTGACATCCAACAACCCGCACTGGGCCCGCGTGGTGGATTGCGGCCCATTCCCTCACACAGAGAGGAGGCCTGTGTCCCAGCAGTGGGAACATTAATAGGCTGATGATGTAATGATAATTTTTTTAACTCTCCTATTTTAATTTTATATTTGTTTTTTATTCCTTTCAAAGACATTCGACTTACACTGTAAATGATTTGCATGCCTGTAAGTGACTTGCTTACACAGGATCGTCTCTAGATGTTTATTTGCAATATTAATGTGTAATTGAGTCGTTGGTGTGCCTAGATAATAAATAAATAAATAAAACTAATACAATAACACGAGGCGGTAATACTTACTTGGAACAATATCTCACAAACCAATAAATTCCCTCAATACCTCTGTGCGGAGCAAGTCATATCGCTTCGTCTGAAAAAACTCTAAAACTGTCAAACCTCATTACCATAATATGATAACGCGAATCGTGACAAATATTATGAGACTTGTGATAACTACGACAAAAAATAATAACACAAAAAGGAATTTAATGTTTGATATTAGTTCCTGATTGACTATTGTTAAAATTATCTGATTGGACGGTCACACCAGTTTTATTGTTCTAGTTATCGCAGCCTCTATAAATCAAATTGATACTCGTAGTACAAGTGTATCACATATTAACATACCTAATGTCTGGACAATAAAAGAGACCATGACCTCAGAGTTAGAATCTTGTCAGAGATCACACTCCATAACTGTCGAAGCTACAGCTTATAACAAAGAACTTGCTGAAAAATATCCTCATTGAATCAATGAACCAGTTGCTCAAGAGCTCAGAGATTTTCACTAATAAGGCCCGAGGTGATGGTATCTTTTAAAACATCACGCGATCTCACGCACATGATAATGTAAGATGGATCACATACAATTACAGATATAACAAACAGAGCTAAAACAATAATTAACAAAACAACATAGCAAAACATCTAAACAAGTATGCTAAGTATCTTTTGTTTTTACCTCACAGGTAAAAAGTTGAAACATTGTGATACAAGGGTGGAAAGTAGGTTATTGTAAACGATCTGTCATTAACAAGCCCTAGCCGAAGGCGAGGGTTTTTAATGACACGAGTTTGCCATAACCTACACGCCCGTGTATCACACGATATTTTTCAATACAGTTGTGGGAAATAGTAAAAACAAGTCAAAGAATTAGATTTGTTAACTCACAAAAATATAAAATTTTCGCGCGTTTTTGCAACTGGACATATTTTTTTACAACGAAAACAGCCTACACAGCCTATTCGATTTTTGACAAATGTTGATGTGAAAATAATTAAATTGAAATGGTAATTAAATATATTAAACAACCATTTAAAAGTCTTTTGAGAATTAAATGCTAAAACGTACGGAATCATTCATTTTTCCTCGTATAAAATCTATCCCATTTTATTCTATGTATGAAAACTCTTTGCTACTAAACTTTTTAAATTGACTTATAAATTTAAAACTAAACTGCAAAACTAATGATCGAGCTCGTAAACAAAAGTCACGACCGCGTAACAGAAAGATGCCTATGCTTATGATTTAATTTTCGAATCATAATTATAGCCTCTGAAAGTACGCCATGTTTAACAACTGTATTGAAAAGCATTTTGCTAGCATTATGATTCGGACGAAACCTAAACTGTCTCCTTACAAAATGGAGCTAAAATCATGATAGCAAAACATCTATATACGTATGTATTAGTCAATAATCTTTTGTTTTTCCCTCA
Organism: Anorthoa munda; assembly: GCA_945859665.1. Taxonomy (NCBI): domain Eukaryota; kingdom Metazoa; phylum Arthropoda; class Insecta; order Lepidoptera; family Noctuidae; genus Anorthoa; species Anorthoa munda. The sequence goes on from OX243908.1 coordinate 17,296,584, forward strand.
CAGGTAAAGCTTTTAGGCAGCATAATGACTCAGACAAAACCTAAACCTAACCATGTCGCTATCTCCTAAGTATACATCGGTGGCCAAAAAACTGGTTGAGCCGCAAAAACTCGGAGCAAGATAAAATCTCTGAAGTCAACACCGACAGAGACAATGTAAATCAGAATAACTTATAGTTTGTACGAACTTGAACCTCAAAAGTCCAGATCGTGTGAAACCTTGTGTATTTGCACGGTTTAAGTGGTTTGTTACATGACTATAATATATTTTTACTCAGGATCTAAACCGCGTTAAGATAGATAGACCGCCTTTTCCGCACTTACACTCCCATTTGATCCGGTATGCCTGCAGGCTAGGAGGCCTGAGAGGGAATAGGCCGTAATCCACCACCCGGGCCCAGTGCGCGTCGGCGATGACATATGTCTTCGATTTTTTGGTTCTAAGACATGACGGTTTGCTCACGATGTTTTCCTTCACCGTTTTGAGAGCAGTGGTGATGAAATAATTTACACAAAGTTAAGCGACGCCTGGGTTCGAAACCACGACTTACAACTTGTAAGTCACGGCCGTTACCACTGGGCCACCATGACTGCTTTAAGCACGTGGCTAAATAATAACAGCAAGACGGACCGATTTTCGAGGCCAAGCAACTCTTGCCGAGGTGGTAAAGCCGTTAGTTGTGTTGTGGAGGTCAGACAGGCAGCCTCCATATATACTCAGCGATAGGTTAGATTAGTGCTGTTACGCATTACATCCGATCCGTGTCCGTGAAATTTTGGTTCCGAAGTAGCCGTAGTACTTCTTGTATAAGCTTACGCACTACATCCGAACTCTATCCGTCATAATTTAGAACATTTTGAATTTGGAACTCAAATCACGGACACGGATCACGGACACGGACGTGTAGTGCGTAACCGCCCTTAGACTGGAAGCCGACCCCTACATAGGTAGGAAATGCAAGGCAGATTTATTGACATTTATAACCCTGACAAGTATCTAAAACCTCACAAATACAAGTAAATAAAAAAAGCCCAAGAAATACCTACAAAAGCTGATTCGCTTGAGAGCCCCGAAGGGTAAGAAAAAGGTAAGCTTCGAACCCGAAGTTTTCTAAGGACGATGTTTGGTCCCATGTGACGGGACGAGAATATTGCAATGTGATTGCTATTTATCGGGTACATTTCCCATATCTACTACATTTATAAGTAAGTATAATAGAAACGGTCAAGTTGTATTACAAAATTTGTTTTTCATCCAAAGATGCCAGAAGTTCAAAGTTGGCGTTGCTTTTACTGGTTAGGCTAGGAGCTGATAAAAGAATTTTAAAATTAATGATCGCTAGGCTTGGGTATGACCACTATCTTACCTGAAGATAAGTGATAATGAGGTAGAAGGAGTACGCTTGCTTGGGCGTATTCTATCTTGACTTGACAATCTCCTGGATACAGCTATCAAGAAACACACCGGCAGAGGATTCCACTCCTTAGATGTACTCACAATTAAAGTATGAAAAACCAAAACATATTTAAAATATACAATCCATTTACGTACATTTATGATCCTCCTTAAATTACTCGTAGTACCTCTTAGTCTGTGGCTGTCGCCCACATAAGGGGAATCCTTATATATTGAAAGGGTATCGATGCACATAGAACTCCTATAAGATATAGGACCCAATATCACACCAACGAACACCGCCTAAAATTGCCGATCCACCTAAGCGTGAGATGCATATTGGCAACAATGCGTACCTAGGGACATGGTATGGTTGCAATGTCATCACAGCGATTAATTACTGGAAAATGAACATCGCACGACTCGACATTTTCAATTACCACCCGAAGCCGAAACTGAAGTTGATTACAGTAGCCGAAGGGAATAGTCGAGCGGATTTAATACGCATTTGTAATCGAGTTAAAAACTACCGAGTCGGATGATTAACGGATTTTAAAGAGGTGCTTAAACAGGATTTTTATTATTTGTTGATTTATTTCTCGTCTTTACTAACTTAATTTAAGTACTACTAATACTATTTTAAGGGTTTAGCTTAAGTATATTCTTATATTGTATGTCGTTTAGTGACAAATAAACACATTTTCCTTTTTTTCTTTTTTCTTTTCTACTTTTTTAACAGACAGACACACAGATAAACATATACACAGATACACAGCAACACACGACAAACATATAACACCCCTCTTTTTCCGTCGGGGGTTAATAAAATAAAGTCCCCCGCCGCATCTGAACGCTATAAACACAAAAACTACTGATATGATTTTATCGCTGTATTCACCAATAGAAAGAATGAGTAACGGGGAAGGTGTATAATTTGTCACGGCTGAAGCCAGGGCGGGTCGCTAGTAATATTTCATCATATGCCTAGCCTTTTTCCCAATTATTGTTGGGGTCGGCTTCCAGTCTTCCCGGATTCAGCTGAGTACCAGTGTTTTACATGGAGCGACTGCCTATCAGACCTCCACAACCCAATAGCTGGGTAACACGATACCCCTTGGCAAGACTGGTGTCAGATATCAGACTTCTGACTAACCGTAACGACTGTCAAAGATCTTCAAATGACAGCCGGGACCAACGCCTTAACGTGCTTTCCGAGGCACGGAGGAAACTCGGTATGTTGAAATGGTCACCCATCCACGGACCGACCTCGTCAAGAGTTGCTTAACCTTGAAGATCGACCCGTGCGGCTGTTATTATTTAGCCACGAGCTCCTCGTCGCTAGTAATATTTAAACATCAAAATAAATGCTATTAGTAAGAGGGTACGATCGAAAGACGGGCGGTTGAGGACCGTTGGATGATTGTCAGGTGTTTATTAAATTCTGTATTTAATTTAAACTCCTCGATTTGAAGTGGGAGATTTTAATTTAAAGGGATGATGGGGCAACAATTTCGCAACACAGGTATGTAAAAGTTTTATCACAATGTTACAAAAATAAATTATGTATAGTGTAGAGTAAGCTGCAATTGTAAACAAGAAAATGAATTTATAAGCGATTGAGTCGGTCCAAAAATAAAGACGTTGTGAATAGATACTATAGTTACATTTCGGGGAGTGTGCGACAGAACTGCATTATTTTATTCCGTCTAGCCCTTTCCATCATCGGACCATGCATCATCGGTATATGGTGGACATTCCACCCAAACGCACAGAGCGTTTTGCTAATACTTGCACAGCTAAGGAGTGGAATTCCCTGCCGGAATCTTTGTTCGCTAATAGCTACAACCTTGGGGTCTTTAATTCAAGAGTGAATAGGTTACTTCTAGGCAAGCGTGCGAGAGAGTGGTCAAAAGCAAGCCTAACAAATATAAAAAATAACCTGTCAGGGCTGATAATTAAGAAGAAATATATGTAAATAAAGTAGACGGCAATAAACTCGGTTAATTGCTAGATAATAAGATAAAGCATTTCCTAACTACAGTTAAGAAAACAGTTAGAAATGAATACAATAATATTCTTCAGAGGATTCACACACATAATCTCACAATCTAAATAACGAAACTTCCACCTGAAAGTAACTATAGAAGCGATTCTACCTGTCTATGTTAAAACGACTCGCGGTACAGAATGTGCCAAGTTTTCTCATAACGAAAGTGGAGAGCGAGCTTTAAGCTCTCACTGAGTAGTGTTGCTACAGTTTTTGTAGACTTTTCTTTTCTATGTACGGTACTAACGTATGTAAATAGGCTAGCTGTTTTTCTTAGTAAGCATACTTTTTCGCTTAGAAATATAAACCTGTTAAGTTACTATATAATGTTACAAAACTTATGCTGTAAAAACAGATCATGGAAGAGTTTGATTGACGAAAAAAAAAATCTGTTCAAAACATTGAAATCACAAATTCTTAGAAGACCAATTTATCTATCTATACTTCTATACTAATATTATAAAGTGGAAAGATATGTATTTTTGTATGTTTGTATATAACGAATAAACTAAAAAACTATTGGACCGATTTCAAAATTTCTTTCACCGTTGGGAAGCTACACTATCCCCGGGTGACATAGGCTACTTTTTATCCCTGTATTCCCACGGGAACGGGATCTACGCGGGTGAAACCGCGAGGCGTCCGCTAGTTATTAATATTTCTATACCGAACACTCCCACAGCTGGGCAAAAATCTGCCTCCATTTCTTCCATCGGTCACGATTCTACGCTACTTCTTGCCAATTCCTATGAAAGATTATGATTTTAATTTACTTATTTGAATGTCATAATCAGACCAGTTCACAAAATAAAATCTTAATCTACGAACGAAGCTGACACAAGAAATTGAAAGAATAAACGACTCAATGAAAATCGTATTAAGCTAGCCAGGTGCTATAAAAACACTTAAGCGACACAGCACTTTAGCACGTTAGTCACTAGTTATAAAGAAAGAGGGGATGACAAAAGATAACTAACGGCTTTCCATGAAAATATATATGAAGTAAAACTAAAAATTACATCGCCGTTGTAGTCTGAACTCAGTGTAGCGAAGTTAAGCTATTGTCGTCTAGATCCAGTGAAACATTATTCAGAAGACGAACATGACAGATTGATAAATGATTTAGTACTTAACCAGATAAAAGTCTCAACACTGAGTCATATACCAAAACTTGATAAGCATCTATAGAATCAGCGTCGAGAGTTCGTACAGCTAAATTTATGAACTATCACAAGAATGGAACTGTTTGGAGCACACATTGGAGATTCAAATGTTCAGTATATTTCATAAAACTACAAACTGGTTACCAACTATAAAAAGCGAAACGACAAGCGTAAACCACAAAAGGGAACGTAACACAAGGAAATCTATTTTTCAACATTTTCAAAGTCTGCTAGACTTTTATAAGTCTGGGGGCACATCTGGCGTCCGCATTAGTATGTTGATGAGGCAATCGCGATCACGCCGGGGATAACGTGATTTATATCATAGATAGGGTTGCTGCCGAACGTAGTAATAATATGAGTGGTAATGGCAATACTGGCTACTTTGTTTAGTACGGGAGGGATTTTTAGCAAAAAGGAAAGGTGGTCGAGTTGGTGGAATGAGTAATGTACAGCTTGGCAAAAAAGAGTGTGGAATAAATGAGGTCGCCACTATCGCACCTGTATACCCCGAAATACTACGAGTCAACAGTTTTTGATACTTTCTTATACTTACTACTTGATACTTACTACTCTTAGTACTTACTAATAGGTAACAATAGCAAGTAATAGGTAGGTTATTTTAGTTAACTAGTTAGTTTTATTTTTAGTTCCAACTGTCACCGCGTCAGACTCTTTTTTGCCAAGCTGTAACTGCATCTTTATCTAGAAGTCTGTATCTATTTAAATAAAATCGACACGAAGAATAATAATAACTTATTATACTAAGGTTAACTAAGCAAGTATCACGCTTCGTGTCTTGACTTATCTGACCGTTTCTAAAACCCTACTAAAAAACTAATGGATTATACTAACAAGAGCAGGGACTAACAGAATTTGAAGGGAGTGATACCCGACAGAGATATAATCAAGGTTTGAAATGTCTTTGTGCCACAGTAAGTTTGTCAACATCAAAATAAACACTTCAACTGCGTTTTTCATGAAATATTTCAAACTTTCTACAAAGACTTTTAAGTTTTAATTGAATATACGATATATCAAAAAAACGCAAAGACACAGCCCTAAAAGCATATTCTAAGGATAAATTAGGGTCGTATGTCAAATTTTTCACGTATTTTCCTTCGATAGGCTGTCGGCGCGTCGGTGACCGCGCCGGTGTAATTGATAGGACAGATGATATTAATGTCCCTCCCCTACACAACGTGTGCACACAATTTATGTTGCAATACCGCACAAACTACAACGCACCCCTTGTACACGAATTTTCACGCAACTTTTTTGACGCGAAAACGAAGTTACGCAACAGGATTTGTGTTTCCTGAGTGCCTTGTTACAGCCTAATATTCAAAGGCTTTTCAGTTGAATGATACTCTAGTTATATTCAGTGAAACTGATAAATTATAACATCATCTTTCCCACATTTAAGTATAATTTAATCTATCAGTGAATATAGATTTAATTCGGTTTATAAAATCTTATTAAGGCGCTCTCTCTAATTAGCTTGTTCTCCAATTAAATTGAGCTAGCAGTGCAGTATTAACAAAATGTTCTTTTGGTGGCAACCATACTTATATTTAAGTAAAACAGAAAAATAAATTAGGCAAACAATTTTAAAGCCCAAAAATCAAGGGCTTACAATGGGACCCTGTAAGATACCAATAATTATCCCACCATAATATTATGCTAATTCTGTTTTTATGCTGTAATAATGTACCTTGCGTTTCAGAAACGAATCATAAATTAAATGAACATAGAAAAAAGGGGTATAATATTTCGTAAAAGGTTCCATAAGCACATCCAACCCTGTCAAAGGCTTGCTGTAAATCCAAACGGTTTCTAAGTTCTCTAATAAGGTGCAAGCTGCTTATAAATAGCAAGCTTATGCCTAATCATCTTTTAGACAGTCTATTGAATACATTTTTATAATAAACGATATCTCCTCAGAAACAGCTATCATTAAGCTCGTCAAAGTGACATCTGTGTCTGTAACCGGAAACTTCTATAAACCGGTCGCACAGCGCCATCTACTGATTACTGCTCGAAGCGGCAAACATGAAACTTTGCTACTGTACTGGTTCAGGCTTGCCCAGATTTAATACCATGTCACCAGATGGCGCTAGCTGTAACAAAAACTTGTTGGTTTCAGCGGTGTGTCGTTTTGTTTTCATAACAACGTTAGTCATCATTAATATTTCATCATCACTGTTTTTAACTTCAGTCTGTACAATTGCAAAAGGTGGCTTATCGCTATTTAATTAGTTGTATTATTCATTACAAAATTGCATTTACTAATAACTCTTTTATGTTCTGTATATTAAAAACTAGTACGTATTAACTTGTATGTAGACCAGCCAATTACTTAGTTATTTGTTTATTTACTCGCATCGCACTACCTTCTAATTTATGTGAATGAGAAGATTTAGGGAAGTTTACAGCAATTTAATGAATGCTTAATCGGTTGAATGCCGTAATTACCAAAACAATTAAAAAGCCATTGTGTCTCGCGTGGATCTACGTTTCAGGCACTCAATGGGTTAAAAGGTCCTATGTTGGAATTTTAAGAACACATTTTTAAGATTGTTATAGAAATTTATATAATAATCTTGTTTGATTAGATCGATATAGCTATAAAATGAATTACATATAATTTTTCATAGAAATCATAAAATAGTCGACTTTGTAGGTTTGTTGTAGGTACTACCCTATAATAAAAAAAATAGTCTATAACTCACTAACTCAACTCTACAACTCAACTCCAACTACAAATCAACAACTCAACTCTATCTACAATGATGTAAAAACCGTAAAGAATATTTTAAATTTTCCGTGAATGAGGAAAATATTTAATAAAACACTTTACGATTTTCAACTGTGATAAAACCCAATACGGTCGCTAATACAATTTCTGCGAAACACGTATTGATGGTGCTGAAGTTCAATAGACTTCTTTTACGGAAATCCTTTTTCGCAGACTTTGTAAAGTGGGCCCTTTGTGGAGAAGATGGCTCATCTAGATAAGTGGATACGCTTTCATGGTGAGAACGGCGGCGGTATCACACCAAGCCTTGACTTGCTTTGACACTTCAGGCAGCTTTTCTAAGGAACTCGATTTTACAACGATAGAAAAGCGTTTGGTACCAAAATTAATTTTTGGCACCTGTGAATTTGAAAACCTAAGCCACTATACGGAGCTCCATTGCTCAAATACCTTTTCGATTTAGCGTCTCTTCCGTTTTAAATAAAGCCAATTTGCATTTTATAACAATGGATAGCTTGCACACACAGACAAGGATCGACAGTTATATTAAAAAGTATTTTGACACTAACAGGTTTTTCAGCGTATCTACTTTGAAGTTCATTACCCTTTCAACTACAGTAAGTAGATATAGGTATCTCTTCGTTCATAGAACCCCTATTACTATTTAATATCTAGATTGAACCTGTATTAGCATAAATAAAGAACGACGCGTCGAATCATATCAAATCAAATCAAATCATTTTTATTTGCGTAAACATGAGTACCATACATACGTAACAAATTGTCAGCATGAAGAGATGTTAGGATACAAAATTATAGAACGTCATGTTTACCTTTGAAAATGGCATGCAAATATTAATAAAGAATACAAATCAAAATACTTAATAGAATGTCAAATTTAGTATTATTATAAAATTCAAATAAATGTTGTGCAAATGTCAATAAAAAGCAAAAGTCAAAATTACGCTTCTAGAAAGTCAGAGAAAAAAAATTAAGATATTAAAATAATAAATCAATTCAAAATAATCATTCTAGAATGTCAACGCAAAATTATTACAAAATGTCAGTATATTAAAATATTTAATGTGTAAAATGCAAATTATCGTGAAAAATCGTGCAGATTTCAATAAATAATACAAATCAAGGCTGTGTAAGAAACTAAACAAGTACTCATATGCGCTTTACAATCTAGCAAAAATAGTGAATGAGTCCGTTGTTCTAATTTCCTACAAGGCATATGTCACATCTACATTACGTTTTGGCATAATATATTGGGGCAATTCCACGGACAAAGAAGTTGCGTTTAAAGCCGAAAAAAGGTGTGTGCGTGCGGTGTTTAAACTGAAACCGACTGATAGCTGTATTCCATATTTCAGGAATTTTAAACTGTTAACATTGCCCTGTATGTACATTTTTGAGACAGCAGTATTTGTCAAATCCAACTTCCATCTGTTTGAAACCTTGAGGTCTAAACGTCGCAACAGAGAGATATGCACTAAGCCACATAGCACTGCTCTTTATGCAAAAAATTTTTTTAGGAATGGCACCTAGGATCTATAATAAGATCCCTAGACGAATTAAAGAAATTAATAGCATAGACGATTTTAAAAAGGCTTTTCTGAAAATATTGTATGAAAAAACATATTATACGGTGAACGAATACCTAACTGACACATTATAATTACACATTTTTTTTTCTGATTTTTTATTTTAATTGACAATTTATACTAGAATTTATTATTATTATTGTATTTTATTGGAATGTTTTGTTCTTTTTTATTTTTGACTATTTAATTTAGAATTATTTAATAATGTGTGATAACTTATTATAATCAGCATGTTTGCCAAATTATTATTTGTACGCCGATGACGGCTAGACATAGCGTTCTTCAATAACCACAACATCTGTATCTAACTTAACTATGTTCAACAAATAAAGATATGTATTTGATACTAGAATGTCTAAATAAAATAAAATAAAAATGTAAAGATATTAAAACAATAAGTAAAAACAAAATAATAATTCCAGAATGTCGGCATAAAATTGTAGAAGAATAACAATACCATCTAAACAATAATACAAACATTCAAGCATTCAAAAGGAGTCTGTCAAAAAGTCATTTATATTATAATAACACTTGTCTGTTAATACCTACATTTCGAATCTTATTTTTGAATTGATTTGTTGTCATAGCTTTATATGACTGTGGTATTTTGTTGTATATTTTCGGGGCCATACAAAAAAAGCTTTTCCCCATGAGGGCAGTTTTTGCCGGGTGCAAACAAAATTGACTATTGTCACGTTTGTTGCGTGGAAAAGTGTCAGATAGTCGTGGAAAGTGTTGGGGGTTAGATTTTACAAACAATGCAACTTTAAAAATGTATACAAAGATAATTCAACGTAATTCTTCATCTTTCATGAACGATAGAATAGCAAATTTCTCCTATGCCCGAGCTTTGACGTCAAGATCCATTGTTTGGTCCGAGAAGAGAAATGAGACGTTTTCATTAATAATTTATCTTTCTTTCTCTTCGACTGACTTATCTTATGTTGCTCCTACTTTCCTAATTACATTATCATAATAGACTGCGTAGGTTTCTATCTAAACAAGTAGGTAGATACTATAAGGACTTGATCGAGGCACCTTACAGGGACTTCAATAAAATAGAAACCACACGGACTTTACAACTATTTAATATTACATTCGAACGTATAACAAATGAAAACAATCAATAGATTCCTCGGTTTGAAACTGATTCTAAATTCAAATGAGTGTTCAAATCAGCCAGCACTGTATTACTGAAAGCCTGCATGCTTTAAGGTTCCCTAAGTAAGCAACCTACACAGTACAATAACTACAACTTCGACGCGGACAGAGAAAAGCTTCATTTGAGTACGAAACTAATCTGTACAATCAAAAATACGTGTAAGTAAGTAAATAAGACAAAATTATCTTAATGAGTCTGATTATAATTATATATTTCATATTTACTAGTTTAAATTAAGTAGGTACCTGGGCGATCGAGCTCTGCTCGGGTGAAAATAGAGAACGCGTTGTTTTCTAAAAATGCAACCTAGCTAGATCGATTTAACGCCCCCGAAAGGTCCTGCTTACTAAATTTCTTGAAAATAGATGGAACCGTTTCGTAGATTCAGATTATATATATATATATATATATATATATATATAAGTATATATATACATATTCCCTCTCACAGAGAGGAGGCCTGTGTCCCAGCAGTGGGAACATTAATAGGCTGATGATGTGTGTGATGTGATATACATATATACAAGAATTACTCGTTTTAATGTATTAGATTAGATAGATAGATAGATGTTTGAGTAGGCATTAACATGTAATTTTAAGTTTTGTTGCACGTTCAAATGTTTTTGACAATCAAGATTTGCTGTCACAAAGCCCTTACCCCCGGTTTCTCAACACTCGATTATCGGGCTGTTAACGTAATCAACGAATCGCCGGTTGTCTGCTTTGAGTGGCTGTTGAAAATTCAATCAACCAATCACAGCAGATAACGCATGCTTGAAAATTTGTCACATTAATACTGCGATAATTTTTAGCGGGGAGAAATCCGGCCTTAAGCTCGCCAATGTCCAACAAAGAATAAGAATAGAAAAATTATATGTCACATAACAATTTAACGACATTGGATTTGTACTGGTACCATAAACATAATTCGTTTATTACACATTGTCGGATTTAGTCGTTTCTGTGGGCTTACCTGTGAGCCAGAAGCGAACTCATCAGCCGGCGGCTCCCTGGTGAACCTCTCGAACTTGAAGCTGTTGGAGCGATAGAGCTCGTTGTCCTCACGGGAGCGTCTTCCGCGGCAGAATCGACGTGTTATCGACGTGTGTCTGTAAACAATGTTATAGGGCTTATTATAGAACTAAAAGCCAGGAAAGTCTGACGCCCAGTCTTAGAAAGGTGTACCGTACCTTCTTCTTCCCGGATCGATGATACCAATTTCTTATTTTATTTTTGTGCAAATTAAATGTATTTCGTGTAACCCTATTTCTGCCCAGTAACAGGATTGTGTAGGTCAAATATAGGCAGCTCAGTGTAAAAGATAAGTATTTATAATCGTGACAATCTAAGGAGTCTGATGACGTTTCTCATTTTACATGCCGCGATAACTTTGTACGTAAGAAATTGAAAAATCGAATTTATAATCCTTATTAATTATTTACTATGTTACCCATACACTGTAACAAAGAGTATCATTCGTAAGCATCAAGTTTAATTATTACCCGACTGCCGAAGGAGGGTAATGTGTTTATCAGTCTGTGTATGTATGTATGTTTGTTCCTATGCGGCTTCTGAAGACCAAACGCGTGGGCCGATTTTGATGATTCTTATGATGACAGTAATCAAAGTTCACCACAGCGGCCATCAGACGCCATATAGTAAAAATAAAAAAAGGAAAACTAACTATGTCAAGTCATCATCTTTAGGTTCCTTTCCCATCTTACATTTTAAATAAGAGCTCTTACACACCACGTTTTTTTTCAGGCGCCGTCGACGCGCGTCTCTCGCAACTATAACGCGTTGCAAACGCGATGTTATCGCAACCAATTTACCCATTCACACGTTCATAAAATTGTAGTATGTAGACGACGACTTTTTCGCAAGCTGCCGACGCGCTACTACCCGGAGTTATAACGATACAGACGCGCTGTCACAGCGCGTTTCTTTAGCTGCAAACACAAGTATTCTGGTGGCATCAATCGAGGCAACACTTCTTAGCGAAAGGAAATAGCATGGCGGTCACACAGCACACACACGTTCCCAGCGCGATACACGCTCGTTAGCGCGCGTGCTACGCGCGTTTTACTTTGCAAGGAGTATTAGTCACGCGCGTCTGTTGCGCGTTTCTCGTGAGTTTGCAGCGATGCAATTACAAGTAATCTGCCTATTTCAAGTTTAGCAGCGCCGTCAACGCGCGATAGCGAAACGCGCGACGACGGCGCCTGAAAAAAACGCAGTGTGAATGAGCCCTAACTGTTTAGGATAACCACTTAAAGTTGGTTAACAACCATTTTCACTAATTACTCCTTATCTTTCAAACCACTAGACGGATTTACGTGTTCTTCAAAAAAACAAACATGACGAAGTTTGGGCCCATATTGAGAGGGTCCCAGTTTTTTTTTCTTTCACACCCATCGAGTGGGGTATCAAACTAAAGGGTTTTTAGACGTAATTCAAAAAATAAATTATATCTTCTTCTTTTCGGGTGAGGATGTGGCCACCTCTAGTGTCTTAATTAATTAAGCTTATATACTCTGGGAACCCCTCAGGCCTCTGACTTGGCTATTCCAGACTTACATTAACTATATATACCCTTCAGCCTAACCGCATAAGAGAATTCGGCAAGGCAAAGAGTTTGACTCATTGACATATATACTACTTGCGTAAGGACCAGGCCAACCGTGCGACTAAATGGCACCAGCGCGCTGGTCATAAAATTGAAGTTTAGGACCAACGCGACTCAGTTGACAGTGGTCCGTGTGCGTGTCTCTGACTAGTATATAGTTATCTGTGGCGGGAGTGAGTGAGTATTTGTTGCCATAAGAAGGTTTCTATAAAATGTTCAGATGGGCGTATCCTTTAGTATATAGTTATCTATGGTATCCTTCCTTTCGAAATAAGAAGTAGAGAACCCATGTTCTCCACACACTATACACTATTGAAGGAGTTATGGAATCTGCTGGTAATTTAAAACCACAATCATGTATTTAAATTACACTGTGATTCAGTTTCAGCACTCTGTTAAGGCCAAAAGTGAACATAGACAGCTCTCAAAACGCCTACCCTTTACTTTTTCCTAGTATTTTGTCTGCGCCGATTTGGCGTAACAAACCCACCAAAGACACAAATCGGTAGGTATAATTATCTGAACTGCACGTGAAAAAAAATCTTTGATAAAGATACTCTAGATAAATGTCACTCACGAAAGATAAGAGAGAACACACTGGATGATCAAAAGATTCACGGAATTTGTGGATACTTAAGAAAAACTATATTTTTCCCAACACTTGTCTTATAGGAAGGTATTGTCCCCTTCAATGGCATCACTGAAAAAATTCCCCTTATAAAATTACTTCCAAATATATTAAGGGAGATAATCTGTGATGTGTACCCCAGTATCCCAGAAAAAAAAAATTTATACAATGTCGAATTTCAAATTTAAATTCAAAATTCAAATATTCAGAGTAGGTATATTTTATTTATAACTAGCTTCTGCCAGCGGCTTAGCCCGCGTGAAAAGTGTTTTCTTATCCCAAGGGAACATTATACCGGGATGAAAAATAGTAGCCTATGTACTATTCCAGACTATAATCTATCTCTGTGGCAAATTTCATCCAGATCCGTTCAGCCGTTGTAGCGTGATTGAGTAACAAACATACACACATCCATACAAACTTTCGCATTTATAATATTATAGTATAGTAAGAAAGAAGTAAGATAGTAACAGACAGGATGAATTTCTTTGTTATTTGGTGACAGTTTATTGTTTTGGCGTTACTATCGTAGATCTATCTAATATTAAACCACTTGAAGGGGCCATTGACTTGCGTATAGTTGACTGCTCATTACTTTATTGAGTATCGAACTGTCCCTTGGTGCCTCAGGGAGCACCTAAGCAATTACCTCAACAACAGTGGCTAGATTCTACAAAGATATTTTAATTTTTTATAAGGACTGGCTAACATAACGAGGATCCAACTATTATATAGATAGATAGATGTTTGAGTAGGCATTAACATGTAATTTTAAGTTTTGTTGCACGTGCAAATGTTTTTGAGCATCAAGGTTTGCTGTCACAAAGCCCTTACCCCCGGTTTCTCAACACTCGATTATCGGGCTATTAACGTAATCGACGAATCGCCGGTTGTCTGCTTTGATTGGCTGTTGAAAATTCATTCAACCAATCACAGCAGATAACGTATGCTTGACAATTTATCACATTATAACCAGTGCCGCATATGGACATCTCCAATATCAGGAGCATCACAGATACGCAATTACATATATCTTATGATATTGGAGATAACGGCTCCAGCTTCCTGCTTCTTGTATTAACAGGCAATTTAACATTCTACTAACTTTTGCCGTAAGTACGGCAGTACGGCATAACAACTGGTAGAAATTAAAGTTATAGTAGTTCCACTGACGAGCAGGTCCCGGAGCTAGGAGAGGCCGGTTTCTTTCCCGGGGTGCCAGCTTTAGAGGGCGCAAAAACCATAATGTGGTATAATTATTCCAATAAAAACCTTGCTACGCTCGCTTTTGCATTTAAAATTCTCTTTATTTGGAAGCTTTTCTTATTAGTTTATTTTTCATTCTTTTCGAATTCCTTCTCAAGGAGCTGTTCTATTCCTACTTATTAACTACTCTAGCCAGTGACTATTCTTTCGTGTAAAAGTCTAATGTTATCCCATTCCTAGCCCAGGCCTTGGGCTACCTGGGTAGTACCCCCATCACCGGCGCACCAGAACACACTGTACGCCGGTGGGTCTGGTGAATGACAGCCGCGGCTGGTTCGAGTGCTAACGCGTGCCTGTGTTCCCGCCATAAGCGGCATAGGAGAACACCGTGGAGTTTAGTAGCTTGGAGTCCCACATAACTGCGCTATCTCCCCGTGGTGGCGCAGTATGCATGAGCATTTCTCCAAGTTAAAAAAAGGCCATGGGCTACCTGTATTCCTAAAATCATCCTCTTCAAAAAGTCTCTTTAGCCGTAGAGGCGTTATTGATTAAAAATATCCAAACATACAGACTTTCTGATTCAGTTCAAATCTTTGACTTCTGATCAAGTTTTCCACACTTATGTTAGAAACTATTCCAAAATATTTAAGAGTCTGCTCTCAAGAAAAATCTCAAATATTAATAAACAAAATTAGAGTTTCTAATAATAAAATAAAAACTGTGTGGCAAGTCATTAATAGAGAAACTGGCAAGACACAACAACGCGATCAGAATGACTTGTCTTTGAAAATATCTAATCAAACCATTTCTGATAAGCAAGAAGTCGCTGAGACATTAGAAAATTTCTTTACCAACATTCCAATAGAGGTTACGAAGTCACTTCCCTCCTCATCTAAATTAGCTAAAGTTCTTCTTAAAGAAAACTTTAGTAAAGACATCCCAAGTAACACAAACGTGCTGAATAAAGATTGAGTAAGAGCAATCATCAAGAGCATAAGCTGAATAGTAAGCTGAATAACGTCTGAGTACCCGTCTATTCAGCTGTTATTCAAGCAAAAAGGGCCCCAATTTTGAATGCTTAACGCTGAATAACATCTGAGCAAGATCTGAGTACGAGCTTAATAAAGTTTCAATTAGCTTAATAACCTTTGAATAACAGCTCACATTGCTTTTATTAAGCTCTTACAACTGAGTTACTCAGCTTAATCGAATTGGTTATTGAATTCAGAATTTATTAAGCATTTAAATTATTGTTCACACTTTTACAAACAATATTCATACAAATTGTGAAAATAATTCAATTGGATTAAATATTTTAATGTCGATGTCGAATTTAAATATGATTTGACATGGTGAACTTATAAAATCGGTAAGTAAATTTTAATTTACAAGTTAGAGGTCTTCTATATGTTAATTGTTAGTGCGCAAGTAATTTTGTCGTGAATAGTATGTTTTTTTTTCATTATTTATTACGCGCCGCGTTAATAATCAAGATAATAGATAGTAAATAGTATTTTCATACATACATAATAGGTCTGACAAAAGTACTTGTGACGAAATAGCTAATACTAGCAATTTTAATCCAACAAAATAACTTGAATCGAGTTGAAAATGTTGTAGTTGTAAGATTAAGCATTTTGGTATCTCGTAAATTCCGTGAAAGTATAAATTACAAAGATTTTTAATGGCGATCGATTGTTTTGGTGTATAATGCTGAATAAAAGTGCACACATGCCTTGTTACTAAGCTATAACTTGAAAAAAGTAGTCTCAGTACACTAACTTCTGAATATCAATTATATAGTTGATCACATTTCTAAATTATTCAGATCTTTAGGGTTCTCTAATCGATCTAACAAAAACCTTTTCTATTGTGGAATTTCACGCCCGGCTTTCACTGAATTCATTACATTTAAAATTATAGCGTCTTTGCTTGCATTTTTTTTCGAGAAAATCTCATTTATGATTAAAAATGTAGTGCACACCACACACACGAAATCTGCTATAGATTTCGCGTGTGTGGTGTGGACTGGGCCCTTGTTTAATCCGTGTTTTGTTATTTGTTTTATGTACAAACGCCAGTACATCAAGCCACCCGAAACTGTCAAATTGAAAAACGTAGCCGTGCAGCTGTCACTTGGCACTGATGGACACCAGACGTACAGACTCTAGAAGGAATCAAGAATATATACGCGAAACCACAACATATTATGGAGAGTCAAGACAAAATCATGAAAAAACTTGAAGAAATTTATGTGCATGTTGGAGAATTAAGAGTCGCAAATAAAATATCTTATCACAACGTAAATTATATTTTCTTGTACTGTAATACCTTCTGCTAATAAAATGATCATTTCTTTTTCTATTAAAATTGGCCGAAATTCTTTCTAAGGGACTATTTAAAATTGGATGACCTTCCATGTTTATATTCAGTAATATGTTTTCTGGCAAAATGTTTGTGTTAATCAATATTTTTTAAGTGTCTCAATGACGCCATTGTGCCAGTATTCACCTTGCTCAATAGACTTTATGTGGACTTGTTTCGGTGTATTTAAAATTGTCCTTGGATCATTAGGTAAAATGTCTTTGATTTAATATTTCTGCCAAATCCTTTAGTGCTACTTGTGTGATCTTTTTTCGAAAGCCCATTTTCAATTTTTTCTCGAAATATCAAATTTTTCATGTATCTACATTGTTCTTCTTCGATATCTGTACACTGCCATCAGATGCATTCTCATCTTGTGTGAATCGCAATGCTGTTTGACTTTTTGGGGGACGGAACCCTCTTCATTGCACGGCAACCACGCATGCTGGCTGGGACCGGGTTCAGTTTTGTTCAAACTATTTTCATAAATCTTTTGACGACCAGAAACACTTGGACAATTACTATTGCTGATATTTAAATATTCTTTTAACAATTTTCTTTTGATGTAGCCAGTTCTCTTACGTTTTTTCCACGATTTTCGATTCATATTAAATAACGCAAAAAATAAATACGGTAAATAATATTTTAATTAAGCTGGTATTAAGCTATGAGCGCTATAACAACATACATATGGTCTTTAATTTGAATAAGTTAGTTTCAAACTCTCTATTAAACAGGACAAAGCTTAATAAAAACATAAATAATATTATTTATTCAGCAGCTGAATAATTAGTAAAACAAAGAATCTTATCCAGTTTGAAGACAAAATAAAAGCAATTATTCAGTATCAAGCTGTTTAATAGAATTATGTAACAATATTATTCAGAAGGTGATACTTTATTCAGCATTGAGCTGTTTCAAGCGCTAATAGCTTAGTAATGCTTTTATAATAGCAATACAGATTATGGATATTCAGACAAATGCTACCGACGGGGCTGTTTTTCAGCTTTAAGCAACCTGAAACGCGTAAAGCTAAATAACGTCTGTATAATAATCCTACGGTGATTGGTTATTAAGCGTTAAGAAGGTAAGGACAGAAATACAGAATTTATTAAGCGTTAAGAATTTTATGGGTCCGAACTCAATCTAATCCAGCATTTGGCTATTCCCAAAGCTCTTATACAAACTATATTCATCTTTGAACTGTATAATATGCAAAATGTGTACTTTTATCTTGCTTATGTGTTACTTGGGATACCAACCTTTAAATTTAAACCAATATGTATTGATACAATTAAAAACGCGTTCAAAAGTCTCAATATAAAAAATACTGAAGACTTATGGGGGATATCCGTTAGGGTTCTTGGAGATATTATTGACTCAATTGCTCCTGTCCTAACAAGCATATTCAATCAATGTTTTGACAGCAGCACGTTTCTTGACTTAATAAAACACAGTAAAGTAGTATCAATTTTCAAATCAGGCTGTAAGATTGATCCCTCTAATTATATACCTATATCCGTGCTTCCAGCATTTAGTAAAATCAATGAAAAAATCATGCTGGACCAGACATCAGAGTCAAGTATTGTCTCACTTCAATTTAAATGGGATTCTGCATAGTCAGCAGTTTGGTTTCACGAAAGGTAGGTCGACAACGGACGCGGGAGTAAAACTCATCAGCCACATCTTGGAATCTTGGGAGAAGTGCCAGGATGCAATTGGCATTTTCTGTGATCTCTCAAAAGCGTTCGACTGCGTCGACCACATCATACTGATCTGTAAATTACAACACTACGGAATTCGAGGACAAGCTGCTGATTTTGTACTTTCATATTTATCAAACAGACAGCAAAAAGTAAATGTTAATGGGCCGACGTCCTCCGGGTCTCTAGTCAAGATGGGTGTGCCCCAAGGTTCAATTGTCGGCCCTTTTCTTTTTCTTGTTTACATTAATGATCTCCCTTTTATGATGGCCAAGTTATCGGATATAATTTTATTTTCTGATGATACTTCGCTAATTTATAAAATAGGTAGGAAAGATACGTATGTCTTACATGTCAACGAAAGTCTAATTGTTCTCTCAAAATGGTTCGCAGCTAACAATCTTTTACTGAATGCGAAAAAAACAAAATGTTTAAAGTTCTCTTTGCCAAACGTACCTCAACA
This sequence comes from Anorthoa munda, assembly GCA_945859665.1. Lineage (NCBI taxonomy): Eukaryota > Metazoa > Arthropoda > Insecta > Lepidoptera > Noctuidae > Anorthoa > Anorthoa munda. The sequence goes on from OX243908.1 coordinate 17,315,706, forward strand.
TGACCTAAATTTAAATCTTGACGTAAAAATCTTGAAGTTATAACGGAAACTGTATTCTTGGGGATTACAATTGATTCAAAATTGCAGTGGGGCGCGCACATTAGTAGAACTCTTTCGGGTAGGTTAAGTTCGGCTGCATAAGCAGTAAGGAAAATAAGCTAGTTAACCGATGTAGCCGCAGCTAGGCTAGTATATTATGCTTATTTCCACAGTATTATGTCTTATGGCATTCTGCTGTGGGGATCAGCAGCGGACGTTGACTCAATTTTCATCTTACAAAAGAGGGCAATCCGCGCAATCTATAAAATGGGTCCTCGCGTGTCCTTCAGAGAAAGATTTAAAGAGATCCTTAGAGAGAGAGATAGAAAGACAAAAGGCGCACGGTACACCAACCCGTACCGTGCGCCTTTTGTCGACGTTTTATAAGTGCCCAGTGCGTTTCCTATGGAGAAGAACCGGCAAGAAACTCCACGGTAACTCTTTTAAAAATATGGTTTGGTTTTACAATATTTCCATGTTACAGCATTACTTAGATATGGGGGGACAACGTAGGCCCGACAATAAGACGTTAGAAACTAAAAAAAAAAGTAAAACGAGATAAAAAATTATCAAATGTTATCAAGCATCTAGAAATCTAGAAGGCCTACAATGTTCACTCATTCACAAAACAATGGGTAAAAGAATCTATACAAAGGTAAAAAAATGAAAATAAATGTATAACAAGACTAAATTTAACATGTGGCACAAATGTTGTTATCTAAAGCCAAATTTTTTATCTTCAACGTAGTCCTTGATATAATAATATGCCTTTTTTAATAAGGATCTCTTTAAATCTTTCTCTGAAGGACACGCGAGGACCCATTTTATAGATTGCGCGGATTGCCCTCTTTTGTAAGATGAAAATTGAGTCAACGTCCGCTGCTGATCCCCACAGCAGAATGCCATAAGACATAATACTGTGGAAATAAGCATAATATACTAGCCTAGCTGCGGCTACATCGGTTAACTAGCTTATTTTCCTTACTGCTTATGCAGCCGAACTTAACCTACCCGAAAGAGTTCTACTAATGTGCGCGCCCCACTGCAATTTTGAATCAATTGTAATCCCCAAGAATACAGTTTCCGTTATAACTTCAAGATTTTTACGTCAAGATTTAAATTTAGGTCATGTTGAGGTACGTTTGGCAAAGAGAACTTTAAACATTTTGTTTTTTTCGCATTCAGTAAAAGATTGTTAGCTGCGAACCATTTTGAGAGAACAATTAGACTTTCGTTGACATGTAAGACATACGTATCTTTCCTACCTATTTTATAAATTAGCGAAGTATCATCAGAAAATAAAATTATATCCGATAACTTGGCCATCATAAAAGGGAGATCATTAATGTAAACAAGAAAAAGAAAAGGGCCGACAATTGAACCTTGGGGCACACCCATCTTGACTAGAGACCCGGAGGACGTCGGCCCATTAACATTTACTTTTTGCTGTCTGTTTGATAAATATGAAAGTACAAAATCAGCAGCTTGTCCTCGAATTCCGTAGTGTTGTAATTTACAGATCAGTATGATGTGGTCGACGCAGTCGAACGCTTTTGAGAGATCACAGAAAATGCCAATTGCATCCTGGCACTTCTCCCAAGATTCCAAGATGTGGCTGATGAGTTTTACTCCCGCGTCCGTTGTCGACCTACCTTTCGTGAAACCAAACTGCTGACTATGCAGAATCCCATTTAAATTGAAGTGAGACAATACTTGACTCTGATGTCTGGTCCAGCATGATTTTTTCATTGATTTTACTAAATGCTGGAAGCACGGATATAGGTATATAATTAGAGGGATCAATCTTACAGCCTGATTTGAAAATTGATACTACTTTACTGTGTTTTATTAAGTCAAGAAACGTGCCGCTGTCAAAACATTGATTGAATATGCTTGTTAGGACAGGAGCAATTGAGTCAATAATATCTCCAAGAACCCTAACGGATATCCCCCATAAGTCTTCAGTATTTTTTATATTGAGACTTTTGAACGCGTTTTTAATTGTATCAATACATATTGGTTTAAATTTAAAGGTTGGTATGTCTTTACTAAAGTTTTCTTTAAGAAGAACTTTAGCTAATTTAGATGAGGAGGGAAGTGACTTCGTAACCTCTATTGGAATGTTGGTAAAGAAATTTTCTAATGTCTCAGCGACTTCTTGCTTATCAGAAATGGTTTGATTAGATATTTTCAAAGACAAGTCATTCTGATCGCGTTGTTGTGTCTTGCCAGTTTCTCTATTAATGACTTGCCACACAGTTTTTATTTTATTATTAGAAACTCTAATTTTGTTTATTAATATTTGAGATTTTTCTTGAGAGCAGACTCTTAAATATTTTGGAATAGTTTCTAACATAAGTGTGGAAAACTTGATCAGAAGTCAAAGATTTGAACTGAATCAGAAAGTCTGTATGTTTGGATATTTTTAATCAATAACGCCTCTACGGCTAAAGAGACTTTTTGAAGAGGATGATTTTAGGAATACAGGTAGCCCATGGCCTTTTTTTAACTTGGAGAAATGCTCATGCATACTGCGCCACCACGGGGAGATAGCGCAGTTATGTGGGACTCCAAGCTACTAAACTCCACGGTGTTCTCCTATGCCGCTTATGGCGGGAACACAGGCACGCGTTAGCACTCGAACCAGCCGCGGCTGTCATTCACCAGACCCACCGGCGTACAGTGTGTTCTGGTGCGCCGGTGATGGGGGTACTACCCAGGTAGCCCAAGGCCTGGGCTAGGAATGGGATAACATTAGACTTTTACACGAAAGAATAGTCACTGGCTAGAGTAGTTAATAAGTAGGAATAGAACAGCTCCTTGAGAAGGAATTCGAAAAGAATGAAAAATAAACTAATAAGAAAACGTACGGGTTGGTGTACCGTGCGCCTTTTGTCGACGTTTTATAAGTGCCCAGGTAGGCCTATGTAAAATAAAATAAAATGTTTTTTTTTAGTTCTATCCATGATCAGAATTTCAACCGTCTCAGTGATCTAATTTGTATAGATCAAAGGGTAATTAAATAATCCTAATTAAAATTACGATAAACTAATTGTAAGATATAGATTAATATGTCACATCTGCTCAATATGACGTCAGCAAGATAGTTGGGAAAAGGCTAGGCTGATAATGACTGATAAGGAACAATCTCGTCGTTCTGCGACTGATAACATTTTGCTGTGGACAGCAAGACTGGGGACAAAACAATGGACATGGAGTTTACTCTGGCAATATATTGTGTTTGATATATAAAAGATTTAAGTAAAGAGAGGAATCCCCGCATTCAATAACGTATTCAAATAAGACAATGTAAACAACTAAGTATTAGGTATGTTTTGTCCCTAGCTTATTTAATCGTTTCCAACAAAAATCTGAAGAATTATAGATTCCCGTCGTCCTGCAACGGATATCATTTTGTTGTGGACAGCAAGCCTATATAACAGGAACAAAACTATGGGCATAGAGAACAATGGGGTAAAAGCAATTATGAAGTCAACAGAGTGGGTGGCATATCAAGCAAAATACTGAAATGAAGAATAGAAGAGGAGGGAACTTGAATGTCTATAAATACATCGACAAACTGCAAACCTCTCGGTATTGTTGGCCTATGGTGACTTGAAAGCGTTCGCCAATCTATTTATCAATACAAAAAATAAGCCGTCTGGTAAAACCGGATTGCATGATATCTTAAACCCGTTATAATATGCAAGATATAATTTTCGCCTTCTCATCACAACACATGATTAAACGTTGATAGGAATCAACACAGTAATCGAAAGATTCAATATTATACTGTGTTATTCGTTACAAATAAAAAAAAAACTTCTAAATAAGACGAAAATAGAAACATTATCAGAAAGATGAAGAGCAGGGCAACTAGATTACAATAAACAAATACACTGCGATGACCAATACTTTTGGCATGTCTTGCGTGATTTTAATATTAAATTGGTAATAAATGCACAAGCAATATAATGTCTGAATTCTCTCTCTTGAGACCTATAAGGACCCCAGAAGATCCGGCAGAAGATGGACTGATTATGATGATAAAGGAGAAACAGATATCGGTGGGGAGAACAATGTCTAGAGACCAAGATCTCCGATGTACTACAACACGCCAAATTGAAAAGATCATCACAAATGGACAGAGCTTGAAACACTTTAGTCAGGGGTAAAATGCACGACCCTCGGCAGTGAACTGAAGGAGGAAGGAGTGCAAACATAATTGACACCTGCGAGAACGATGATCAATGCTCAATCTAATCTTTATGTAAATAGGTATTTGTTCTACCAAAGAGAGGGAATCACGTTGACGTTGTCAGTCACTAGTACGTGTTTTACAGCTACATCCCAAAGGCGTAATCAATCTACCTTCAATGTGAGTTCAGCGCAGCCCTTTTAATCAATAGCGTATCTACTAAAACGGTGCACGTGAGTCACACGTGCAGCCTATCTGTTTCATTACAGCATTATCATTTCTATTTACTTTAAGCCGGAAACCACTTAATTGTCGTTCTGTATCCAAGAGGGAATGTTCTAGTATTTGCTTCTAGATAAAAATTAAGAACCGGCCAGTGGAGGAAGTAGCGGCCTAGAGAGAAAACTGTTGTTAATTCATCTGTCATCATAATTTATTCATTTAGGATGCTCAAAGAAGTTTTCCGTGTTGAATATGGGGCTCCCAATGACTATTAAATAACACTAACATTAGAAACGGGATATTTACCATAAAATAAATCATATCAAAATATCAAATCATATTATTATCATCATGTTATTATTATCATATTATTTTTTTTTCGGGGTATTTTTTTTTTTTATTTTTTTTTGCGTTAGTGTTAGTGACCATGACAGTTTAAAGACTATTAAATAATTTTAACGGTCATTTTATAATGTTAATATGTTCAACAGATAACTGTCATATTTATTTTAACCCCCGACGGAAAATGAGGGGTGTGTCTGTCTGTGGCATCATGGCTCCTAAACGGATGAACCGACCTGGTTTTTTTTTTGAAAGGTGACTTTGTCGAGAGAGTTCTTAGCTATGTTTGATTGAAATCGGCTCAGCCGTTCAAAAGTTACCCGCATTTTACTCTATGAATCGGGGTTTTTACGGAAGACATTACGTGTTTTGATAGATTGTCGATTGAAGATATTATGTAGTTTAAAAAGGATGAAATAAAAATTAAATTTAAAATTTAAAAACCCCCGACATAAAAACCTCTAAAAAGCAAAAAATAAGCCTCGTACTCGCGTCGGGGAACCGTCAACGTTTACAGCAGTATATTGTATTTAAGTACTTAGCGTCCGTTAATTTTATTATACGGATTTGTCATCTCAGTTATGAAAGGAAGATTCTGTCTTGCCTTTCGACAAAATCGCTTAGTCATACGTCTCAGATAACTGATCCTTGCCATGACTCATGTCTATCCCTGCTTGTAATATTCGGTCAGTCCATCCAGTCTACAAGCTCAAAATGAGTATAATATTTTGTACCCATAGTACACTACACACAATGTTATCTCCAATAGATTATTGCACAGCTCGCATGCAACCTAATCTCAACATACGTAAGAAATAAAGTTGCGCATCATTGGAGAACTTAATTTATAATTAATCGTTCATAATTATTCATCGATAATTTTTTATGCGTAAACAACAAATTATTTTGCCTCGAACGCTTGTTGCATTGTTGCGTCCGTAGCTAAGTGCAAGTTTACATAAGACAGACTGCAATCATGTCGTGCAATCTACCGTATTGCAGTATAATGAACCTGGCTGATAAAGTAACCAACATATTTCTGATGTAAATAATTAACAGTTACCTAGAATCACTGGAATGCAACGGCCATTGTATGCCGAATATCTTCAATCTGGCCGGTGGACGCCTCTTCTGCTCCGTGCGAGTGTTCTCCTCGACGGGTGGAGTGTGATGTCTGCTCCCGGAAGAAGCCCTAGTGCCACTCCTACGACGCCGGCGACGTCTCCTCTCGACCAAAATAAAATTATCCCCGTTTCTGATAATGTACGACGAGCGTAGAGTTGACTTCTCGCCCTCGCCCTGCCTTTGTCTTATCAAGTCAGCTGTTCTTAGTGTGTGTATGTTCTGATACTCAGCCTCCTGTGGTGGTGGCGCAGCAGCTGGCGTCGCTTCCTTGCTTGTGCTAGTCCCGCTTCCATCCCTCTTCTTCCGGGAGGAATGGAGACCAACCCGACGCCAAACCTTTTCCATCTGTGTTTAATGTCATCCCATTATTATGCTCACTAATCGTCGCAATTCTAACGCGAAGAGTCACTTGTCACTACGCACAATCACAATGTTTACTAAACCAAGTAATCCGCGGGGATCATAAAATCATTCACAGGTTTCTGCCGAAAGATGTCCGAGGTTCCCACATAAATATTAACACAAATGAATCACTGTCCAATCAGCCGTTCCCTGTCATTGTTCGGGCTGATAAATATTTCAAGAGTACTCGACAAATCTTCGGTTCCCGGTCGGAGATTACGTGTCAACGATCAAATCACAGAAATCAGTACGTTTATCATTAATTTCGCGTATTAAGACGTACTAGGTTAGTAGAATTAGGGGAGAGAATAACGTGTTTTTTGACATCGCACTTGCAGAAGTCCCGGCCCTAACAGGGTGCGGGTGCAAGCTTTGCGCATGCGCGATCCCCCTTCACCCGTAGCCCCGTCTGACCGAAGCTCCAAAATGGCGGACCTCCGACCCCTTCCCGTTATTGAATATCTAATTTTATCGTTATGCATTTATTGTATTCGGCTGCGATGCATTCACGGCCTTTTTTATTATTATCCAGTTACCTGGCCCGCTTCATAAGTTACTTATGTATGAAATGCGGCAGCTCTGGCCAACTTTAGCACAATGAGATTCAGAGCTTTTATTAATTGATAAATCTGTGATTATCCAGAATATTTCCAGCTAATTGTTGTTTCTGGCAATGTGATCATTATTTGTTGGAATTCTGGAAAAATGAATAGCAGAATCAACAAGTATTTCTGTTCTCCTATACCTACCTGTAATACTTAGAACTTATCTATATGTGACTTTCTCTACCCACCCTAATCGAGCCCTCTGTTTCCAAATGTTTTATCCTAGAATCGAGTCTTGGTCCTGAATGTTTCAGTACCACTTATCGTCTTAATACATGTGAAAACAACTCTACATGCTACAGGTTTCTATTATAACCTACCTTTTTTTTTTTTTTACCTACCTATCTTCCTTAGTATTATAACAAACATTTACCTACATATAATTTTATTTTTGAAAGGCCTCTTTAATCCCTATGTAAACTGAAACACGGTGTATTACACTCGCGAGCAATGAAAAAGTTCCAGTAATATAACGGGAAAGGCTAGCTTAATGACGTCGTCTGCAATATTGAAGTACATTTAACAGCGCATCAGAATATTACCAACTAAAACCGTAAATATTGTGTTCAAATTTTAAATTAAATGTGAAAAAAAAAATAAAGGTGTTTGTCGGCATTTTGTGGGTGGAACTTTTTCATTGCTCGGCAGTTTACTTCTACGCTTCTACTAACGAAGAAAGTTAGGGTAACAAGGCTGCTAGGCTCAAATAGCATTGACCGAGTCATATCTGTAGAATGTATTAGGATAGAAGTTCCTTACGCAGTAGAAGTCCAGGTAGGAGAGGCCGCGCCTTATTGCCGAGGAAGGCCTAGGAAACGCTGGCGTGACGACTTAGAGGCGTTTACGACGGATAATAGAAAAATGAAATGCTTTGGCCGAGGCCGAGTAGTGGTATAATAAAAGTTAAAGCCAAGAATCTACTGAGTCTATGTACATGCAAGTTGCATTTATCTAAACTTGGTAGTTATATTATATGTATTCTTTAATTCTCCAAACATTTCTTTTGCTCACCCTACCTAAAATCAAAATCAATTGTTTTTATTTTACATAGGCCTACATGGGGACTTATAAAACGTCGACAAAAGGCGCACGGTTCGGGTTGGTCGTTTCCTATAGAGAAGAACCGGCAAGAAACTCCACGGTCACTCTTTTAAAAATATGGTTTGGTTTGGATAGCATCAATATTTCCATGTTACAGCATTACTTAGATATGGGGGGACAACGTAGGCCCGACAATAAGACGTTAGAAACAAAAAAAAAAGTAAAACGGGTAACCTATATCGTTAGGTTAGGCAACTACGCCATCGTAAGAATATGGCGCGGCAGCTGCATCAGGGACTTAGGCGCTTTGTACCTGGAGCAACTATTGCAGTAACTGGCAACTAGCCATAGAAATATAAAATACAGATAAATATGACGAACCCCATAACCATGGGGCTCCGAGTAGTGGGGATGGTACTGGGGAGTAGCCAAGACTTTCCCCCTCCCCCCTCCACCCTCCCCGCGCCAAAAATCAACGGCTCATAATCGTAATTTTAACCAGATATCGTGTCATAATTACGTGTTCATCATCTGCCTAGCCTTTTTCCCAACTATATTGGGGTCGGCTTCCAGTCTTACCGGATTCAGCTGAGTACTAGTGTTTTACATGGAGCGACTGCCTATCTGACCTCAATAACCCAGTAAATGGGTAACACGGTGCCCCTTGGCAAGACTGGTGTCAGGTCTCAGGCTTCTGACTACCCGTAACGACTGTCAAAGATCTTCAAATGACAGCCGGGACCAACGGCTTAACGTGCTTTCCGAGGCACGGAGGAAACTCGGTATGTTGAAATGGTCACCCATCCACGGACCGACCTCGTCAAGCGTTGCTTAACCTTGAAGATCGACCCGTGCGGCTGTTATTATTTAGCCACGAGCTTTTTAGATTACGTGTTCAATAGATAGATATTTTAGATATTTAAAAAGCCCATTATCACTTTACCCAAACTGGTACTCCAACCTAAGACCTCATATTTTAAATATTTAAAAAGCCCATTATCACTTTACCCAAACTGGTACCTACTCCAACCTATCCATACGCAACCAGTACATACGCATTGCTGCAAAGGAACATGGCATCAACGATACCACGTGCAACTGGATTGACTATATGCTGAGAAGCAGAATAGTCAGATCGGAACTGATGGGAGACAGACTTAGTGCAAAAACAACAAGAGGTTGTCCGCAAGGCGGGGTGCTGTCACCATTATTGTGGTGCTTGGTAGTAGACTCGCTACTTACCAAACTCAATACCGGACCATTCTACACAGTAGGCTATGCAGATGACATAGTAATAATGGTCAATGGTAAATTCCCGAACATAGTGTCTGGATTATTACAACAAGCATTGAGGATGACAGAGGAATGGTGTACAAAGAACCACCTCTCTATCAACCCAAGCAAAGCAGTCATTGTTCCATTCACGAGGAAGAGACAACTAGAACACCTAGGAGAGCTCTCCCTCAATGGAATAAAGCTGCCCTGGTCCACCGAAGTTAAATATCTGGGCGTAACACTTGATAAAGAACTCAGGTGGAAAACTCATGTGGAAAATATAACGACAAAGGCCTTACGAGCGTTCGGCATGTGTCGTTCCACCTACGGTAAAACTTGGGGGTTAAAGCCCAAAGTGATACAATGGCTGTACCGGACAATGATAATACCTATTGTCACATACGGCAGCATAGTGTGGTGGCCAAGAACAAAGCTTGCTTCGTGCAAAGCGCCACTCACCAGGTTACAAAGAACAGTGTGTCTCGGCATCACGGGTGCTTTCAGGACAACACCTACGGCAGCGATTGAGAGATACCTCAATATCCCTCCTCTGCATATGATGGTTGAACTCGAGGCAAGGAAGACATTACATCGTCTTGCTGTTGCTGGACTATGGGATGCCTCTAAGCCAAAGACTAACCATACAAAGTTCGATGAGAATGAAGGCCTGGATCGGGTAACAAGCATGTTATCCGATAAAATGCAAACTAAATTTGTGTTTGAAAGGTCTTTCATGGTATCCTACAAAGTGGACTCCGGGCTCATTCTGGATGCTATCCAAGCCCTAAACCGGCTTGGGAAGCACAACAGGGTGAGACTGATGTGGGTCCCTGGGCACAAAGGAATCCATGGTAACAAAGTGGCTGATGAACTGGCAAGAGAGGGCTCAGCAAATAATTTTGTGGGTCCAGAACCATGTGTAGGCATCTCGACGTGTCTCGTAAAAGCCGAATTTAGGGAGTTAATTTAGGGAGTTTGCAGATCACAGACAAAGAACTTATTGGCTGTCTAATACCGGTCTTCAACACTGCAAGAAATTTCTAGGCTCTACGTTCAAAGCCCGGGAATGCATTTGGAATATGAGCATGGGGCAAATCCGCTACCTGCTTGGGGCCTTTACTGGGCACTTTGGAACCAACGACATGCTCATGAAGATGGGTTTAACTACGACCCCCGTGTGCAGGTTGTGTGGGGAACATACGGAACGCATGGAGCACCTTCTGTGCACATGCGATGCACTGGCTGGCAAGCGAATGGGTCTCCTAGGGGTTGGATACCCAAAACCAGAAGACTATAGGCTCATATCTCCTAGTCTCGTTGTAAAGCTCATGAAAACAGTTTTCAACGAGATTGGGGAGGAGTAAGGTATCTAGGGGACCACAATAGATCCCAATGGGTCGAAGTGTCCGAGTTATGTCTCGGCCCCTCCATAAGATAAGATAAGATACTCCAACCTAAGACCTCATATTTCAGATATTTAAAAAACCCATTATCACTTTACCCAAACTTGTACTCTAACCAAACACCTCATATTTTAGATATTTAAAATGACCATTATCACTTTACCCAAATTGGTACTCAAACCTAAAACCTCATTGTCAGCAGCGACTTCCGACCACTGATAATCGATTATCGTTTTGTTCAAATTGTTACCAAATTCACGATAGATTGTTTCTTACCTACTTAAGTTTTAATTCTATAAGTTTATTTGGAAGCCGGGATACAAGGTGGACTGATAACCTGGATAGGGCCGCGGGAGTCCACTGAGTGCTTGACAGTGTTGCTAGAATCTTACTTTTATAACATTTTAATAATGTTTTTAGGGTTCCGTACCCAAAGGGTAAAAACGGGACCCTATTACTGAGACTTCGCTGTCCGTCTGTCTGTCTGTCTGTCTGTCTGTCTGTCTGTCACCAGGCTGTATCTAATGAACCGTGATAGTTAGACAGTTGAAATTTTCACAGATGATGTATTCCTGTTGCCGCTATAACAACAAATACTAAAAACAGTATAAAATTAATATTTAAGGGGGGCTCCCATACAACAAACGTGATATTTTTGCCGTTTTTTGCTCGATATTAATAACGGCAACAGGTAGACGCTTGAAATATTCACAGAATATTTAGTTGTATATTCTCTTCAAAAAATAATAATTATTAAATTAAAATAAAATAAATTAAGGGGGGCTCCCATACAACAAACGTGATTTTTTTTGCAGTGTTTTGCGATAATGGTACGGAACCCTTCGTGTGCGAGTCCAACTCGCACTTGGCCGGTTTTTTTTTTAGTTTGGCTCGCGCTATACCATCTCACCTGATGGTAAGCGATGATGTGGTCGACGGTGGAGCTCACTTGAAACCTATTCGCTCTTTACTTAAAAGGCCCCTAGGTTGTATACTTGTAGCTACCGGAAAACACAGACTTCGGTACTTGTACTATTATTTATTCTGTGCTTCGGCAGGGAGTGCCACTCCTTAGCAATAAGTACGCATAATAACTTTGGCCCTATCATGAACACGACTTAAAATGTTATTTTACTTTTAGCTTTTAGGACCTTTAGCCACACCTGATTTTGATCCATCGTTTTATGTTCTTTCCCTTTTGCACACTTGCAAAATGAGAAAGGGGAAAAATAGAGTGAGGAGAAAGAGATAACATAACTACAAAGCTCAAAGACAAGTTGAAGTTGCTAATAAGTATAGTTCTCGACAAACTTCTTGGCCGCCCTGAAGTTGGCTACAATACCTGCGCAGTAGAAAATCTCATACAAAAACAGCAACGCACCGTGCCTTCCGCATCGGAAAGCCAACTTCAGGGCGGTCTAGAAGAAGTTTGGCAAGAACTATACCTACCTACAGCAAAAGATTTTTTAAATATTTTTAAAGAAACCTCTTAAGTCTCAAGGGCCCTCAACCCATTCATTTTTAAATATGATTCTTTCGAAGCTAAAAGAAAAATATATTTCTTTCCGATTGTTTTGTCATGAAGTGCCAGATTATAAAATAAGAGAATCTACTTAGCAGCCACTACTAGCAACTATGGTGCGACAAGCACTCTACCCTTTGATGTGGCGACCCATAGGTGAAGCCTATTGTTACTGTGTTTACTGTAATATTATATTTTCCTATTAGTATGAGATCCCACTGCAAAAATCTGCAGGTATTTTTTTTAAATGAAATTTGATTTTTATGAATGTTTCTTGATAGTAGAAATATAGATTACCTATTGCAGGCTTGCCTGGCCGAAAACAGCTTTTTGTTTTATATTGGGTTAACTATCAAACATTAAATTTATTAGGTTTAGGTAATTGCGACTAGATATTTCCCGGCAACCCTGTGCAGTAATCTATTCTAGTATCAAGTACCATTCATGAAAATTAAGTTTTATCTGTAACTAGGTACCTACTTTAGTAGGTATTATATTATCTGTGCTATATCCATAAGGCTTAGCACGCACTGCGATTTTTATTCGCGCGATTTTTTTCCGCCCATTCTGCGACCTATGGAATTGTATGAAGCTGCACGCATTGCGGAAAAATATTAGCGCGGAAATAATACGCCTAATTCCTACAGATTTCTAGCTGTGGATGTTTTTCGGCTAAAGTGATTCTGATTATGATGAGCTAATGTGTCCATTTCAGTTTTAATCAGAAATGTATACAGGTAGGCGTTAATTTGGCTATTCAGACTCAATTCAAATGGAAACGGGTTTGGAACTCTCGGCTTTGCATAATAATCGCTGCAGGGTCTCCCCTACCCTGCAGCCTTATTGCGTAATGAATTCGGCAAGGCAAAGGACAAAGAGGCTACAATAAGGCTGGTCAATGGATAAAGGGACACAGTGGATCGTTGGGCAACGACGCGGATCCAGCACGGCGGTCTATGGACCCGAATCTGTTGTACCCATCCCTTTCAACCAAATACGCAGGTGGCTACAGGAATTCACCCAGGCACAGGCGTAAAACTGGTGGACCTCGGAATCGGGCTGCAGGCAGTCCAAAGAAGCTCTGCCATCTTTGGACAGTAGGCTTACCAGACGTCTGCTACGCCTGGACAGGAACGGTCTGCGCCTGGTAACGGGGACCATCTCGGGACACTGCTCACTTAACAAACACTTCCACACAATAGACGTACATAACGGACAGTCCTCTATGCAGGACATGAATGGAGACTAAGGAAACCGTTGCGCACGTTCTCTTTGAATGCACAGGGGTCACCCAGATAAGAACACAAACCTTCGGGTCATCCAGATCTTACACCGATGTTCTAAGAAAACCAGGAGTCCTAATTAGATTCTGGAGGGAGGTGGGCTGGTAAGAATAACCACCAAACGGCCGCCAAGGCCCACGCACAATGGTCTACCTGAAGGACTAAGTGTGGAAACCAAACCCCCTAACATAGAAGGCTGGGTATAAAAGTAACACGGGGTGAAAGTAAAAAAAAAAGTTTATTAAAAATATCAAAAAACCCGACTGCTTAAAAAGCGAACTAAAAAGCCGTAAACAAGAAGAAAATCATGCTGTGCAGTCGGAGGATACATCTGGTTTTGGTCAGCCAGCTCGCGAATACCTACGTATCCTCCGACTGCACAGCATGATTTTCTTCTTGTTTACGGCTTTTTACCCGACTGCCGAAGGAGGGTAATGTGTTTATCAGTCTATGTGTGTATGTATGTATGTATGTTTGTTCCTATGTGGCGTTCTAGAGACCAAACGCGTTGGCCGATTTTGATGATTCTTACGTCAATCGATTCGTCTTAATCCTGCGAGTGTCATTGGCTGCATTAAAATTGGAAAATACAAAAATGGCGGATTTTGGGCGTCATTTTATGGAAAAAAAAAACTTCCAAACCCGTCGTGTGGGGTATCAAAATAAAGGATTTTAAGAGGCGATTTCAAAAATATATAACACTTGTATGTTTAAATGTAAATAATTCTAAAAAAAAATAACTAAAAAATTGTAAATAAAAAAAGTTAATTAAAAAAATCAAAAAACCCGACTGCTTAAAAAGCAAACTAAAAAGACGTAAACAAGAAGAAAATCATGCTGTGCAGTCGGAGGATACATCTGATTTTGGTCCGCCAGCTCGCGAATATGTATCCTCCGACTGCACAGCATGATTTTCTTCTTGTTTACGTCTTTTTAGTTTGCTTTTTAAGCAGTCGGGTTTTTTGATTTTTTTAATTAACTTTTTTTTTAGTTCACTTTTTAAGCAGTCGTGTTTTGTGTTTTTATGAATAAACTTTTTTTACATATAACATTTTTGTTATTTTTTTTAAGGTTTAGGTACATTTAAACATATAAGTGATATATATTTTTGAAGTCACCTCTTAAAACCCTTTATTTTGATACCCCCACGATAGGTTTGGAAGAAAAAACATGTACCCCACAATTTGGCGCCCAGAATCCGCCATTTTTCTATTTTCTTTCCAATTTTAATGTAGCCACGAGTCGATTGACGTATGAATCATCAAAATCGGCCAACGCGATGGTCTCTAGAACGCCACATAGGAACAAACATACATAGACTGATAAACACATTACCCACCTTCGACAGTCGGGTAAAAAAGAGTTTCTGAACAAATTATGTTAGCTGCACTGATTGCTGTATCACCAATATGGGCCATTTTTGTCATATTCTGTAAAATTTGAAGATAGGGATGAAAATAACAACTTGTTACTTTCATATCGACTGTGATCTTGATATCTCTAAGCATATTTTATTACGTTTTTTGAAGTACCTACCCTACCTACCCTACCTACCCTACCTACCCTACCTACCCTACCTACCCTACCTACCCTACCTACCCTACCTACCCTACCTACCCTACCTACCCTACCTACCCTACCTACCCTACCTACCCTACCTACCCTACCTACCCTACCTACCCTACCTACCCTACCTACCCTACCTACCCTACCTACCCTACCTACCCTACCTACCCTACCTACCCTACCTACCCTACCTACCCTACCTACCCTACCTACCCTACCTACCCTACCTACCCTACCTACCCTACCTACCCTACCTACCCTACCTACCCTACCTACCCTACCTACCCTACCTACCCTACCTACCCTACCTACCCTACCTACCCTACCTACCCTACCTACCCTACCTACCCTACCTACCCTACCTACCCTACCTACCCTACCTACCCTACCTACCCTACCTACCCTACCTACCCTACCTACCCTACCTACCCTACCTACCCTACCTACCCTACCTACCCTACCTACCCTACCTACCCTACCTACCCTACCTACCCTACCTACCCTACCTACCCTACCTACCCTACCTACCCTACCTACCCTACCTACCCTACCTACCCTACCTACCCTACCTACCCTACCTACCCTACCTACCCTACCTACCCTACCTACCCTACCTACCCTACCTACCCTACCTACCCTACCTACCCTACCTACCCTACCTACCCTACCTACCCTACCTACCCTACCTACCCTACCTACCCTACCTACCCTACCTACCCTACCTACCCTACCTACCCTACCTACCCTACCTACCCTACCTACCCTACCTACCCTACCTACCCTACCTACCCTACCTACCCTACCTACCCTACCTACCCTACCTACCCTACCTACCCTACCTACCCTACCTACCCTACCTACCCTACCTACCCTACCTACCCTACCTACCCTACCTACCCTACCTACCCTACCTACCCTACCTACCCTACCTACCCTACCTACCCTACCTACCCTACCTACCCTACCTACCCTACCTACCCTACCTACCCTACCTACCCTACCTACCCTACCTACCCTACCTACCCTACCTACCCTACCTACCCTACCTACCCTACCTACCCTACCTACCCTACCTACCCTACCTACCCTACCTACCCTACCTACCCTACCTACCCTACCTACCCTACCTACCCTACCTACCCTACCTACCCTACCTACCCTACCTACCCTACCTACCCTACCTACCCTACCTACCCTACCTACCCTACCTACCCTACCTACCCTACCTACCCTACCTACCCTACCTACCCTACCTACCCTACCTACCCTACCTACCCTACCTACCCTACCTACCCTACCTACCCTACCTACCCTACCTACCCTACCTACCCTACCTACCCTAACTACCTACCCTACCCTAACTACCTACCCTACCCTACCCTACCTACCCTACCCTACCCTACCTACCCTACCCTACCCTACCTACCCTACCCTACCTACCCTACCCTACCTACCCTACCCTACCCTACCTACCCTACCTACCCTACCTACCCTACCCTACCTACCCTACCCTACCCTACCTACCCTACCCTATCTCTCAAGTTGGATCGAACTGCACATGGTGTGCGAATTTTATTATAATCGGTTAAGTGGTTTAGGAGTCCATTGAGGACAAACATTGTGACACGAGATTTATATATATTAAGATTGTAGAATGCCTAATATACTTACGTAGGTATACGAACACAAAAAGAGAGCTCTCAGCTATCTTTAAAAGATTTTTCCGAGTACAGGGGGGTGACCCTAGACTCATTGTGCGTGGTTATTTTGAGTGTGTGTATATGGGGCAGATGTATATGACTTGTATACATCTGTCCCTTACGCACACTCAAAATAACCTTACTCTAAGAGCTCATGGTCACCCCCCAGGTGTCGTTACTGCAGAAATAATAAATATGTCCGTGGAAGAAGTTCTTCTCAGAAAAGTGCCATTATGTAGCTGTGTACGAGACTGTTATGTAGCTGTTCCATGTAACTATTTATCTATTAGTCAAAATAAAATAAGGGCCACTTATGAATTTCGAAGTTATGTTATGGGTGATTTATTGAGCATTAGTTCCATGTATCCATCGGATAAATTGTGTAACATCTTGTTATCTTAAGTGTTTCCGAACACTTTTGCAGAATTCCACTTGCAATGCCATTTTAAGTGGGTAGATTTATTTATTTTTTTGTTGTTACTTCAATTGCCTTCAAAAGGGCCACATCATCATCATCATCATATCAGCCGAAAGACGTCACTGCTGGACATAGGCCTCCCCCAAGCGTCGCCACATTGACCGGTCCCGTGCGTCTCGCAACCAGCGGATCCCCGCAACCTTCACCAGGTCATCGGTCCACCTAGGCCTCCCACCTTCCAACGCAACGTCTTCCGGTTCGCGGTCGCCAATCCAGAACCTTTCTGCCCCATCGGCCATCCGTTCTGCGAGCAATGTGCCCTGCCCACTGCCACTTGAGTTTGGCAATTCTTCGGGCTATGTCTGTAACCCTGGTTATCTTGCGGATCTCTACATTTCTGATTCGATCACGCAAGGAAACTCCGAGCATAGCCCTCTCCATTGCCCTTTGAGTGACTGTAAGCTTTCTGATGAGGCCCATTGTAAGCGACCAAGTCTCCACAAAAGGGCCACAACTAGTATAATTTATAATAGTACTCTATGGCCACAACACTTATCCAAGAAGGCCATTCCAAGCATTCTGTAGCGTTGCAGCTAGATTTTTGCGCAATTCAAATTGCCTTTATCCTGTAATCGTTTTAAGAGACTGGAAGATTAACCGGAAGGGAGAGTTCAGGCAGAGCAAAAATCAACTAGAATAAAAAATCTAAAAGGCTGATTTAAATATACATGTTGATTATAAAAATAACTTTGTTTTTATTTACAATGGTACAACCATCCCCTTAGATGCCCACACTAAGCTGTTACAACCAACCCTAGGGGTAGGAATGGTTGTAACAAATTTAACTTTTTTAATTGGTAGATTTTCTCAAAATCTGTTATACGTCGACCACATCATCGCTTACCATCAGGTGAGATAGTGGTCAAGCGCGAGCCTATCTATAATAAAAAAAAGGTAGGTATCTGTTGCATTTATGCTGATTTTAAAAGATACTTAGCTAAAATACCAATCTATTGTGTGTTTTTTTAAAAGCCCTGTGAGATTTTACTAGAAAATTGCAAATTGTTCATCCCTGGTCTCACCAATTGTTTGGGTCACATAAGTTTAGTGTTTACCTACCTACAAATCTAATCTACATTCGGTATTTACCAATAACAGCATGATTCATGTTTCTATTCAAGATTGTGGAGCATCCGAAGTAGGTAGGTATAGAAGTTACTGTAAATCTCAACAGATGGCGTTGCCTGTCTCGAAACAATGTAGTCTCTGTTACAGATACCCAGTAAACACTAAACATAGCCGAAACGAGCGATAAGTTATAGTACCTACTTGTTTTACATAAACATGATATAAAATCTATTGATATGGGATTTAGTAAGTATTATCAAGCCAATGCTTGCCATGAGCCAGTGAGTCTTGGCAAGATTTACCTACCGGCAGTAGCTCAAATCGCAGCCGCACAACCACAAGTCTATTTTCAGATTTCAGGTGGATCAAAGGCCTATTAATCAGATAGAAAATACTTAGTTACGACTGAATAAAAAATATACTCGTAGCTATTTTCCATTCCCTGTCTAAACCATGCGACTGATGTTCGGGTGCTTGAAAAATAAAGGTACCAATGTAGCTATAGGTATTAGATATACATAGGTAAATACCATCGGTAGAAACAAACTTACCTACATTAGATACCGATATACTTACTTACGAAAGCAGGTACCTACGTACATATTTGACTGCTGAAACAATGCAGTGAAATAAATGGACCGCTAGATTGGTATTGGACAACAAATTTCTGCGTGATGGACATTGGACAACTAAAAATACCTGTAAATGCTTGGCGATAGTGCCTACCAATATTTATCATTGCTTTCTCTATTGTTTCCTTGAAATTTCGTGCTATACAAACTCCAATGGTGGATATAAAACTGTTATTCGAATCGGCGCTCGCGACACTGGCCACTGCACTCAGTGAATGTATTCAAATATGAGGCAAATGATAGCAACCAATAGGAGCTCGGTAAGGCAGTTGCGTCACCGCGACAACGACGCAACACGAATAGCGCCATGTCGCGTAGCTGACATGACGCCATCGCCAGTCCAACTCGAGTACGAGCACTAACAAGGCGGCAACATTTTCACAATCATGTGCGACAAAAACATGCAATTAGTGAAAGCAATTGAAAAGTTTCCATGTCTCTACAATTATAATTTACCTGAGTACCTGAAAAAGGATATAAGTGACAAAGCGTGGCACGATGTAGCCAGCCAAACTGTAATGTCAGGTAAGACGTTTTTATTTGGCAAGAGAACATTACACACGATAATTTGCATGCACTTGTGCGCATAGTATAATACGAAAATGGGTAGAGTCCGTTCAGTAAGTTGGACGGACTGACTGGCACAGGCTCTGAATGGGAAAACATGTGTGATGATTTCTTTTCGGTGATTACCTTTTTCCGTTTCAGTTCCAGAATGCAAAGAAAAGTGGAAGAACCTACGTTACGGCCTGTTGCGGAGTTTGAGACTGAACCCAGATGGAACAGGGAAGAGGAAGTATTATTTGCATGATGAAATGGAATTTTTATTGCCATACATCAGATCTTCGAAACTACACGAGACGGTTTTACAACAAATAGATGTTGAAACAGATGAAGATGTTATTGGTTTTCACGATCAAGATAAAGACACTTCCCCACTACAACTTCAGTATCAAGAAATTGAAATACCTGAGCCTACAAGAAAGAAATCTAGGTCTAGCGACAACTTCATTAAATATTTGCAACAAAGACCGAATAATAGTAATGAGGTGGTGGTCGACGAATCGAGGAAAATGTTTCTATTAAGTTTGTTGCCAGAAGTAAATGCCTTGTCAGAATGTCAAATGAGAGTTTTTAGGAGAAAAATGTTATTACTTTTGGACGAAATTGTAGATAGTCCAAGTCAATACGAAATGTGTTTACTTCAGTGGCAAAAAGAATCTATAAGTCAGGAGGCTCAAAGTTCTCATGATACAATTAAAAAGGAACCATTATGATGGGAAGGAAAATATTAGTAAATCATTGTTCTTTAATCTAGTTGTTTACTATTAAAACGCCATCTGGTGACTATTGTAGAAACGAAAAGGTATCCAGAAGATGGCGCCCAAAGTAACTTTACGAATGTAAACCCAGGTCTGCGATTGTGATTCAAATAAAACAAAACCAATAGAAAAAATATTTTATTATGCAAATTATTTTAAATCATAAATAAGATTGTTTTGCTGGAAGAATATTGTTACATTGTATAGCAAATGCTAAGAAAATGCACATTTTGCAAATAGCAGTAAAATAAATAAATTAAGCATCTATTTTATAGGTGCATTCTTCATAGATTTTGTTGTTACAGGATTACCATTTACTTTGCTAATCAGTTTATTATCCTGCCAAACTGCCAGAAGGCTATCATTAGTTTTTAGGTCAACTTGCAGTTTTTCCCATACTTTCTTCTTAGGGTTCAAAACATCATCAGGTTCCCCTGTCTCATATCCTTCTATTACCACTCTATCTCCAGGTTTGCTACCCTCTGGGGCGAAAAGCGGCTCAACCTGTTTAGGTTCATCAACTGAAGCACAGAGCACCATACCTTTAGATTCAACACCACGCATTTTAGCAGGTTTCAAGTTACAAAGAACCACTACATCTCGGTTCTGCATTTCTTCTATAGGCACAAAGTTTACTAAACCAGAAACTACAGTTCTTGGTTCTTCCTCACCTAAGTCAATCTTTTCAACATAGAGAGCATCAGCATCTGGGTGTCTGGAAACTTCTACTATACGTCCAACTCTAATATCAAGTTTTACAGGTGTTATGTCATCAGCTACAGGTGCATTTCCTTTGACTTTAGCAGGAGGTGGGTAAGCCTTTTTAGCCAACTCTTGAAGTTTAGGTTGTTTGAATATTTCTTGAACAGGGCCTAAAAGTTTGTTTATGGCTAATTCAACACTAGCTTTCAAATCTCCAGGATGAATTTCCTGCTTAGCATATGCACTTTCAAGATCTTCAAACTTTGTATATTCAACATTACCACCATGCTCAGGTGCTCTAGTTATATTAAAGGTTTCATCACCTTTCATAAGAGGGAACACTACATACTTGGTAAATGATAAAACTCCATTATCAGTAATATTGCCAGGTTCACAGAAAGCTTTTTTCAGCTTCTTCTTTACATTTGCAGGGTTGTCTAAAAGATCAATTTTACTGTCTTCTTCTGAAGCCGACATTTTTCCACCTGTAAGACCAGGTACCATAGGATTCATTAAATGGATTCTCTTAGCATATCCTAGTTGTGGCAAATATTTTTCAGCCATTGTAAATATTTTTCTTTGATCAACCCCTCCAAATTGTGCATCAACTTTCAAATATTCTTCATCTAAAGCTTGGAGTCCAGGATATAAAAGCCCACTTAGTAATGGATGATCAACTTGTTTCACCACCTCAGCGCCTGCCTTTTTAGCATCATGTTCTGTTATGACAGATGACATGCGGTACACATCAAGTGTATACTCTTTGCTAAGCTGATATTCAGTACCCTTAACAAACTTTAGTTTATCTAGTGGTACACCAATTGATTGCAGCATTGCTTTAATAGCAGCTTCATAGTATTGAGTACGGAGATTTAAAAGTTCCCAAGGTGCTTTCATATTATCTAAATAAGCATGTAAATCAGCAAACAGTATAGTCACCTCACATCCAGCCATCAGAAAGTCGGCAATCTTCGACATGGGGACGAAATAAGCCACATGAGGCCGTCCAGTTGTTGCTGTACCCCAATAGATTTTAAGATCTCTTTGCTTCAGGATTTCATTAAGCTTTTCCTCACCCAAAAACTCTTGCAAATTACGAGTTATTAGTTGTTTCTTCTCCTCCCAAGAAGCCATGGCTAATAATAGTGAATTTCTGTAAAAAGAGAAATAAATCTAGGTTAAACTTTTGCCTATCTAAAACAGATTTTATAAATTACTTACCACATTATTTTGCAAGTAGATACTTTAAATGAAATCGGTACTGAATAAAAACTGATACTCACCGTTTGTGATAGAATTTAAAACGTGTTATCAATTGTATATCGGTATTAAACTAAATACTTTTTTACACTACAAGACAGATACGAAAAGTTATAACACGTATTCGTATTGTGAGTTTGTGAGGTGTCTTACGAAACTAGATGAAACATAACCTCTAAAGTGAAGTGCAGTCAAAAAGTCCTCAAAACTAACGCATCGTCACTTAAATTGGAGTTAAAATCACGAAGTAAACACTTTTCATGAGTTTTGCATAGTATAATCATTGATTTTCATTTGTTATTGAGCGAAAATTAAAAAAATATTGTAAATTTTGACAGGTCTGAAGTTGGCAACAATTCAAAATATACCTGTTACCAACCTCCAATCGGCGCTAGCGTCGCAGTGAATGCTCGCGTTTCCTGTCAAAAGCCCCATTGCGCATGACAGTCAGTGCGGCCTTGCAGACTGAGAGCGCTGCCAACAAAGGCCGAGTCGATGGGGTTACAAAAAGATTGTTAATTTGGACTTCTAAAACCCTTTTGTTGTTGTAATTATAATTTTATATAGGTTGTGAATTTGTGATTACGGTTAAGAAAATGTGTGAATGATATGAATCGTGACGACTAGCAAAGGAGTCAGCTGGTCCACAGTGCGAATAGTGAAATAAGAAATGGCGGCCTTGCCAGCAGGTGTTCAGTATGGCTTATCATCCGAGTCTACCTATAAAGAAAACAAGGAACTAGTGTTTGTGAAGTTAACGGATTCAGCGCTGAAAGCAATCGAAGACTTCTTAAGGAATAATAGGGTAAGTGCAATCGCCATATTGTTAGACCAAAATAAAGATAAGCCAACAATGTCAGGCGCCATACTTTTATTACAGTAATTGAAATGAAACTGCAAATTTAGGTGTTTTAATCCAACAAATCAGTTTTCGAATTATGATAATTGGCTTCAAAACAAGTTTAGGTAGGTAGCATTGCGATAAATACTCCTCTCCAATGTCACGCCACGTCAACATGTAGAAAATTTGCTCTGTTATTTTCACAGATTTACATTTCATACGGCTATAATTAGAGAATTCGGACTTATTGTTGCGGAATTCGACGTTTACCGTGGAGTTATGTTACAAATCGTGCTTTTTTCCACGCCACCGTTTCACGTAACGAGAGATTGTGCCCCTGCGAGAGATATCAATTGAATTCAGAATAAAAACATTCAAGACGAACAAGTCTTACTTATCTGGCACCTACTGGAAAAACACCACGCAATATTTGTCGAAGTAGTTGATAGTAATAGTATTTCGTATGAAACTTACAGTTTTAAGCAATCACATTTGCATTATCATTTCCACTAGCTCATTAAACAACAACTTGTTAGTCAGGGAATACTTCTGTTCAAATCTATGTTGCAGAAACTATAAATTGATTTCTAAAAGAACAAAATATTTCTCAATTATGGATTTATGAACAGAAAAATAAGTGGAACATATTATCATATCATATTTCATGCCAACCTGTTTAGTTTATGTCTGACTACACATTTCTAAAATATTGTCAACATTTATTTGACTTTGCAAGTTTGCCCTAATAATGTTGGCTTCTTTTCAAAATGCATGAAAACATATAATTTCTAATGTTTCACACTCAGGTAATGTCTTTTATCACATTTTTTCATTAGATTTTATGATGAAATGAAAATGGATAATACATTTCCAATGTCAAGAATCATGCAATAATTTTAAGGTATTGCCCGTTGCTTACAATTGCAGCAAGCAATGCCAATCAAACCTCAAGTTAGTTTCATCATCATAAAACCAAGATAGTTTTTCCATTCTCTTTCATTTAAGGATTTCAGGATATGTTTCCTTCAGTACAATAAAAATAAGAAACAAGTACTGTTTGGTAAAGATTATTTTTCAAGGCAAAATTTTTTTCTTAGCGCAAATCAACAATTCTTTAGGTAGTGCTACAGGATGACAAAAGATGGCGCTGTATGTTTGCTAATGATAATGTTACGGTAAAGTAATTATCTATTTAATTTATGGAGTATAGTTCCAAGTTGTTAATAAACAATATTGGCATTTAGTATCTTACTTTATTAATGTTATAGTATAAAGTTAAGTAAGGATTGGTTATAGGGTCTGAAATTGTTTTTCGATGAATTTAACATCCTGTTTGCTATATAAGGTGCCTTACTGTAACACTATTTAAGTAATGCACTGGTACTGGTAAATTTTCAGGTTTTTTTGGCCTGTTAGACAGATTTTCGTTTAACCCAAGTTCATAAAAAAAACTAATTTTATATCACAGTTTTGTAATTTCTGTAGGTTACTCATTCTCAAGATGTGACATAATTATCAAAATTCCTATTTCTGACTAAACACATTAACTAATAGACAAAAAAACAATAGAAGCACATCTATTAGGATTAAATAGCCTGTCTTTATGCATAAGCTGTCCTAATTGTTTTGTGTGCAATAAAGAATAAGAATCATTAAAAAAAGGAAATGCTTTAAAGCAATTCTAGCAACCCAATCAATGGGACCTGCCTCAAAGGGTACTTAGTACAGATTACAGACAATGCTTTTTTGTGAATTGAATTCCAGTCTTATCTATTCTTTAGAAAGTAAAGATAACAAAAAAAAAAACTACACTGTAAACTTCCTACTGTGAATTTTAAAGACTGCTAACCTACTTGCATATTATAAAAGTATCTAATCTAGGTCATCAACTTACAAGTTGATTACCACCTTGCAGACTAGTCAGCTTGAAGTATTGATAGGAACAGGTGAACACCTACTGTCCCGCTCTAGAGCATTCAATTACTAACAGAAATGGTGTGCATTTGAATCTTTCACAATGCATATTTGAATTATGATGAATGCTTCAAATATCATATTTAGAAGTTGCTATGTTATAACAGTCCCATGTGTATTTGTCCCACGTGGTTTTCTAGCTTAGCAGCGTTTGCCTCTAGATCATTCCGTTGATGGGTTTTGATCCATTACGTATTAAGACTTTTCCGTGTCTTTGAAAACAATTTTAACCTGTTGGCCTTAGGTCTTTGTAGATCTTTGATAGCCATGACTTACTTAAATATTTTTTTTTTATTGTAAAAAATTTGATTGTCAAAGATATACAAAGTCTGACTACCAGTCTTACCAATTCATATCATGTTACCCAGTTACAGTTCTCCCCAAACTTCCTGGCTGCCCTGAAGTTGGCTACAATGGCTGCAGTAGTAAATATCATACAAAAACACCACCAATCCTTGCCTTGCGCATCGGAAAGCCAACTTCAAGGCGGCCAAGATGTTTGGCAAGAATTAAACTGAGTTGCAGAGGTCAGATAGGC
This sequence comes from Anorthoa munda, assembly GCA_945859665.1. Classification (NCBI taxonomy): domain Eukaryota; kingdom Metazoa; phylum Arthropoda; class Insecta; order Lepidoptera; family Noctuidae; genus Anorthoa; species Anorthoa munda. The sequence continues at coordinate 17,341,244 of OX243908.1, forward strand.
AGTTGCTTTATTTAAAATACTGGTATTCAGTTCCATCTGATTGGACTGAAAATCAACCTCAACATACCTAGTTTTAAAAGGTTAGGCAGAATGATTAGTTTCAGAAGTTATAACTGCCACTCAACTACACTGTCTCAATACATAGACAAGGTAATGTTGCATAGTTTAATGAATGAGTTGCAACTCGTTGCAACAACCGTGTTGAGAAACTTCTGATAACTTCACAACATTATTAACTATATTGTTAATTGATGCATTAATATGAGTATAAAAAACTATGAAAATCTTGAAGTTTATTTCGTAATTGTTTGTAATTTTGTGCTGAGTAATAATGGATTTACTTAGATAAGGATTTGTTGGTGGTCTTCTTTACAAATTATAGTTAGTCATTTCCTTTAGTTCAATAATAAACAATAGGCATGATAAAAATTAATCCCTTCTTTCAAATAAAACAATGAAAGAAGGATTTTACCTGCTAATGGAATGGCCAGCTTTGTAGATTATTCCATGTATTTGACAATGCTCAGTACACAATGAAGTAATACTAAGAAGTGTGGGAAAGACAATAAGGTTCAAACTTAAGCCACACACTAAGAAGTAGAAAAATAAGAAAAAAAATATCTACAGCCCACTTTACTGCTGGTGAAAGTTATTTGCTCAAAACCCAAAAGAACAAGTAAAACTCTCCTAATAAATTGTATTCCTAATTATTCAGTTATGTCTGCAAACTGGTTATTTTCCAAGCATTGTTTTATGTAATAATTTAATTATTCATGAAGAATTGTGAAATCTTATTGCAGATATTTTGGAGAACAAGTTTGTTGCACTTGTCGCTTATCCAAATACAACAGAGAAATACCCATTCTTAAGATACCTACTATATTATGAAATGAAAAACGGTGTAAATTGAAATTACTATCAATAAAGTAAACTGATACAATAGAGTGATATGGTCATTGTGAATTACAAATGTGTTCCATTTTGATTTAATGCCAATAACAAGGTTTATATTGCAATTCTTGATAGAAGCTCATGAAGTGTGTCAACTAGGTATTCCTCTTCTAATAATTCTAGTAAATTAAACATGTTTTTTGTAAAAACAACTGACTTTCTAGTAAATACAGATAGTTGTTCCGGCTCTGGGTGTTTTGTATGTGACTTTATATGTTTGTAAACGCACCTATGATACAGGAAGAAATTCCTAGTGTGGGCGTTTTTTTTTAAATAAACAAAAACCTAAAGATTCCTGCAATTTTTTTTGCAAAGTTCTCTAAGCAACAGTTAATCACCCAATTTCTAAAGTAATAAACTGCCTTCCCATCTATTTTAATGAAGCCATTATTCTATTCATAATATATAAGCTGCTAGCCAAACTCTCTGCAGTAATAAAACTTATTGTTAAGGGATTACACTGGTCAAGTCAGGTAGAATAATAAAATTCTCCTTTCAAAGTAAAACAAAGAAAGTAATCCTCTTTCCAGCCTGTAACCAACTAGAGACAATAGTTTTACCCATAAAAATCTCAATGGTACAATTACCTGCCCCAAACAAAAACCATACACACACACCAGTTTAGTGTGAGTTTTATTAAAGCAGTGTTTCCTGCTGTTACTTGTCAGAAAAAAATATAATCTTGCACCTTTGCAAAACTTCGAGCCCGTCGTATTTTTGTATTGATCACCCGATTTTTTTGCGGTCGGATATAACAATGAAAAAAAAAACTTTCCGTTTGGCACATTCTCTACACTAAATCTCGTTTCCTGGTGATTAAATGAAAGCTTAATAGTTTATTTAACCATTTCCAATGCTACATCAGATTGCTCCTATTTCTAAATCGTAGGCATTCGGCGCGTGTCTAGCCGTTTGGGCCCAGTTTCGCAAACGCCGTATATTAGGTAAGCGAATCGGGCGCATAGCCGCAATGACAATGTTCGGGCGGCGCCGGCGCAGGTGAAAGTACCAACAGCTGCCGGATTACTTATACAGCGCAAAAAATCTTTCGTCTAACTAAATTCTAAATCATATGCCACTTGTTCACCACTTATTCATCAAATTGCGAAATCAAAACCAGTGTGATAATCAAGCTTTAATTAAAATTGTCTTACATAAACTACCTCTTAAAAATAATTACTGAATATTTGCATAAAACAATTTTCGACATAGTAATGTTTCTCAACTATTAGAACGATGTCTTGTTGACAGTTGTAAAGATAGTCTAGTTTCCCTACATGTATCGCGACCTCGTTTTTATGACACCTCATTAACGTGCATCTGTTTCATTACCATTGATAGGGCAACATTATCAAAATCACTGCGATTAGTAGAATGGGGACACGGCGATTGAATTTTTTAGTTATGAAAAGGTCGTAGCGTACTTATTGGTCGTACATACCTTTGATTAGTGACGTATTATTACACGTAAAGTTATTAGAACATACAACTTTGCGGTAAAACCCGATTTATCGTTCATAAATACTTTGATTTTGTTATGTAGGTACTAGGTACCTAATTTAATGTAGACGAGGTATGTAATAAAATAGGTTAATTAGTCAAAGAACTTAGTAGGCAAACTCAAAAGATCAATTATTGATCATTACTTAATATTGATCGCCCATTTCTGATAATTTTGCAAAACGCGATTGTTAAGCTCTCCATTGAGATAGATAACGTAATATTTGGCATATGATCCTTAAAACTGCCACCGTTCTAAATCATTAAGAATTATGATTAATGATGCCAATAACTTCACATTGTATTGTATGTATCGTTCGAAGTTCATTACTATTTCCATTTTCCATTGATAACAAGACGCATTGCACAATGGTGATGTTTATTTGATTATTCGTGTTAATCAACATCATTTATTGGATAATAATTAAGTACCTATTTACCTAAGTACGGGTACTTACTTAGTAATTTTATAACGAGCAGAAAATATGGCGTAAACATGTTTATAAGTTGGTGGTTTTTGTTTACATTTGCTAGTATTGGCCCTTTGACAAGATATGTCGGAGGAATGAATAGAATAGCCCTATCAGGACCGAGGTATAGGTATTGATTAGCTTTCCAATCCCATTCGCCATCTTTCGCATACCATATCGCTCTGCTGATACTGTCTTCAGTTCACCTAGCCATCAGACTATGGGTAGCATTCCAGCTATAGCCTAACATTCAGGCTCTTTGTAGCTTTACATTGGACAACATAATATATATTTTGATTAAAAATTTGATCAGCTTTCCTCTCCCATTCGCCATCTTTCGCATATATCCCTCTGCTGGTACTGTCTTCAGTTCACCTAACCATCTGACTTTGGGTCGCAGGTCAGCTATAGCCTAACATCCAGGCTCTTTGTAGCTTTACATTGGACTACATAATATAATATGTTTTGATTAAAAATCTGATCAGATTTCCTCTAGTATTCGCCATCTTTCGCATACCAAATCGCTCTGCTGATACTGTTTTCTGTTCATATAGTCATTACACTATGGGTAGCATTCCAGCTATAACCTAACATCCAGGCTCTTTGTATATTAACATTGGACTACCTAATATCCTAGTTTTGATTACCAATTTGAATCAGCCTTCCTCTACTAATCGCAATTCTTTCGCATACCATATCGCTCTGCTGATACTGCCTTCAGTTCACCTAGCCATCAGACTATGGGTAGCATTCTAGCTATAACCTAACATCCAGGCTCTTTGTAGCTTTACATTGCACTATCTAATATATATTTTGATTAAAAATTTGATCAGCTTTCCTCTTGTATCGCTATCTTTCGCATACCATATCGCTCTGCTGATTATGTCTTTAGTTCACTTAGCCATCAGACTATGGGTAGCATTCCAGCTGTAACCTAACATCCAGGCTCTTTGTAGCTTTACATTGGACTATCCAATATATATTTTGATTAAAAATTTGATCAGCTTTCCTCTCCTATTCGCCATCTTTCGCATATCATATCCCTCTGCTAGTACTGTCTTCAGTTCACCTAACCATCTGACTTTGGGTCGCAGGTCAGCTATAGCCTAACATCCAGGCTCTTTGTAGCTTTACATTGGACTACCTAATATAATATGTTTTGATTAAAAATCTGATCAGATTTCCTCTAGTATTCGCCATTTTTCGCATACCAAATCGCTCTGCTGATACTGTTTTCTGTTCATATAGTCATTACACTATGGGTAGCATTCCAGCTATAACCTAACATCCAGGCTCTTTGTATATTAACATTGGACTACCTAATATCCTAGTTTTGATTACCAATTTGAATCAGCCTTCCTCTACTAATCGCAATTCTTTCGCAAATCATAGCCTTACATCCAGGCTCTTTGTACATTTACATGGACTAAACCGTATTATAATATTTTACTGGAAGACGCTGCGTTGGAAGGCCTCCCACCAGGTGGACAGATGACCTGGTGAGAGTGGCGGGAGTCAGCTGGATGCGAGACGCAAAGGACCTGTCAATGTGGCGACGCTTGTCGGAGGCCTATGCCCAGCAGTAGACGTCTTTCGACTGAAGTGATGATGATGACGTTGACCTACCTAATATTAGTTTTGATTAAATAACCATTAAAGGGAAAAGGGTATTATATAGGCGACATTAGGCATTAATGGTATACATTACAAGATGATTTGAATAATGGTTATAAAACGGAAAGCACGTTATGATGTAAAATACTGCAAAAAAAACAAGAGACGTATTTGGGCATGACTAGACGATAAAACCAACAATAAGTCGTCGTCACCATATATTTAAATTCAATTACTATAATAAATGAATGTAATGACATCGTTTTTACCATGTAATAACGGTAACTACTCTATATGACTATTTAATAACCGCACACCACCGATATCAATCTACCGCTGATAGTTATTTGTAATAACGTTATAAAATACATGAGTGGGAGGGGGCCGTATGTATGTAATAGAACTAACAGACTATCGGTCAAAAGTATCGGAAATAGAGACTCTTATTCCGGAATCCTTAGAATTTCCTTTAAGAACATTGATTGAACATAAGATAGATAATTATATATTGTAGTTAGGGGGTAAATTAATCTACTAAAATCATAGTACAAGAAAATGCTTCAAATAGGAATAGCTCTCCTAGTTATGCAAGGCGAAATCGAAATTTTTTCCTCGTTGGAATGTATAACGGCTTATCTAGTGTATTAAAATGCAAGCGCCATTCCATTGATATATTAATAAATCATTTGACCAAAAGGAACCAGCCCAATTTCCTTATTTGGTTATGGCTATAAAAACGCGATGACATTGTTCACGTCATACAAACAAATTACATAAAGGTTATGGAAGCTGCACATTTCAAAGAGATCGAGATACCAAAAAGTTTTTATGTTGCCAATATAAACAATTCTGTAGCGTCATTCAAAGCTGGTCGCCCACCTGATTATAATTCCCAAGTCCCTGCACGTGTTCAACAACGATACATTTATTTTGTGTCGGCCTAAGATCACGGGCACCTAACTATTATTCGAGTTTGCTAAACGATTATCAACACTCTCTTTATACTGCCAAATTCCAAATTCCTGTACACTCTCCATTGATGGGCGGCAGGTTTGGTGGCCATTTTTTTTTGTTGCTGCTTTGTAAGCGTTCCACCTGGCCTTTTTTCCTGGGCAAAGACTCCATTGAAAGCCATGAATCACTTTTGTAACGCTGCCGACTGAGTGTCCAGCGTATCGTTTTCGAAGACCCTTGCCTTGATTGAATGAATCATAGTTTTAAAAGAAGTACCGTTTAGTGCTTACTTATTAGTCCATTCTACAATGCCCGGATCGAATTTCAGGTTTATTAGAACTCATTACAGTGAATGACTCTTTATGAAGTACAAGTATTTTGTCACGTGCGTTACAAAGTAGGTATCGGTACCGGATATCCACATTGTTCAAAGTATGTGATATTTGCACTAGCGATACCGGAATTAAATATAAAAATTATCAGTTTCATTGATGATACTATTAGCACCTTTCACGATACTTACTAAGGTGCAACAATTGTGAAGATTGCGAACTTCAGCTAGCATCAGAAAACTTATCAATTTAAAAACAAAAATAATAAAAGTGCAAGTAATAGATTTTAATCTTTTTATAATCTTTAATTTAAAAACGCACAGTATTTGCAGCGTACCTATTGGCAACATACAATGTATATAATTTTATCATCTCACTTTGACATCAGGGTCATCCGAGCAGTAAAATAAAAATGCCGGCGGCTACTATGTTGGAAGAAACCGCTAAAGAACATCTAGATATCAAATTAATACAATCTTAAAGTTAAATATCGCAAGAATGAATTAGGTATAATTGAAGATTTTGCTCGCAAATGTTAGGAGGCTGTAGGAAGTTCCAAATTGATCTTTAAATTGTTTGAGGGAGAGTCAATATTTGTGTGTGATGGATGTTGTGACGTCCGCGTGACGATGAACACGAGCGATAGGGCCCGAGGTCGTCGCACCCTCGGTCCCCCCGAGCCTTGGCACCTGGTTGTCCCTTGCCAAGCAGTTACTTGCGAACAGATGTTAGACTCGAGAAATCCCTCCGCCCCTTCATTCTATTTTTGTCCTAAGATTTTTAAAAGTATTGTTCGTTAAAGTTTTTTTTTGTAAGCCTTCAGGTACCTCGTAACGGTTACGGAAAAGGTTGCTTTCCTTAGCCAACCTGGCATTTTATCAGGAATGATAATAAAGTACATGGTATTGTTTTGTAATTAACCTGTTATCTAAGTTATACTTGACCATAAAATGAATGGAATCCACCAACCATTATTAATTTAATAGATGCCTTCATAAGTCATAAAATGGGACTGTTTTAAAACGCCTGAAGTAACAAAATACAGCATAACAAAAAGGCCATTCTCTGATTACAACGTGAACATTTTAACTGCACAGTTATCCTCGGTGTTTTAATTGAATATTGTATACTTCAATAACTCTACATCATTGTAATAAGCTTTTAACATTTTGTTTACTAGCACGTAGAGTTAGAACAAACCAGTTTGCAAAATGTCAGGCAATCCGTTCGGCAAGTGCCGCAAACTTACATGATGCAACATATAAAGGAGATATTAATTGTTTGAGCAGGCATAAAGCATTGATGGACCGCGGTCCCCATAAAGACGTAAAACGGTAGTAAAATGGAGGAGAAATGGATCTACGAATCATGTGATGTTTTTATGAAGGTGGCCATCATTTACGACGGGGTATACCACCCCATGAAAGGCGATGTGCTTTAGAAAAGGACAGACGATTAGAAATAGGGCGGTTAGGGACGCGAACCTTATGGCCAAGTCAACGTACAATAGACGTGTGTGTCTGTGTAGTTCGTTAATATCGAAATAGGCTTGCTTGTGAGGTCAAAATGACTGAGTACACTTTAATCATCCGTCAAAATTAATGTTACAACAACACGTTGCGGCAACGACTTACAAGCCTGTAATTGCTGTTTTTCATAATGCCTCTTTATGTCTTGGGCAGCGATGCTTTGTTGTTAAATTTAATTAAATGTGGGTAAATGTAGGTTATTAATTAAGTTCCACAGCCAGAATAATAATAAAATTGATAGGTATATAATTACTGCTTACGAGCATAGAAAACATAATATTATTGTCAGACATATACACCATACATAGCACATTTAAAATGGTTAATTTGCTGAAAACATGGACCCAGGCTAGAATATCTGCAAAGTCTGTAAGTGTTGCCGGCGTGCAACAGAAAAAATTACTTGAATGGAAAAGGGAACTCATGAAAATATGAAAATACACTGGTTATACAACAGAACATAAGGATAATAGAATAAAACTGATGATGTTCACCGTACGTCACTAATACATACGTCATAATAGGGGAAAATACTCATAGGAGGATGAAGTGAATGACGCAAACCAAAAGGAGAGGGAGGGCAAATAATATCCCCATAGATGTGCCACTGAACCTAAACATCTCTTGAAGCCGCCCTGAAGTTGGCTCTCTGATGCGCAAGGCACGAAACGGTGCTGTTTTTGTATGAGATTTACAACTACGCAGCCATTGTAGCCAACTTCAGGGCGGCCAAGAAGTTTGGCGAGAACTACCGATAACTAATCACGATGCAAAGAGCAGAAAATAATTTCAAAATCACTTGACAGATGCATTTCGTTATGCATAAAGGTATACCAGAAATGGTAAATGTAATTTATGACATGCGGACGTAGCTCGAGCTACGGGTGTGCCATAAGATGCTCTAAAGAAAAAACTAAAGGAATGACAATGAATGGCCATTCAGAAAGACTGCAAGGAATATTTCGGGCAAATGAATATTGCAAATATTTCCTAGCACAATAAACCAATTCCGAGTTAAGCTTGTCTTTGTAATAAGCTGTCCTATTGTATTTGTAGGTGTCTGTTTGTGCGTTACTGTTTTTCTAAAAGTATTGTTATTCTAAAGCCTCTTTATAATAGAAAATTAGTAAAGATGTCGGTAGAGGAAACAGGACGTGAGCCTACGTATACTTAACCGTGCAACCAGTCCACTTATAGAAATCAAACAGATTAGGTAATACTGATTGGTCTATAAACCATAAATACTGATGGCACTGAACGAGGCCTTCATCTTCGCATCCCACACAGTGTAGCCTAGTTATAGTATTCAATAAAATCTGATTTGGAATATTAACACCGATAATTGCAATCTGACTAATATTGCACTTTTATTAGAAACACGCCATGCTAAAATTACGGTACCAGCAGAAACGATGCATACAATTATGTAATCGAACTCAGACGTGCTTCGAATTTTAGCTTCATTAACTTGCACTAATTAAAATGTAAACAAGCTTTCGGTTAAATTAATTCCCGAAGAGACCTCGCAAGTGCCAACACTATCGGTCCACTTGTGGAACTTACAAATTGCATTTCTTCCACCAATGAGTTAACATAGATAGGTGTGAATTATGAACTGAAAATTATGTTTGGAGATCTTAGCACTAGAACCAGTGGGTGGATTTCCAAAGAAACGTTAGCTTTAATTTAATATTGTATGCACGAACAGCTCTGAATAATTTTCAAAGAAATAACAGCGAATGATGAAAAAGGAAATCGGTAATTACAAGGTCTGGCAATCAAAACTTAATAAAAGAAAGCCTTGGTGTCTTACAAAGAAACCGGATTAGTATTTAGTAGATTTGAATGTCAAATGATAAAACTACTATGTATATTTACGGGGCTTTTCTGTATTATTCGTATCACCACTGATAAAACTTTTGAGTATCAATCTAATTTTTGACACTTTTTGCCGCAATAGAAATGGAGAGTTTGTAAGGTCATGTCAAGTGTAATTTTCGCTTGAAAGCAAAGCGAGATAATGAAGTACGTGATTCAGGAAAAAACTTCATAGCAGTGTTAGACAACGTAATACAAAACTAGACATGAACAACTTTCATTTTATAATTCTCGGATTCCGTAGCTCAGGTAGGCGGCCAGACAATTATTTTACTATACATTCTTTAACGGAAGATCCTTTCACGGTGTTTGAAAGATGGCTTAAGTTTTTATTGCACTTATTGTCTTCTTTGCTTGCCATATTGTTTTTATATTTGCAGTAACACTTAAAACATTCTATACAAAATTCTTAAACATTTGTAACAATAGATACCAGATCTTTTTCACGGTGTATTTGAAGTTGGTTTTATTGCTACTATTTTGCTATATTGCTTTGTTTTAAATTGTACCTCGTAAAATAATATAAACATTCTTACAGAAAGGTTTGTAATAGGTATTGCCAACTCAAAGAGATAAATTGCCAAAAGACCTCTGTTGTTATTCAAATGTATGTTGCTAAGTGGAGTTTTGATCATCGTACAACGGTTCTGAGTTCCACAGGTCACCTTTGATGAATTTTTATCTTGTGCATACAGACGAGTATCATGGTTTGACCCCTCTATGTGGTGGTCTATTGTAACCACATTTTGTATTGCCACAAACCATGACTTCCCCGAGTTAGCAGTTACGAGTTACTGGGGTTACGTATGTTTTTGTTTTTATAAGGTTTTTATCCCTAAATAAACTTTTGAAGTTGATGTATGTTTTTAAAACGTTAAATCATGATGACAACAACTTTTTGAGTTCAGAAAGCTGTTTGAAATTCAATTTTATGAGATAGGAATTCAGATAAAAGATGATTATAATTTCTATGCTAATGTGCTCAATTATCAAGTATTTTCTGTTTTCACTAATCTAAAAACGTAAAGCTTGTAAAAGTTTTTTACTTAGCTAAAGGTCACCGGCATATTCCGCTAAGGTCACTCTGTGCAGGTATTTTATTGCCTCACTCTGTACAACGCAGCAATTCAACGCAAGGCCAAAATTGCTTTTGTATTTTTTACTCGACAAAATTATACTTATTTACTACATGTAGCTTAGGTATACTTATCTCTTTATCTACTACAAATCGTCCGTTCCGACGAATTTGCTGAACGTTACGCTAGTGGTAACTGTTTTATTCTACGCAGTCTGGTGTTGATAAATATTGTTATTTGCTTATCACTTCTAGTTATTTCCCAACTGTAATCACTCAGATTCTAATGTTAATGATAGTCATTATCTTTAAATGGATCCCAAGGTACACAAATTAATACAATAAATAATATGATGACGTAATATCATAGCTAAAACCCAAAGCAAACATCTTCTCTTCACCCCAATCATCAACTACGATTGTAATGTACTAGTTCTTAGTATTTTAGAAGTAAAGGCACAGAATAATTATGGATAGGAAAATTAAAACAGCGCATGACCTTGCCAGTAAAAAAACTGGTTTGACATTCGCGACTGATTTCAATCTTAATCAAAGTAGACGATTCTCTTATCGCACATTTGGTAGCATTCACATGTGTAAATTTCTCAAATACAATAATTTTATGGCCGTATAAAATGTGTAAGAGCAAAAATTGTTCTCGTATTGGCATAGTAATTGGTTGACCCTCGAGAGATCGAGAGTCACGGCCATGGATGCTAACGACGGCAAGTTCCGGGTCATCCCTTCCCGCTCTGAGTCTAGACGGCAATGCAACTAGTTGAATTTCACATTGAGTTTTGCGGTTAAGTAAGTAAGTAAAGCAATTTTTAAGTTTACATCATCAGCACTGCCGCCCAGCCTAGTTATGTTTCTCGCGTTCGACCATCGCCGGTTGTGCAACGCCAAGACTTGCCGACACTTGCTTATTGTGGCCAACCCGACTCGTTGCCCAACTAGTTTGGCTTCTTGTCGTCTAATTACGAAGTTTCATTAGATTATGCCTTTTAATGTAGAAATGTTAAACCATCAGTCTTCCTTTAAGATAAACAATTTGATTTCATGGATCAGACCGGATTAAATTAAACCTTTACTTACCATTGACAACATTTTTGAAATCTCCCAAGCTACCTGAATATATGTCATGAAACTGTAAACAAAATAGTAATAGATGTGCGATAACAGCCATTATATACATACATTGTTAACAATTAAAATAAAACCTTCGAATGACCTGCTCTGAACGGTTAATTTTTTTTACAATAGCTAGTAGAATAATAAACCCAATCTAAGACAGGGTTATTGTGATTTATAGTTCGTCGTTCTTAAATGCACGATGAATTGGCATACTTGCTTTGATTTTTACTGTACTACAGTTTTACCTTGTATACCCAACAATATGCGTCATTATGTATTTTCCTGTGTACGTAAATTAGTTTTTGAAATATTTAGCACAGCAATGCATTTACCATCTGTCTAATATTTTGCAGTAAACAAACAATTCAAATAACAACCATATTATATGTATATGTTTCAAAACTCATAAACTGAAGTATTTACTTAGCTATTTTATTTGCAACTCTCACACTTGTAGCATTGTATGGCATCTGAGCGTTGTTTAAGTTATACATTAAAATGGAAACTTCAATTATCATTATCTAACCAAATGACTCGCCACAGAATATTATTACGCAGACACAACATTGATAAACAACAGCACTATTAATAAAATTGAGTAAATCCGAATAATTCCTATTTCTGAATCCGTAGGCTGATTGCTGTTCTGTTCAATATCTTTGCAGTTGACCTGACATTCTTGAATAACAAATTGGTTGGTCGAACTTAGACAAATGTGTTTTTCTTTACTACAAAATATGAAGATACTAACCACTATTTCTTTCTTTTTCAGGACAGATTGGCTAAACCAAAAATTCAATTTCTACCCGGCAATGAAGGGGTGAGTTTCAGCATTATTGTCATAAAGAGTTGAAAATGTATAGTAAGAGTAATTTTAAACTGCTGTTTATACATGTAGCACCTGTTAACTAGCATGGATGGATGGAGAACATTGTATTTCCGAAATCGTTTAAATCTACGTATTCACAAAAGATCAAAACAACCTTGTTGTCTTGTTTAACCGAAGAAAAATGGAATAACAGTGCATTTCACGACCTTTCACAGGCTTTTAACAGAGTTAGTCAAAAAATGTGAAGGATAATTATTATTGACTTATAAAAAAACAACCTTCCAATTGACCTTAATTAAATTTAAAATTGTATCTTAATACTGCTCTTTGTTTGGTAAAACTTCTGTACTATTTTATTTCATAACTGCTGGGGTTCTACAGGGCGGTGTGCTAGGACCAATTTTAGTTAAATTTTGTTGATTTCTGACTTTAATCGATGAGCAATATCTGCACCATTAAATGTTTTATCATAATAATTTGCGTGACATCACTTGTGGTTAAGTTATAAATAATTTAAAAGAAAATGCAACTGTTTACCAAAACCATAAGCTTAATTTTTTCAAGAAGAACCGTAAATATTGAATGTAGGTATGCTCATTAGCAAATGTATTTAACGGCAGTTTAGAAACCATAATAAAACTGTACCCATTAATTAACATACCCTAGTATCCGTATTTATTAATTGTTCAAACAAGCACCAATATCATGTCTAAACAAGGTTCCAATCTCACATGACAAAATTATATTCCTTTGTTCGCTAAATATATTTTATTCTTCTTTATCAAATCTCTTTGATGAGACTCTTTATGAACTTTATGAAGTTTATTGTAAGGTTTGAAATCGTCCTCTTTTCAATTTAAATACTTCTTTTTGCAATAAACGATACCTGATGTTTATCACATTGATGCAATGTATTAACATTTACTACATATTTCAATACATCTTTAATATAATGTACATCGGAATCTTTTTACCTTTAGATTTCCTAATATGTATGTGTGATATAACAATTGTCTGCTTTGCACGTACTTCTCTGTACATTTTACATAATTCGATGACCTTATCTCTAATGACGTTTCGAATGAACTTAAGCAACATTTTATTAATAACAACAAGCGTATATCTCGTTATGGTTGTATCGCGAGTACACATACAGTTGACGTGTTTCGAAAACAGCTTAGGTTAGATTTTATTAAACACAAATGCAACACCAAAACATTTATAATTTCCAACTTACATTCAAACTTATTATGCAAGTGCTGGCTATAAAAGCAAACGTGCTGCTCTAGTTTAAACATGGAGTTATATTAGTAAGTTGATCACTTGTCGCTGTCGAATAAGGGTATTGAAGATGCATAAGAACGTAACGAAGGAGTACAGCTTCATCAGGATCTGGGCCTTATCGTCGTTCGGGCCTTGACTCGCCTCGGGTGTACCAGTTAACGCTTGCGGCACTCGATACGCTTGCGAAATTATATGATGACCCACTTAGCCGATTTCGATTTGCTGCTTGACGCTGCGGTCGGTGGTCTATTAAACTTTTTACCCTAAATTATTTCGAAAAACAAATAGTTTACGATCACACGCCGTCAGCCGTCACGTACTCGAAGCGGCCTCGTCATTTAACCTGGTCGAGCACGAACTTTGAGACTTTGAATTATCTGACAGCCAGTGACATTGTATCAGTATATCTATGGTTAACCCTATTTAATATGCCTTCAAGCCTTTTCCTCTAAGAGACGGCAGCCTCTTGTTTACTTATAAACTTTCCGCGTGGGGCTCGTCGATAAATTACGTCACGTATAAACCGTACAACCATGAAGAGAAGATGTCGAATTTGTTCAAAGCTGTGTGAAATTGAAGTATAGAGCGTTGGTAAATTATATTTGGTTTGCTTAGATGCAACAAGTATTACAGCTAACGTCATACTTACGGTTCACTCTTTGCAAAAAACGTGGCTAATGCAATTTTGTTTACACGGTGTTAATCCCCGGTCGATCCCCGCGCCCGAAGCCCGGCGCCTTCGACCGGTTTGCTTGTTGCCACCGCTCGCCTCGCCTGCCGGTTTGACGTGATCTCTTCTCTTGTTGCTCGTCGAGAGTCACTTGTTCGTATCGTATGTAAACGACCCCGACCACCTCATTCGAAATCTAAAACGTCACGCTTCAATATTTTCCTGTTTAACTAAACTAATGCCAATTAAACGATTGGACATGTTCTACTTTGCAAATATCATAATAGCGATTTTATGCAAAATAACATAAAACATTATGTAGATTGTAACACTGTTAAACCTACTAGCAGGTCAACCTTGACTTTGTGTGATTTTTTTTGTATTTCTAAGAATACGTTCGGGATAAGCGCTGTTCTCTGAAAACGCTTTGCCATCATTCCTCGAATATCTCTGTATTGGTGTGTTAGGTCCGAGACTCGCTGGCACATATCCAACTTGCACATAATAACCACAATTCAATGAGTCGCAGACCAGAATAGTAAATAAGATAGAGTGGAGTGTATAAAAATAGCAACAGTTCCAGTCGCTAGTGGGCACATGTGGATTGCACCTCACAGGTACGACGGCCGTTGTCCCCTTTCGCGATAATGTTTTAACACGCATCGGAATCGGGACTCCGGAATTGTGTTACCTTGATAATTTTTTGCACATAATTATTAAAATAGATTACAACAATGCAATTTATAACATTCGAGATGTAATCTTCAGCCATTCAGATAGTATGCGCATTAATTTTCCGAACACAACAAATCGCCAGCTCTAGTATCGATGTTATCTCTGCATCTAATGAATCATCCTCCTATGTACATTGAACTCAATGTTCTGCATTGTAAAATTGAATGTTCCTCACAATGTAAGTTGGAATACGTCTTGACTCGGTCAGGTCGTTGTCCTCAAACACTTTACTACCTTCACCAACGGTTTACGGAACATTATCGCAGTCCTTGAAAACAGGATTCGATTTTGTATTAAACGAAAATGTATGTTTTGATATAAAGATAATTTTCATGTGTCGAGAATAAATTCCTTTCGATATGTACACAATAATCTTTAAATTTAACTTGTAAAGGATTGAAAAAATATACCGTTGCTTAACAGTCGTATGTAGTATCAGACCAGAGTCAGGTTACTTACCTCTTGTTATAATGGTATTCAGTATTCGTTTATGTACTTACTTATAGCGCTTTACGCAAAATTTATGGGTAACTGGGGCCATGGCAACAAGACAATGACTTGCTAGTAATAATTCTAAGCTCCACTTAATCATTAACCTTCATCTCAGCTCTGCTTCCCGGCCACATTTTACTCATCAAGTAATGCCTGACTGATTGTGACTACTGAAGGTTAGCAGCCGATTGGCGATTTCTCTGTATTGCTCATTATAGATTTTGTTCATATAACCTTCCCTAGAACCTTGTTTGACTTGAAACGTGACACTGACTTTATTTATTAACATATTCTCAATATAAAATCAAAACCGTTGAATGATGATAAAGTTAAAAAAAAAAATCGAAACCCAATAATCAATATAGCTGTTTTAAATGGGCCTCATTGGGAATAATGCAAATTCAGTGGAATAGGCTTTTGTGTGGTAGACATTGTTACAAACGTAGGTATAGAACAAAGGTGTGTTGGCGTGAACCCCCTTTATCAGATCATAATAGGTGCAGCCACGTGATCAAACAATAGTGTTTACACTCGCTACAAGGACGACCTGTTGTACATACGTCCAGTTCAGATCTCGAATACAGTACTGGCCTATTGTTTTTAACGTCTTTATGTCCCGCGTTAAACTTGGCCCACTCTACGGAAGCCTTGTCCGAATAAAAATTGCTACATCAAGAAGTTATAATTTTACTTGCAAAACAAGCAATTTAGATTTCATTATGCAGCATCACCTGTGCAAACAAGTTGCGATGATTTTCATTCGTTAGCTTATTGAAATTTCTGAAATTTTCCTTAATTGCTTTTCTCGAAACTTCTAGAAAAGTTATTGCTTATAAAAGGAAACTCTCATTGTGGAGTTGAGGTTCTGTTACTTGGAAGTTTACTTAATGTTACCCAATCACCAGCTATTATTTCTATTGTTTATGTAGTTAAGCAATGCCTTTCATTTAGAACAACAACTCCTGATTCAGTTTACATTAAACGCGCTGTTTGCCGTGCTTACATTAATATTTTACTTGCGTATTGACATTGACGTCATTTGACTGTTAGCTACTCATTCATCGCCTTATTGTTTTTTATTCGAAATTATTTAACTATTGGAAACTAAGCGCGTAAATTCAATCTTGTTACTTTCCATTTTGTTTGAGACATTCACACGCAACACTTCAATAATACAAATAATAAAAGTTACCATCGAATAGACTTCAATAGACAGTAGTCAATGTTTTAACAAAGTTACTAATCGTTATGTAACCCAAATCCAAGATCTATAGCGGACCGGAACCAAATAATGTAGAAGAACCTTAGAATCAATAGCTGTTGAGGCCGGTTGGTTGCATGTGCTCGATCCAACCTTGGGGTCAGGGTTGGAACTACATTCATTTGATATCCCGTGAAGATTAAATGGAATATTGTTTAGGCCGACTTGTTTGAGCGTAGGTGTCGTGCTTGAAACAAAATCAAATACTATTGTGAGAAAATCGTTGATCGGTTAGAAATGCATATTTTACCCATTACTTATATTAGAGCCATAGATTACTAATTCAACTTTGCATAGTTGTGCAATTTGGAAAATGATTGTGCTAAGTGCAGTAACAATACTGCAGCAAGGCAAGTGCCCATATTGTATAATTGGGATGTAGTTTAGAAAGATTCAGCGGCGTCTTTAGCGAGGGTTCTGGGAGCGACTTGGCGGAACGGTGCTGATTTCCTCGTGGTAATTGCTGAAGTATGCGGACGACGGTGTCGTCTTATTGGGGCTGCGGGCCGCCCGTACGTGCGCGCTGTTCACTTTCACTTCGCAGCGCGTGCTTTTGCTATTGGACCTGAGCGCACGCCGATGTGGATTTGGGCGTATCTTGGATTGTAATTGGGGCCGCCACGACTTAGATCCATAAAAGTCAACAACTAGTAACTACGCAAAATGTGCATATTGAAACATTTTCCTTTCCCAGGAAAATCCTGCATAATATACGTCATGCTAACAATGAAACATACCGTAACGTCAATATCTATCACATAGAATCACGCAATGATGACGGGTGCAGTACAACTGCTAGTAAAAAACGTCGCTTTAAAGTTTATCTGATATGTTATCTAATACTTGGAAGAAATTAGGGGACATATTCATAAAATGAAATAGTTTTGCAGATAAAATCGAGGACAGAGCTTAATCTTATTCAAATTCCCTCTGATTCCACAACTCGCCCGCAGGTATACAATTATTTGGCTGTCGTGAAAATTTATAAATTAACGGACCCTATAAAATTGTTGCGGCAGTCGCGCATTTTTACGGTGGTCTCTCAGCTACACGGCCATTGATAAAAAATTTAGCATCGATAATTATATTGAGCTTCATTCTCAAGCTTTCACTTTTTGGCTTTAATGGGGTTCCATCGTCTTCATAGTTGTTAACAACAGTCATTACTACCTACTTGGACTATTTTGATCATACGCAAACAAAATTAATTGAGGCAATTTTGATGAACCACCTTTGCTCAAAGTATTCTTTATGTTAAACAGAAATGTGCTTATATCTCTGTCGATCGTTTACAAGTTTTTTTCGGATATCGATATCCGACGTTCTGTCTTTCGTTATCTGAAGCGCTTCATCTCTGCTTCAAGCATTCGATTCGTAGAAATGATTGTCAGGTAAGGCTTAGCGTGATCCGCGCTATAGCAATTATGTAAATAAATACGAAAACTCGTGAAGTCGTGATTGATTGTCTCACTTCGATAAGGTCTGCGTTAAATAAACTGTACATTGATTGAAGCAGAACACCACCATTTTTATTGTAACTAATGCCACTGGTTGATGATATGAGTGTCGAATATTTTCAAAGATTTCTTAGAAAACACACTAATCCTTGCACACTGACTGTGAATAGAATTATATTAAACATTTTCAACACCTTGACTAAGTAGAGCTTGTGGTCAAGCCGGTATCCCACGCGTAACGCTTGTGCCTTTCGAGATTTATCCTTAAGGCTCTCGTTTTAATGCCGTTTTTCCATTAAAGAAGGGAAAGTTGTCGTGTGCGCCGACGCCGCGTGTCCATCATACATAGCTAATACCGCTTTCGATGCCCAACGAGGAAGTGGACGCAAAATGTGGCTTGTGTGCCTTGTATGCTCAAGCCAATAAATGCGTAAAATCACACACAATTTTATTTATTGCACGCTTTTTCAAGCAAACATTGAACATTATTTATTTGTGTGCGCACTTACTGGCAGTTCATTTTTATACTTCGGTTAAAAGACAATCATACCCTCATTTAAAAAAAATATAGTTCAATCTTTTTGAGGCAAGTTTATGTGCGCTATCGATTCAGATTTATGTTACTCGTTCACAGATCTTTGTCAGTGGACCTAAACGTAGGCCCCTTTCCCATTCTAGACTTCTCAACGGTAAAGTAGATTTACAAGATGTTTTTCATTTGTCGAGGTTTTCAGAGTCCAGTTTATTTTTAGTGTCATTCTAGCCGCACACCTTTGTGCTAAATATCGCGAAACAAGTTAATTATATTGCTGTCGTATACATTTGACACTGAGAACTTCCACATGTCGCCGTATTTGTGACCAGAGATGGGTGGCGCCACTGTCGCTATACATCCATCCACCTCTTATAATACACGCTGTGAATTTCTCCTCAGAAATGCCGGTTTCCTCGAGATGTTTTCCGTCAACGGCTCGTGATGAATGTGTGTATTAAAGAATTCTGGAAAATCTATGGAGTTCTCAAGTAATGTGGTAGCAGCGAATGTATAAAATTGTTACTATTAAGTGAATATTGTAGTATCAAAAAACAATAAATAATAGAATCGTTTATTCAGGAAAAACACATGTACAGGAACAAAGAAATAAATACATACAATTTTAACAGTAAACACGGAAAAAGAGAATCGTTGGTACCTGTACTAATGAGAATCATTGTATCACAGGCACCAACGTATTAATACATAGGAATATTGAGAAGCATCTTGAAAACTCTGAAACAGATGTTGATAACATAAATTTGCTGTGACTAAACAAATAAAGATTACATATTCCATGTGTTTTTGAAAGGCTCCGCTAAAAGCGATAAATTCACGGACACGCCCTTCTGGCACACGACTCGACGCGCCTTAAAAAAATATTTTCATTAATATCGTTTTTAAAATTAATAACGACAATTTATTTATTAGAAATCTGGCAATTTTGAAAACGCGTTTTATTATCAAAAATTCTTTGCGGCGTTTACTCAATTTGGCAGCGAGTGAGATCACTGTATGCAAAAAAAAAATGCGTGCAATGTGACATTGCAGCTAGCTTACCGTCGGTTTACAGTGATTTTCCATTCTCGACCTTAATGCTACGTAATAAGATTCGAAGGCAACAAATCAGTTAACGGTCCATTTGTACTTATAACCCACTGATAATGGCTGCAGTGTTATTGTTGAATAACAAATAGGTAATTACGCACAAGTATGATCTTTGTCTTTGCGAGAACTGCACTGATTTATCTCTCTCTCTTTATTTTATCTGTATTTGTTAAGTATAACATACTACAAATTAAGGTGCTCCCTCACCTGGAGCGTTCGCCTGTAATGTAACATTACAGATTCGATTTTGAGCATTACATTACTGTCCTGCCTCCCTGACTTGACAAGCATTCGCCTATAATGTTACATTTCAGATTCGATTTTGAAATTATTTGATTTTTAATGCTCGGCTCTCTTCCCTCACTGATGTAATGCTCGAATCTGTAACATTACATGTTGCGCACTGTAAAGTTCGGTTCTACTCCCTCACTGATGTAATGCTCAACTCTGTAACGTTACATTACAGGCGAATTCTCCAAGTGATGGGAGTACTGCCCGAGTTTCACACAGACAGTTACAGTTTAAATAATGCCTTGATATCTTCTAGTTTTTTATCAAAGGTTTTGTTCGTAGAATCTATTTAACGCTTATTATACATTTGCTTTCCAATTGTTGAGCTAAAAGGTCATGAGATCAGGCATACGCTTGTAAGTCTTCGCCCTGAGCCCGTCACATTTAACTAACTTCACTATACATTACTATTCATTTATTTATTTCATTCTATTGAGTGCCCTATTGAAATATGTATCAGCTGGGACCCTCGTCAGTCGAGTCGCATTTTAAACTACAAAACAAACCATAAAAATAAATATAAACGTGATTATTTAAAAACGTTTCAACAGTTGCAAAGTGTTACAAAAACATTATCAAGAAAAGAATTAGTAGGTATCATTCAAAATATCTATTTCGTGTACCGAACGCAACAGTTGACGTAGAAAAATAAACAAGAACACCTGTACACTTCTAATTTGCAGCTTTCACTTGACTCCATTCAAGAAGACTTTAATCTCCAAATCTATATATACTCAGTCGAACTCGTAGATTCGCAGCTAATCTTGAGATACTACAAATGTGCAATCGACTTAACAAGAATTGAACCAGTAAACGTCTATTTAAGATGATTTACAACGATTTACTCGTAGCTGTTGTAAACGCGTGCCGGCTAGTCTAACCAAGGCCCAAAACATCCGGGTATCTATGAAAGAGGACAAGTAGACATAAAGTGCATAAGCAGTGCTGGCTTATATTACGAAAGCTCGCAATGGAGCCGATAATAAATTGTGCCTGGCAGTCTTACGTAACCAGGTAAAAGTTACCGCTCGTTCGCAGCACTATTCTGAACTTCAACTGAGTAGGCGGCAATCACTGGACAATTGATTTTTTATAAATGTTGCCGTCACGCCCGTTATCCACAAAGAAAACCAATATGTTACTGTTAATATGATACACTACAGTTTTCGCTGATGACGTTATAAGACCCCAATATGCTGAGAAACGCTTTCACCGTTTTTTTATCCGGCACGGACGCTATCCCGGTCCGCAGGTAATTCGGCATTTTTGAAACCAAGAAATTTTTATTGTATATTAAAATTAATTTCGATTTCAGTACCCCATGTGACGTCTTTCAGAGGTTTACTAAACCCATTAATTGATACAATTTAATAAGTACAAAGCAATGTAAAAACCAATTAGTGTCCTGTTATAAACTGTTTTGTGTTCCAAAAGAGCAATGTTAGCGAGAGCTGTATGGCCTTCACCTCAAAACCTATTTTTGATGAATGTAATGCCACGCCGTAACAAATGTGACTAAACCTCGTTGCTCAAGTCTTCATTAATGATAGCACCTATATTCGGAATCAACTCATTTGTCATTAAATACACGTGCTATATCTGCCTAAATAAATCATTGTACATGTGTTTTTATTGAAATTCACTTTAAGGTTGCTTTCTTTCGACATTTTGTATACCGAGACTTGTAATATATTCCAGTTCAAAGTTTTTTTGTCAAATTATAAACTAGAACCACAAAAAGGTTTACAGTACGATTTCGTTTTCAATCACAGAAAATGTTGTCCCAATAGAGTATAGACAAGCCTCAATCGTCATTCGTTCATACAATCGATTTGAATGTAAAATATGGGCTATTGAACCGATATCCATTTACAATTCGCTATGACGTGAGAAACAAACAGCTGGGACAATTCTACTTCAGAAACGTTTACAGAATCGTTTAACATCAGAAAATATTCCTTTCCTGTAGGTTCTTGTCTAGTGATGACGTTAAAATTACATTTGTCTTGTTTTGTGTTATGTTAATTTCTTTCTGCTTTACAATAATATACATTTTGTCTCCTTTAATGTATGTATCTGATCGAAGCGTTTCCTGTTCTTGTGTTGCATTTTGGTTTGGGTTTTTCATTTTAGTCAAAATTTTACAGAGATTGTAATCTTATCAGTAGTCGTTTGTCGTAGCTATGATGATTCTTCTGTTTTTCCAAGTTAACATGGATGGAGTTTTATTGTATAAATTTCTTTACACAAACTCACATATTCCTTTATTTCTCGCCTTTGCATAAGTCGAGACCATATCTAAAATCTGACACAAACACCATACGGCGTTAGTGAGGAAACCGGTCTGGTCCACAATTGTTTTCGCCCTGTTGGTCGCTCGAGTCGTAATGCCCGTTATACAACAAATCTTATTAGCTAAACTAGAGGCCGACAGTTAGTCGTATGTCGTGTACAATTTTCTATTTATCATGTACGGTACATTTGATGATTCTTTTTATACATAGGCAAATCATGGCTATTTCAATCTCACTTGCAACAGTTACATTACAACCAAATCAGTCGGAAAGATTAAGTTTCTTATCTCCAAATCAAAATTCATTGATACGAATGAGGAAACTTCTTCTGTAAGTATATATTCATACTCCATTCACAAATTTTCCGTCTCCGTAAATTTATCACAACCAAAGTAACGGTCATGTTTGCAGAGAGTGAAAATTTTACAACTTGACGCAAATTAGGCACACGAGCAACATTTGCGTTTTGTCACAATTTTGTAGCTGCCAAAAATATTGAACTAGCAAATGACTTTTCCTTGTTCTCATTTTCTTGTTGTTGGGGTTAAGTAAGTCATTCCTATTCTCCTGTATCGCTCTATAGATCTCTATTATTGCTTGCCATGATATCATGTATTATGCCTACGATACTGATGCTTTGATATACTTCATTATTGGAATCAAGACATCGAGTTTACATTTAACATGAACAAATCTTCCTGCGTTCTGGCTTTCTAGTTACCCCATCCTGTGTATTTGTATGGCTATCTTTCAGCTTCAACCAAAGTCGTCTGGTCTTCATAAAGGATGATTTTCAATAGTCTGTTATTGATCATTGTGAGTACTGTAAAGCGTAAAGCTGAAAGGATCCATCCACAAATCTTAGTTAAAATAAACGATAATTTGGTCGGGAGCATATCCGCCTGGAAACAATAAAGCCGCTCCTACTTGGCTCCACCGTATTGAATTCAGCCACTGCGCGTAGTTTCGCAGTCAATTTGTCTGCTTTATTGTGTGTTGAGCCCCGTCGCTGTTCGCCTTTCAGTCTCAAACTATCATTGACATATGGCTAATTTATTTACAACCTTGTTGGCACTGTTGATTTATAAACGTTCACTGGTTATTGTTCCAGAACGCTTTGATATTTCGTTTAGTTTTCTGGTTATGAGTAATTTCTTCTTTTCGAAAATTTTATAAATCCACACCTGATCTTATACAGCTGAGCAAATAAACCTTACAAACCACAGAATTATTTGAATCTCTATACGAACTTACTCGATTTCTTCAAACTTCAACCATTCTATAAAGATTATCAATTACTCATTGCACCTTTGTTTTAGTTCTACTTCGCCAATTCTCATAATAAACTTACTCGGCTATTACCATTTAGCTCAACCTATTGTTAGTTTCGACATTAGCCATATTTTATATACCGTAATATATGTAGACTTATCCGCCTATAGGGCCACAAATTCCTTATGATCTCAAACGTAATGTAAATGTCAGTGGGGCTTGTATAGATTTTGTGTTCCTTCTACATCAATAATTGCGTCGGTAGCAGACGTAATATAAACTCGTAGCGTCGGAGGCGTGGCCGGCGTCACGTCGCGTCGGCGCCGCGTCTGTGGCACTGGATTGTTCTGGATCCGACATTCACACACAACTCATTCTCGTCTACGGCGGATTGCACTCTAAAAAATCTTATTTCCGAGTTCCAATGCAAATATCGGAAACCACTTGTCTGTTTAGTTGAGTTCTACTTTTAGTCCATAATACCTGACTTCTTGAAATCACGAGCACTTTCCCTGATAATTGTATAATCTATGTGTTATTGTTTGTTAACTATCAGCTGTACATTGTCTTATCTGTACACACCACACTGAGTTTCGATAAGACGCCGTTTAAAGTATAACTTTGTCCCCTTCGTGACCCTATATCTAAATTCTCATATTTTGCTCGTCGAATTTCCCTTTTGATTGTATATGAAATTGTTTCCCGTTTTAATATTCAATTGAATCGTGTGATTTCTTGTTTTATACATTAATTTCTACTGTTGTATATTCCGCTTTGGTTTCATTATGAATTTATGCGCTTCAACATGAGCGCGAGCGTGATCTTCAACAAAAATTCCTCGGATCCGATCTCGACTCTCGAACGCGTGTTTCGCACCTTGATCTAAATACTTGCGACATTATCTGGTCTCGTCGTTATATTGTGCGTCAGATACTGCATCGACAGTTTCGACTGCCTTGAAGTACTGTTAACTACATTAAAAGTAAATTAAATGTAAAAATATCTTATTGGTATCATGTCGAACAATATTTGTCCTCTAAATTAATGTCTAGAAATCACCGAGGTAAACCTTATTCGTAAAGAAAACCGTGACTTATCTGACTTTTATTAGACGAGCTTATTTTTCCGGCTAACCTCCTTAGCGTCGAGTCCTGAGGGAAATAACCTCGGTCAATCCCCTTTCGCATCAGTATGCTACATTTTGAAGCGTTGAATCTCATCAATTCGTTGTTTTGCCTCTTATTTGTTTTTAACATATCCTTGAATCTGTATTGTTACTTTCATGTATGATTTTACGTGAGGTAATCCAAAATGGTTTCATTTATTATTTGATTTTAGTTTAATATTATCGGATACGAATAATCTTTATTAGGTGAATAAGTTTAGTATTACCGTCCATGCAATATATATTATGTACGTGAGCTGTATCGAATACTAAATCATACGTAGGATTTAAGCACGTCATTTTCTCAGAATTTACTACACTACGAGCTACAAGCGCTTCTCCTGCCCTAATAATGTGACGTCCGGCGATATATCTACCAATCGTGTCAACATCCTATTTGAGATGTTATGTTCTTGTTGTTCTTTCATTGTTTTTTGATTGGTCGCTAATCACTCATGAGGCCTCGATTGTTTCCTCTGCAAAATTGGAAGAGACCTGCGGTGTTATGAAAACTGCACTGTTATTTTCTTTCTTGAAATTGGGGTTGCTATTTTTCGAGTCTTGTTTGTTTTACATCTTCATTTCAATGGCTAGTTTTTGTAAGACCACCGTCTATAGTGGTTTTGGTCTATTACATTATTAGTATAGTTAGGTTACCACACGGCCTAAATGCGTAGGTGAATGTTGGTTAATGTGTTTGTGGAAAATGAAACAATAAGTTGTTATACTGATGATAGTTAGTAAAAGTAACTCTGTTTTGTACAATGGCTCGGTCTTGCTTGCAGTGGGAACATCCATTCGCCTTTTACTTACTTACCATTGTTTTTGATGGAGCGATCTCTAGAATCATGTTTTCATACGTACTACTTAACCATCGTCGTCATAATAATTATTATCATCGAGTGTCTTGAAATTGTTCGCAATCAAGTTTTTTTGGTTGTTTTTGTTGTCCATGATAAGCATTTATTAGGAACCTTAGCTGATGTTGATGATGTTATTCTGTTTTCGCAACTGAAGCAATAGTTTCACCATTACAAAATGTCTCAATAATGTAAGATTTCTATGTATTTCACGTTGTATCAGAAGGTGTGCCGGCAATAATTCGTTACGCAAGTATTCACGTGATCTGCTGGTGGTTTATACAGCGGAGCAAGTATGTAGGTATATATCGACGGAACTATCGGGCGTTGAGTAACCGCGGCTGGAAAGAGCTTCGTTACGTAGAGGTTTCGATACAGCCTCGCGACGTAAGGCCGTGGTTGCAGTCACGTCGCCGGTGAGAGGTGCCCCTCCTCTGGCGGAAGGTCGCGAGCGGCCGCCGCGAAGGAGAACGGCACCAGAATGAATCCTTGCAAAGACCCACCCGTCAACCGCAGCGCTCGTGATATTTACAATGCAACGCACATAATTTTATACTTCAATGTTTTTGAGCAAAACTGTATTATATTTTGTCACGCCCAAATAATAATCTCAGTTTGACGTAATCAACGGTATCTATAGTATAGGAAGCGATGATAACAAAATACACGCTCAAGTGGCCTGGGTGTACTAATCTAATCATTTACCACGCGCAAATAATTAACATAGTTCATTCACCGCAATAGAAGCTTTACGTAAAATAGGTAAACTATTTGTCGGCAAGACAAAGTTTGATTAGGTATTGCGACCGCAAAATTTTGCAACCGTATCAGCGCTAGGTGTTTGCTCAAGAAACAGAAAATTGCAAGTTTGAAATTATTCGATTAGTCGGTGTCGGTAGATTCGTGACACGATTGCTTGGCTTAAATCTTAATCGATTGAATATACTTAAAGACAAGGTATTCTGGTTTTGGAACGCGACTTTTTAATAAGTGGCGCCGCGGCCAATGAGCGTTCGCCGAGCGAGCGAAAAAACCCAAGCTAGACTGGCATACACAACAGTGTTCAATGGCAACAATGCGCGAGACTCGAATACTGTTTTTTCAACATAAGTATATAATTAAATGAATCAGTGTTACCTCACCGCTGCCGACGATTGCGACAAGAGCGGCCGCATCGTCCATTAGAAAGTCGGCGAATATGCAAATAGTATCGTAGAAACCTCACGAATAACTGGCCACTCACTTCGCCTTTAAATGTGTCTGCTGCGATGAAAGTGACTATTACCGTTAGTAAATTGTGTTAGAACAATTTCTTCCGCGGACGCATTGCCAAATTCTCTACTCTCCATAAAGTGGATTTAAAATGTTCCTTTCGTAAAAGACACTTCTTTTCGTACCGTAACATCAAAACGGAAAACATCTTGTTCAAACAGAACATTGTTTATCAATACGTCAACTTCTTGAACGTTTACATTCGCGTGTTTATTTATAAATAGCCCTAGTATTTATTTCTTATATATAACTCCTTGTTTTGTAGATTGTCTCAGTACTAGCAGGTTTGTAACACTTTTTATTGCCTTTCAAAGGGCACGCGGTCATTTAATATTGAGATCAATTCGCTGTTGCTTGTTGTTCAACTGATCTTTCGATTGGTTATCTTTTTTTTTACTACGTGATAATTTTGCCGGTCGATACATTAAAATTCGATAAGTCTGATATTTACGAACGCGATAACAAAAGGAATTAATTGCAATTATATTACTTGGATTAATTAAAGTGGCAATTTGTATCTTATCTAAAAAGTAGAGTTTCATTTTACTCAAAACGTTTTGCTGCCTGCCACTGTGTTGAATTTAAAATTGAAGGCTAAATTATACAAAATGGATGATTGTAATTTGTGTTGTCAGATTTCTTTGTTGTTTCCTTTTTAATTCCATTGCAGTCTTCGATCAAAGATTTAGCAGTTCAGCATTTTCTGGGTTGAAGGTTGAACTGTAAACAACTTAGCAATAATTATTGCCAATACACATTATCATTTATCATAAAGCAAAGAAAATAACAAGTCGGCAAGCAATTAACATGGTGGCGATCACAAGCCAGTCGCGTGGATTTCCCGCTACGATTCGTGTAGAAGTGAACCATTTATTATCGTACACTACTGACGTATGCCAACATCGGTAGAACGAATATTGTACCAACGGCGGGCTATATTTAAAGTTCAATTTGCATCGCACGCACGGTGCCACCTCCGCGATGTTACGTCAATAAGATACAACGCGTTAACTCGAGGCTGGGGCACACGACCGCTGGTTTGCGTCCGGGTTTGTCCCGTGGAATTGTAAAATACGTTATATATTTTATGTCTTACAATACTTTCTGAACGATTAGAAACAAAGCGGCTTAATATTTATTTATATGTGTGAGCATATAAGCCAATCCACGAGCGAGAACACTATCTGCGACGTTGTATATCTGTCGGTCGAGCGAGCCGAGCGGACCGGTTGTGACGGCCTCTCACTTTGCAAGCCTGTGTACCGCTCGCCGCTTGCTGTGAAATTAGGTAACCAACAAAAGCCACAGTCGTTGCGCACGACGGGCAAAACACAATAAAGAAATCCCCTACTACAACCGAAAAAATCAAAAGAATCCAGCTGAAAACAGCTGTTTACGCATTCAGGATGACGTAACCGAAAGATTTACCGGCACAGCTGGCATGTGAACTCTGATAAGACAACTACAGATTAATCGGCTAGGGGGCATTTCAATAATGCCTTGAAAAACGGACGACGGATTTCCTCGTGTAGGTACACCTATTTTCCGGTCCAAACGAGGCGCAGTGGCCGACCTTCGTCAGAAGACACAATGAAACTAACGACCTTGACATGATACTATTTGCAGATGGTTAGACTATTTACCTATAAATAAGTATCTAATCGTGTATGTTATTGTATTAGTGACAATCACAAAAATCGGTCAATAAAAGCAGCAAGCCAAAACAATAAAGGGAACCATGGAAGGAGCAGCGGGCGATGCGGGCGAGACGGCTGTTCACCGAATGCCGAAGTGTTCCATCGCGAGGC
This sequence comes from Anorthoa munda, assembly GCA_945859665.1. NCBI lineage: Eukaryota > Metazoa > Arthropoda > Insecta > Lepidoptera > Noctuidae > Anorthoa > Anorthoa munda. Next base: position 17,370,013 of record OX243908.1, read on the forward strand.
GCTCTTTATATCGGTCGGCAGTACAGCAGAGAAAGCCGCGCCCCGCACTCCCCCGCAGTGTCTGCTGCCCGCAGCCCGCACTGCTCGTAGCGGGTTTTTTCCTCATTAGCTCCATAATTCCATATTATGCTCTAAGCCTTTACCTTACCTTGTGTTTATCAGACTTGAATCGCGTGATGGACGACGACGCTTTGTGCATTATTGACTTAGTTTTTATGGAATACTTGTTAAGATTCTACATCGTATTGCGAAGAAAACGATAACTGGCTAAAAATATAATGCTCTACAAATACTTATCTAGGCAAATGTAAAGATACTGTTACATTTTTACTGTAGTTTACGAATTAGTAATCAGGCTTTGGTCACGTTTGTCGACCGGGGAAATACGCTGTTACCTAATTAAGACATTGCCGCATTTTATCAGCTGGTTCAGGGAATGAACCTTAGAAGAAAACTAGGAAGGGTGGAATGAGCAATTTGAGTAACACGTTAGCGGCGGGACTTGTCAGGTTATTGCTCCATCGGTGTCCGCTTCGCAGCGCAGTCTTTAATAGGTTAATTGCCTGGCATTGTGGTGCTGGCACACATCGCCAGCCGCGACCTTACAGCGGCTCGCGGCCACGCATGTAGGTGTGCGCGTCACCAAATGAGGCACGCCTGGACACTAGTCTTGCTGTTGTACACTATTTTATAATAGAACACACCGCTGGCAAACACGTCGCCTTTCAAAAAGGGTCATCTTGTAGTCATGTTTCATCAGACACTGTAAAAAGAAACTCATTTCTGTAGTGTCTGTGAAAGGGAAGTGGTATATCTGGACAAAATGAATCGAGTTCATTTGTTTTTTCTGGCACTGCGTAGCGAACCATGAAGAACTCGCTGCGACCTCAATAAACAGATTCCGAAAGTTGAGGAGTGTTGTTTTAACCGATATTCGTATACCGATACTGGCATTAATATTGCTACAAATACTAAGGACAAAATATTGATTTATAAAGTTTGATTTATTTACAAACAAGATGTATTTGATGGTGAAACGGTATGATACGCTCATCGGCTGCGAAGTCGCGGCGTTGCCATACCAGACGATGAAAGTCATTACTCACTTGTTGAGTTGTGTACGCCTATGGACGCATATGTATTATGTACGTACGCGGTTGCAATTGCGTTAAGCCTACTGGCCCAGGTCAGCCTTATTTGGAAATGTAACAAGAAACGTCGTAGATTTCTCATGGGATTACTTTGCTCTTTTATCAACTACGCGCAATCGCATAGCAGGTGGATAAGTGTATGTAATACAATAAAACGCTGGTCTCTCATTATGCATGATGCTTCATTTCGTCAAACAGCCCCCATTAGTAATTTGGCGTTTTATTTGTGTGATTCACATAGTGATCTCGTGCCAGATTTCCCACGTTGAAACTTCTAACATCTTAGACACGCGATTTGAACAGATTCTTTTCGAATTATTCACTTGCTTCATAGACTTCTTCGATTACAACGACGTTATCTTTACTGTTCAGACTTCAGTCTCGCCGAAATACTTTTTTTTATCATTTGCTTACGTCACTCATCATCATGTAACGACTTAACTATTATTCACTCGTTGCGCGCACATCCTATTTTTGCTCTATAAAAACGAAAACATTAAATAAATATTTATTACTACAACGTTCCTGAGATAGTGCTCAAGGGCACTGTAAAAAATTACTTGATTATACAGGTATCTGGTTCAGTGAGATGATCTTGCTCGGCATTACATGTGTAACAAATCCAAGGACCGTTTTTGTTGATCCAATCGTATACTATAGCAGAATTCAGATATGTGTTAACAGATGATATTTTAATGTCTTCATAAAGATGCATAATGGCACTGTTTATATTTGTTCTGTTGATAAAGGCAGAATACACTTGTGAGATGATGTTATTCATGAATAATACTACCATTTTCAATTTTTATATCCTAACCTTAGCTTTAAACTCTTGCTGTGTCCAATGAGCCAATTGAAGCAGACCTAAAAGGCTAATCTAAGAATACTGATGTGTAGTAATTGCTAATTTGCTAGGCTTGTAACCAATCAATTTGGGGCTACGCTCTGGCTCAATCTCAACATTACCTACATTGTGACTTAGGTTTTCTCTCTATACGTAATTAACATGTTGTTTTTCTTTATTTCAGAAAATCTCCATTCCGGTGCCGGCGCAAGCCATTGGAAATGGCCAATCAGGCGAGGCTACGTTCCATTTCAGTGTTAACAGTAATGCAGAGATGGAGGGTCCACAGGTAACGAACCAGTTCATACTCTACTTTTAACATAACTTAATCTTTAGAAGCCCAATACTCTTCTTTATCTTGCTTAAGTTCTGAATAACTTAGTAGACCATTTTGATCAGTAACATGTAATTTAAGATTTCTATCTGGCGTATTGGCAACATCAACTTACTGATAAAATCTGCGATCACCGAGAACGTGTTTAGCACGATAACTATATGACATGGTTGTCCCAAGAACATTTTTGTTCTTGTGTATGCGGGAGACCGACCTATGTTCAGTATTTGAGTTGACATCTACAGGCACATACGGGTCATCTATGTGTGTCATGTAAAACAAACATTTGACACTAAACTTGTGACCAACATTCCAAATGGAAGTGATTCTTAAATTACAAAGCGCATTTTTATGCATAAAATCTTATTGCACGGTTCAGATTCTAATGCTTTATACTTGTAACAACACAGTAACAACTCTTTCACCCATTGAATGTTACTAAAGAGGCAGTCGAGATAGCCAATATTGGCTAATGTTGGCTAAAAATATCTAGTATCTAAAAAATAATTTGTAATTATAAAATATTGTAACGAGTCCAACCTATTTTAACCCATCCTAGATAGATCACCTTGATAAAAACGAGTTTTTGCGACATGCGGGTATTATCAAACAAGCATAGCCAATAGACGCAATTTTACTTGGATTTTTCTGTTTTCCACATTACTGAAACAATTTGCTATATGGTCTAGTTTTACTTGATTTGTTACTTGTATATTTCCTTTGTAATAGACAAAGTGTTCTACATTAATGACAAAGACTTGTGAATCCCTGACCTCCTAAATCTTTATTGTCATAATAAACATTTTACTTAAACCTTTTTAAGTGAATAAGTGTTTTTACCTCATGTACAAACGAGTTTTTCTTTATTATAAACAAAGAATATAGGTAGTTCAATCATCCTAACAAAATATCAAGGTTAAATATCAGACGAACAATTTATCGAAAACCTGATCATATATTGCAGTGGACATTTTTATAAGGCCTCTATTTATGGTAATATATAGAATTTTCTAGAAGTATTTAGGTAAAACACACTTCATTAGCACTTTTGTTACATGGTTACAAAGCAAATATTTTTCCGTTATTAGAATTTTCTACTCAGAAGTTTTTACAATATCTTGTTAACATTTTAGTGGGTCTTGTCTATGGACAACCACTCATATCCGTGGCAGTAAAGGAGGTGGCTTATTTTTGTTAAAGTTTCATCTTGCTAATTCATTAAAGCCTGATTATGGTATTTTCAATTACCTACCTTCTTTTAACAAGTGAAAACGTCACGCTGCTAGTACACTTTATACTGCCTTAGTGACGTTACAAGACCCCACTCTTGAACTTTGATGCGCTGTAACTTTGTAAATATTTATTGATTTGGTAAAACATAAAATACGTGTTATTTGATAATCTCACGGACGTTTTAATAGAATTATCATTTTTCTACTCAGGAAACATCCCTATTGTATTATCTAAGCCTTCCATCCAATGTTATTATAAAATATTGCGCTGTTTTATCATATCAGGCTCTTGACATACATAAATCCTACGTTGGGTTAACAACACAAAGCCCTTGGCAACGAAGCACTATGTATGTGTTATACACTTTCGTCTTTCACACATCTCGGTCAATTTTTACGACCTAACCGAGATAAGAGTCTTGACGACTGTGTACATTCAAGGCAGGCGGATCAGAATATTGAAGCATATCATTTAGTGATGTGTTAAACAGCTGATTCAAGATGGTGGTCGATTATTATTCTCCATGCTTCTCCCATGCTGTGACGCGTTCATGGGTTTGTAGGTCGCGGAACAGTTGGAGCCGCTAAATAAATTGCGTGACCGACAAATTCGTAAGAGTAAACTTACGTGTGGCGCCTTTACTATGCCCTGAATATTTTCGTTGGACCACGTCAAAATATTTTATTTTTATAATGTGTAGACTTGACAGGTATTAATTCTATACCTATTAAATAATTTAATATGTTTTCAACTATAAGTGGATCAGTGATTTAGTAAAGAAACAAAAATATTGACTAATCAATGTATGTAATGTTTGTTCCGTTATTCTTTTCTGATTAATTTCGTTGCGGGATTCAAGACAGTTTAATTCATTCTCCGTCGAGCTTCATTGCCTCGGCGCTTTTCTGGTGGTAGCCACTGTTGATTCTGGCTTTCAGGAGTTGCAGTGGTTTGGGGATAGTGCGGTGGGATTGTAATCAATGTATGATATACAAATAAATATTTTTAGACTAAACTTATATTAAAACTAAAATTAGTCGTGATGACTGTACAGACAAGAACTCTGGCACGACTGCACATGATGACGCGGCATCTTTTACAATCTAACGCATACTTCCGCTTTTATAATCTAGTACAGGATTATCAAGAAGTCTGTATAATAATTCTTCTGTCGTGATTCGCAAAAAATGTAAATTTCACGTGGACTCGGAATGCGGTGGTACGGGCCGTACTAAGAACGTTACCCAATAGCCGTTAGAAAGCGCGAATTCAGTCGTAGAACGCACACAGTAGTACAGTGCGTTGCATCATGAAGTAGCTTCATTTTTAATCCGAAATTATTTACTTTTCTTTATAGGTGGAAATTAGATATTTTATAGGATTATACACCTAAGAGTAGGAGAGATTGCCTCGTAGTTTTTTTTAGAGAAAATGTATACCCAAAAAGTAACGGGACATTTGATATTAACACGAAAGGTGTTTGGTAGGATATCACAAATAGCCGAAACGATTCATCGCTTCTACAAGCGTTTTTCGCGTGGGTGTTGTAATTTCACCCTCCCACGAACCGCGTTCAATAAAGCTTCGGCAAAAGCTTTTATAGTAAGGCAATTCGCCTTTATTTTTTCGGTATACGATCAAATTCCAGTAAATACTTAATGATATTTTTGGCAATGGTATGGAAATAGCAGTTCCAGTAATAGACTTAGAGCAAAATTTCTTGGTTAATTTGCAAGGTTTCTTTTAAACAAAGAGGCTTTGGATTTTAATGAGATTTGGAAGAAGCTCAATTTCCGCGGCCGCAAATCTTTTAATTGAACAGCCTTGGCCGTAGAGTTAGCAATATTTTTAAAGAAAAATTCCATAGAACAAATCAGTCGTTAGCCAATTGTATTTGCTTTTGGTATTGAATGAAATTCGGCACGCAGTCTTCACATGCTGGGAAAGTGGTTGGTTAAACACTAAGTTTGGCTTCTTTATCAAACACTACACTCTTGGAAAGAATGAAAGAAAAAACATTTATTTGGCACAGAACAGACTTGCATACCTATTAACCTTAATTAGAAATTCTTAGAAATACTATTATAATTTATATAGTTACTTAATTAAAGTATCTAAGTAGCACTTACCATACAAACTACATGCAAAACCTAATTCTCCAAGTTTGATGGCTTCTAATGGACAATCATTGATGTCTGCGAGTTGTTTCATAACCTCAGTTGGCTGGACAACACTTACCCTAGCTGTAGTTTTAAAGCCATGCCTATTGTGCTCCAGGGTTCGTTTGAGTGCGTCAGGAGTGGCGGCGCTCGGCGGTTGGAGTCGTGCGGGCCGCTACCACGCAGGATGCGTGTTCAGGCCAATGACGACTCGTACGAGGCCACTAAGGACCGTATGGCGAGAACTGTTGCCGCGGAGCAAAGTAAATGGTATGTACCCTACGCACTATTTGAACCCCTCACGATTTTGCACGTGTAGACTGATTTTGCCCAGATATTCTAAGCTTTTGTTGGAAATAGAACAAAGGACGAAGCAAGAGCTTCATTTAACTTAATTAGTTGATTCTCACAAAATGAAACTCTGTATTAAAAGTATAATCGACACTTCGTTAAAGCCTCTTTACCTTTTTGCTTGCAAAGTTTGTTAAAACAGAGTTTCCTTTTCTTAATTCAGAGCCATTTAGTCGGTTATTTGCCCGGATATTCTGGTATTTTCGACTTCGAATATTTCCTTGTTTCTGGCATTAAATTTTACCTTCTTCTACTTAAGACATCTTTAACACTGATAAAATAGATTGCTAAATTATAAAAAGGAAACTTGATTAAATTAAAACTTATCTAATACAAATATTAAAGGATTAATTATGATTTTACGTCATTACAATCATGCCATCAGTATTTTGTAATATTGGCAGTATTGAATACACTTAGATCGTATAGTCACTGTTTAATTCCCTCACATGTAACAAGATATTTTCTATGTGCAATAAATTCCGCTTAAGCTCACTCAATTGGTCCTATTTCAGCACCCGCGTAATCAAACCAAACCAGACGGACATTGGACGTCGCGTCAAAGTGCGCACAGCGCATCCGTACTCGGTTCCGGGAGCTACCCAGTTAGCTGAGCGAGCTGAGCGGGCTGAGAGGCCCGACCGACCCGAAAGGCCCGAACGGCCTGAACGGGCAGAGCGCCCTGAGCGGCCTGACCGACCCGAGAGGCAAGAAAGGCCCGAACGGGTAGAAAGGCCCGAGCGAGCGGAGCGGCCCGTACCGCCCGCGTCGCGCCCTCAACCCCCGCCGGCAGCCCCGCCGCATCAGCAACACCCCCAGCATCAGCAGCACCCGCAACACCCGCCCAACCCGCACCAGCCGCAGCGGCTACCCCCAAATCCGGATCTCACTAGGCGGTCCTTAAAGTAAGTTTGCATGATTGTTGTTGAATTAAGTAAATAACACCGTAGGAATATGCCAAGTCGGAGGAAATTATTGCTTAGCAAACTGTCCGCAAATTCAAAAGACAACTGTCATTCATTGAAATGGCAAATTGAGGCATGTCAAACCGCTAAACAATTAATTTCTCTGACTGTACCATATTGGAAGAAAACATACGTATTTTAGCAAGGAGGCGAAAGTATATTCTTAACTAAAAAGCAATGCTCCCCCCACTTGTGCAGAAAAAGGTCAATGGAGGGGCGCCTACGTCAGACTTTCATGATCTCTCTTTTGCGCACTACCATCATAATTTGAACTGCAGCCATGCAAATGCATTTGACGTTAGTACGTAATATTACGTATGAAACATATCTGGAATTTGAGTGGGTATTACCGAAGATGATGACATCATACTGAAGCTTATTCATAACGATTTTCACAACCTTTTGCAAATATTGATCAATAGTTTCAATATTTCAGCTTGTTGCATTATTGGATTTTATAATTTGCTAGTATTATTGAATTATCGCCTAATTATTAGATTTATTATTTTTCCAACTTCCTCGTAATAAAACAAATTATTTACGTAAAGTTCTATTTCATATTTAATGATACGCGAAATTGTGACGCTACACGGGACGGTCTTATGATAAATTTGTCATATCGTTATCATAATAAAACCGAAGTGATAATTTGCGGCTGATATACAAAGGAACAGCGGTTTATGTTACACTATTATGTACAAAATATTTACATATTTTTCCACAAAAATATACCTACAACATAAAAAAAAAATGTAGTTATGTCTATGAAACGCTACGATAACGACCTTGTTTTAAACATAATGTTACTTTTAACAGTTTTAATTGTTCATCGCATTACTGAATAATCTGACTAAACTAGTTTTGAAACTTACTTAACAAATAAAACAGCATTTTTTAAACTATTTTGTACGATAGTGTCTTACTGAAGTGACTGTAGCATTTTTTGTGTTCAAACAAATGATGGACTTATTGACGTATGCCTTCAAATTATTTCCTTGTAGCTAAACAGAACTGTATTCAATATAAATTACATGACTCAAGTCAAGGACAACATAAATTATTCCATTGTACTATGTAAATAGCTCGCGAGGTGATTTCCACCACTCAATAAATCTCGAGGAGAAAATAATTGGTTCACTTTTTCATGATTTTCTGTAGTGACATTGTTGCTATATCTGGCTACTAAGGTTACCTTGAACTTTTCCACGATGTGTAATAGATAAAACTCTTGGTACATGACTTTGTAATGATATTATGTGATAATCTCACAACTAAGCACTGTAAAGGAAGCGACAGTTTTTTCTTGAATATCCAGCTGAATGTGTGCATGTTTAGGAAAAAACCCATCAATATTATTGGGAATAACACGTCAATTAGAAAATCCCCGATCTTAATCCATCGAAAAGTGAATTAATCAATGAGATAACCAATCATTTTCCATTGGCACAACAAATAATTTTTTTCTATAGTTAGGTAGTGCACTTATCACAAATTATTTGGACTTGATGTAACTTCTTTCATAAATCGCTTTCAGCCATCATTTTAGTGCTCGCTCCCTTTATGAATTCGAACTTTAAAAATGTTATACAAAGGCGGTCAAGCCAATGCTTTATCGGCCAGTCTTACGGCCAAACTTAAAAAAAGAACAGTATACATAAGTTCTTATTACTTTTCCCTTTATGAATTCCAATTTTAAAAATGTCATACAAATGCGGTCATACCAATGCATTGTCGGCCAGTCTTACAGCCAATCTTAAAAAAAATATAACAGTTACACAAGTTCTTATTACCTTTCAAAATAATAACGGCCGATGGGGCCCAAAAGTTCTGGAGTGGCGATCGCGAACCGGAAGACGTTGCGTTGGAAGGCCTCCCACTAGGTGGACTGATGACCTGGTGAAGGTTGCGGGGATCCGCTGGATGCGAGACGCACGGGACCGGTCAATGTGGCGACGCCTTGGAGAGGCCTATGTCCAGCAGTGGACGTCGTATAGGATGATCTTTCAAAATATGTATCAAAACTAATATATACGTTTTCTTCTATTACAGAGAAAGACTTATACAGCTCCTGGCGTTAAAACCCTTCAAGAAGCCCGAATTATATTCGAGGCTTTCTAGTGGTAAGTCGAGATTCAAAGCACGCTTGTGTATTTGCTGTGACTCCACTTGATTAACACTCGCGATACATTTACAGAGGGTATCAAGGACAAAGAGCGCAGTTTGCTGAACAAGATCTTGCCTTCGCTCAGCACTCTCAAGGACAATTGTTACCATTTAAAAAGAAATATCTGGAACGATGTCAACGAGGATTGGCCCTTTTATACAGAAGAGGAGAAACGCATGCTCAAGAGGTATGGTATTGTTTGCTCATTGATTCTTACTAAATTTAGCTAAATATTGGCTCTAAATGATGTTGGGTACACACTGGGCCATTGAAGGTTGACAAATATTCGGTCAATGCCCTCAATATGCTGCCATTCAAGTCGTTGATGCCCCCTCTTGGTCGAAGAACACAGCATCGCCTTATTGTTGACATGTCATGGCTTTTGGATTCTTATACCAATCTTGACGAAAAATCTGGTTAAGAAATTTGGTAAGTGAAAATTTGTATTTTTTCCTACTCCTCCGTTATTATTTTCTGATTAATTTCGTTGCGGGACAAGACAGTTAAATTCATTCACCGGGACTTCGTCGAGGTTCATTACCTCGGCGCTTTTCTGGTGGTCGCCACTGTTGATTCTGGCTTTCAGGGGGGTGACCATAAGCTCTTAGAGTAAGGTTATTTTGAGATCGCGTAAGTGACAGATGTATACAAGTCATATACATCTGTCCCTTACACACACTCAAAATAACCTTACTCTTAGAGCTTATGGTCACCCTCCAGGAGTTGGAGTTTGGGAATAGTGCGGTGGGATTGTCACAAAAAAAAGTACAAATTTAGATTGTATCCTAGACAATATAAAGGTAAGTTTCATCAAGGAATTCAGGAAGTTAATACTGCGAAACTAATAAGTAAAACATTTTAATAATCCAATGCCAATGCAATGCGAGTTCTCGAATGTTCTTTATTAACAGAACATTCACAGTTGTCTGTAATGTAATTAAATAGTTGTATAGTTCGAATTCGATCCGCTGCAATGTTGCCATATTGACGAGCATTTAAATAAATATAAAGATGTTATTAATTGTTGTTTTCAGTCCCAGTATAGTACACAACGCAATTAAACTGAATTATGTTATTGCCAAGCTTGATTGTACGCAGATAACAAAATCTTCCATACATTATACAATATCTACAATAAAAATGTCACATTATCTCCGACAATTTCTTCAAAAACAAGCTAAATAAACAGCCATATTATTTTACAGTTTCATCCGAGATTACACCTGCAAATAAATGGAAGTGAGAATAATAAAAATTCTTCATTATCATTATTACTTTGGAGTATGATAACATATAACTTCCGGAAGAATAAATTCCGAAAACTACTGTGATCGTCAATCCTATACTCCAGTTTTACTTGCGAAAGATTCCAATTTAGTTGGGTAAAGCCTATTTAGATGAAGATGAACGAGAACCTAGTTAGGGTTGTAGGAATATGATATATAGATGCGAAACTGAAGGGTTATTCAGCGGTGAATCTATACTACATATTGCCAGTTATTTTTGTCCTCTTAGGGCGGTGCCGCACTACACGTCCGTGTGACTTGAGTTCCGAGTTCAAAATGTTCTGATTTATGACAGATCATGACAGATCTGATTTATGACAGATCATGACAGATAGAGTTCTGAGGTAGTGCGTAAGCTTCGTGCGTAGGATCGGATGTAGTGCGTAACTGCCCTAAACGTATATCTTGTGCTAGTTGCCGTCGGAGCCTTGTGTGAGGTCTATGTTCAGCATTGGACGCTTTTCTGTTGAAATGAAAGTGATGATGGCTAGTGAATGATATAAAAACTCATCACCGTTTCTGTTCCACAGGCGGAAACCTCAAAACCTTACGCCGCCGCTTAGCAGCGACTCGGCCAACTCTCTCTCACCGCGCGCGTCGCCCAGTGCCGGCAAGCGGCCCAGCTCCGCCGCCGGACTACCCAGCCTGCCGTCCGGGCCAGCGAATGCCGCCCCGGGCGCCGCCGCGGCTGCCAGCGTGTCGGTGCTGCCCCTACTGCCCGAAGAGCCCCCCGCGGCTAAGAAGCAGCGTATCTCGCACTACCGCCGCCCCTCCCCGCCCTCCTCAGGGTACGCCACCACCTCCTCCGGCGAGCGACAGGCCTCCGATAACGAGGATGAGCGGACCAACGGTGAGTGACACTACCACAATATTTATAGAGAACACGCCACACTCCACACACACCATTACCACACACCACATCCTTTACTCACAATGTCTTGCAAATAAATATATATCATAGTACCCGGTTACTGGGTTGTGGAGGTCAGATAAGCCATTGCTGTATGTAAAATACTGGTACTCAGCTCCAACCGTTAAGACTGGAAGCTGACCAACAGAGTTGGGAAAGGCTAGTGGTTGGTCCGCAGCTAAACGAATTTTTTCTCGAGTTGTGAACGGGGATAGGAGAGAACAATATTTCTGTATAGAGAACTATAAGCATAAAAATCTCAATAAAATAGTTGAAAAGTATACTTTTAGCTCTATAGTGCTCGCCAAACTTCTGGGCCGGTCTGAAGTTGGCTTTCCGATGCGCAAGGCACGAAACGGTGATGTTTTTTTGTGAGATTTACTATTGCGCAGCCATTGTAGCCAACTTCAGGTGGTCACGGTGACCCAAACCAGTCAGACAAGAGTTACAAATTTCATGGGGTCCTAGATGAACAAAACACTGATTTCTGACTTTTGAGAGTAGTATCTTCTACCCTAATATCTCATCACACGATAATGCCCTTGAATTGGGGCTAATGTCCTTTGTCATTAAGTTCAGCAAGGTTGTTGACCTTCATAAAACCTAAACCCAACTTAAACTAGAGATTTCTCTAAATATTATGAATGTCAAATAAGTAGTGTCATTGACCCTTTGTGTCGGTGAGTGTAGTGGTACAAGTTGCCAAGGTTCAATCATAAGTTCATGCCTTTGAGAGCAAGGTCTCCGAAAAGTGAGATAAGGGTGACTGAAGAAAAGTCGACTCATGGAAACTCATCAAAATACGTATTTACCTGAGTAAAAGATAATACTATCATTACAGAAATCATAGTATGAATCATAATAATCAACACATAAACAAATGTTCGTATAGCTGAATAATCGTCTTGCGAAAACATTTGCATCGGTTTGCAAACGTTAATAGAATCCGCTGCAAATTATACTGTAACTTTATTAAAATACAATTAGATTAATAATTTGCTCCCGTAATGGTTCAGGAAAGGAAATGACGTTTGAAACACCTAAATTAAAATAAAGGAAATGGAATAGCCGTAATAACCCGCTTTCGTGGCGGTAGTACGAAACTATTTTGATAGCTAGAAGATTTATAGTTTACCAAGCGACAATGAGTCATTATAAAACGATTAATTACAATTTGGAGCGACTGCGAAATACTGATCAATAAAAAGTTATGTACATATTACCTTTCACTTTTTTAATTAGACTTGATTTTAAAATGTGTTCTTTTTTATCTTTTCAGTAAAAAAGGACAATGGATATACCCTGACTTATAATACGGTAAAGGATATCTGTCCCAGTCCTGTAAATGTGAAGGCGAACGGTTTTAGAAGTAGTCCCCCCGTAGAGCAAACTAATAGTAATATCACAGGTATGTACCACAGATAAAAAACGTATAGCAAGCGATCATTAGTGAAATTGGGTGAACAGTTAGTCTGACCAAGTTTAGAACGAGCGTACGGTAGCAAAATTAATGATAGCCTTATAAATCTTTAGAGCATACAAACGAAGGCTGGCGCGACTCGTTCGCTCGTTATTTCGGCCAGTCTCAGGTCTGAACCAACCTTAAAAACTTGGGCATAGTTAACTGTTCAAATTGTTACATTAATGATTGTATTTGTAACATTCTGTTCTTGTTTATAAACAGTTACAAGGATCGCATATAAATAACGCGATTATATTCTCGCAAGTTTGCAAATATTACCATTTTTTATATAAGTTTATTTGCAAATATTTGGCCATGTCGAATGCCTATCGCAGGTTACTGACTCCTGATTAAATATCTCTTTTTTCCTCAAAATATATAATATTAACTATCTAGAAAACTTTTCAGGGATTGAAGAATAATTTTGTTGTTTTTTTTATTTACAGAAACAAATAACCGAGACATCACAAATATTGAACCTTTAGAAAATACTTCAACTACAGAATTACCGCCTGTCCCTGATGAGAATTTGACTGATTTGGAAGAAATTGAAAGGTAATTTGAATTATATATTAACGTAAAATCACTCAAATAATTAATTAATTGTACACTTTTGGTCACTCGTGGTGTATTTATAGTTGATAGAGTAATTAGCAATATTGGCGTAGGTCTAGAGTTACTAAAATCACACTAGTTTGCAAACCCATCGCCATCAAATAAAGTAGCATAAACCATTCCCTAAATTGGTATTACATGTAAAATTGTAATAGATAGTACACATTTGATACAAACTATGTTTTTCTTTATCCCCAGATCATCGAGGATTCAAAGGTAAAAAAAAAAACAATATTGATCTAAATTTAAACGGTATCTTTCACACGGAACGACGCGTATCGAGAATATTAATCAGTTTCGAGATTGATTTTATACGAGATCGCTACTATCGCGCGTCGTGTAAACGCAGCATGAAAATTAAGATGGCGTCAATAAATTTGCGTGGGAAATGCAAACGTGTGATGTCCCAATAACAGTATTGCCGTGCATACATGTGGCCGTTTTCTTTGAGATTAGCATTTTGTCAACACCTGGGCAGGTGTAGTCTCTCAATAAAACGCTATGCGGTTGACATTTTGATCTTCTAAATGTGAATGTCAAAGTTTATTTCAGTACGATGACTCGGTAGGAGCTAGTTCACTTGTAATTTGTATGTAGCGTACTTGCTTGCTTGATTATCGTAGTTTTGAAGTTCCAATGTTCAAACTCAAGGATGTCTTGAATAAAGTTGTTGCAACTTTATATTTCAAGATTCGAAGTTCAAACTCCATTATGATATTGTTGATAATGGGCTTCCTGAACCAAAAGGAGGTCCATTACGGATATCACATATTGTCAGGGCTAGTAAGGGCATTAATAGGATCTTTAAGATAGGGTAACTATACGTAGGACAGATACATAGGCTAGGGAACATCTCAATAACCAAAACCTTTCTTCTTTCCAGGCAATATCCGCCTATAACTAGTTCTAACATTCGGCGGGCGTACAAGAACGAGTTCGCGGAGTTGTATACTGAATACCGATCGCTGTACGGTCGTGTGGCGCAAGTGGCTGCCCTATTCACTCGCTTAGAGGCAGAGCTTAAACGCGCGCAACCGCTGTCGCCGCATCATCAGGTATGTTGTTGTTCTATATTCAAATATTGTATGTTCTAACATTCAAATATTTTGTGTTCTAATATTCAAATATTAGCGGCCAGTACGGCTTCGTACGAGTAATTATATAATCTGTGATCATACGATCCTATGAAGGAGATCTTTGTCCGGTTTTGGATATCACAAGGCTTAATGATAGAATAGAATATAATATACTTTATGATGATGATATATATAAATATTCCTTAAGTTCTCTAAATGATGGTGAAATCAGCATCAAAATCCATCCAGTAGTTTAGAAGGACTGTGAATGCATAGAAAAAAGATTTTGTTTTGTTTAAGTTGGTTGACCCTTTGATCACCATTGATAACTGAAAACATTGGTAACGTCACAAGAAAACTGCGTTTATTGTTAGTTAAACAAGTTTACTGAATGATCGAATCGAACTATAATATTGATTTAAAAATACTTTAACAAAGAGTATTAAGTATTGCCTACTAAAAGATAATGCACAATGGGTGGTCTTATCGCGCGTGTCTTCCAGACAATCTTTGAAACGATAACTGTATGTGATGAACAACACATTCTGCTTGATTGCGAAGTTTTCCTTAAAGGGTCTCTCTGTGAAGAATATTTGTGGGACTTTCCAATTATTTCCCATGTGCAGTATTGCATGTAATTCCTATATGGGATTATTCCCGGTAAAATCATTGTATTATACTCGAGAGTGTTTTCCAAACAACTCTAAATTGTTGTAGTATGAGACATACTCAATCTCGTATTAATGTGAGTTGAGTATTCTATTAGTATGATGGATATAATTTTGTAAGTTTTTCAGAAATCATATAATAAAACATACATACATAAACTCACGCCTTTTTTCCATGGAGGTAAGACAGAAACAACACCTCCTACGATCCTTACATTCATATTTTGCATAATAAGACTGTTTAAAAATGTATAATAATAGACTCAAATCTAATAAAATTAGAAATACGTGATCCGTTGAGAGTTCGATAAGTAAACAATTATCTACTAGATTGCTATGAACTACTGATAAAAGACTTTCGTATCTTTTTCCTAGATAAACAAATATAGATATGCATGATTCAGACTTATTTTAATTGAATTACGTAACTAATATTTTGCAATAATTATTGAAAGCCTTAAGTTGACTATCAAATCACATGATAAAATGTAATCAAGAACTCTAATTGCGAAAATTTAAGATTTTCTTGAATCATCGAGGCTTGAATCTCGAAAGTTCTAGAACGTTTCGAAGAGAAACTCTGCTGACGAAATATTTTGCGGTCATTACCATGATCAAGATAATCAAAAGAGATATGGTTGTGATATTATGCAATCAAGCAAGGGTTTTTATAATATTTCAACGAGAAAAACAAATTGAACGCAAACGCAAGTTCACGGGAATCACCAGTACCGGTCCTTGTGATTGATGCTTAGGGGAAGTCTTATACTTAGCAGTGGATTCTTGAAGTATGTTATGAGGATGACGAAAGGATCATTAACGATAAGCCATGCTTACACCTGGATGGCTGGTAGTAGAACTATGAGGTCTTAACAGAATGTACAGTACTCCCCAAATTTCTTGGCCGGTCCGAAGTTGGCTACAATGGCTCCGGAGTAGTAAATCCGCAGATAGAAATCTAACTAGACATAGCAAGTCCTTCCATCTGTATGAAAAACAAGCGTGCCACTTTTTAATACACAAATTTACTTACCAATGAAAGAAAACATTTCCAATGCCTCGGCTCCAATTTTTTCTATACAGCAGTATTTACAGTTTTTCTAGATTTCGCTGGATTTCAGGTGCCGATAATGCTAAATGAAAATCTCAAATTACGATCATTGATCCTAATTTTACTTCCGTTTTTTGACACGCGAAGTATATACAATCGCGTCATTTAGTTAGATTTATATCTGTGAGTAAATCTCATACAACAGAAGCGCGCCATGCCCTTTGCATTGGACAGCCTATGTTCAGCCCGGTCAAAAATATTGATATTACTGTACATCTATAATAATAGCTGAAAATTATTATACTTATAAGTTAATTTTCGTCTGGATTTCCTTCACGACTCGCATACTATCTCCACTTCCCTAATAGCCATATTCTTGTTACGCAGAGTATAGAACAACGCATCTTCGAAGAGTACCGGCGTGTGAACAACGACCAGGGCTACAAGCAGGAGAAGCGGCGCGTGAACTATCTGCATCGCAAACTCACTCATATAAAACGCATGGTGTACCAGTACGATCACGTGGTGAGTTCGGCCCATTTTATCGATACTTCATATGGAAATAACATTACAAATTTAAGCGACCCCTTTTTCAGCCCATTCAACGGATTTATAGCGTGATCATAAGGGTGGCATAGGCCTCGACTTTGTCGTTAGTCGTGGGTTCGAACCCAAGCAGATGCTTTACTTTGTGTAAATTATCTCATAACCACATGAAAATATCGTGAGGAAACCTGCATGTCCTTAGAACCAACAACAAAAGACATGTGATATCCACCAACCCGTCTGGGCTCGCTTGGTTAATTAAGGCCTATTCCCACTCTCTCAGAGAGTTGGCCAGTGTCCCAGCAGTGGGAACAATAAAAGGCTGATTGGTGATGATTAAACCGTAATCATAAGGGTGACATAAGCATAAACATGTTACCAATACCAACTGTTTACTACAGCTGCCATTTGTCATTTCACCATCGCAATAGAAGTCAAAATTGGTTGAACGGGCTGTAAAAAGGATTTGTTTAAATGTATAATGTTATTTCGAATGGAGTATAGTAGTTTGTAAGACATAATAGTATCTAAGAACCAACAATTCAAAGACAAGAACATTCACTAAGTCTGTGTGCTGTTTATCTATTCACGGCTCACCTTATTCTCACTCAAGAGGCCTAAGTTTCAGCCAAGTCTTTTAGCAGACATTACTCTATTAGGACAATCACGTTTTAGTAGTCTATAGTCCATTCACGTTAAGAAAATAGTGAGTTATCGTTGTCAGCCGCCCTCTCGACCAATCGGATCGCAACAAATTAGAAAGCTTGCGACTCGATTGGTCGAGGGGCCGGCTGACAACGATGACTCACTATTTTCTTAACTCGAATAGATTATAGTAAAGTTGCACATTATATTAAGAGAGCTTAGGTGCTTGGAAGAATCAAAGGAATATTCTTAGAAGCAAAAAAATAATTAAGTAGAATTATGTACTTCAATGTTTAAACTGAATAGTAGATACTTGTCACAATACAATTGAATAACTTTTTTATAACCCATCAGTCGAATTAATATTTCTAAAGGTTATTTCATAGATAACCCAAACGGCCCAGTAAGTTAAATACAACTTAATAGTAGATACGTAGGTTGAAGCATTTTTTATCACAAGAAAATTTAAAAGTCGCTGTAAAGAATCTTATTATTTTTTAAATTATTTTTATGTATACAGCGCAATATTTAGAGTAGTCGTTCGTTATTTAGATCAATTTTCAGTTCTTACTTATTAGTTGGTAAAATATAAAATATATTGCAGAAAGATTTTGATGATGATGTTAAAGAAGAATTCCCTAACGATGTTCTTCAAATATTTTGAGCGGCCCTTCAACTTAATTTATTTATTTCAAGTCTGTAACGCATTTAAAGGACTACGGAAACATACCAGTAAGTGATTGCAATGTCGCCGTAGATCGATACGTTGTATGTTTAGGAAAATGTGTTGTACAGTAGATTAAATTATTTATTTATACATCGATATCTGTGTCTCGTTTTTTCACTGATAATCCGATATCAATAACAATAATTTTCAAAGCTTCCATTGTTTCTAGAACTGTTTAAATGTTGATTAATGGACCAGATTGTATAGTAAAAAACTGGCTTCCATTTTGAAAAAAAACCCACCTGAAATTGCAGCTTATCGCGACAATCAAATTGTTATCGATATCGGTTTCACAGTGCGAACGTGCGATGTTTAGTATAGTGAATTAATGATAAGACTTGTGAAAAGATATGCAAATATTTTTCCATTCGATTTTTGAATGCATGTATATATATAAACTATATTTTTTTTACTACTAGACTCTCAAAATACGGGTATTTTATGTAGTTCAATGTTTTAGTATGCCATTGCGAAATAGAATGATAGAAGCGTCGTCTCTGTTTCGAAAGAAACTTTAAAATAAGAACACCATTTTAGAGCGGTTACGCACTGCATCCGATCCGAATCCGAGAAATTTTGGTCCGAAGTAGCCTGATTTTCTGGGCAAATGCCCAGAAAATCATATTGAAATGAGCTGGAAGGAAATATTCTAATATTTATTTTAAGAGATGTTTCATATATTTTCACTAAATTATAAAAAAAGCTATCTAAAATCCTATTACTGACATGGAAATTCGAACATTGCGTAATCTATGGTTTTCTTATTTTTAATCTATAAACTCAGAAGTGCCAATAACTGGAGGGGTGCCAGCGATGGGGTGGTTTACCCTACTTCTTTTAGAGGAGTTTACGCATTGTGTCCGAACTCCATCCGTCTGAAATCATACATTAACAAATACATTTCCAATTCGGATGGAACTCGGTTCTCGGATTCGGATAAAGTGCCCTTAACCCTTAGTGTTTTTGAAAGCAATGTTGCACTAATGTGATGTTTTTGTTGTTACAGCGGGACATCAAACAAAACCGTGTCTCCACTGCGAGTACAACGCAAGCGTACTGACACTCGAGTTTCACCCCGCCCGCCGCTCGCTGCCTTTAGTACTGATATATAATTAACACGCCTACACAGAGCATCTCAACAGGTCATAGACATTTGTATTATAAGATCTATAGTTTTTATACGAGTCAGTGTCTCCCGTTTAGTGACAGAGTTAAGCTTTTTATATATATAACGATAGGCCTTCGTAACGGTCCTGGTAAAGCCGCGCTGACTGCAACACGTTTTATCACATGGATTTTGAATAGCGATCCAGCCTTATAATGTTCGTAAGGGACGGTAATCTCTGATCGATGCCTGGGACCATATATTTCTGTGAAATGCAGTTTTTGTATATATCATCAAATAGTAAGTAGTGGGACTGTCAGTTCCGGCTGCATTGGTTCCATACTTTGATCATATTCTATTCCTGTTTGTTAGGGATCCGATTATCGTCTCTGAATAATGTTATAGGATAATGTATCGCAGATTTGTATGTAGCTCTTGTCATTTGGCAGGTTCATAAATTTAAGTATCTTATTGAATTGGAATATTTCTTTTACTCACGAAGCTGCATTTTGAAATCCATTTTTGCTTTCAGAATGAGTGGATTCCAAAATGTGGTTTATGTAATTCCCCTAAGAGGCGTTTTTTCAATGAGCTATAACGCGAATCGTGAACAACATTTTCGCTCGAGTCTACAAGGAAAAAACCTTAATAAATATGCATGAATCATGCCAATCAACAACTTATTGTTATTGGAATACTATACGTACCAACGAATGACCTCTACTCCGAACGAAAATGAAAGTTTGCTTTACTATTGAATAAGCGCCTTGTATCGAACTTGATTTTTGCGTTATTTTTAAAATATGCATCGCTGATGCACTAACGGTAGCCTGCCAACTTTGCAAGACGAACACTAGTTGTGACCACACATGGTTGAGGTAATTATTGTTCTGTTTTTAGTCATTCTCATTGTAGTTGATAAATACAAAATATTAAGTTACATAATAGTATATTAAGTTTCATTGTTCTTCCATTAATTTTAACAGAGCGATACCTTGACCATCTGATTAAACAGAGCGATATTCGCTGTAACTCATGTGATTTCCCATACGGAATAATACTTATTCAATCAATACTTTGTAATACAACTGTATTATTTTACTTCGGACCTGATGTTTCTTGCTTTTGTAACGAAGTGCAAATTTTATCAGATTTTTACTTAGTTTTAGACAGAGTGGAAACAAAAAAAGGTCCTGCAAAACTGTCCTTATTTGCAATTGTCATTGCGACTTCATGACAATCGCAACTTTACTCCGTCGTCAGTCTTATGGCGAGAATGTATTCCCCATAACGAAGACTTGAACAGGTTGATTTTTATATTGTAAATAGCATATATATGTATATTAAAAAAAATTAAATTATCAAGTGTATAATAGTCCAGTTAGATATATGTTCGTCCACATTTAATTCCAGTCGAAAATTATTGCCGTCTAATGTTATTGTTGTCCAAATGAATTTTGCTTGTACTGTATGCTGAATTATTTTTACAATTTCTCTTGTAACGGGGTCAGAGTGTAAATAATTTAATGTGGCAGACGTATGACTAAGTACTGTGAACTTTGACAATTCTGACGAGTCAATTTGATCCGACTATTTGCCTTGAATAACAATTATAATGCCCTTTATAACTATACTAATAATTAATTAGCCCAATGTCGTCCCTTTCGCTTCTAAAAAATCCATCCATATTTTAATGTTGGACGTTCATTTATTTTATTTGTCTTGCCCGGCTTGCATGTTGTAAATAGTAGTATCTTAAAAGAAATTTATTCACGTTCTTGTTAAATTTTGTTATGATTAGTGTAATAATTCTGGTTTATTTTCAATGATAAATATCGTATGTAGCAAAATTTGGCTGTGTCGTGTTATTGCCGGTAAAGATCTTGTAAATAATGTAAGGATGCAAACGAACTCATTGTATGTCACAAAGTAAACTCTTTCTAGAGAACTGGTTCGGGAATCACACGACAGAGTTCCAAATGCATAATGAGGTTATAGTATTTACCAGAACCGCGGAGTAAATGTTTATTTTCTATTGCCAAACGTAACGTCTCGAAAGATAGCAACAACCGGCCAGTGTTGGACATCCACTAGAAATAAGATATTTATCTGGTCCTTTTCGGAAATACCCTCCAGACAACAATAAAATTCTTAGTAATTTTAGTATACATTCGGGCCAGTCGACAGACTCCGCCCAACCTCGAGTACTTACACGATCTAACGAATACTTAGCATGCAAGTGAACTAGCACCTCGTTCAGTCCCTGGTCCATTGTGTGGGAAGCCGTCTTGCATATGTCCTGAAAGTAACGTCCATATTTGAAATGATTTAGCGTTAAGTGATTCTGATTTTTATCTTTGAAAGCGAAGTCAGTTGTGCAAGTCCATTACACAATTCCAAATGCAATTTGTTGAAGTCAACTTAAAACGGCATAAGCGTCCTTAAAATTTTGATGATGTCATTGTAAAGTTAATTTTCACTTATTGTATACTTCTTTGTTGTTATATGCGTATTATAAAGTATAACGCGAACATTTTGCGTAGGTTTACGAAACCTTGTTAAAGGATTAAAGTTACTTCTGTTAGTTTTTTGTCAATTAAAGTGTCAAAACGGCACTATAGTCCATTCGCGTTAAGAAAATAGTGAGTCATCGTTGTCAGTCGGCCCCTCGACCAATCCGGTCGCAAGCTTTCTGATTTGTTGCGACCCGATTGGTCGAGAGGCCGGCTGACAACGATGACTCACTATTTTCATAACGCGAATGGGCTATAGGATTTCATTTTCATTAGAATCGTCAATTGTTTTATGTATATACAGGAACAGTAGATTTTTCATTAGTGATGTGAAGTTATTTGGTCAATTCAAACGTAAGTGCCCTTTTGTTGCTCACGATAATAGTTGGTTTTATTATCGTTTTTTTTACTCATTATAATGCTCAATATTGTGGTCATGATATTAGATGATTAAATTTCGCTTTTGGTTTTAATTTATTTCTGTTGTTTATTTATTCAAAAACACTCATACTTTCCGCCGTGACAGTCACCATAACAGTTTGTTTGGACACGTTATTACAATAAAGTGGCCCTGATGCAGTATTTACTAGTATTTACAACCATATTGAATTAAAATCGTATAGTTATCAAATTAAACATTTATTACGTGTCGAATCGTTAATAGGAATCAGCAACACAATCACTTTTACAAAAGAGGTTATTTGATCTTTTAGAGTACTTATGTAACGCTTATTGTTGTAATAATGGTTTTCAACAAAAACACTGTTCGTGACTGTTGGAGATTTTCGGCAAGATATTATTTGTGCGGGAATTCACTTATCTATTGTATATAAACAGTGACCTTTTCCGACTTATTGACAACCTGTAACTGATAAGTGATAACAACTGCTTTCAGACGTCAATTGATTATGCTCGTAATTTAAAAGATAATTCCCGCATTAGTAAATCCCTAATCTTTTAACGTTTTGCTTGCCCTTGCATCGTATGATGTTAAATGTCATTTATTACAAGGTATAATAATAATTTAAAAAATAAAAAAAACTCAATTGAAATCGATAGGAAGAAACAGTTAAAAATGTTATTGTTACCACTAGTTTAAGCACTATCGATTGTTTTATTATAATAATTCGTAATAACTATTATTGAATATAACATGCATTATATTAATTGAATCATTCGTTTATCGATGGTAGATTTCTTCTGTTAATATTATTTCGGGAGGTTGTTGGAAGTTATTGAAGTGGATATTGTGAAAAATGCATTCCATTTGTCAAAACCGTTGATTTAGCACTGTTCATCGGCGCACCTAGTACATGGTTAGCGATAAAAGAATGTGAATACTATATTTTTACAGGCAATAAAATGCATAGGAGATACGCGGTCGTGATTCCGTTGTAGATTCAATATGACACTACTAACTAGATCCCCTATTACTAAAAACAAGTTGTGTCGTATTGAGGTCTGCATAACGTAGAGACCAATATTTACAAATCCCAGACCATTTAAAATAAGATATCCCTTTCTAACGTAATACAATATAAATATCTAATTATACTGTCACAAAGGGAGTAATAAAATGTCAAATGTTGCTCGATTGTTACCGGTTAAGTTATTATAAA
Source organism: Anorthoa munda (assembly GCA_945859665.1). Lineage (NCBI taxonomy): Eukaryota > Metazoa > Arthropoda > Insecta > Lepidoptera > Noctuidae > Anorthoa > Anorthoa munda. The sequence continues at coordinate 17,393,437 of OX243908.1, forward strand.
GTTGGACAGAAATATTTGTATTTTGTCATGTTTATACAAAGGAAAAAAATATCTCAATAAAATATCATAGTCCGTTGTACAGAGTAGAAGATATTTAGTATCTAGTGACGTCATCTTCTTCTTAAATCCTAGTTAGTGATATATTAGGATACTAATTCCCAAATATGTATCGTTTGTTGTCGCATGACAAATCCGCCACACTATTTGTCTACTACGTTACTTTCGTTGTGAACTGATCGCATCTACCTATGAAACATCAATTCAGGTTGTGTTAACCCCATATTTGAACCGTAACAATGAATGTGGCCTATTTTATTTAATTCAATAATGTTATGTATGTTATCGAGTGGCATTTTTGTCATGTGCAAACTTAATATGTTATAAATACTTAACATAGCTGATATTATAGCGGCTTAAGGCGGGCGTTACAAATGATGATCCTTACCTTACTTTAATTTTTAGATATAGATCTTTGAGTTTGCGTATTCTGATCAAATGTTATTGTAAATTTGCTGTACAGTAATCAGAGTTGGCCGCCGCCGCGAGCCCGGGCTCGACTGCTCGACATCGATCTCGCAAGACTGTCGATTCACCGAACAATTGAATATTATGTATTATGTCAAATGTAAATAGATTACGAATTAGACATTTAGACATGTTAAGGGATGTAATCTTAGTGTTTTATTTTTATTAATTGCTATGAAATGTATATGACGGGGAAATTATATGAATATAGAATGTTGGTTATGGTTGGTGCGAACCGACCGCGCGGCGGCGGCCTTAGCGCTCAGCGCGCAATGAAACAATGCTGCGATATTCCTTGTGCCCCTCGAAATATCAGTGCATTATATATGAGTCAAGATGTATAGACGATGCGGTAGTGTTAATTAATGTATAGATACGTTTATACAAGCTCGAGTCGGGCGGACGAGAGAGACAGACTTGCCATTCGGTTCGAGCGAACGACGACTAGCTATGAATCCTGACATCGGCTCACGTTAATTAGCTTATAAATATTTCATCAAAATATAAAATACACAAAAAAAAAATGGATATAAATTTCTCGACCAAGTACTGGTTGTTTTTAAATTATTAAAATGTAAAAAAAAAATTAGAATATAAACAAAGTATAGGTACAATTTATGAATTATACTTTTCGTTTCGGCATTTCATGTGACAGTGGAAGAGACCTAGCTTTTTTGCTACACCGAAATATTTGTGTAAGTTCGCAACCCATGTTCACGTAGAACATCAAAGCACACTCGTTGAAGCAACCTTACACAATGTCGAATGTTTCTATATATTTTGTGATTTCTTTTGCTCATTGTCCTCTTCCATTGCTTTTTTTTTGTTTGTCAACTGTCTAAGTGTATAATATGATTTTGTTAAGGCAGGGTAATGCAGAAATGTGAAGAGGTACTTTTTTAATTTGAATTGATTGAAGATTTGTTTGAATGTTTTAAAATTGAGTTACTTTTATCCATTCAATGGAATTTGTATTGTTATGAAAGGAGCCAGAGTTTGTTGTTTTTTTTTTTTAATTAAGTCAACTTGAATTTCGATTTAATGAGGCAGCAGATTAGTTTATTATAACTGTCAAGTTACCACAGAAACAATAGTCAGATGTAGGCTCTCTTTGGCGTTGCCCTTTATAGATAACTTTGGCAGTGCGCGGACGCAACCGTCCGCAGTGCTTATTAAGAAGGTTTAATAGGTAGTCAGTATTAGATCATGCAATACATGAGCTGAAGAGAGGTTGTGAAGAGTATCGTTATAAAAGGTACCTATTCAAAATCTGGACAAACAGACTAACTTATCTTATACGACGGATAGTGTTGCTGCAATGTGCATTTATGCCATCTTCACTTTAATTTGAATAATGGGATCAGTGCCAAACTTTCTCCTTCTTATTTAGCTCAAAACGATGCAATTGTTAGCATGCTTGATGAAACAGCTAAGTAATTGTTTAGTTAGTCTGCCATTTTGTGAATATTTTGTTTTGATAGTAATATGTAAATCTTTTATAATATATTTGTTTACAATAAATAAATGACAACATTATAAATAAATGAAATTGTATTTTCCATTTAAACTGATGAAAAAAAAATATAAAAAGAATAATATGCAATGATATCTGATGTTTCATTTCAGGCCTTGGCCTAGTAAAAAGTTACTCCCTGTGGTAATTTTGGCTTTCGTCGTACTTTGTACGAGAAATGTTGCTACAGTACGACTACGATACATAGGAAAGGCCATTATGGGTATTTTTAAATTTTGTTATAATCTCAATAAGAAGCCAAGACGAATTATTATTTTAAATCTTGCACTAAACAGCATAGCACCGGAAGGACGTGCAAGTTCCGGGTACAGAGGATAGGACGTTTTCCTTTATAATGTTGTCAACCTAAAAAAACGTATATTCTACACTGATAGTCCTACACAGCGGCGATCATGGAATTAGTAAGTGTTTTTTGGCGATGATTTACGTACTTTTTCTTACGATGCAATCAGTTCCAGTTATGGCTCACTGACAGTAGACAAAAGATGTTGCTCTATGACACATTAAAGTGTGCGCAAGATTCGTCTACAGTTTATCTTCAACTATCTCAGACACACTTGTTTTTCAAATTACTTTCGACATTGGCAAAATTGTCAAAGGGTATGTAACACTGGAATAAATAGTCGATATGGGCTTGGCTTGCTGTTTAGAATAGAATAGAAGTCTGCGTGCGGCCAAAATCGGAACTAATCATTTGCCGCCACCATCTTGACGTTTTGACAGGTTTCAAGAGAATGTGCTGTGTTCCGTGTTTCTATTCGTTTCCGAAGTAAATAATCGCCATCATTAAGCCAAAAGTTATTAAAAGTGTTGGCAGGCATTTTATCTTGAAGGTCAAACGTGCTTGTGAAGATCAACGACTCAATAACCTTAGGCACCTTGGACGGCCGGTTGGCCGGTTGTTCCGACTGTGTAGAAGACGTTTAAGGCGAACCCGGTGAACCCGGCCAAAGTCTTTCGTAATTAATAGCAATGGTGCCGGCTATCATTCATGGATCTTTGAAAATCTTTATACCCAGACTCCGACTAAGTGGAGATGGTTGAGACGAGAGATCTTTTCAGCCAATATCGAACCGATATTTACAGACTTTTCTGATTAATTTCGTTGTAGGATCAAACACATTTGAATCGTTTCTGAAGGGCCCATCGAGTTTTATCGACTCGCCGCTTTTTGGTTGGTCGCCACTGTTGGTTCTGTCTTTCAGGGGTTGCTGTGGTCAGTGGTTAAGAATAGTGTGGCGATGGCGGACTTGTTTTTACAGACAGTAATTAATCAGTATCGATATGGCTTAAAATATATCTGTAAAACTTAGTTAAATGTTTTCGCTAAACATATCAAAATATTCATAAAAGAATATAGGTTTATAAAAAAACTACAAATTCAATTACGTTCAATAGTTGCATATTTGGAGACCATTTTATTCTAAAATTCTTACTAAAACAGCTTCGTATGTTTTTTTTTGCATAATTAGTCGATTTTTAGTCATTGTGACAATAGTTGGCTATGGATGGTTTTACGTTATCTGTTTGGAGACGTACGTCACTAACTATAGTGAAGTTCGTGCAAGTTTATTAACGCGAGAAAACTGATAATTTTTCGTTTTTCTTTCCAATTTTTATTCATTGTAGCATGAATAAACAATGATACATTTCAAAGATAATAAGACCAAATCGGCACTAAGTACAAGATGGGCTCAAATGTCGAAACAGGAACAAATTATCGAAAGAAAGAAAATGGAGATACAGGCCAAGTTGGAGTCTCAAAAGCAGGCTGCGGCGCTTGCCGCTCAAGCAAAACTATCCAAGTAAGGCTTATTTATGAAATCCAATTATGAATCATTACTTTGGTACGATCTCATGAAGTTGTAACCATTCGTTCTGGTATTACGCTCGTGGAAAGTGTTCAAATCAATACGTCTTTACGGAAGTAGTAATGGCATCACTCCTTAACCAATTTATTATTAACATCTACTTGTTACTATTAGTAAGATTAGTTCTTAGAGCTCCAACAAACAATTATTCAGGAAACAGAAATAGCAGCACCTGCTGTTGGCTTGGTGTAGAATATATTCATTCTATACCTGTTAAACTTCATAAAGATATGTTCAATGTGGAGTTACTTTATAATTGCTATTGCACACAGTATATTGTGTGATCGCTTCGAAGGATTGTATAGGATACTGCCATACAAGCACTTAAGTTTTCATTCAAATACGCCTGACATTGGCCAAAAAAAACAATACTTGTGGCATTCTCACATTCTACATTATAATGCATTAGCAACAAAGTTTTCATTTACCTATCACAACAAGCACACACGAGTAATCTACACGCTTCAGAAATACTTATAGGTACTGTATTTCTAATAAGTCTACTCTCAACATTGAGGGCTTCATGAAAGCTGAAAGCTTAATGAATCGTATAAATTCTATCAAAATTTAATCTATAGCTTATGCCCTTGTCCCATGTTACTTGGGGTCAGTACAACATTTTCTTCTTACATTCTGCTCATCAACCATTATGCTATCATTCACTCCTATAAGCGTATAATAATCCATCGGTACAATCATCCTAAATCAAAGGTATATTCAAGGATCATATTCGTAACATGACATCAAACCGATATTTCCTGAAGTTTTAGGCAGAGGTGCACCTTTATTACACCCACATTTCGCCAGTTATGTTTAAGGCTCATATAACAGGGAGAGAACCGGTTGCCATCAACCGGGCACAAGTCCTGAGTCCGAGCTCCTACTGAGATGTTCCAGATGGTTAGGATAGAATAAATGGACATTCTTTCTCTGCACTTTAGACTCCCATTTGTGCATGCAGCCCTCCTCTCTATGAGAGGGAATTGGCCATAATCCACTGCGCGGGTCTAGTGCGGGGTTGATGTCACATGTCATTGATTTTTTGGATGCATAACATGCTGGGTTCCTCACTATGTTATCTTTCACCGTTTTTGAGAGAGTGATGATATAATTTTCACAAACCTTACTTTGTGTAAATTATTTCATCAAAACGCAACGGTGATCCACTGTCATTTGTTGTTTCGTTTTTGTAGTGTCAGTTTGTTAATATCTGTGTTACTAACATAGTTGTAAGTTTTACTAACCATCTTTTGAGTCATGGATACTCGAATAAAGATAATAATAATATAATATTCTATTCTATTCTATTCAAAATTGGTGAAAAAAAACATTGTGAGGAAACCAGCATGTCTGCCTGGGCTCGAACCTACAACTTGTAAGATGCAGCATTTACCACTGGGCCACCACTGCTCTATGGTCCAGATGGATAAACCCACTTAGTGTGTGTTACACTAAACCATTTTCAGGATATAACCAACTTATCTTTAGTTTAGTTTCAATGGGCTGTTTCCGCAACTCATTCCGCATATCCAGCGCGTATTTTGCATACTATAAATTATGTAACTTATCTGTTTATGTAATCATACAAACATTATTATTTAGTGCACACTGTATAAATTCAGTTAGCCATCATATTACTACTACAACCAACTGTCATAGTGTATGCACACAAATGTACTGTCAGTTATTTAATGTGTATGTTGGAAGTCATTGAGGCGGAACCAGTAAAAAATGTTGTTGAACATTGATGAAAGTAAAATAATTATATGCCTACGGTCTACTTACCACAACATAACAAGTATGTTTTTTTTTTAAAACAGTTTAAGCTTATAAAACAGAAATTGTTAGAAACATACAGTTTCTAACAATGGATTTATTTATTTATTTATTATATACTTTATTGTACACCACTTAAATAATAACAGGACAATATTTTTAAAGATAAGTGTACAATGGGCGGTCTTATCGCACAGGGCAATCTCTTACAGACAACCTTCGGATGGACTGAACAAGAGGAGATAGACATAGGGCTGTCAGTGTACAAAAATTATCTTGATAATATTACTTAGATATTACATAAAATACATACATACCAATAAAATAATATACTAATAAATATAAAATATAGAACAGAGAAAGGAGAAGAATAGTTACAGAGAAAGGAAATGCTCCTTTACCATTTTTTTAAAGGTAGGTAATGTTTGCGCACGTCTTACCTCAATAGGTAATGCATTCCACAAACGAGCTGCTATAACCGTGAAAGATTTGTCGAAGAAGGATGTGGAATGCATAGGAATGCTTAATTTTAGGTTTTCCGATGATCTCAAGGACCGAGAATGTGTGTCACAGAGGAACTGAAAGCGTTCTTTAAGATAAGAAGGACTAGCAGGATTAAAGAGCACATTATAAAGCAATGAAAGTATGTGGGCATTCCGGCGAAGGCGAATAGGAAGCCATTTGAGCTTTGTTCGAAATTCAGAAACATGGTCATACTTGCGCAAGCCAAATATGAACCTGATACAGAGATTTTGAAGTCGCTCAAGCTTGTCCAACTGGTCTTGGGTGAGATCAAGATAACTGGCATCGGCATAGTCCAGGATAGGGAGAAGAAGAGATTGTGCTATCGCAATTTTAGTGGTGATGGGAAGAAAGTTACGAAGGCGTCTCAGGGAGCCCGCAGACGCAAACAGTTTCCGACTGACCTCCTGCAGTTGTTTGGTCCAGGAAAGGGTGCTGTCGATGTAAATCCCCAGGTTCTTCACAGTGTGAGCTATAGGAACAACGGTGTTGCTGAAAGAAACCTGGGGAAGTGTCGCCCAATCAATCCTAGATACCGTTCGGGAACTTCCCACAACAGCCACTTGAGTTTTCGTCGGATTGATTTTCAGCCCAAACTCAGCGCTCCAGTCACCAATTCGAGCCAAGTCCGTATTAATAAACTCAATAGCGTCTGATAACTCACCGAGAGGGGCTTGAGTATAAATTTGGAGATCATCTGCATAAAGGTGGTAGAAAGAAGATAGCCGTTGAGTGATAGCATTAATAAAGAGTGCGAAAAGTAGAGGAGATAATACGCCACCCTGCGGCACACCGGCAGAGGTGTGACACCAAGAAGAGAAAGATTCCTCAATGCAAATACGCTGCCGGCGGCCAAACAGGTAACTATGAAACCAGTCAATTACCGAAGGAGATATGCCAAAAGAGCACAGGACGCCCAGCAAAATGTCAAAATCAACCGTATTGAAAGCATTGCTGAAGTCAAGTAGAGCAAGTACAGTTAACTTTCCCATTTCCATGCCAGACCTTATGTCATCCATAATATGCACAAGTGCTGAGGTAGTGCTGTGTCCCGGACGAAAACCAGATTGGAAGGGATTTAGTAATGGGATATAGTAATGGATGTATGGATATTAAATCTAATATCCATACCAGCACAATTATGGTTTATGTATTATAACTTTGTGCTCCATTGGTGTAATTGCTGCAAGGCGTTCCATTGCGAGGATAGGATAAACTAATAATAATAAATAATCATCAAGCAGTGGTGACCCAGTGGTTACGGCCGTGACTTACAAGTTGTAGGTTGTCGGTACGAACCCATACGAAGCACTTTACTTTGTGTAATTTAATTTATCACGACTGCTCTCAAAACGGTGAAGGAAAACATCAGCATGTCCTATAACCAAACTACAAAACCGCACTGGGCCCAAATGGAGGATTATAGCCCACTCCCTCTATGAGAGGAGGCCTGTGTCCCAGCAGTGGGAACAATAAAAGCCTGACGATGATGAATAAATAATCACGAATATTATTTAAATGGCAGGGATGCATTGGGTTCACAGACTCAATGATACAATTTCTGAATAGGTTCTGAAACCTATTCAGAAATTTTATCATTGAGTCTTAATCTTCTAATTGAAGTAATGTAAAGATGTTGCAAGGACAACAAATGAAAAATTGTATCAAGAATGAAATAATTTTGGCAATAACAACAGCATTTGAATGGTTCCTTCAAACCGTTTTAATGGTTTTGACTATATCCATACAGCCAAAGACTTTATATTAAAAAAACATAACCCTCTTTTTGCAGCCGGGTAAAAAGAGGCAAAATTGTTTGTTTGTTTGATACTATCTCAGAAAGTAAAAATCTGATTACGAAATTTCATTTACTGATAAAATCTATAACTGAGTGTCAAGTGATACTTTTTGTAAGGAAAAGCCCTCTAGAAAAAAACCACACAAAAGTAAATCTATATAGCCACTAGAGATGGGCTTTAACGTTGAAAAAAAATAACACTGCTAAATGCTAATGCTAAAAATAATTAACAGTTAAAATTAGCAGTTATTTTAGGCAACTGCTAAATATTGAACACAAGCGATTTTTAACATAATTAATTCTAGTTTCCTTCATACTTTTAACAGACTTAGGATTGTCAACTTTTTCTGTTGGCGTATTTAAAATGAGAATCAATTTATTTACAACGATTTCTTTTTTTATAGCTGTTTTTTTTAGTTTTCATAATTTTTGTTTAGTAATCATCATACAAACTAGGTACTATTGCAATTAAAAAGTATTAGTTTTAAAAAGTAAATAACAATACACAAACAGTCAATTTAAATTAAACTCGCAACACTCATTACCTACTCATTACATATATAAGAAACACGTAAATATACTTCGTAATCGTAACGAAGATCAGTCTTTATTTAACACTCACAAGTTAAATTTAACATTTCCGAACTCAGTTAGCATTTAGCAGTTAGCACTTAGCAGTTAAATAAATCGACTCGACTAAATAACAATCTGTCTGTCTCAATACTGAACTGACTGAACACAAAATTAACAGTTTACTTTTCGTTTTTTGGTTTTGGTTCCTTAATTGAGACGTAACACCATGGTGTCCTTTCCTTTCCTTTGTTTTGCTTGAAAAATTACCAAAAATATTGCTAAACATCTGTTCGGAAGATATGTGTAGAAACTTAGAAAGTCTTCGCAGCTGTAGATTTTTTACAATTTCTTGAACCCTGCCATAAATTTTATTACGCTCTACTACAAAAAATACCCCCGTCGTGTTAGCGAGTTGTCACTGTTAAATTTAGCAGTTAAATCAGAATTTATTTAACAAGTGTTGACACTAAAAATATTTAGCAGTGCTAATTTAGCAGCTTATTAAATTTAGACCCATCTCTAATAGCCACTATATAGATAACATCTTTATTATGTTTATTTCCAGTCCCGTCTCAAAAGATGATAAGGGCAAAGTTAACATATTCTCCAACGATGGCAGCTTCATGAACCAGTTCAAAGCGCTGCTAGAAAAACAGAAGCAAACTGACAAGCAAGATAAAGAAGAGCAGGAAAAGCAGTGTCAGAGTGATGAAGAAGCAAAACCTGTCAAGCATGAGAATAAAGAAACACCAAATGATGATGACTTTGAAAGTCAACACTATGGTCAGGGGAATGATGAAAGGAGGAAGTCGGGCGATAGAGGCCAACAAAGGTATATAGGAATATGTTCCTTTTAAATTCAAATCAATTTATCTTACAATAGAAACACACCACATGTTTTATTTTATCTTTATTGTAGTTTAGATTATTTTGGTCATAAACGTTGAAGTAAAAGTTGTTGTGCCCTAAGAATATATAGAATGCAATACAAGTTCTTTTTATATAGCCCACAATATCATACATATTTTATGTTCCAATATTATTTTTATTACTCTGCTTCTTATTTTTGTACAGCTCACTCAACTGCATTTATTTTTAGACTTGTGTTTTACAATCAAAATCATAGAACCAATGATCCATAAATAGAAAACGGGTTTTAAAAATGTCACAGTAAATCAAATGACATTTATTTATGGTATCTTGTATTTGCATTCAAATAAGATATTGGCCTTGACTTGAAATCACAAAGGACAAAGTGTAATTCAAAGCTGCGATAGTGTTGTCTTCTATGTAAAAATAATGAAAAAAATTCATTTAGCATTCAAATAAATCGTGATTACGGTTTTATTAAAGATATTAATTTCATAATTTTCAGAGAGAAACATCGGCGATGGAATGATAGAGGTCGACCCCGTCCCCACAGCCCTACAACACCAATACTGGAAGAAAGAAAGAAACTAAATCTTGATAACAAAAATCCCCATAACATCCCAGCCCTTATGCAAATCCCTGTGATGCCCCCAAATACACAATCCATTGATTCAGAGCATAATCAATGGCACATGGGTTCAAAATCAGATGAAGATGCGGATTCTGGAGGAGAGCCTGGCCCAAATATGGGATCCAGGCCCTTGGGACCTGGACCCTTACCTCCTGGTATTATGGGTCCAAGTCTAATGGGACCCGGACCTGGCATGGGTCCTGGACCTAATTTAGGTCCTGGGCCCATGGGACCGGGACCTAATATGGGACCTGGACCCAATATGGGACCTGGCCCCAATATGGGTTCTGGGCCCAATATGGGACCTGGTCACAACATGGGTCCTGGCCAGAATATGGGCCAGGGACATAACATGGGACCGGGTCCTAATATGGGTCCACGACCAGGTATGGGACCAGGCCCTATGATGGGTCCAAGAGGTCCCATGCCAATGCCTCCTTTCATGGGAGGGCCACCTAATTTCCCTATGCCACCGAATTTCATGGGTCCAAATGGCCCAGGTCCCTGTGGTCCAATGCCACCTAACATGTGTGGCCCGAATATGGGCCCGGGTGGTCCAGGACCAAATGGGCCTATGCCTCCATTCTTTGGTCCACCTTTCCCGAATCCTATGATGGGGCCAAACGGTCCTCCTAATTCTATGATGGGTCCAAACGGTCCACCAAATTCTATGATGGGGCCTAACGGTCCTAATTCTATGATGGGGCCAAACGGTCCTCCTAATTCTATGATGCCACCAAATTCTATGAATAACGGCAACATGCCTTTCATGGGTGGTCGTCCACCATTTGGGCCTAATGGTCCTCCTAACTATGGTAACGGCAATGGTCCTCCGATGCCGCCTTTCATGCCTCCAAATTCAATGCCACCAAACTCCATGCCAATGCACCATCCTGACTCTAAACCTCTAGAAAATTCATCAATGAAACCGGAAGGAATGACACTACCCCCACCTCCGCCCCTCGGCTTGCTGGGCAAGGACATGGATAATTCCGGAGGACCCTTCAAACCACCGCAAGGTAAAAATCGTCCATCAAGATCTACCCTCCCTGCCTTTATATTATTATTTACGTGGTCTATAATAATGCAAAGGCCTTTCAATGTCTATTCTGATTTAATTTCAATCGTTTTCTGATATTTAGTATTCTTTAAGTTATGTTTTATTCAATAAAAATATCTTAGCTTTACTGTAAACAGTTATCCTTAGAAATGAAAAATGATAGCCTTCCGCTAGTATTGCAATTCAAACTTATAAAAATTGTTGTCAATTCTAGCTTGTTTTCTTGCTGTACTTTAATTTTATCTGCTATTATTTTCTATTACAAAAACTAGTCGCTACAATAAAAATAAATAGCAACTTGCTTTCAATGAAATGTAAACTAAAAATCATTCGATCTAAATATCAGAGAATTTGCATGCGCTGTAACCATCACGCAAGCTCTGAACAACGAAGCGTAGCTTATCTGTCTATAACTATCGGTAGAAGACTATTTGGTTTAACGCTAGAAGATGCGTACTGTAAAGAATGGAATTGCGTCACAATGCCTAAATGAACACACATATCCACTCAAGAATCATTCTCGTGTGAATCTTATTAAGAAATATCATACGAAAAGGGTCCTTGTTGAATTCGGTAGCAAGTTCAATAGCGTAATACAATTTCAGAAATCTCTTGCATCTTGTAAACACAAGGGTGCAACCGGACCTTACTCGATTGACATCATTCATCTCAAAATATTTTGTACCTCGATGAAGTTTGGATGCACTCTGAAATAAATTAAAATCGACTATTTTTTATGGTGGGTTGGTTGTGACAGGACAGTAATCCCCAACATTTTTGGCCGGTCTGAAGTTGGCTGCAATGGCTAAATACAAAAACAGCAGCGCTCCGTGCCTATGTTCAGCCCGGCCAATAACATTGGGGCGTACTGTAATCTTGGGCAATCAAACAGACAGTAATCCCCAACATTTTTGGCCGGTCTGAAGTTGGCTGCAATGGCTAAATACAAAAACAGCAGCGCTCCGTGCCTATGTTCAGCCCGGCCAATAACATTGGGGCGTACTGTAATCTTGGGCAATCAAACATGCACTAAAGAGGTGTTCATTTAGCCATTGTGACGTACCAACTTTACCAAAAAGGTAGTAAGATTAATGTCGGCCCGGTTCTTCGTCGACGTGAACGCCAGACAATATGTTGACTCGTGGTGTGCAGTTCTCTCTGCAGATGCGTTGCCGCCAACAGTCCTGCGCGCCGCCAGCGAAGTCGCCTGCAACGGCGACCACTGGGAAAATGTCCTGAAAGCAATTCACTCACAAGATCAAAATTTGTGGTAATGCCACTGTAGCCACTTTGATCCCCTACAGGAGGATACGTGCTGTATTCTTTTTTATATTTACATTCATTTTTTTTTGTCGCAACCACTATGATGGAGCAGAGAAACTTGCTTTATGATAATTACCTCAAAAAAATACTGTTTTATTTTTTTTTAATTTTTTTTCACGCTGTTCCATCATAGTATTTTCAGGTTAAGTAAAACCTAACACACAAGCATCCTTTGTTATTCTTTACCCTTTACATAAGATAACTGTATTGAGCGAATCATTCCAGGTTCCTTCACAACACAAATTCGAACGAGTATAAGGCGTTTAGAGATATAGTTTCTAAGATCAGGGGTGAAAATGGCGAAAAGAAGCCTGAAGTTAAACCTGAAGACAAATATGAACCGGAGTTCAGTTTGGAAGATGATGATAGTAATGAGGATTACAGATATAATAACAAGGATGATAGTAGAGATGGGTATGTTACATAAAACAAATATATTTCTAAAAATTTTAATAAATATTTTTTTTGTTCTTAGTCAAAATATGTAAGTAACTTTACCTTTAAAATCTATTTTTACTAAATATCTATCAGCAAATATTAATAAAAACAACAATCCATTTAACAGCAACCTCGGCTTCGGCTACGGTCGGCAATATAAGAGGGAACAGGCAAGCTCTCAAAGTGATGAAGAATCCGACAGCAAGCGTGAAAGACGTAAGAAGAAGAAGTCTAGATGGAGTGATGACCCGCCTGCCGCTGATATTAAACCACCTGGAGTGGTGGCACCACTGCCGGCTAACTTGTTACCAGGTAGAGTAGAATCTTGCTGGCCTTTCTGAAAATAAAAAGTCTGTTATTAATCCAAAAGCATATGTAAATTGTACAGTACAACTATAATTATAAAATAGCATTTCCGAATATAAATGAATTCTAATTTCCATGCCCATCAATTATTAGATTTATAGTGTATAATAATTTGAATTCAGAACTAAGTACTTTATTGTTGTTTTGTTTTTAATTCCGTGTGGAATATATAGAGTTGTAAAAATAGCAGCTTTTGTCCCATTTATAAAATAAATTACATTAAGTTAAAAGAGTATTGACAACTCTATATACTTCCAAGTTGATTGGTAGCGTCCAGTCTGCACCTAGTATATAATAGTAGTCTATGGTCTGCACCAAGTGCATAGGGCAACTGATAGAAACCAATGACTGACAAAGTATTTTTTTTTTATTTGTGATGGGTTTGCTCTTGACTCTAGTCTTGTAGTTTGCTGAGGGACATCAAGAAAATATTTGTACTGTACGTAGACTTTTGAAGTCATGATGAATCATTTCAAGATTCTATCTAAGCTATATGACAAATTCTGTTAAAGGTGTCCAAATGAGGGAGCGTTCAAGTATTACGTAACGCAATTTGGGGGGGCGGGGGGGTCTCGTAAAACGTTACGATGCGTTACACGGGCGGGAGGGGGTCCTTCTTACAACACGTTACGTAACATTATTTCTTTTTTTATATAAAAAAATAGGGAAATAAAACTCCCAAATTGGCAACCCTTTTCGTTTACGTTTTACGGGGAATCTCTCGATTGTATTAGTCTGTGGTCGCCATTTTTAATTTGTTCTCGCATGTTGGTAAACCTTTTCGTTTATATTTCACGGGGAATCCCTAGATTGTATTGTACGTCATTTAATGTTGTTTTTGTTGTCAGTATTCGTTAGTGTTTATGCAGAAGCAAATTGCTGTAGTCGCTGTTATTAAAGTGAGTTCATAGTGTTCATACTGTAATGTCCTCAAAAGAAGGAGATTTGTATCATCAGCTGTTCTTGGCCTATAAAGGCTCTCATGCTGACTTGCCAGCTAGTGCAGTGAGTTGCGAATTAAAAATCTCTTGTTTTATTATAAGGCAATTAAAACTATACGAAGGATAAAAACTATAACAACTTTTTGCGACTTCAGGGTAAAAATGATGACTTGAGTGTTACGTAACCTTTAGAGAGGGGGGGGGGGTACAGAAAAACGTTACGGAGCGTTACAGTGGGGGGAGGGGGGGTCAAAAATCTTCAAAAATTGCGTTACGTAATACTTGAACGCTCCCTGAATGAATATTGTCTTTATAATATTATAATGTTTATGTCCCCCTGTGTGCGTGTCGATTGCTTTCAGAGTAAATTGGGTACGTGCAATTTGAGAGCAATGGGCCTGACTACCCCATTCTAAAACGGTACTTGCCTTGGTCCCCCAGTCTAGTTCCCCTTGGGGTACCACCAGCAAATATTTTTGCCCATGGAACCCCCAAGGGGGACAAAATGGTACCATGGACAAATTATTTGACCCATGGTACCCCCACCAGGGTAACACGGTAGTTACATTATAAAGTGACTATTACACGGTTACATTATAAAGTGACTATTACACGGTTACATTATAAAGTGACTATTACATGGTTACATTATAAAGTGACTATTACACAGTTACATTACAAAGTGACTAATCACATTATGTAATGGAGAATAACAAAAATAATAGTATTTCTTTTTCTCTGAACAAAACTATCGTGTTACCCTAGCGGGGGTACCACGGGTCAAATAATTACCACCACTTTGTCCCCCTTGGGGGATCCACAGACAAAACTATTTGTTTGTGGGACCCCGAGGGGGACTAGACTGGGGGACCACAGGCAAGTACCATTCTACAATACTACTTCTCAAAAATTTTCTATGATACATTGTTGTATAGTTTAATGTTTTTACTTTTATCGGACATAACTTCGTTTTAATTAATTGAAGCCAAATTAAAAATAAAGAAAAACTAATTATAATATTTCACATTAGTAGAGATACTGACTGGTATTGTTCCAAGTATGTATATTTTATTTTCTATACAAAACATTGGTTAAGAGGTTTACTTAAAAAACTGTGTTACTAACTCCTGCATATTCTATCCACTGATTCCTAGGCGCGCCTAAGTTGCCTAAGATAGAGGAGGAAGGAATAAAACTGTGTACCGTCAACCGGAACAACCAGGCACTGATGCAGTATGCTATGACCAACTATGGCACTACCAACCTCAGTGTTGAAGACTGGAAAAAGTGCGAGGATAATTTTAAACTTAATCTTTTGTATCAGGTATGTACCCGACTTTTATTCTCCTAATGTTAACTGCACTTACAACTTACGTAGTCATCCAGTCAAATGTTGACCATAAATGAATGAATATGACCAATGTTAAATTGTCTATTGAAAAAATCTTATTTTCAAGTAAAAAAATTTTTATTACTTTCTTTTTTACTTTGCACCTCAAAAAGTTCAAGAAAATCGATTTTAAATCTCTCATCAGCTTTTAAGTCATTTTAAGCTTTTATTCGAAATAACAACCAAATTATTATTTTTCGCTTTTTGTTTTGGAAGTTGGTTTGATATTTTTGTTAATTTGTTGTTTATTTTTCACTTTTTCGTTTGTGTACCTCAACTTACCATGAAAATCATTTAGAGCCAATGTCTCATGACGATTTCAATAAGTCCAATCACAACTAGGATACATGGTTATATTTCGGAGTTCCAGTGCCTACATCACCATCATTGTGGCTTTATCATCAGTTCAGTTTGATGGTACCAGTTTTCATCAAAATCCAAATCGGTCCAGGCTTCTTTGAGTAATTGGGGAACATACCGTCCTATAAAAACACAAACCTCCATAGAAAAGGGAGAATCCTTCGACCAACGGTTATTGTCGGACTGTTGTATGTGTTCAAATCGCGCCGAAAACTTTGCTTGCGCGATGCAGGATTTATGTGACGTCATGTCATTAGTTCGTAAGTGGCGGCGTTGGTGCCGCTACAAACTCATAACTCCTTGCCTTTCTACAGGACATGTTAAAAAAACGTCAAGAAGTAGAACGTCTGGCAGCTGCTGGAAAATATAAGTATGAATACGACAGCGATGAAGATACCGTAGAAGGCACCTGGGAGCACAAGTATGTTACATTTATATCTATCGAATGTTTAGGTCTATAGGTCGACCGCTTAACTGAGACCGTAACTAAGATAGCAAGAGAGATGTTGATACCCATCAGTGAGCTATCGGCTGACAGGTCACTACACCATAAACTTCATACAACATAAAAGTACATAGGAGGACCTCCTAAGTACTTTTATGTTGTTTGAAGTTTTTTTACTAATATTATAAAGAGGTAAAGTTTGTGAGTTTGTGACGTTGTAGGGGGTAATCTCTGGATAGACTGAACCGATATTGAAAATGCTTACACCAGTAGAAAGCTACATTATTCCTGAGTGTCATATGCTATAATTTATTTTCAAAAATATTGTAGGCGTGCGCTTAGAAATCTATTGATGATACATAAAAATTATGTACTACATGAGTAAAGTATAGTCATCGGCACGTAACTTGGCAAGGTTTCGTACACTTATTGCCACAAAAAACTCACTTTTATTTCTTGTCATTTTTCAATGGTTATGGCCATCATTTATTTTTAATCATGTGTGTTTAGAAGGAAGTTAAATAATGTAGAGGAATTCGTGAAGTTTATTAGGTGTTATAAATAAAATATAAACAGATAAAAGTTAAAAAAAATATTTGAAAAAGATATTAATATTAAACATTATGAAAATAATATTAATTTGTAATATTAATATAATGATATTAATATTAAAATTTAAAACAATAACAACTACTCCTAACAAAATTCAACATGAAGGGTACAACTTTCGTGCACGCAAGTGTAATCGGGAGCGAACGGAGGGGAAGGACGCGGTGCGGGAGGCAAGGGTGGACTGGGCCACCAATCGCGCGCTCGGATCTGCGCGACCTTGCAACCCGCGTCCCGCTTCACTACCAAGGAGACCTAAAAAACGACTTCTGCGCATCTAACAACTCTTGCCAAGTTACGTGCCGATGACTATACTCATTATTACCTACAAAAAAGTCTGCGAGTGAATATATCTAACTATCATAGTTCAGTCACAATAGTAGCTTTTATGTTCTAAATTTTAATTAGATCGCCGGTAGAAACAAAAGTTGGTTACATTCGTGTTGTAGTATAATTCTTATTCAAATAAATAGTTTAGCAAATTGGTAGATAGGTAGGGTAGGGCAGGTAGGATAGGTAGGGTAGGGTAGGTTAGGTAGAGTAGGGTTGGGTTGGTAGGCTAGGGTAGATAGGGTAGGGTAGGTAGGTGGGTGGTAGGTTGGGTAGGTAGGTAGCAAGTTGACGGGAGCGAAGCCGCGAGGGTCAGCTAGTAAATAAATAAGTACATCCTATTTCGTACGGCGCAGCTACTTCAGAAGGATATTTGTATTTGTATTTATCATTACCTATGTCATTTTTATATCATTGAAATATGGTTAAATTGCAATGGTTGACGCGCGCTTGTGAAATGCAACAACTGTTCAGTTGTACTACAGATAATATAATACAAGCATACAGATATATCATCCCATACAAAGAAACCGTGCCGACGTACTGTACTGATTATACTGATTATAATTTTGTACATCGATCGCGTTCGGTTCCGTTCCACGGATATAGATGGTGATCTATCTATCGCCGTGGAACGGAACCGAACGCGATCGATTTACAAAAAAATATCGGTATAATCAAATGAAAAACCCTAGTTACGTCGGCACGGTTTCTTTGTATGGCATGAGGCATCTGCTGTATGCTTGTATTATATTACCTGTGGTTGTACTCATTTTCAACTAAAGATAAAAATCTGCCAAATGCGGACTTGCTTTAACATATTAGACAGGCATTTTGGTATTCAGTGACATTAATTGACAAAAGGTCGTAGATTTAAACTCACTCCAAAACGACTTGTAAATAAAAGAGACGAATATTCGCTTGTCCTGCCAAATACATGATTATAAAGTGCATTTTTGGCACGCACTGGTCTGTCTCAGTTCAATGTGAAGGCAACAGGTGGCGCCACGTGTCCTATGTTTTGAACATTCTTAACGCAGTCTTTTAATAAACTGTCTGGACGATGTTATCTTTATGTTTTCAAACCGATATTAAATGTAAATGGAATGTTTTATTCATATTTTGTGTAGGTATCTTTCAGTCTTTGGTTGATACACACGAAGTTGACATAAAAATTAGACTGTCGCCGTCGTAGCGTTTATTGCGTTTAAAAACTTTCAAGACGTCAAGACCTATATCAAGTTTGTGAAAACATATTTTTTGCTCAAGCAAGTTTTGAGTAAATATTTTGCAACAAGCTTTTATTTAGTTTTATCTGCATCGGTGTCTGTAATAAAATCTTGCAAATTAAATTTGACCCTCTTCCCATTAGATTTCCCATTCCGATACAGCTGAAATTTTGCATACACGTTTATTTCCGTGTCCTAACCCTAACAATTATGTTTTACTATAACAATCAATGTGGAAAGGAGAGTAAATGCAGGGAATAAAGTGAATGGTGCTACACAGTGCGTATATGCGGTTGTGACCAGCAAGTCGATGTCTCCGGAGGCTCGACTCGCCGTTCACAACAGCGTGCTGGTGCCTACACTTATGTATGGAAGTGAAGGTTGAGTATGGCAAAAAAGACATGAAAGTAGGATTAATGCACTAGAAATGCGTTCCTTGCGAAGTATATTTGGTGTAACTTAAATGATAGATTGAGGAATGATGTAATAAAAAACGTTGTTGTTTAAAAGAAGATGTAATGACTAAAATTGAAAAGAGTATGTTAAGATGGTTTGGCCATGGTGTGAGGATGAATGAAAGGCGACTAACGAAAAGTATTTACAAGGCAGACGTGAATGGAAACGCCGGGAGGTGACGCCCCAGAAAGACATACATAGACCTTATTGGTGATGTCCTTCAGAAAGGTCAGGTACACAGTACTCATAACCGGCGTGTGTGTATGATTAGATGTATGAATGTTAAAGACGCAAAAGTAGTATGTATCGATCGTAGCAGGTTGCGTTCTGTAGTTTCTGCCTACTCCCATGGGAAAAAGGCGTGAGTTTTATGTATGTAAGAAAGTTTGTTTTTAAAAAAAAAAAATGTAAAATAAAATCTGTTTTTGGCATACATTAAGGAAAGCATATTCTCAGTAAAAAAATATTTATTTATATAAGACATTCAGACAAACATCTGTAATACTTAATGGACATTTATCGCAAATATTTACACCTGGTTTAAGGAAAAACAAGATCATTGCCATACTAACCAAACTCCTTTGGATTTATTTTAAGACAGATCGTTGATTTGCTCTGTTTTTTTGTTTATCTAACACATTTCTTATTCTTTGTTCGTTTCCCGTTAATAGGTTAAGAGCTAAAGAAATGAATGCTACTGAAAAGTGGGCGGATGAGTTAACAAAGCAGGCGGCTGGAAAACATCACATCGGCGATTTCTTACCGCCCGAAGAGCTTAGAAAGTAAGTTTACGTTTAAAAACACATTTAATTCGCTTGTTTTGTTCGCAGTCAAAATATAAACGGCGATTATTTTCTTTTTACTGTGTAGTCTGTTTGTTTTCAGTTTAAAACAATGTTAGTTTTGCACGTGAATCTTATAAAATCGCTCTAGAAACTGTGCCACTGTGCTTGGTATTCATTGGTTTGATGCAACCGGTTTAAAAAAATGCATTTCTTATATTGCGATGTGATATGATTGTCAAAATCAGTTCCCGTTGATTTGATTCTGATGTCGTTTGATCAATAAAATAGTGTTTAATTTGGCGCCCAATTGGGTGAGTCCCTTTTGGGAGCCATATCCTATTTTATAGATCCGGCTCGAAGGACCAATTTTTTTTAACATCAATTCGCATTATTTTGTTTCTGGAATGTAAACACCGGTTCTTTCCCATTCCTAAACATGATAGGATGTTTCATTGAAATGTGATAAATTTTATACACGGACGCCTATATTAATATAACTGTACATTGCAGATTCATGGAGAAATATTCGGCGTTCAAAAGTGGCAAAGAGCCAGACTTGAGCGACTACAAAGAATTCAAGTTGAAGGAAGACAATGTCGGTGAGTGCGCCTAAATATTTTAGTACATCTCACACAACAGAAATAATTGCAGAAGATAAAAACGCAATAATTTCTTACGACTCACTCTGTTGTAAATGTCAAAACAAAACTTTATCTGAATTTGTGTGATTTACTTAATTTTATCATGACATAGTATTTGGTACGTTAACGATGCAATAATCGCTGGCAAACAATTGACAATCGTACAGTTTGTTCGCGGTTTACTGCTTCTTTTGTCTCCTATATATTAGAATCCCTTTCACTTGGCTCTAGTAGTCTGTTTTCTTCACTAGGATCATTTTTGTGCGGTTTAGATCTCTTTCTATAGTCGTCGGATTAGGTACGGTTTCCAGCATTGAAAAAAACCGGCCAAGTGTGAGTTGGACTCGCACACGAAGGGTTCCGTACCATTATCGCAAAACACTGCATAAAAATCACGTTTGTTATATGGGAGCCCTCCTTAATTTATTAATTATTATTTTTTGAAGTAAATATACAACTAAACATTCTGTGAATATTTCAAGCGTCTACCTGTTGCCGTTATTAATATCGAGCAAAAAACGGCAAAAATATCACGTTTGTTGTATGGGAGCCCCCCTTTCATATTTACTTTATACTGTTTTTAGTATTTGTTGTTATAGCGGCAACAGAAATACATCATCTGTGAAAATTTCAACTGTCTAGCTATCACGGTTCATGAGATACACCCTGGAGACAGACGGACAGACAGACAGACGGATCGCGAAGTCTTAGTAATAGGGTCCCGTTTTTACCCTTTGGGTACGGAACCCTAAAAAATGTGTTAGTCATTTTCTTGCATTGTCTTTCATTAGCTTTGTTGCCATCGTTGCATACTATTTGCTAGTTCCTCCTAGTCTCTTTCAGAATGAACCTTTTGTTCTTTCCCTGTCGTAATAATTTCTACGACATATTTCTTGTGTGTAACATGTCGAATATTTGGCATCTGCTATTATCTCTAGTGCTATTTATATTGCAATGTCAAGTTATTTCGCAATAACTATTTATTGGCAAGCATACTGTAGTTTTTTTGACGTCTGATAGTTGACGGTCTAGTTTATTATCGTAAAGGAGCGTCCTCACTGGGAGCATTCTTTCGTGAGCATTTGTAAACAAGCAATCGTAACCGAGCAACAAATGCTTCCCAGCGAGCCAAGCATTCACTTTCGAGCAAAACTATGAACGTTCGAGTCGAACATTCCCTTGCGAGCTTGGAGTATTCGAATACGATCTCGATAAATGTCATTCATTCGATAATACGATTGACCAAGAAGGTCACAAACACTTAAGATCAAGGAACTGTTCCTTGCATTACAAGTGCCCAGTAATATTCCTACATATATACTCGCATTGATTTAATTATTTGATTACTCGCTTTCGAGTGTTTTATTTGCGTGAACATTCGAATGCGAGCCGTTTCCGCGAAAATCGTTGCGACTTCCACACTGGCCGAAGT
The DNA here is from genome assembly GCA_945859665.1 of Anorthoa munda. Taxonomy (NCBI): domain Eukaryota; kingdom Metazoa; phylum Arthropoda; class Insecta; order Lepidoptera; family Noctuidae; genus Anorthoa; species Anorthoa munda. Next base: position 17,415,342 of record OX243908.1, read on the forward strand.
TCGCGCTTGCGTGTAAGCTTTGTAACGCTCGGCTCAACGTCCACACCACTCGAATATTCGTCGTCGAATGCTCATTACACGTGAATGCTCTCAGTGAGGACGTTCCTTTAGGTAATCAATGTTTCATAAGCGCGCATAGTCGCATAATTGATTAGCATCGAACTATGCGTTGATAAGATTTACTGCAGGCATCTATGCAGTCACCTTTTACTCTTTAATAGACAGATGTGTTGCTTGGGTATTTGATGCGCCACTTCTGTCGAATTAAAACAAGAAAGTGGTGATAGGAGGGTGCTTTAGGAGGATTGTCTTTTGTAAATTTTATCCTTCAGTAAGCGCTGATTCTCAGTTAATTTAAATAAATGACTTGATTTTAATTCCTATTGCGTGAAACTCATTTCCTTAGTACTCACGTCCTTAAAACATATTTCACCTTCGATTATCCCTAAATGCAAGGTAATTTCCTTTTCCAATTGCATCTTCAGCATTCATATCACTGATTTCATCAGAAGGAATGTATCACAATTCCACGAACTTGTTTCGATTTTTGGACACAGTCCAGGCACTTGAATGACTTGTAAATACTGATGACACACTTATTTGATGAATTACCTTTTAGTGTTTGGCAATTTGTAAAAAAATACTTTACAAAATTTATTGTTGGTTCTCTCAGTATTTTCTTCAGTGTACTATTTTGTAGCTTTCACTATCTATTGAACTGCTTTATGATCATCTCTATTTGGCGCCCTACAGATTCAATCTTCGGCTTCGTATGTCTTTGGTTGACTTCGTCCATAAGGCATATCGTCCGTCCACATTAAACTTGTTACTATTACGAATTTATAATCTACGCCAGCTACCGAAGGGTTAGACGGTGCCGTGTACCGTGGCCCCCAAGCTAAGGGGGACCACGGACATTGATCAGTAAACTTCAAATAGCGAAACATTCTCCCATCTTCGGCATCTAAATAAAATAGGTTGCAACACGACTTAAATTAAAGCCACTCATTTGATAGAATACAGGGGAATGCCCAACTTACGATATCTGTGATATATCCATACGGACGTTAAAAGAAAATTTAACCTATCCGAGGCGAGGTGCTAAAATTGTCGGGCTTGCTTCGCTCGGTCGGATATCCTCGGTGCTGTTGCTTTTGTGCTGAAGTCGATATCTGTATCTGTCGATATGAATTGTAAAAGAAAATCTTAACTATCCGAGGCGATGTTCCAAAATTTTCAAGCACACTTCGTGCGTTTTTACATTTTAAATTCTCTTGATTCTGAAGCTTTTCTGCAAAAGTCCGCATCTTACTCTATCTGAGGTGACAAAATTTTCGAGTTCGCTTCGCTCGCTCTTGCAATCAACAGTTCTTTTAGGGAATAAATATAATGACCACCAAAAAAAACTTTGTGACGATAACCCCTAACCACCAAATCTAGTAATATACTGACAAAAATAGTAAATGATCACCAAATTTAGTAAATTGATCACCAAATTTTAATAGCAAATTATTGCGCTATTTAATGTTGTAAAATAGGTTAGGTTAGGTTAGAACTGTGACCAACCGCGCGCGAGCCGAGCGAGCAAAGCGAGCGGTGCCGCGGCAGCGGCCGGCGAGCGCTACTTCCAAGTTGCTCCCAGAAATTTTATAATCTTTTTGGTCATTGGTTTAATTTTGGTGATCATTTACTACTTTTGGTGATCATTTACTACTTTTGGGTTAACAATGATTTATTTGGAGTCATTTTGCCTAAACAGGATAGCGAGATGTTAAAACTTTGGTTATAATTTTACAATAAGATGCGGGTTTAATTTTGGTGATCATTTACTATTTTTGTCTGTTATATGTTACTATATCTGGTGGTAAGTTAAACATAAGCCGTTCTTTTATATCGTTACCGTATCAGAGTTTGAAATTTTTGTTGTTTATGAAGTGGCATAACTCTGTAACCTGAATCTTCGGGAGGGCGACCAGTGACGAATCTGCCTACCTTCCTTACACTCTTTTTCTCTCACTTGCTTAGTAAGACTGTCTCACTGACGTTCTCATTATGAACTATCGGGGTCGGAATCGGAACTAAGATATTCATGAAAACGTGAAATATAAAATTGTTGTAATTATAATCGTGTGCTGGGCAGGATAGGCCCCCACTGGGATGCGGTGGGTAAACATTCAAAGTTAAGATGCGCCCCCTTTAAAGTATTTATATTTTGACTTGACCACACCTAAACAGTTCAGCTAGGGCCCCAGTTTATATTGCACCAGGGCCTTTGGTTTTCTGGCTACGCCTCTGTATAAGTGATAACTATATATTTTGGTACAGGTTTCAAAATGCTACAAAAGCTTGGCTGGTCCGAAGGTCAAGGTCTCGGTGCTGAAGGTTCAGGGATTGTGGAACCAATAAACAAGTAAGTAATATTATATATGTAATTTTGCACTTAGAACTAAAATTCTCTCGCCTCCTAATAAATTGGACTTAAACATATCTGGAAAAATGTGGCTGTATGATAGGTGCACCGCGGCGTCACCTTTCGGGGACGTGATCTTTATGTTAAAACTAAAATTCTACTCGCGCCTGTCACGCATTTATTACAAGCTTTTATTTAACTTGCTATGTATGTATGTAAGTGATCGGGTCAAATCTTGCAACTGAATTTTAAAGCAGTTACCATCCACCGATTAAGATGAAATTTTGCATACACGTTTAGTTTGGATGACATTGCATGGTTAGCTAAGTGACGTGATTCTAAATTCAATATGGCGGATGGTCAAACATGGCGGACTAGTTATTTCTAATGCAGTGCTGACTCTTTCATATGATATGGGTATCATATGAAAGGGTTTGCTGAGAAGAATACGAAAAAGCTTGATTTAAAAGAAATATATTGAATAAAATTTATTGTAATAATGTCATACATATGTATGCAAACTCGCGCGGCAAAGAGCTGTATAGAAGAATAAGACATGCTGCGCCGACTTCAAATAAATTCGGTTAAGGGCCTTCCACCGCTTTAGTGCCGTAAAACGGTTTCTTTTTAAAGCATACTCCATAAATAACGGCTAGGTTAAAAAGTTCAAAAAAAAAAACATTCATGTAGGTACATTATTTGTGAAACATGGTTTTTACGTGTAACTAATAGTTTTGGTTTAAAAAAAATGTAAATCACGCTCCAAAACGACTTGCGACTTGGGTGTTTAAAAATATTTTTACACAGAAAAATGATGGCTGGAATTTCTTCATAACTGAAATAGCATATGTAAATCAATGAATATTTTGCAAACAAAACTGTCCAAAAGGAGGTTCAATATTGATATTCTGGTTCCGAGAGAGCGCACGCCCAGTACTGCGTTAACATTGGCGAATATATACGCCTTAAGGCTTGGAGGATGAATGTGATTGCTTAGTCTCCAAATGAAATAATTTCGTAGAACACATCATCATTGTTCAATCATTATTTTCAAGCCAGATATTATAATTTGTGCCTATACTTATTTTGTCCACAAATTTGTTTAAGTACTCAGCTTTGGTCCTTCTTATACATTTACGAATTACGGTAAGATGATAAACAAGTTTTCTATTTATCGGAACTAATAAATAACAGACCGATGGCGCCGCGTCGTCATGAATAATATTAGGCAGTTTTCTTAGAAATATTGCTCAGGGGCCATTTTTTACTATGTGAACCAGTAGAACTGGTTTCTAAAATTAGCTTCCGTACTTTGTAATGGAATTCCAAGTATTTACTACAATGATTGACGGAGGAATATCTGATGATCATGCAAAGTTGTTTTTTGTGTTTTTTAATTAGATACTTAAATTTAGATTAATTCGTAGTAAATTATAGTAAATAGGTTTTCTGTTTTTGTGCCGATTCGGCCCTCATAAACAAATGTCGTTTCTCGTTTGCTGAAACGGTAGTAGTACTAAAACGTGAGAAATAAAAACAAGCAGGTCGATAAACTAAAGGCATAAATCTGAATTTACTCACAAAGTTTTTGGTATTTACTATATCTATCTTGTATATATAATATAATATTATAAAGAGGAAAGATTTTTTTGTTTGTTTGTTTGTACCGAATAGGCTCCGAAACCACTGGACCGATTTAAAAAATTCTTTCACCAATAGAAAGCTACATTATTCCTGAGTGACATAGGCTATTTTTTTATCCCGAAAACGGGTCCTGTGGGGTAGCCCACGGGAGCAAAGCTGCGGGGAACAGCTAGTGTATATATAAAAGAAAAAGTATGTATGTATGTTCCTTATAGACTTCGAAACGGCAGGACCGATTTCAAAAATTATTTTAATGTTAGGAAGCTACACTATCCCCGGATGACATAGGCTACTTTTTATCCCTGTATTCCCACGGGAACGGGAACTATGAAGGTGAATCCGCGAGGCGTCCGCTAGTTTACTATAAGTCACGACCGAAACTCGAATCATATTTAAAACATTTGACTTTAGAAATGCTTTCGACTTAACAAAACTTACTGCATGAAGCGAGTCTTGAATTCACATTACAAATTGCACCTTATCGCCATTACTTTTCAATTCACATTTCTACAAAGTTTAAATTTCTGATCGCAGAGCAAATCAGCCTGTAGCCAACATGGGTCTCGGAGCGTCTTCATCTGACAATGTTTCGGCAGAAGATGATGAATTCGACGCCTATAGGAAACGGATGATGCTTGCGTACCGCTTTAGACCAAATCCCCTGGTAGGTATCAAATAATTCTAGTAGATAAATAACCGTGAAATTCACTTCTGCTGTTCTTTGCTGATTAATGTCGTTGTGGGATCGTTTCTACCACAGACTTCAATCTAACTAGATAACGCAAGTTCCTTGCGTGCCACTTTTTCACAAACAATTTAAAAACAAATTTACTTACCAATGAAAGAAAACATTTTCAATGCCTCAGCCAACTATTTCTATACATGCTTTACAGCTCAATATGGCATAAAATGTAATTTTTCTAGATTTCGCTGGATTATCGGTGACGATAGAGTCTGGCAAACGAAAGTAGACACTCGAATTATTTGCAAACTTTTTATATGGCAATGCTATACTAATGTCAACATCAATTTTTGGTGATTTGTTGTGGTCTTGATAATAGCATTTATTATGTGAAAAATGAATAAAACAATTAAAAGTGGATTACGGGAGATGTCCTTTCGCATGATGTCATACTCTTAACAAAAAGCTCAGGAGAAAGTCTTCGAATTCAAACAAAAACAAGATTGTTTATGTGTGGTGTTAGATTTCATCAGTTAGTATGACGCTAATAAGTTGAATAAACCAAAATTGTTATAGAATACTGTTGTTTTTTTATTGAGATTGATACATAATGTCTAAAATATTACCTACCTCAATTAGATATAGTATTTTTATTCAGATGAAATAAAATAAATAATGCTAAAGTATCAAATTAGGTTATTCCAGGTACTTCATACTACTTTTTGGGGTTGCTATGCTGATATTTTTTAAATTTGCCGCGCTTTTTCAGTGTTTACTTTCGTTTGCCAGACTCTAATGCTAAATGAAAAGCTCAGATTACGATCATTGGTCGTAACTTTACTCCGTTTTTCGGCACGTGAAGTACATACAATCGCGTCATCTAGTTAGATTTATGTGTGGTTTTTCCGTCAAGCTTCACTGTTTTGACGCTTTTCTGGTGGTCGCCACGGTTGATTCTACCTTTCAGGAGTTACAGTGGTTGGAAATAGTGTGGCAGGCCTGTCCCAAAAATACTGCTAAATAAATTACCTATATGTAATGAGCCATTTGTTTGAGTAAAGTACATATTATTAAAGTCAATGTTGTCCTAACTTATGAATAACAATAATATTTTATTAACATAATGAAATATTCCAGAAACAATATTTATTTCTACGACAGTAAAGATTCGCAGAAGCGTACGCAAAATATGTAAAACATGAGAATTTCATTTGAATAGATAAATATCGAAGTCATTATTGATGTTTTATGTAAAAGTGTTCGTCTATTTTTAAATAGACTGAACCAGATGATAATAACTGTAAATCTGTGTAAGTGTATTGTTATGCAGATCTCACGTGCATTTTGTCCCGATTTGTATTCCTCCTCCCACGCCGAAACGTGAATGGAACTCGAAAACAAACTTTCATAATGTATTAAGGACGTCTGCCAAAACTACTATTACTATTGTACTTTGCACCTAATTAGTTAGTAGTGGTTGGAATTATAAATACACCTCGTGTTAAAACATTGACAGACTATTAAAAAATTGCCTCAAAGAATTTTTTAGACGACAATTTTGAACACGAGTCTTTTAAGCAATTACCTTTTATTTTGTTCTTTTTCAGAACAATCCACGAAGACCGTACTACTAAGAAGAATTTATGAAGACTAAAATATTTCCGTAGTTAGAAAAAGGTTCTGTTCTAAAAGTGTCAAATTGGGTTCCGCAGAGTTTATAATAGATGTTTTATTCCTTTTATAAATGGTTGCTATTAATGTTGTTGACTGTGCTGCCAAAATGATTTCTGTTTGTTTAAAACACATAGGTACAGTAAAAAATAATCGCTGAAATTTGCAAGACAAACTATAACGCTGGGAGGAATAAGGTTATCGGAGTTTATGTCGACGACTTAGTACTTAAGTTTCTTGCTTATATAACAGTACAAAAACAAAACCTTCTAATTGTCAAACTGACCCTATTGTTCATGAATGTCTTACAATTAAAATGTTATTTAGGGTAGGGTGGGGGTAAGTCGGAATGGTTTTTAAATGAAAGATGCTGTGTTGATTTGCAACTGTTGTGAAATAATATTATATTTATCAATATCAACAACATAATGTTTGTCACTTGTGTAAGATCTCTTGGCAAGTGGGATAAGATTATAAAACTTAATTTTACGCAGGAAATTTGTTTTCAAGAAATCGTCAAATAACTCACGGCGCCATTTCAAAAAGCGTCTGACGCTGACTGGCGGGGCAAAACGAAATTGTACGTTTTAGACACAACGATGTTGCTTTTAATAAGAGAAACACTTGATAAGGACCGCTGTTATATTTTTAACTTTTTATCTTACCGCGTTTTATCTTACTCACCCTAATTCTTCCAATATTATAAGATTTTTGTATGTTAAATTCTGATACAACTGAAATGAATATGAAAATGTTTAATAAAGGGTTTATTTATAAAACATTCATAAATGTCAAGATTTTTATGCGTAGGGTTATGTAACAGAGTTCTTAAGTACTTTAGCTTACCTATATTTTACATAATATTTTGCATTATATCCTTTTTTCTAGTAAAATGACGTTGGCTTCCAGTCAGATGCATGGAGCATATTTGTATTTAACTTAGACAACAATGCAGTTGTGTGAAATAAAAATAAGGTCGATATAAACTTGAATTCAGGTACTTAAATCTTGAACCGTAAATTCAATGTGATAAGGTTTAAATTCCATTGCAACAATTATTACAAACCGTAATGTAGTCTAAAGTCGGTGTTTGTGTGACCATAAACAAACTTAGACTATATTATTTATTAGATAGTTGAAGCGGGATTCAAAGAAATTTAAAGATCCTGTAATTAAAGGTTGTAACCTACCCGATAAGCAATAAAAAACCCTGGCCAACTTAAAAATACAGCGATTTTATAAGACTTATTGTAAGCAAAAGAATATGTTCCAAAATACAAATTGTGTGGTTGTTCTTAATTTATGTTATAAGCTGGTTCTCGCTAGTTGTCAATAAAGGAGATTTTAATGAATAAGGTATTTCAATTGTTTTTATTTGATTATTTATCTTTTTTGGTCCTTTGGGGCTGACATTAGAATAGTAGTCTAAGCAACGATCATATAATAGGGGTTATTTAAACATGATTGTTTTAATACCTAATTATATGCCTTTTCATACACTTTTTTATCTTCACTCATACAGTTGAAATATATCAAAAGTGGAAACTGAAAAATATGTGGTATGGCAGGTTAAGATTCTCATTGAGTATGACTGCGCTGCGCCCGAATCCATAGACAGTCAAACTATTTTTCCACATTAATTCAATGAGCCCATACGCGCCATTAAATTAAAGAGTAAAAGTGTGCTATAAAAATCAAAAAGTTATTTTGAGGCAGTTTTGGAGGTAGGTGAAACAGGGTGTAAAGTCCCACAACCACAAAAAAAAAGAGAGGATCCTCCGACCAGACGGGTGTTGTGTCTGATCCGGGCAACTGCCCAATGGTTGATGTCGGACTGTTGTATACGACGTCATTACGCGATGTAGACGTCATGTCATAGTTCTTAAGTAGCGGCGTTGGTGCCGCTACATCACTGGGGTCCGGAGACTGTAGATCGATAGGAGGTTGCGTCGTCCATAATTTCGTGATGCGTGCCGGGCCAGTGGAAGATTGGTTCCAGTGAGTTGGGATGATGATGCTCCAGTGAGTCGGGGTGATGATGTCCCAGTGCGTCTGGATGATGCTGCAGGCTCAAGTGGGTCGGAGTGATGATGCAGGTTGAGGGTGATGACCAGCAATACGCGTCTGCGGCATGCTGGTGGTCAGGATAACCTCGTAGAAACCGTGGGTACTGGCTGGCTGATGACTCGCTGGTCGAACGCTTATGGAAGTGATGACATCACGGTGAAAATCGAAGGAAAATTTTGCACCGTATTGATTTTTTAAAATTAATTTTACCTATCCACGATAAAAAAAACGTGTTTAAGTATACAATATTTTTTTAATTCATATTTGGAACATTACGTTTTGAGTGTAGATAAAGGTCTTTATACCCGACAAGAAAACGAAACAACTGAAAATCATAAAAAAAAAATATTTCCCATACAATTCTACGGTACTAGCTACTTGATGCATGTCACTTCTTTGTGTCGCTGGCACGACAGTAATTTATATTTTGGACACGGCATCATAGGTATTGAAAAACAGGATATTATTTCATGATCGCTATGCTATGCTATTATCAAAATAACTGATACAAAAGTAGCTTTACATTATGTGCAAGCTAAACAAATTCAAGCTATACAAATATTAGTCTTGAACTGAATTTGCGCCATGATCGCAGATGGTTAGCCATCTGCGATAATGGTCGCGAATTCGCTGTGGTGCAGCGAATTCGTTAGTCACCACGAAGCAAGATCACACGATAACAGAAAACTGCGTATTGATAAGAGCGTGTTCATCGATACTACATAAATAGATAGTGATGATCAATACTGTCAAATGACGTAGTTCAGTGTATATACGGCAATTCGTTCCTATATAGTGTTTGATTCATAGCTGAAAATCTCGGTTTTCGTTTAATGAAGCCGAGTTATGCGCGGCAGTAAAGATGAATTGGGCGTTTTCGACTGATCTAATTGTATTATGAGTCAAGCAAGACGGTTCGCAATCCCGAACGCCGCGAGCGCCTCGCTCTCTACATCTCCGTTTAAATTTAGAAGCAAGTGACAAAATTTTCATGTGCGAGCGTTATCCATTCAGATAGTCAACAAATTCTTAGTTTTGAAACAGACTTCAAAGTGTACGCATAGTGAGCTTTGTGTAACTGGACGTTTATTACAAAACAGTTTTTATTACGTAGTGTTAAGGTGTAGAGTACAATGCCGGGGTCTAAAAAGCCTTTGCCTATGCGCAAGAGTGCGAGTTGTCAGGTGTATTCATTCGTGAGCCATGTAAACTCGAGTAGCAGTGAAACATCGGCTTCTTCCAGTTTGTCATCAGAGAACAATGATACACCACTCAGAAGGTAAGGACTTTAAATCAATAATTGGTTGATATTACTCATACTTTTCGCATAAACTCGAACTTTAAGCATAAACATACCTACCTACGATTTGTTCAGGTTACCAATATGTCAATAATCTTGCTATGCCTGTTTACAGCAACGCTAGGCGACTCCTGGGTTCACACCTGATATTATGTCAATGTTATTAATCCAACAACGCGTTGTTAGGGTTAAATAGTGTTAGTGAAAACGGGCTTAGGGTAGTTTGTCTTATTTACTAACAACGCATCGTAGGTTAGGTCATCATTTCATCCTACATACGAAGTTAGATCACTCATATCCCAAAACGTGTTATAGTAGGTAAGTACCTACACAAACACTGACAAGACATTTTTACTTGTAATCTTTAAATTTTCTTTATCTCAGTGAAAATGACATTTTTTGAGATACATTCAACTGATAAATTGTTAATAGATTTGCGACAAGGTTTTCGAGCCATCGGCCAATCCTCAAAACTAGAAGGGCCTCCTTCTATTCCTTCAAATCGACTTATCATAAGTACAAGCATATTGAACGTTTCAAGAGTAACGGTTATTGCCACTGAACGTTATAAGAAGCTATAACAGCTCGGGCATAAATTCCATGATCATAAATACTGAAACGATTACCTACTCTTTCTGAAGTAGCGAGAACTTTATGACCCACATTACCACTATTACATTATTGCAAACTGTTTTGTTATTTTATTTCAGTCTAGTAATTCCCGTGGCTTTTTATTTTCAGTTGTTTGAAAATCGATATCTTAGGGTAAACTAGGTAAATGTAGCCATGTTTGGCCAAAACAATATGATGATACACTAGTAGATCCTACAGAATAACAGAACAGAACATAAGATTTATCTGTATAAGATAAAAAGATATTCAATCCATGATAGTGTCTACCTGGACTGCTAGAGATATCAGATGTGAGATCAATTATCAAACATTGAAAATTTACGATTATTAACCGACCTTGCTGATGACTTGATGAGATTCGATTTATATAAAAACACACTGATAAACGATTTTTATTTAACGAAATTGCATGTAACATGGAAGCAATACAAGCAACCGACCGATTTGCACTTGAACTTAAAAAATACAAGGACGATATCACCTAACGACGCAATTTGAATTGAATCCATCAGGAAGATCCCTTGCCTACATATAGCTGTCAAAAACATAGATAATAAAATATTATTTATCGGTTTAAATGTACCTACATATCCAAGGGTTTCACCGGCACCCTGGCATGGCTCGTAGTTCGTTACCTAAGCCCGTATCAGGTCGGTTAACTCAAGATATAAAGCACCAATTAAGGTTAAGGTAAGGCTTACCCTAATTGGGTTAGTTAAACAAAACGACCTTTTCTCGAAGGATGGGATGACCTGCCCTGACCCGCAGGCCGCAACCCTGTACCGAGTGCGAAGGTCGGGTAGGAGTAGGATCGATAGATAGACGGGAGCTCTGATATTAAAAATCTTTTTACTGGTAAGTAGATACCATAATTTAGTCCAACGCTTTGGGAAATGTATAGTGTGTGAGTTATATTTTGTTTAATTCATTGGAAGTTAGAACACCACGTACCATGTTCCACGTTAGAGCTTAGGAATACTTGAATTGAACAAAAACTTTGAATCAAAGAATTTAGTTGCTATTACGTGAAACAAAAACTTCAGAACCGTTAGAAAAGTGGATCCGGAAAGTTGATAGATACCTACTGACTACTGTACCTACTTACTTAAAGATAGACGTAGTAGGGCTGGTGATCAATGCACAGTTCCTTACGAGAGAAAGAGGTCATTCAACATCTTGGACGAGACAACATTGTTTTCAGCTAAGAGGAAGATCGGATGTCGGCTGGGCAGCCGACAAATGATACAGCATAGCCTAGACTTTGTCAAGTATCAAATGACATTTTACCACTTTCCTTGGTATTTCATAATCAGTTTGGCCGTTTCGGCATTGAGAATTTGGAGTTAAGAATGTGCCAAACCGCAATTTAATTTAGGTACCTAATGCCAAAGTTAGTAGAGTTTTACAAATACTCAACTTCAAATTCTTAATTCATAAATGACAGACAGTGAAGCTCAAATTCAAATTCATTTATTTATTGTTTGTCACAGGTGAAAATACAGTTCTTACAATCAGCATTTTTGTATCACTGTAACAACCCATGGGGTGTACAATATTTTTATGTAGGATTTCGATACTATATTAAAAATACTTATTAGTAATACAATTACATTTCTAAATTGCTGGTGGTTGTTCATTGCATTGATTGTTAAGACAACCTCGTCTATTATTATACATAATTGTTACGGAACCTAAGATATTTCGATCATGTTATCCACATTGGTAACCTACTTATTGGATAACACACGTTTCACGCAAGCATGTAGTAAATGTGTTAACGACTGAATGCTGACGTCATGGGCGTAGACGACGCGAATGTGCAATTCATAGACTAAGGTCGTGGCCGCAGACTGGTGAAGGCGTACCGACGAGAGTGAAGCGACTTCGTAGGTAGGTACTAAGATGAGATACGAAGAGATAAAAAAAAAATACGACTACTTAAAAAATGAAATAAAAAGATGTAAACAAGAAGAAAATCATGCTGTGCAGTCGGAGGAAACATGTTCGCGAGCTGGCTGGCCAAAACTAGATGTATCTTCCGACTGCACAGCATGATTTTCTTCTTGTTTACGTCTTTTTAGTTCACTTTTTAAGCAGTCGGATTATTAGAATTTTTTAATTATTTTTTATATCATTTTTTGAATCAGGTACAATTCAACATACAAATGTTATATATTTTTGAAATCACCTCTTGAAACCCTTTATTTTGATACCCCACACTATGAGTAAGAAAGAAAAAAAAAAATTGTGCGCCACAATATGGCGCTCAAAATCCGCCATTTTTTTATTTTCCAATTTTAATGTAGCCAGTCACACTCGCAGGGTTAAGACGAATCGATTGACATAAGAATCATCAAAATCGACTAACGCGTTTGTATAGAACGTACACATACATACATAGACTGATAAACACATTACTTTCCTTCGGCAGTCGGGTAAAAACGTGCGGCAAGTCTAAAATGATAGAGAATCTAAGTACCTATTGATGTGGCATAGGATCAGAGACCACTTATGTGTCCAGCAGCGGCTGGATCACTTTTCAGTTGAGATGATGGTAGGTTATGATATCGTGCAGGTAGAAATTCTACTGATTCGTATATAGAATCTTATTCCCCTAAACTACCTACATGTGTTATTACTTTGTAGGTACCTACAGACTTGATGGGTTAAAATAACACATTCTTGTGAAAGAGTAGGTACCTAGTCTATGAACAGCCAAATCTAGATACCTACTAATATTTCAGGACTTTTATTTTTCTTATAAAAATAATACATAGGTACGTACTTTATGTTTTGATGGTTAGATTAGGTAGAAGGCTTTATCAAGGTTTTAAGTGAAGTGAATGTTTATGTTATTTTAGTGCCTACAGTCATATTGATAGTTTATCTTCAGTGATACAAATGTTTGAACACCTGGCTCCCCTAGGTATCTAGATAAGCTGTTTTCGTAGTATCGATGTTATGGACCAAGTGATTAAATACAGCATTATTTATAATGCCCGGGTAATTTGAAAAATGCACAATAAGAGTGGGCAATATGATAAAAAACTATTGAAATAAATAATTTGACCGCGGGGCTCCAATTTCTGTCTACAGGGTCTAAAGTAACCTAACATGAAGGAGATGACGCTCGCTTTGCTCGCTCATTTAATCATCTCCTTCGGGCCTAACCTATCCGTGTGCCCTAAGTTCCCGAGCTCGCTTCGCTCGCTCTTGTACGTAATTATCTAATTGCCCAACCGTTACGTAGCATTGTAGCAATATTCATAATGACCAGACAATGTGATAAATATAGAAGTTGAAATCAGTATTCATTACATTGCCCGATTTGACTTGACTAGATTATAATGCCCGGGTACAGATAATATAATACTAGCATACCCGGGCATTATAAATAGTGCCCTGATTAATCACTTGGTCTATGACATCGACACCGCTATCACAGAGTTGGTGACAAAGAGATTAGAATTACTACGCCGTATATAGTAAGCTTGCAATTTACCTAATCAGTCAATAGGTTAAGGAAACTGCCTCAAGTTTACTCGGTAGGTAATACCTACCTAAATGCATATAGGTACCTATTTAAAGCAAAAAAAAAATAAAAAAAAATTTAAAAACCACACTGCTTAAAAAGCGAACTAAAAAGACGTAAACAAGAAGAAAATCATGCGGTGTCGGAGGATATATCTGGTTTTGGTCAGCCAGCCCGCAAATATGTATCCTCCGACTGCAAAGCATGATTTTTTTCTTGTTTACGTCTTTTTAGTTCGCTTTTTAGATTTTTTTAATTACCAAACTTTTTTTATTTACAACTTTTTAGTTATTTTTTTTTAGAATTATGTACATTTAAACATATGTGTTATATATTTTTGAAATCACATCTTAAAACCCTTTATTTTGATACCCCACACGATGGGTATCGAAAAAAAAAACCCTCCCCCCCTCTAAATGGCGCCCAAAATCCGCCATTTTTTTCTTTTACAATTTTAATGTAGCCAGTGACACTCGCAGGGACGAAGACGAATCGATTGACGTAAGAACCATCAAAATCGGCCAACGACTTTGGTCTCTAGATCGCCACATAGGAACAAACATACATTCATAGACTGATAAACACATTACCCTCCTTCGGCAATCGGGTAAAAAAAGACTAAATCTATCAAGTAATTTAAAAGTCCAAAGGCCAAAAGAGCTTCTGAAAGCACATAGAGGGTTATGAATGGTGAGAATCACGTGTGAATCTTCTGGATGCGAGATGCACTGAACCGGCTGAAGAACCTACATATCTAGACTTGGGCAATGCATGTGTCCGGCTCGTTACGGGACGGCTGGATAATGGTGATGACGAATTTGGAAGTAGGTAGGTACGTAACTACTTGTCTGCCTAGATATTAAGGAAACACCTACACCTACCCACCTTATGAAAAAAAAAATGAATAGCTTGATTTAATCGATTTCCAAAGAACGGAAAGTATAAGGCTCAGCACGCACTGAGGTTTTTATTCCCACGATTTTTTCACACATTCTGCGACACATGGAATTGTATGCAGCTGCACGCATTGAGAATTCGGCAAGGCAAAGGGCAAAGAGCATGAAGACAACTGACGCCTTTACAGGCGACCGCCACACACGCTCAGTTTTACAAGCCTGTAAAGGCGTGGAAACCTGCACAGTTGTGCAAAATACACGTGTAGGTATGGCCTGCTTGTAGGCCAGGTTATACTCCCGAGGTGGTCTCATTGTCACCAAGTCTGAATCTGATGATGGGATCAATACTCAATACTCAATACATTTATTGCTTCCACATGTGAACTTAGATGGTAGGTTACAAATTTAGACCATCCCATGGATATCGAGCGATCACCATATAATGAAAAAGAATTTACAACGCGGTTCCAATTTGGTTGATATCTTTTGAGGAACCAAAACTAAAAAGAGTAAAATAAAAAACAAAAAAAAAAAAAAACTTACTTCCAAAAAAAAGCGAAAAATAACTTTCTTTGCCGAAGTCGTTGTCAAAAAACGAAAAACACTAAGAACCTACCAAACCTACTTCCTCCTTTTTGGAAAGTCGGTTTTAAACTACTTAATTTACCTTTAAATGTAAGATAATTTGACCACCAATTCAATCCATCCATACAGGTTCAATCGCATCCTACGGACATCCGTGGCGAGACACTGGCCCCACTTCAAGAGGAACAACGCCACGGCTCTCAGCAGGTCGAGGGGTCGCTCCGTGTCGGACACAGGACTGTGCGAAATCGTTGAGAAGGGTAAGAATTAAAGAAGTTTTAGATTAATTATTCCCGGAAAGAAATAAGCGGCAATAGCCCAATGGTTGAGGTCGAGGAGCGAGAGTATGAATGAGTGATCGATCACACCCGTTTCTCTGATGGGAAGATCATCATCATCTTCATGCACTTGTACCATGTTACTTGGGGTCGGCGCAACACGTTTTCTTCTTCCATACCGTATCTACTGTCCCCCGTCACTGACTCCCTTTTCTTTCATATCACACCTCACACAGTCCATCCATCTTTTCTTTGGCCGTCCCCTGCCTCTCCAACCATCCACTTTTTGTTATTTATATTCATAACTTTTGTAGTAACATGCGTTTCATCCCTCCTCATCACATGACCACACCAGGACAAACGGTTTCCTTTCAACTTGTCTGTCAATGGCGCCACTTTCAATCTAATACACTCATTTTTCACTTTATCCTTTTTCCTTTACTCATTTTTTATTTATCCATTCTCGTAAATAAATATAGAAAGAAGAGTCTCACTCTTCTTTCTATATTTATTTACGAGAATGGATAATCAATCGTCATCTCTGTCTAGATAGTCACTAAGTATCTATTGAAGACCTCGAACAGCTGATGGCTACTGGCAAGATCTAAGAGAAACCTCCGAGAGGTCGAAGTCCAATCAGATGGTCAGACCAAGTCCGCGCATCGTTAAATACCAAGCTGCACGATCCTCTCTACGACGCCAAAGACAGAAGCAGATGGCACAAACTGGTTAAGGAGAAGTTGTTACGACGAAGCCCGAGGAATCATGACATCCATCTCAACATTGTCATCTCTGCTACATGCAATCTCCTTTCATTCATCTTTTTCACAGCACAACATTCTGATCCATACAGTACGACAGGTAATTACGGACTTGTAAATTTTCCCCTTTAACTTGAGGGGCATCCGTGGATCGCAAGTTAACCTGTCGCCATTTCATCCATCCCGAGTTGATCCAGTGCGTTACGTCTCGGTCTACCTCGCCATCCCCTTGGACAAGCGACCCTAGGTACCGGAAGTCGGAGCTCATCGGTATATGTGTTCCAGCGACAGCTATAGAAACGGAACTGGAGAGACCGCCATAATCGCGGAAGTATTCTTTTTAGTATTTGGTTTTAGTTCTGCTCAATTTCAAGCCAACACTCTACAGTGTATGCCACCACCTCTAGGCCACTCTCGGCTACCAGCACAGCATAGCATACACCAGGGGTACCCTGGTGCATGCTTTTTGCCGATGACAATTGAATTAATTTTCATCTTAAGCATTCAACTCATTTATACTTAAAGAGCTAAGGTCTATCTATTCCATGAAATCATTTCAGCATGTCAGTATTTTGCATGTTAAAAAATACATTTATCCAGAAATGTATTATTTTATCCTTCGCAAAAGACCTTTTCACACCTATCTAGAAGTGCCGCAATATTTCATTCCCAAAACATCGATCGATCCTATTACAAGGGGCTCCCCCATAAATCGCCATTAGATAGTGGGCCGGAATGTCATTTACCATAATCTCCTCAGTTGGCAATGCAGAGCGATGGTGAGATGAGGACGAGAGTAACCGTTTAAACTTTTGACCACTCTTGAGGAGAAGATGTAGGTTTGCAGTAAGATAAAGAAGGCTGCATGATTCCAATTCACTAGCAGAACATGCACCAAGCAAGGTGAAATTGAAGCTGTAGATAGGTAGGGCTTTTGTTCTTCACAAAAAGACTTTATCCGGTCAATGGTAGGCCATGACCTGCCAGCATAACAATAGCCGTGGCAAACGTTAAGTCGTCCAGTCAAACTATACAATAGTTATAAAACATTATGATTCAATTCCTGATAAGAAACAAAGAGGTATTCAAATCACGAAATACTAAAATAAAAAAGAAAGTAAAATGTAAGAGATTGATGCAAAATCACGCACCGACTATTAAGTCTCGTGACTATAGTAAACATTTATCGCATGGTAACTAATTTTAGAATAAAATCGCGATAAAATGGAGGCCAGGCAAAAAGCAATATACTTACAAATGTTTGTAAAATATTTTTTTTATAATAATTAATCACACATAGTTACAAGTGCCCTTGACTTTTGCTCGCTTTTGAATAAATAAAGTTTCATAAGTCCAGACATGTTGTTTACCGATTACACTTTCTGTTTCTGTGGGAAAACTCGTGAAGAGGACTTCACGTGTTTCACCACAGAAACTGAAAGATTTTGTGGTAATCCAATGTTTATTATCTGAATTGGATTTCCCCGAAGACATTATTTATTTTTTAGACTCTAGTCCAAAACAATATTGGGCCCACAGATATAATGACGACGCGATGACGCGATTGTATGTACTTCGCGTGTCCAAAAAGGGAGTAAAAGTACGATTAATAATCGTATTTTTATCCCCCGACGGAAAAATAGGGGTGTTATAAGTTTGACGTGTGTTGCTGTGTATATGTGTGTGTGTGTCTGTGGCATCATAGCGCCTAAACGGATGAACCGATTTTGATTTAGATTTTTTTGTTTGAAAGGTGACTTTATCTAGAGTGTTCTTAGCTATGTTTGGTGAAAATCGGTTTAGCCGTTCAAAAGTTATGGGCTGTTTTCTGTTTGAAACGGAGTAGTTTCGCAAGATATCGTGTCATAATTACGTGTTCGATAGATTGTTGATCGAAGCGTGTCTACTACTAGATATATTATGTAGTTTAAAAAGGATGAAATAAAAAAAAATGCCGGGGTATTGGAAATTTTTAATTTTTACTTGTGAGCTGTTGCATTTAGCATTAGTATGACAAATCTTGAAAAATACCTAATTATGCCATAAACAGCTGTAAAACCTGTACAGAAAAAAGTTGGCCGAGGCAATGTAAATATTTTTTTTCATCGGTAAGTTTTGTTCTTAAATTGTGTGTGAAAAAGTGGCACGCTGTCGCTTGGTTTCATATAGATGGAGGGACTTGCGTTATCTAGTTAGATTTATGTCTGTGATTGGGCCACATTTCTACACATGCGACGAAACTGAAAGATTGTTATCTACTTGTGATTGTTATTGTACCTAACTTGAAAGTACAAACATTTGTTAGAGTTTACGCTTAGATTCCATACAACAAGTTATACGTACTAGCAGACAAGCAAGCAATATAAAAAATATTAATAATTAATAAAGATACAAATTCATTTATTTTCATAAGATATACCTAGGTAGATTTCTTCTGGTAAACAATTACACAAATATGCTGTTGGCATAAAACTTTCTGACAACAAAGCGTAAGTGGTAGAAAGACTTTAAAAAATCTCATACTAAGACTCATTTTCACTAAACATTTATCACACTACCCACCGTCATTCACGTCATACTTTAGCGCCTCACGGCCTCAGCCACTATTATCAATGACGCAATTCCACATCTTCCAAATAACCACATTACTCTTCCTCCAACCAGGTCCAGAGGTGGCGTACCTGGACATACAAGCGGTGTCTCCTCGTCGCTCCCTGCAGACGATTGGCAAGGAGTCAAATGACGTGCCCACGCTTTTTATCACGTGAGTTTCTTTGACTGTTTCTGGCTGAGGGCTTCTGCACACCGAACGATTTAGTCGTTAGAATACGACTCCTTGGCAGTTCAAGTTGCTTGAAAATGTCTTAAGTATTTTTTAATTCGATCATATTATCAGATCCCAGGTGAATCAGAATAAACAAATGTTTAGATTTAGTCTCAGATGAACTAAAAAAAGGATTTAGTGATCTCAAAATTATTGGCAGATTTTTCAACCAAAGTGGTTCGAAAGCACGCACAATCGAGAGACCAGTTTATAAATAAATTAATTTCGATCCGTTGTTATTTTTTCGATTGTGCTATATAAAAGCGCATTGTAACCTGCAATCGGATGATCAGCAGGCTTATAACGTAAGAAACAGCAATCAACAATCATCGCGCGATCAACCGCTTTATGTCATGAAAATCGGCATTACCTGCAGTGTAGGTATGGTAGATCCTACACAATCAATTGCTAACCGCTCGCTGTTGGTCGTTGTTTGTCGTTTTATCTAAATGTTATCTTAGTTCTTAATTAATTATATCTTCACAAAAAACCGCCAAAACCTATAAAACTTCTGTATTGAAGAGCAATTATTGCGCATAAATCGCTATCGTTTTGCTCTTGCAAGATATATAATAAGCCTGCGGAACGCATTCAGTGTGCAGAAGCTCATAGCCGATATAGATTGTAATATCTTTGTTGTGTCTGTACTTTTAACTAGTCTAATTTTGTATGGGAGAGTGTTGTGACGGCGAAGTGCGGAGATTACGGCACGTTTCATCTGATGCCAAACTTTGCAGGATGTTGTGTATTATAGCAGCTCCACAGAAAACTAATTAGAACTTACTTTTAGAAATTATTGTCATAAGACTCGCAGAAGCTGTCAAACTGTTAAGTATTTTAGTACTAACAATATTAGGTTACCTTTTCTTTGAAAAGGATCAGTTTACTCCGTCCGTTAGTGTGAGGTTGTGAGCTTTCAAATGAAATTGTTCAACATAATAAATGAAGTGCTTTTTCTTTCACTGAAACCTCTAAAGATAATAACAGCTTGACAAAATGTATATCTTTCTTTCTTCTTTTCTTTTTCTTTTTTTCCCTTTTTTTTCTTTTTTTTTAATTATTTAAAAGCGGAGAATAAGTTCTAGGACCTACTTAAACAAAATAAAAAAGAATACTACAGAGCTACCCTACCATGAACGAAAACAAATAAAAGTCTTATTAATGCTTTTGTTTTTAAACATCAGGAAGGTACTTTAGTATTCAATAATAATATTAATAAGAAATAAAACTTTTTTTAAAATAAGCTGAAATGTAATATCGTTTGTCAATACACATCACAGGAGCCCAAACACGATGGTGCTATCTTGTCTGGTTGAGGAGTTGCTATGGCCAGCTTCCGGCTCCATCATGAGATAAGCTCCACAGTAGGTAATATTATTTCAATGTATCCAAAGTTACAAAAGTACCTTTTTTTGCGTGGAGGAATGCTCATGCATACTACGCTACCACGGGCAATTAGCGCGGTTATGTGGGTCTCCAACCCATTAAAACTCCACGGTGTCCTCTTTTGCCGCTTATGGCGGAAACAGGGGCACGCGTTAGCACTCACCGCGAACCCGCCGTGGCTGTCCGATCCTCCTCTGGGGAGTACTCCCCATCACCGGCGCACCAGAACACGTTGCACGCTGTGACCAGGGACCAAACCAGAACATAGGCGCCAGATGACTCCGTGTATAGGGGCACCCTTGGTCCTCCTGCGACGGGTCATACTTTTAGGCCGCAGAAAATAGGAAGAGTGGCCAACGCAGAACGCTATACCGACGCGATGCCGCCCAAGCGGCACGGTAATCTAATTGTTGGCCGCTACGTCGTCGGCTTGTCACAAAAGCCCTGACGAGCGGCCCGTCCTCGGGTTCCTCTTCGCTTCACCGTGTGTGTCCAAGCCACGGCTACGGAGCCCTCTCGCCTCGACAATGGGGGAACCCACCGGGGGGAGGGGTAGTTACATAAGTACCTACGCTAAGTTTCAGCTTAATAGGATGCCTGGAAGTGCTTGAAAAGTAGATTACTAATTGCCGGACACACATACGAAAACAAGCTAATATAAAGCTTGGTATATAACATAACGCCAGCAGCTGGTAAACACTTTAGCGTTGGGAGACTGGGAGTTGGGATCTCCCACGCAGATTACGTAAAGCGTCAAAACAATCACGCTTGGTGTAAAGGCTATCGCGTTGATTGCCAAATCTGTACATTGAGATTGATGTACAATTTTAATTATTAAAATAACGCAAGGATTTTCTGGCTCGTGGGATAACTTGGGATCGGTGCAACCACAGAACAGAAAAAACGCCTGGTGCAACACACTTTTCTTTTTTCTTCTCTTTTTTCACTCTTCCCTGCACATTTCCTTTTATTTCCTACAAGCATCTGCCAGCGGCTTCGCCCGCGTGAACGTCGAAAATTAACCCGAAGGAACATATGCCCGGTATAAAAAGCCACTGCTATCTCTTTGCCAAATTTCATCCAGATCTGTCCAGCCATTTGAGCGTGAAGAAGTAACAAACATACAAACACACACACACAAACTTTCGCCTTTATAATAATATTAGGTTGTGTGATCATTTCTCACACAATTGTGTAAATAAGGAACTATAGTGCTCGCTAAGATATTGGGCCGCTTTGAATTTGGCTTTCCGATGCGCAAGGCACGAAACGGTGCTGTTATTGTATGCGATTTACTACTGCGCAGCCATTGTAGCCAACTTCAGGACGGCCGAGAAGTTTGCGAGAACTATACATTAAATAAATCAATAATGTTTCCTATGGCTTCCCTCAGCAACAATGATTGATCTAATCTAAATTTTAGATATTACGATTTCTCCAGCTTTACGCTTTTAAACACGACTTGAGTTTTTACCGTCAAATCATCAAAGGTCTTAGCAGACATTTTAGGATCTCGGAATGACAGGTACGGGCAAACGGGTTTTAAAAGCAACGCTGGCCTTGCCAAAACCTACATGAAAATTTTAAGTCGAAACCTAACTGAATCAGCAACAGATTATAGATAGCTCCTGACACTAAGCTCTATTGAATTGATTGTGCCTTTCTTATTGAATTTCATCCTTATTCATTTGTACTTTCTAAGTTTATCTTGGACATCACAGGCAACGGACACATCGTGAGGAAACCTGGGACTTATATAGTTAATGTAAATCTGAAATAGCCAAGTCAGAGGCCTGTGGGGTTCCCAGAAGCTGATTAATTAACTCTGACACCAGAGGTGGCCACATCCTCACAGGAAATCAAGAAGAATTGAACTTCATCCTTATAAGTCAATGTGCCTACCAGCCTACCTAACTATTATTATCCATTGTTACTGTTATATATCATTCCTAAACAATGATAAAGAAATATGCCAGTAGGCATGTCACTAACATTACCGAAATTCTCGCATATTTAGTGGACACGGAAAATTGTTTCACGATATTAATTCAAACAGTAGCTGGCATAAAATTAATTCGTTAAACTTTGTTTGGCTTCTTGTATTTTTCAACACCAAAACTATATCCATTTTTAGGGTTCCGTAGTCAACAAGGAACCCTTATAGTTTCGCCATGTCCGTCTGTCCGCAACTTAGCTCAGAGACGCTTAGTATTAGGAAGCTATAGTTTAGCATGGATATACCTACATGTTAATCACGCCGACAAAGTGGTAAAATAAAAAGACGAAAAAAAAACCATAACACATAACATATACATAATTAGAGGCTAATGTTTATATATGAACAATTATGTAAGTGCATCGTAACAATTTTATTAGTACCATCCGTTACAGTTTACATTTATTTTTTAATTAGGCTCGCGCGCGGTTTTTCAGCCAGTCACTTGTTCAATACAATGTTCCCGTGCGGTCCGAAATAGAATTACAATCGCTCATTAGCCAATCACCTCATACATTCGTCGTAATCGATTTTGCTGATTGGAATATTTTTTTTTTTTAAGAATATAATTCTAACAATATCCACAGTCCAAATTCAAATCACTTTTAATCCCTAGGGATTAATGTTTATTAGTTTGCTATTTTAGTCCCTGTTTACAAAGAATAAACTAGCACTTTTGAATAGATGTGATAAAAAAATACGGTCTGTGATTGTCTTACGAGAGATCCGTTTTTTAATTTATTAATTTTACGCAAACCAGAGATCCGTTTGCGTAAAATTAGGCTTTAAATTGAAAGTATTTGTTGGTCAAGTAACCCAGGAGGGGGTTTCCAGCTAAATGATTGCTTTTGGACATGTGCAACAATTCATGGAAGTAGTTTATATAATGAAATTAAAAGGAAATCTATCACAGCTAAGTAGGCTTTACAAGTTTACGAGTAATAGTCGACCAACTTATAAAGAATACTTGGCAAAGTAAAAAAATATTTTCGTTGAGCAATATTTGGTGCTTTCATTGTTGATGAACTTCTCAATTTTTACCTAATTATGTTGGTGAATGTAGCTGTTTATACGGAACCCTCGATGCGCGAGTCCGACTCGCACTTGTCCGGTTTTTATTTTGTTGCTTTTGTTTTATTCTATTCAAGCTGCTATATAACTATAAATTATAATTTCAGTTAGCTATGTACCTATACATTTTTATTTTCTCCAAGCATCAGGTTTTTCCTGAACCTATGTTTTAATTAGTTATACATCTATATATCTAGCTATATGTTTGCTTTACTAGGGAAGAGACCCCACGAGCCTGAGAATCAGTGTGATGTCCAGGTTATTGGGATAATTAAGCATAAATATAATAAAAATTACAAGTTATTCAGTTAACCGTGTAAATCACCAAATCGAGGGGCACCACAAGATCCCCAAATAAAAAGAGAAGCTTATTGGTCCTAGTAGAACAAGAAATTATTGTCCACCTAAAGTTAGCGGGTATTACAGTAACTACTGAGAAACCTGAACTCTATTTACCTACATATAAAGCTTAGCTTCCAACGTATTTAAACAGGTAAGTGTAACACGTTAGAGGTTACCTTGACCTTTCCTATAATTGTGTCGAGATCAAGTAGATTCCATTTATGTACCACATGCATGTTACATGCCTACACTGCCTACGCTACACTACCTGCTGTATAGATTTTTGCATGGACTATAGCATCGATTGAGTACACTCTAGTACAGAATAGTTAACTCATAAAAACTGCTCCTATAAGTTTTTTTTTGGCACGTCGCTATTTGCGCAATGCCACATACAAAAACGGGGCAATCTTTTTTCTTTACCCCAAGTTTCTCAGCTCAAAATTATCGCAGGATTAATGTGGCAAATTGTCAAGCACGCGTTATCTGCTGTGATTAGATGAATTTTCAACAGCCAATCACAGCAGATAACGCGTGCTTGACAATTTGTCACATTAATTCTGCGATAATGTTGAGTTAAGAAACTCGGGGTTAGAATGTCAAAATTATAATGAAAATAAAATTTGAATGAAAAAAAAGACTAACTGACGACGACTGACGAAGTCAGATTCCTTCTACAATTTAACATGGGGACCATAATTTTACCACAGATAATATTATACTAGCAGACAGATGCCTCATCCCATACAAATTAAGAAACCGTGCCGACGTAACATGCGTTTTTCGTCTGATTAAACTGATTATTTTTTTAAGAACATCGATTGCGTTCGGTTCCGTTCTACGGATATAGATGGTGTTAGCATCGATTTGCAAGTATAAAAGGGTTTACTCGGTTCGTGTTTTTTCTTTTAAATACAGCGACGATTTGTTTAATATTAATTTTTGCACGTTTTTATAGTTTCATTACATCAAAATGTGTTACAAAACAAATTTAAAAAATCGAGTGGATGCCTCAGAAATTTAAAACCGCGCCATCTATTGGAATCTATTTTAAATGATCCATTCAAATAATTTTGTGCTTAGGAAAGTTAATCAAACAAGAACATATTTTTTTTTATGATTGTCTCTAGAAAATCTTAATATTTCACAAAACTCAATAATAATAGATCATCAATATTATATAGATCGCGGGACGCCGGTGTACGCCTGTTTCCTTGATCTCTCCAAGGCGTTCGATCTTGTCTCATACGATGTACTCTGGAGAAAGATGGGAGACAGGGGTGTACCCGCGGCAAGCAATATGTTGTCTCGTAGATTTGCGCGGTGTACGGACCTAGTAAAAGTAACACTTTTCAAGGCTTATTGCCAAAGTCTGTACACGGGCAGTCTATGGGTCAGTTATACTAAAAGATCGCTGGATGGCCTGCGCGTCCAATATAACAATGCTTTCAGGATGTTGTTGAGACTGCCCCGTTACTGTAGCGCGTCGGAGATGTTTGCGCAAGCTCGTACAGACGGTTTCTACGCGATTATACGAAAACAAACAGCGTCGCTACTGAGGAGAGTGAGGGACAGTCAAAACGGCATCCTGAACACTGTAGCTGAGAGCTTCGGCTCTCCGATTATGCAGCAGTTTGTGCGAAGGTTGATTGTTACTAACACTAGGTAATAAGTTTTTCTATGCTACTAACACTAGGTAATAAGTTTGTATATGTTACTAACACTAGGCAATAAGTTTTTATATGTTACTAACACCCTATGGATCTTTGCGTCCGAAATAAAAGTTTCTATTCTATTCTATTCTATTCTAATAACAAATCGAAGCTTATCACGCCATCTAGTGCAATTTATTTGAACCAAATTTTCTTTCTTCGCGTTGGGTGCCCTGATTATACCTAGGTAGATACTCGCATTTCCGAATACAAACGAATGCTAATTTCCATGTCCATCAATTATTAGATTTATCGTGTTTTATATTTGAATTCAGATCTAAGTACTTTATTGTTGTTTTGTTTTGATTTCCGTGTAAAATATATAGAGCTGTAAAAACAGCAGCTTTAGCAGCTTACCTCCCATTTTTAAAATAAATTACATTATGTTAAAAGAGTTTTAACAACTCTATATACGTCCAAATTGATTGAGAGTAAAAAAACTACTAAGTGACTTTTCACACGCCCCGGTTTCCGGGTAGCCGGTGCCGGGTAACCGGCGGCGAAGTGTATCGGCATGTATGGCCGGGTTCCCACTACGCCGGACCGGCAGATCTGCCGAAAACCGGACACCGGACAGAGTGTTCACATTACATCGGATCCCGGAAGAAATTCAGACAGTCCTCAGTTGAATTTGGACCTGCGCGCACAATGGACGACGAAATTGTTGTGTTGTGGTGGTATCTTAATAGAAGGCAAAATAAAAGAAAACATTGGGTACACCCTATTTTACGGGAAAGATTTTCACTTGGAACATTTGAAACATTAATGGGTGAACTTAGAAGAGACGAATCAAAGTTCTTCAATTATTTTCGAATGACAGCAACCACTTTTGACGATTTACTGGGACGACTAGACATAAGAGTACGAGATACAAGTTTCAGAGAATGTATTTGCCCAGATCAAAGATTAGCCATATGTCTAAGGTAAGATTATTTTATGCACTAGATTGCGTAATAATAGTTTTGACGTAGGTACCTACTTAAGACTGTATGAATGAATGAATGTTTGCTATGTATGTTTGTTTCATGAATGTGAATATATATAATGTGTGTGTGTGGGAGGGTGTATGTATTTGATAATCATTATGAATTAAAAATGCAAACAATTATTTAAGTATTTATTTGTACTCAAACTTAAATCCCTTCAAAATCTAAGTAATCTGAGTCTTGGGAACGATTACTAGATGCTGATGGCGAAGCTGGAATCGGATTCGATGTCTGAGATGAAGTTGATGGTATAGATGTTGTTGCCTGTTGATTGCTACTATTATATTGCGTAGAGTATCCAGGGTAGTGTTGATCTTGCGTAGGTATTGGCTGTTGATTGACGCTATTATGTGTGTAGTATCCAGAATACTGATCTGGTCCGGTTATCTGATTATATGAATCACGCCAATGTCCGTAATTTGGTCTCTCATAATTCCTACTTTTAATTTTTTGCAACATTGTCATGACGCTAGCTTGAAATTCTAAAGTCTCTTCGATAGTTAAAGTGTTCAAGATTGGTATAATGCCTTTGAAGAAAGATAGATGATGGTTTTCCTTTTCTGGGTTTATTCTGGAGTCCAAAAACTTTACCATCCTGTCATTTACCTATTTATTATCAATTTTTTTTTTATCTTTAATTAAGGTGAACGAAAATCTGATTCCATGCCTACTTCAGTCTCGGTTCTTGCTTTTTTTGAAACTGACTCATGTGGTGGTCGAGGTTCGGAGACTTTTTTCAAAAACATTAATTGCTCGTGATATAAATAATTTCGTGTCTTTTTGGTCGAAGATCCAGATTTAGACTCATCTTTTTGTTTCTTTACTGTCTTAAGCCACGAATCTCGTATATTATTCCATTTAGTTGAAACCTGTTTTCCTGAAATCAATAAAAAAATATCATAAAACAATACAATTTGTTTCTTGGTGACGTATAAAGTAATAATGTATTAACAAAAAATACTTTTTTTTTCAGATATTTAGCTTCAGGATGTTCATTCAAAGAAATACATTACTCATACAGAGTAGGCGTTTCGACAATAAGTAAACTAATAAAAGAAATGACCCACGTCATTTGGGAAAACCTAAAGACAGATTTCCTTAAGCTGCCTGATACTGAGAGAGAATGGGAGGACATCGCTTCAGGATTCGAAAGAAAAGCCAACTTTCCTCACTGTCTTGGAGCAGTAGATGGCAAACATATCAGAATTTTGAAACCAGCCAAGAGTGGTTCTATGTTCTTTAATTACAAGGAGTATTATTCTTTTGTATTAATGGCAGTTGTCGATTCAGAGTACCGATTTATTTTTATTAGTGTGGGCTCATTTGGCAAGGAATGCGATTCTAGTATATTAAAGGATAGTACATTTTGGCAAAAGATCAATGATGGTACTTTAAATGTACCAAAGCCTAGACCGCTTCATGAAAACTTGCACGAAGAATTACCGTTTATACTTGTTGGCGATGAAGGCTTTGCTTTAACACCTAATCTCCTACGTCCATATGGAGGTACACATTTGAATACTGATAAAAAGATTTTTAACTATAGACTAAGTCGAGCAAGAAGGTATGTTGAGTGCGCTTTTGGTATTCTGGCAAATAAGTGGCGAATAATCCATCGAGCTATAGATCTCAACGTAGACACAGCAATTCAAGTAATTAAAGCTTGTGCAGTCTTACATAATTTTGTAAGAGAAAAAGATGGTATAAATTTTGAAAGTTACCAAAATATAGAACATAGACAAGAACAAGAAACTACACCCATGAATCGAAATGTGTCGAGTCGAGGTGGCCCTAATGCCAACGCTATACGGACATTATTTACTAATTATTTTGTTTCAGATATTGGTTCCGTTCCGTGGCAGGCAGCAGCTATAAAATAAAATTTATCAATGCATTTACATTTTATCAATAAAACATTAAAAACTCACCGTACTGTTTTCTTTCTTTTTCATCCAGTTCATTGAAGTTTGGTTTCAGTATTAAACATACTTCACGCCATGCTGCTAACTTTAAGTTTTTGTCTTTATAAACGTCTTCGGTCTTATCCCACAGAACAGGTCTCTCTTGGACAAGCGTAATTAAAGTTTCTGCTTGAATATCCATGCTAAACGTCTACTTTTACCAGAACATGCGAGCCGAATGACGTGAGTGGAACACGGGCGGGGCGAGGGGAGCACGAGCGGGGCGAGCGGGGGACAGATACCGGCACAAACTCGTTCACATTACTCCGGGCCCGGTCGTTCTACCGGCAATTCGTAGTGACAAAACGTTCGGTAGAAATGCCGGGCTCGGCAAAAATGCCGGACCCGGGATAATGTGAATAGCTTCATATAAATTGTACAGCCACTAGCTCTTCCGGCAGATTTACCGGCGCGGCAGATCTGCCGGTCCGGCGTAGTGGGAACCCGGCCTATGTTAGCTTTCACACGTTCCGGCGTCCATGGCTATACATTTGCCGCCGGGTTCCCGGCAACCGGAGCGTGTGATAAGGGACTAAGGGTGCATGTGTAGATAAATAGCACTAAACGATAAATACGAAAGCAATAATTCAATTGATAAAAATAATGAATTACTTAACTGCATGTAGGTTAATTACCTATTATTTCATTGTTAAGTCGGTCAATTGGCGAGAACGCACTACAAAATTATCTGCGCTTTATTTTATCATTCTGTAAGCAATTGTTTACCATCTGCATCGAATAATTGTGCTACTTAAACAAAATCTTTTGAGCATTGTTTATTTAATTAGAAACCATCATGCCTAGAGATTGCTGAAACAGTAAATTCATAATGGGTTTGGTGGGTTTCATGGGTTTACTCTTGAGACCTGCAGCCTTATTGTGTAATGAATTCGGCAAGGCAAAGGGTAAAGAGTATGAAAAATCGACCAATCACATAGACGGAAATCCAAATCGCGTCATTCATCTCGCAACTGATTAGTCGATTTTTACCCGACTGCCGAAAGAGGGTAATGTGTTTATCAGTCTATGTATGTATGTTTGTTCCTATGTGGCGTTCTAGAGACCAAACGCGTTGGCCGATTTTGATGGTTCTTACGTCAATCGATACGTCTTAACCCTGCGAGTGTCACTGGCTACATTAAAATTGGAAAATAGGAAAATGGCGGATTTTGGGTGCCAAAGGCTGCTGTATTCAATGCATCTTGCGATCCGTACTCAATGCCTCTAGCAGACACCTAGAGTCTCCTTTTGGTAAAACAGCACTAGACCCCTAGACCCACCAAAACCATGCAGAATCCAGGTGCTAAGCGAAAAATAATACTATTTTATAGTAGGTACTAACAAAAATCACTATTCACAACAATAGTAAATACAAGGCTTGACGTGAAAAACATTTTCTACATAAAAATATACAGTTTATTGGCCGTACGTAGTTGCTCCCATTCGTATTGTCACCGGTAAAACGGTAACTCCGGCACACACTCGCCGTATGCACCATTTTTAGGGTTCCGTACCCAAAGGGTAAAAACGGGGCCCTATTACTGAGACTCCGCGGTCCGTCAGTCTGTCTGTCTGTCTGTCACCATGTCTGTATCTCATGAAGCGATAGCTAGACAGTTGAAATTTTCACAGTTGATGTATTTCTGTTGCCACTCTAACAACAAATACTAAAAATAGAATAAAATAAATATTAAAGTGAATATTATTATTCCCATACAACAAACGTGATTTTTTTGCCATTTTTTGCGATAATGGTACGGAACCCTTCGTGCGCGAGTTCGACTTGCACTTAGCCGGTTTTTTTTTTGTCAAAAAGCTTTCATAGTGAACACTGACGACCGTGCCCACACAAGGAGAAGAAAGAAAGAAAGTCGCTAAAATTGCAAGCGTGCTTTATGGTCGACCACATCATCGCTTACTATTAGGTGAGATAGTGGTCAAATGCGAGCCTAATAATAAAATACCTAATAAAAATAGTTAATACAAGAAATCAAAAAACCCGACTGCTTAAGAAGCGAACTAAAAAGACGTAAACAAGAAGAAAATCATCAGATGTATCCTCCGAGCAGTCGGGTTGAATTAACTTTTTTTATTTGTAACTTTTTAGTTAACATTTTTTTTGCAATTAGGTACATTTAAACATAAAAGTGTTTTACATTTTTGAAACACCTCTAAAAGCCCTTTATTTTGATACCCCACACGATGGTATTGGAAGAAAAATAAAATTGGGCTCCCATAATTCGGCGCCCAAAAGCCGCCATTTTCCTATTTTCTAATTTTAATGTAGCCAGTGGCACACGCAAGGTTAAGACGAATCGATTGACGTTAGAATCATCAAAATCGGCTAACGTGTTTGGTCTCTGGGACGCCATATAGGAACAATCATACATAGACTGATAAACACATTACCGTCCTTTAGCAGTCGGGTAAAAAAGACGAAAAGCGGCCTTAGGGGGTATCCTTAGGTAGACAGCCCCGTGCTCCTATCACCCCTTTTTACCCACCACCACGTAGAACCGTCCTCGGTGACAATTCGGCCATTCCTCGGCTGTGTAAACTATTAAATAATTGCAGCGATTTAGTAGACGTACATGCGGACTCACTTACCAAGTTTCGAAAATTGACACACGATGTTATGTAGTCTAATAATTATGAATTTTAATTTTATAGTGTAAGATGTTTTCGGTATCATTTTAAACCATTTTTTTATACTATTAGATTATTAAGTTGTTTCTGAATGTTTGTTCAATACTTTTGCATATGTGGTGCTTACCTGTAAAAAATTGTGACACTCAACTATAGTTTTAAGTAAATAATAACTGTAATATTCTTAGTGTTAACAATTGTTGGTGAGCCTAATAAATAAATAAATAAATAAATAAATCAAGGATCACAGATCTATGAGTCATATTTATATGATAGTGTAAAATAAACATATATGAATCATAAAGTCATTGAAAAAAAAAATTGGCGTGTGATATTTCGGGTAGGATCCTATATAAGATCCTAGATATAATGAAACTGTTATACCCCCCTTTAGGTATCTCCTGTTTTCAAATTCAAATTAAATTTATTGCATCCTTAATGTACAGTACCTGAGCAACCGAACTCTGCTCGGGTGAAAATAAAGAAAACGACGTTTTCTAAAAATTAAACCTAGCTAGATCGATTAATCGACCCCGAAAGACCCTGCATACTAAATTTCATGAAAATCGTTGGACCCGTTTCCGAGATTCAGATTATATATATACAAGAATTGCTCGTTTAAAGTTATTAAAAAGATATAGATAGATACAGCAAGCAGGCAGGCAGCACACATTGATTGGAAGAGCTGAGAAAATAACAAAATACCTTCATTCTTAGAGTAAAGTTTCAGCTTAGTCTACTTAGAAAATCTCATGAGGAATTAGGTTAATCTCGTCAGAATTAACACGGCGAATCCGTCTGCCGGAAAAACTTGTTCATATTTTTATTTCCACGAATTATGAAATTATTTATAAGGAATCTGAAAATAAATAACTAATTTATTTATAAGCTTCTGTAATTACATACCGTGTGATGTTTGACGTATTTATAACACTTCAGTTTATTTAGTTTACAAAAATCGCTAACAGCTTTATAATATATAATAATTAAAGCACGATTCTATGGATACATCGTTGACTGAATTTAAAAACTAACTAATTTTATAGTTTCCGAACCCTTATAAACGTTCATAACCCTAAAGTAATATCCATGAAAACTGACAATAAAAACCAAAACGAAATCAAATTTTCCGCCATATTTTCTATCATACATATGATTGCAATCAATATTGTGCGCAATGCACCACTGCGCATGTTTCCCTAGGACCGGGGATTGAGCAGACTAACTTAAACTTTAAAATCGAGTGCTTAAGGGTGTGTTTTGCTTGAATAGGGGGTAACCCCAGATGACAGGTCGTGGTATGGAGTGGATGGACAGTTTGCACTGGCTGTTTTGTGTAGTCTGTACAAAATACGTAATATTAACAAAATATCAGTGATATCCTCGGCGTGTTATCAAAGAAAATCGTGCTTCTATAAACAGAATAACGTGTGTTTCAGTGATACCGTGTGGTGACATTGTAAATTGGAAAATTTTCTTTAAAATATTTATTTGGATGCGTTTGTAGTGCGTTAATTTTTCGGTTTTAGGCGTTTAATATTTTCCCTTTGTTGCGTGGTAAACAGCTTAGAAGGTATGATTTGAGGAATACATTATTCAGTTCTCTAATAAGATGCATTTTACGATGAAAATTAACGTGA
Organism: Anorthoa munda; assembly: GCA_945859665.1. NCBI lineage: Eukaryota > Metazoa > Arthropoda > Insecta > Lepidoptera > Noctuidae > Anorthoa > Anorthoa munda. The sequence goes on from OX243908.1 coordinate 17,448,365, forward strand.
AAACCAAGGCTGTTTTACTATAGGGACCTACCTAATTAACCGGTCATCCTTGGGAAATTAATTGAAAGGAACGTATTAAAATAAAACAGGGTTTTCATAATTTTCATAATCCACGTGTTACGTTTATCTATTTTACAATTGCTACTGTAAAATAACAGTGTAGTGGGTAAAAACAAATTTGTTCGTAATTGTAAATTGCATCGTTATTCATTCTTGCAATAAATAATTCCACAATTATACGTAAATAAATAAATAATACGAGACAGAAATGCGATGTGGCATTATTTGTAGTTTCCTCATAGAGACTAATAATTCTAGTAATAATGCATATAAGAATGTTAAATAGTTCTTTACATAATAGTTATTTTTTACCTTAACAAATTCTCAGGTGAAATAAACAACATTACTTGGAAGGATAAATATGTTTTTTAATAACTTCCGTGTTCTCCACATTACACAATAGTTGCTGGATAATAGGACAGTTTTACTATTTTATCGATAGAGTTGAAACCTTTGGTTTTGTCATTCGAAAAAATCCCACTTCAGAAATCCTTGATTAATTCTCAAATTTACTGTATTTAGTAAAAACAAATATTGATAGGAATAAATTAGGAAAATATATAGCCAAGTTCATTCACGAATATAGAACGAAAATTAAATGTAAATTTTTTTTCCTTTGAATATAGAAATAAAATGTAAAATTGAATGCATCGCGTCATTGCATGTAATCCAATGAAATTGTAAGTCATCTCCGACTCCGAACATTACCTTTATATAGTCATCTTTCGTTATCTACCTAGTTTACAAAATAGATGCATACATGTGTAGCATTTTTTTTTATTCATTAATAAAGGGCTTGCTGTGAATGACCACTATCTCACCTGATGGTAAGCGATGATGTGGTCGACGATGAAACACGCTTGCCTACAAAAACCTATTCACTCTTGACTTACTGCCGGTTTCCCAGCTCAGAATTATCGGGCTGTTAACGTAATCGAGGATTAATCGCCTGTTAATTCTACTTTCAGTTTCTCAACATCCAAGTGTGACAAGTGGTTGACAATTTGTCACATTTGAGTAAAATCTCGAATTAACCGCATGTTACACCAGTTTTGGGTTTCTGAGCACCTTTTTAAAAGTTAATCTCTTGTCAACGAGCCTAATTTATAATTGTTGGAAATTGGTCGATTATTCGTGGATTAAAATTAATATTATGACTTTAAAGGCTTATATTACGATAAAAAGATAATAGGGGTCGGCGAAAACTATGGTATGGGTTGAATTATAAAACAAATGTTAATTTAAATCAATTAATTAATTACCAAGATTTAAAAATAATTAGGATATTACAAACTTTTAAATTAATTACATTATAAAAACTTGACACAATTATCAAAAATTGTTATTTTGTATTGATGTAAATAAATTAAAAAAAAAACAAACTGTTACTGACCTGGGAATCGAACCTTCCTCACGCTAGTGCGCGTGAGGAAGGTTAGATCCCCAGGTCAGTGTTGACTGTACCCTGTACTTAGTACTTACTATAGTCAGCTTCTAGATAGGTTTGTGTTTAACTTGAAGCGGCTGGGGTGGTGACCGCGCCAGGGTAAGCAACACTTGCCAAGGTCAGTCTTGGGATGGGTGACCACTTTTTTTTAGATCGCTTGTTTATGGATAGGTGACTCCGCCAGGGTAAGCAACACTAACCAAGGTCAGTCTTTGGATGGGTGACCACTTTTTTTTTGATCGCTTTTTTATGGATAGGTGACTCCGTCAGGGTAAGCAACACTAACCAAGGTCAGTCTTTGGATGGGTGACCATCACCACAAAAATGTTGATCACCCATCCCTTGACTTTATCACCCCACTAGGTTAAACAACATCTAACAAGGTCACCCATCCAAAAACAAGCGAACCCAAAAAAAGTGGTCACCCATCCAAATAGTGACCTTGGTAAATGTTGCTTACCCTGGCAGGGTCACCCATCCAAAAACAAGCGAACCAAAAAAAAGTGGTCACCCATCCTAAGACTGACCTCGGTAAGTGTTGCTTACCCTGGCGGGGTCAGCCATCCAAAACATACAAACCAAAAAAAAGCGGTCACCCATCCAAAGAATAACCTTGGTAAGTGTTGCTTAACCTGTGTGGGGTCACCTATCCAAAAATAAGCAAACCAAAAAAAAAAGTGGTTACCCATCCAAAAATCGACCTTGGTAAGGTTTGCTTAACTTAGCGGCTACACCAACCCGGCCTCTCAAGATAAAATACTATTTAAAGTTACTGATTACGTTAAAGTAGTGAATGAACACCAGCTAGGGTAGCCAACCGAAATAAATTAATGTCGATTATTTAATGTAACAAGCGATTACGTAATTTCTCGATGATGAAGTGTTGAGAAACTCACTGGCAACTGACGGCTGGTTAATTTGTGACAAATTGTCAGCTGATTTGAGATGTGACGTCGACTTAAGAAACTGGCCCTTAAAGACTCCCAAGTTGTAGCTATCAGAAAATACAGACTCCGGCATTTAATATACTTAGAATTGCAAATAGTTTATATTTATAGGAATTACGGAAAATAAGTCCATGAGAATTTCCGCAAAGTTGCAATTGATGTTATTGCTTTTAATTGTTCCTGTTAAGTTATAATAGGTTTCGTATTACCTATGTGCTGAAAAAGTGTTAAGTTTCCATAATTTACTCATGAATTATTAACCGACTTACAGAAATAAATATCATTTATCAAAAGAGCGCATACATAATTTTAGAACTGTTAAAATATACTGCAAAAACTCAACTCGCAAAAAATTGGCAAAAGTTTTTCCTCGTTGAGTGATATTTAATTACTGATGGGTTATTTTTGCTTGCCAAAAATAACAACGTTTCATCACAATCTGGCACTATTTTTGATAACAGGCAATTCAATTACTTTTATCTGAAAACAGACGTGCCAGACCGATATTCCAAATATCTAGGTTAACCATTATCAATTATTAAACAATATACATTTGGACTATTACAAACTAAAAAAATAGACGAAGTTAAATCGTCGACCACATTATCGCTTACCATTGTGGACAAACTAATAAAAATCAATAATAATTAAAAACGTTTAGCTATTAATTAAAATTTTTGACTTCAATACTAATGAATTTTAATTAACACGCCACAGGTATCTTGTACGAAAAAATTAATCAGCAAAATGGAATCGGCTTACTCACACCGAAAGTGATTCGAACTATGTATGAATGTACTCAAGTACAAGTGTGCCCATAGCATAGTATTGTGTGAAAAACGTGTATATAAAATATCAAGTCATTAGTCGGCTGAAGAGAATATTTCGGTAAGTTATTTATTAGTGTATATATTTTATTTGAAAGTATTTTTAAACTTGGCTTGACACTTCCGTGTCTGAAAAATTTCGAGTACAAGATCGTTTAACAGTATTTTATTTTATGTAGGTAACTTGTTGTTAAATACCTATTATATTCCTTATAATAAAACAAATAAAAGATTTGAAAAGTAACTTATTTGCAAGTAAAGTGATTTTCCTCAAGATTTTTGTTTCGGTAACCTTTAAGACATTATTGATTCAAAAGTCGTTACTAAAAGTAACATTTTGTTATTGCTTATTTTTTAAGTTATGTAGCCAGAATAAAATTAAAAATATGTTAAAAAATTGCCAGAATTCGAATTATTTTAATGAAAACTTGAGGTAAATCGCTAACTTGAATAAAAAAAAATATAGTAGATAACTTTGATTCATGAGAGCATCTTGTAATTCAGTGTAACACCAGCCGCCTAATTTTGTAAGTGGATTCGATAAGGCAAAGCGTTTTGACGCCATCAATCGACCAATCACATGCGAGATGCAAGACGCGATGTGAATTTCCGTGTATGTGATTGGTGGATGGCGGTAAAACCCTTAGCCTTGCCGAATTCACTTACGCAATTAGGCTGCAGGTTACTATATTGTTATAATAATTTATATTATGTATCTAATAGAAGCTTTGGGCTGGCTGCAGACAAACCGGCAGCCTAATTGCGTAATTCGGCTAGGCAAAGGGTTTATCACACTCTTTCATGGGGTCAAACCACAGAACAGAACTGTTCTGTGGGTCAAACCCTTTACCTTGCCGAATTCACTTACGCAATAATGGCGGTTAATTACGCACTTCATCCGATCCGTGTCCGTAAAATTTCGGTACCAAAGTAGCCATAGCTCTTCTTGTAGGGAAGCACTAGATCCGAACTCTATAGCTCATAATCTGTCATAATTCAGGACATTTTGAACTCGGAACTCAAACAACGGACACGGATAGACACGGACACGGACGTGTAGTACGTAACCGCCCTTAGGCGCAGGCCACATAGAAATGGCGTTGGGCGCGGACATGGCACGGGCAGCTTTCTATTCCATACAAATTTCATACAAAATGCATGAAAATAAAGCGCAATTTAGGACACACCGTATGTCGTTGCTCGGACGTAGTTATGACGCGCCATTTCGACGCCCGTGCCTGATCAAATTGCGCTTTATTTCCATGAATTTTGGATGAAATTTGAATGGAATAGGAAGCCGCCCGTGAAATGTCCGCACCCAACGCCATATCTGTGTGGCCTGCGCCTTAGGCTGCTGGTAGTACCTACTAATCCGATTACGAAAATTAAATCACTGGTACAAAGGTTACTACCGTTGAATGTTATAGGTTACTTTATATCCCGGAGAAATGTAGTTCCAGTGGGTCATAGGCCACAGGTCACGGGTGCAGGGTAAAAGCTAAGTCTTAATCTTACCTAATCCTATTATTTATACATACGTGAAAGTTTGTGAGGACGGATGTATGGCTGGATGGATGTTTGTTACTCTTTCACGAGCAAACCATTGAACGGATTCTGATGAAACTTTACAAAAATTGCCTCATTCATTGCAAAATAACCAAAATTGACCTCTTCATAATAAGTACTAGATGCCGTCCGCGGTTTCGCCCTGTGTGTACTCTGGGGGAACTGTACACATCTGCTTTCCTCTTTAGAGCGTACCGGGCCTGATTTTATTGCAACAATCTCGAGAGATTTGCCGTCATTTATTGAAGAGTTCTGTTGTATATCTCCGAAGTTCTTCATCGGATCTCTCAATTTTAAACGAGACCACATGAGAACAGCTGCAACAGCTTTCAAATAAAATAAGAATCGTCAAAATCAGTTCACCTAGTAAAAAGTTCTGAGGTAACACAAAGAAAAAAAAATACAGTCGAATTGAGAACCGCCTCCTTTTTGAAGTGGTCTAAAAATCGATTGACTTCGCCTATCCACTGATAGTAAGTACTACAATATGAAGGGAACATCGATAGCCCGTAAACACGCGGGCAATCAATCACTGCCGTCTTCCTTCCTACAGATAGGCCACTACTATCATAAAATAGATAGGTTATGGCTGAGTACGAGGATTCAGGGGATAATGCTTTTAAAACTAAAGGCACAGTATGCTGCTTACAGAAGCCCCTTCTGTAAGGCCAAAAGCGTTCTTCAGAGACGTAGTATATTTCCTAGGGTTTAAAGATGTGTTTGCCAAGGTCCAGCTTGTAATTGAATCTCTCGCTGCATTCAGGATTCTAATCGTATTCTCCCTCGCTTCAGTCGTGAGTTAGTCTAAAATGGGATCCTACATTACGTTCGGGACTCAATTCAATATGGTACCCGTTCTACCCGTGACCAAAGACACTGCTTTATCCCCTCGGTGCATAATCTACTATTTCAAACATATTTTCTTGGTACGAAAACCTTACACCTTGAAAGACCCTACTGGCTAAAGCTTTGGTATTTTGAACTCATAGAAGACACAACGCTGCGGTTTTCAGTGCCGGACACACAACCGAATCAAAGATGTCTAGAATGGTCTTTTTCCCGTCATAGTATGCGTCAGCGGTAAGGAAAGAGGATTATGTGTTCGGCACCGCTTACCGCGACATTGTGCGTTCAGATTTAGAGTCCAGCTTAATTCTACTAGGTAGGACTATCATGTCTGTGGCCAGCCTTCCGCCATTCATACCCTTATTATTTCTAGGTATCGGCATGGCGTGTGACAAGTATTTCCCTTACCGTATAACCGAGACTTAGTGCCTGCTTGCAGCTTTTTGAGAGCTTATAATGCGAAGGTACTGAGTAAATGCATGTGCATGCCTCCTTGTGTGGTTGATAGACAGTAGTTACGCTGTATAGTGTGTTCTTCTTTACTTGTCCAATTTGGTGAACAAATATGGAATGCTGGACTTTCGAAATTGAGAAATCAAATGAGCTTTAAGACGACGACTAACGCCAACGACCTTGAGGGAACAAAACGCGCACTCGTTTCACACCTGCGCGACCCAAAATTTAGTAGTTTTTTGTACTTTCCTTATTATTCTATAACTTAAAAAAAACTTAGATCAAAATGTAGATAATTATAATTATTGTCTTCGAGATGGTGTTGATTTCATTAAAATACGCCCAGCGGTTTTGGTGAGATTGTCGCGTTTTTGTCCGTTTTAGACATAACTTTACAAATTAATTACACTATGTTATACGAATAAAAATCAAAATTTGCTCAGATCAAATCATTAAGAAAATGGTGAAATATAATATATATTTTTCCAAAAAATTACGACTAGCCATTTAGACGTGATTCTGATTTTAAAATCAGCAACTCAAGGGAATCTGCGCCTTAAGGACGGTTACCATTGAAGCCGATCCGAATCCGAGAAATTTTGGTTCCGATGTAGCCGTAGTAGCTTCCCTTCTTGTAGGGAAGCTTACGCACTGCATCCGCACTCTATACGTCATAATCTGTCATAATTCAGAAGATATTGAACTCGGAACTCAAATCACGGTCACGGATCACGGACACGGATCACGGACACGGACGTGCAGTGCGTAACCGCCCTATGGTGCTCATTTATAACAGTTTTAATATAATTTGTACCTTGTCCATCAATCTGCCTATCCTTTTCCCAACTATATAATATATTGGGGTCGGCTCCGGTATCACCAGATCGGCTGGATACCAGTATTTTTCATGGAGCGACTGCCTATGGGTTTGTCCCCATCACCACGTCACAACGTCGTCAACGTAGAACGATGCGGTAAGGCGGCGCGGTGCATTTACATGACGTGCTAATGCACGGTACGGCAACGTCGCCGCGGAACAATGCGTCGTACATCGTCGGAAGCGGTACGTGGCGATGCGCTTGCTCAGTTGATGTTTAAATATATTAGCGATTAGTTGTGCAAAAAATATGTTAGAAATGCTGTAACTATCAGAAAATACAAGAAACGAAACTAAACGTTATTTCGTTCTGTCAGAAATGCTGAAAAATGTACCGGATTTTTTCAAGGCACGACATAGAGTTACGTTGCGGCATCGTGACCTGACGTTTATTTTTACGACACGGTAACGTATATTTGCAAGACACACCAACGTGCCGCGCCGCGACGCCGCAATATACCAAGTCGACGACGTCGTGACGCGGTGATGGGGACAAGCCCTATCTGATCTCCACCACTTGTAACTGGGTATTACAATGCCCCTTGGCAGGACTGCTGTCATATTTTGTTACTTCTGGCTATCCATAACGACTGTAAAAGATCTACAAATGGCAGAAACAACAGCATAACATGCTTTCCGAAGCGCTGAGAACTTGATCATACTCAACCTGCATGTGTGATTGATGTGAAAACTGATATTTTTATTTGTTTACCAATTGGGACATGTAATTTAAAATACACTGTATCTGCTCCATTTCCCTTTGTTTTTAGCTGCACTAACCTACTTACATAAGTACAAGTATTACTGTTATCTAGCACGCTTTAATTTGTACTTTGTATGAACTCATAAATGCTGTGTTTTACTTTGAAACCAATCCTGTGAATTCTACTTAATCTACTCAACAAATTTCGTTCGTGCATGGTAGAATAGATAATGAAATAGATGTTCTTTTTCATATAAGGTAAGTCTATAATTTTAAGTATTAATATGCGCAGGTCCACCTATATCTTCAGTAAGGAAATTTATCTGAAAACAAAATGTCCCTAAACATAAAATTATTGTGCAATTATTATTTTATGGGAAATCGATTTGCGTATTTAACGTAAAGTATTGCGTATTATAATAATAATACACTAACGAGCAATGAAAAAGTTCCAGTGACATAGCACCAAATTACTCCTAAACGGGAAAGGCTAGCTTAATGACGCCGTCTGCAATATTGAAGTACAATTAACAGCGCATCAGAATATTACCAACTAAAAACGTAAATATTGTGTTCAAATTTCAAATTAAATGTGAAAAAATTAAATTAAGAGTTTAGTGTGTATTTAGAATTGTGAGTGGAACTTTTTCATTGCACGGCAGCTTATTATTTTACATAATTGGCAATTCACTTCATTAGTACGTCGTCTTCCTCAATGCGATTTAGGTATAGATATGGTTTTGATAAGCCAATCTTTTCCCTAACTAATTTGGAATTAGCTTCGTGGCTAACAATTTCCTGAATTACAGTATTTTCTAGGAAGCCAAAGGTTTAACTTGTTTGGCAACCGTTTAGTGTATTTTGGCTGATTTTATAGTGTAAAGTCTGCTTTTGGAGTATTCGGTCTAACTCCATAGTGATAAATGTATCTGTTCCTTGTATTCGGGCTAATTCATTGTTAGTAATCTCCATTTAGTGTAACTATTCGGACTGTTAGTGTATTCGGGCTAATTTCATAACCAACTTAAGAAAAAATGCCGAGTATTGACCTTAAATATAACAAAAAGTAAGTCTTTTCTTTCCTACAATGATGTAAGATATCTCATGTATCGCCTATACGTCAGAGTGTCTGTTTGTTGATGCTCACATCATGTCTTTTGTGTTGCATCTCGTATGTAGAGCGACCCACTTGTCCCCTTACAACTTGCGATTGTTTGATGTTTGCTAGAATGTTCGGACCCACTTCGCAACCACTTTTTAGTCCGTCTTCAAGTCTAGATGGCTGATAAAACACGTATTGTATTGAAAATGGATTTAAAAATGATAGTTGGTGATAGTCGCCGGATTTCTGAATTAAGAGTATTCGTCAAACTTTACTTTAGCCCGTAAAACTGACAAACTTCGACATTCAAAGTAAGATTTGATACCTTCTTAATTTCAATTACTCAATTCCGATATCGGCCCTAAGAATTTTAAGTTAAATAAGTAAAACAATGTTTATTTATCTCCACAAGTGACATCCTTTTCATAATTAAGTTGACAAATGTTTTGACAAAAAAATTAAGTAAAATAATAAAATAAATACGAAATATGTATCATAAATAGATAAATATATATCGTAAAGTAACAAAATTAAGTTGTCAAACTCCACTTCAGCCTGAGAATCTGTGTAAAACGTTTTTATGTAATTAAAAATACTTAATTCAGTTTCTGGCCCTAACAATTTCAAGTTGTTAACTATACTTTAGAAAACAAAATCCCCAAATTCTCAATACAGAAACCGGAACTATTGCCCACAATAAATCAAACTTAGATCGATTGAAATTATTACTTTGCTTTTGTATTCAGATACTATCACAGAAATAAACAAATAATTACTTTATTATCCATAAATTATTATTGTTTCTGTTTGTTTGGGCAATCGATGTGTCATTTCCTTTGAGCAATTATTTTAAGTTCGTTTGATCCAATCTGGGAGTAATTATTATTTCTATTTGGCATCTGACTGACCTCTGTCTCGAATTAAAATTTATGTGTGTATTTGTTATGTATAAATTTATATAGGTTTCATACATAGGTGTTTGTTGCACATAAGTAATTCTCTTCAATTATCTCGCATTAGGTACAAATACATTGCCGAGCAATGGAAAAGTTCCACCCACAAAATGCCGACAAACACCTTAATTTAATTTTTTCACATTTAATTTAAAATTTGAACACAATATTTACGTTTTTAGTTGGTAAAATTCTGATGCGCTGTTAAATGTAGGTACTTGAATATTGCAGACGGCGTCATTAAGCTAGCCTTTCCCGTTTAGGAGTAATTTGGTGCTATGTCACTGGAACTTTTTCATTGCTCGGCAGTTTATTTACTTTAAAAAACTAAATAAAATATTCTAGTACATACGTAATAAAAACATATCTGGAAAATTCCGAAAACTCGAACCGCAAGCTTTCAATAAATCCAATACTATACTCATCGTAAATAATCCAACATTATGTATTCTCTAACATAAAACGAATACATTGACCTACATCTCTCGATTGCTCTAAATAAAAATTCATAGATTTGTGTAAATAAATGCTTGATCGTAAATTTTCATCCCGCCAGTTTTTTACAACTTCAGTAGGGCTAAGAGGAAGGCCTATTTTTGGCTAAGGATTTCCCATCAAGACCAAAGTCAAAAGTCCTAAGTCTTTGACCACCTGTCTTCATATCGAAAAAAGCCGTCACGACTGTCACGAGTGACTTAACTTACGACGCACCCTGAACAGTCAGTGCCTTGCTGACTGGAATATTTTTACAACGGCATGTGGACTATCGCACTTTAGAAATACTTTATAGAGCATCATCTCTTTCGCTTGTGTAGATACGTAGCCTCTTTTCAAAACTCGAAGTCACCCGGGTTCTGTAGTTCATACGAGAGAAGAAGAAGAAGCTTATGAGAAAATGTTATCTTTGCATGATCTCGCGCTGAAGCAGGACATGGCGTCTCTCTACGTGCGAGAGAACCGTGGCGAAAGTCACGTCATAAAATTATCAATATGCTATTCTTCTCCTCCTGCGTTTCTCGCAAATTCGCCAAAGATCAACAGAACTCCATAATAAAAGATGGTCAAGTGGGCAACAGACTGTAGACAGTCAAAAATGGTTTTGCCAAAAGTCCGAGTCTAACTAAAAACTTCTCACTTTAAGTAGAAATAACCTAAAAGTAATTATAGGGACAATAACGGTCCACACCCTCCTTATCAAACATCTATTCAACATAGACGCCACAAACAGCCCACTTTTCAGGGGCTGTTTTAACGCCGAAGAATCAGCCGCCCACGTAATCCTGGAATGCAAGGCCGTGTCATCTCAACGCGAAGAAATCCTTGGAACAGTGAGGTCACTCCGAGAAGCCTGTGAAACCCTCAGGAAGCTTCTGTGCTTTTGGACTGAGCTAGGCTGGCTATGTGAGCCAGTGTCCCCACGCACAGCGGACCAAATAGGAGTCTAAGAACGGAAACCGGAGTCCCTACCATTACCACTACCATTATCACTATGATTATATCGCTGTTTGTAGATTCATAGAGTTCAAAGAGTTTCTTATGAAATTGATGGCACGCCGGCGAGACTATCGCGTTTCTCTCGGCTATGGAGATGGCATCTTTGAGTCAAGTTTTGCTCGTCGCTGTTCGGTGCGAGATAATGCGACGAAAATACTCTATCCCGCGGCATATGTTAGCCTGGCTAAGCTGTTCTCCTGTGCAGGTCGGCGGGTGGGTCGAGCAGCGTCGGTGCAGAGGAGGCCAGTGACGGCAGCGACGCTGAGCGACCCCGCAGAGGACATCATCTCCGAGTCCCCACACCGGCCCTTCCGCAGTGAGTACCTGACTTTATTCCTTAGGAAACTGTATTATTGAAAATCAGTTTCATTTTCAGCAGATTCCTTTGGATTTAGGAATGTTCTGTAATTAGGCAGAGCTCTTATACCAAACAGTGTTATCTGGTCAAATTCAATATTGTCTTTTCGTTCCTGCCAATAACATATTAAATGAGTTTGAATTGTATTATTGTGTCACAATTTTTGCGTTTTGCTGAAACAGTTTTTCTATGAAAATCTTTTTATAAATAATAAGTAGTCCGTTTAGGTAGTTTTGGTTCCAATCTGCGCACAGCCTTGGCTGGATGTCGGAAGAATGTGATAACAATGTACACAGAGTTCGTTCTACAACGAAATGTAAAACAAGGACTCTCGTTTGTTTCAAAAGGAACGTGGAAAACGTAGATAATTAAATATCTGAAGCAGATTGGGAATCCTGATAATTTCTAATTAAGTCGAAAACGTAAGACATTCCTTATCTTTTAAAAACTCCGTCATAAATTATAAAGCAACATTTTGTGTGTCGAAGCCCGATTTTATCAGGCCTTTTAAAATTGTCCAATGGAAAACACAGACAGTTTTGTTAGGTGTTACGTATTTTTGATAAATCACGCAAGCACAAGACAGTTAAGAAAAACAGTTAGCGATAATAGGCATGTATGGTCATCTAAGATTCGATCACCCGTTGTTATATGACGCTACATCAGCGAGTAGGTACGGGACTTCAAGTGTTTCAAATGCATTTCATGATCTCAACACGCAAATGCCTTTCGTGGCTATTTCCCTCGTTGCTAATCGAACGGAAAATCAATTTATTCAACATACAATACGCTATGCAAAGTTTCTATCACCAACCTTGACTGCCACCCATGAAGAATACAAGTATTTTACTGTGGATAGGATCGTTTATTATTATTAATTCCGGAAGGGATTCTGAAAGGTTTTCGCGGCAATGTATTTGCCAGTTTGCCGCCATTTTCGATTTCAGAACGAATTTGTGTGGCCATGTTTTTGTAAAGCAAGTTGATTTAGCGGTCGGTACTCCTATTTTCTTTTAACGCTCGAGCAAATTGAGTTGGAAATCTGTGGAAAGTTTCAGAATAGATTATTCAACCGTTTAACTTTTGAATGTTGTTCTATTGAAAGTTTGAACAACTTTTCAAATCAATAACTTCGCTTACAGACTAAACAAACTGTTCTAGGCTAGTTCAAGGTTTGAAAATGTGTTTAAAATTAATATTCCGTAAAGTCACTGTGGTTGAAGGTCTAGAAACAAATTAAAAACATAATAAATAAAACTCTTATTGTCCAAACGTTATGACGTCGGTACTTACCTAATAACTTCGCGCAATTCGCGCTTAGCGATAAAAACATTTGAACTGCGAAAAAAACTTTAACAACTCACATCAGTCTTATTATAATTTAAACAAATACAGTACGTATTTACACATTTTCCACCATTATCTTAAAAAGTAAATATGAAATAGAAACCGTGAAGATAAGGGCTACAGCATTCATTTAGTTTCCAACCTGTTGTTATCGTTTGAAGATCGTGTAATGCAATTGTACGTGTAATTCTCATAATTGTTGCTAAAATTAAGAAAAATGGCAGTAAATAAATGTTGAATCGTGAGTTGTTGAAGTTTTTGTGTTATGTGGTAGTGCAAATGGAAAAGAATGCAGAAAAAACTGGTGTTCGTACCGTAAGCGTTGCGTCGAGAGAGCTTGCCCCTAGCTCAGTTCAGGCAGGCTTTCCTCAAAGGCAAACGGAGTATCTCCCCAGATAATTTACTATGGCGACGTCGGTAAGTTTTTATCGAGATATTCTCAGTTATTAAGTTTCCAACAGTAAGTTTTTGTTAGATATTATTTGTTAAATCAATTGAACGTGGCATGAGCAGTGGGCGTTTTCAGCCTCATTTGTTTTTATTCGATATTCAAATTCAATGTTGTTTCGTTCCTGCCAGTTACATATAAAAAAAAGAAAATTGTACTTTATTATCGTTGGATAAAATTTTTCACCGTTACGTGGTTGTCTGCAATGTTCGTGACGAGTAGCAATCGACTTGTCTTCATTTATTTCAATTGGTTGAAAGTAATCTAACCTAATAATGTACCTTACAATGATTATCAATTACCGTCAATGCTTCCAATAACAATAAAAGTTATCTATGATTAACATCGAAGTAACCGTATTTTCTAGTTAAACGTCTACTAAATGGACCACTAAGACTGAATTTAAGGAGACTAAAAACTCAATTAACTTAATTGCTTTTACTCTGGCAAGACTCTCCAATATTTTCAGTGTTACCAATAAATTGCGTTTCATTTGCTAATAGGGTAGTTAGTTCGTCCGTCCGTCAGGTAGATTAATAAAAAATAATAAACACGAATTTTTTGATTTGCCCACATAAATAAAAATTACGACGATACAGCCCGTTAAAACATCGTGTGACGTCACGCCGATAGTACACTTTCTACTGACATAATGACGCCACAAGCCCCCACTCCTGAATTATAATGCGCTCTTTGTAAATTTTTATTTATTCAATAAAGCAACAAATACGGGTCCAATATTATTTTATAATCTCACTGACGGACTAAATATAATTATAATTTATCTACCCAGGAAACATCCCTATTGATCACTTCGCCCCAATTTCCTCTGGACCTTGAACGTATGAAATCTTACATTATTAACACGAAAAGGCATCGTGTGAACAAAACAATGTTAAGTACAATGTAAATTAACATTTCTGTTATCATCAGTAAAGTGGGTATCAACCGAATATATCTAAGTATCAACATCTATTATTACATTTGACCCGTTCAGTTATGTAATGTTCACAGTTGGGTGCGTTCAACTGATAGCCTGACCTGTTAGGTTCATCCATGTGGAATGCGAAATCGTTCGTCATCGATTTTTGTGGCCACAATGAAGGCATGATGTACTTAAATGCTTTCTATTTATCAGAAATTTGCTGATTTGTAGTTGTTAGAGTTTATCAGTAAGATGTGGCATGCTGGCACTTAGCGTGATCATCATACTACATATTACTGATACCTCTTCGTCGTCATGTCATATCTAATACCTTTAAACGAGCAATTCTTGTATAGGTATATATAATCTGAATCTCGGAAACGGCTCCAACGATTTTTATGAAATTTAGTATGTGTGGTTTCGGGGGCGATAAATCGATCTAGCTAGGTTTCATTTTTAGAAAACATCGTTTTCTCTATTTTCACCCGAGCAGAGCTCGGTCACCCATGTACCTATTATAATGTCAGCGCAGACTTTTCAGCAGAAAAAATTCGCCTCCGGCTACTTTGATAGCGTAGCGGGGTGACGTAGCACAGCAGTGTCGTAGCAACGTAGCACAGAAATGTCGTAGTGTCGTAGCACAGATAAGTCGAAGTGCGTAGCGAGGTATCGAGCAGCATAGTAGCGCGTAGTGTCGCACCGCGTAGTTTGTGAATATGCCTTTAAAAAGTACTTTGAAGAATTGACTTCGGAACAAATCTAAAATAAATATATAGTTTTATCACCGATAGAATTATACACTATACTTGTATGCTATTTTTATGCCGAAAAATCCATGGTTCCTGTGATGTGAGCCACGGGCAAAAGCTAGTGTCGTGGCGAGGCGCATCTGATTGGCTACAAGAGTCGTTGTGATATAGCGTAGGCTTTAACAGATTCGTAATTGCTTTATCCCGCTAAACGACACGATACGACACAATAATGTGTAGCAGCGATAATAAATTCGAATCCCGCAATTAGTCTGCGGGGGTCCGAGAGCAGTTGATACGCGGTACCTTAAAGGTATCTTCATTTTTCATAATCCATACTAATATAATAAATGCTAAAGTAACTCTAGCTGTCTGTCACCTTTTAACGCTTAAACCACTGAACCGATTTAGATGAAATTTGGTATGGAGATAGTTTGAGATCCTGGGAAGGACATAGGATAGTTTTTATCGTGAATCGTCCTTTTCGGGAAAGAGGGGAACTAATAATTTCTCAAGTAAGACGGCCCACACACCTAATATTATGTCTCGATATAAAAAATAGGCATTTCTTAGTACTAATGGTACGCAGACGAAGTCGCGGGCTAACAGCTAGTAACTAATAGTGTTTATTATTATATCAGTTACTACGTTGAGTATAGCGTACGTGCCAGAAGCAAAGTTTACGTTTCAGTGTTGAATAATTAAAATAAATATTTTCATTTCATATCAGCTTTGTTATCTTGTAGTTCATTCTGAGAAAACATACGAAAATTGTTATATTATGTACTAAGACGAGATTATAAACAAATAAAGACATGCTATGTGCAAGTGCACGTATTAACTTTTAACCTTAATACTTTTGATGATTCGTTATCTTTAGAAGCACTAGAACCCAGAAAAGAAGCTCAAAATTGCGCTGTCAACAGTGGCCTAGTGTACAAAGACAACTATAAATGAAAAAAAACCGGCCAAGTGCGAGTCGGACTCGCGCACGAAGGGTTCCGTACCATTATCGCAAAAAACGGCAAAAATATCACGTTTTTTGTATGGGAGCCCCATTTAAATATTCATTTTATTCTGTTTTTAGTATTTGTTGTTATAGCGGCAACAGAAATACATCATCTGTGAAATTTCAACTGTCTAACTATCACGGTTCATGAGATACAGCCTGGTGACAGACAGACAGACAGACAGACGGACAGCGAAGTCTCAGTAATAGGGTCCCGTTTTTACCCTTTGGGTACGGAACCCTAAAAAGGAAAATATTGGGGCACAGTATATATCTTTATTTTTCAGATCATGGAATATTTTTTAAATTGGTCCAATATTGGAGGTGGAAATAAGCGAGAGCCTAAACTCGAATTATTACTTTTTACTTAGGCAATTCAGTTGGATATGTCTGCAACCGAATTTCCTCTTAGCTAAGGATCAAAAAGCTGGGCCTTACTGTCCCTTTTATTACCAGGCTGCAAGGAAAGGGTTATGTTTTTCGCGCGTATCTTGTATGTTTGTATTTATGTAATATTCTTTATTACCTCATATCTTTCAAACTACTTGGCGGATTTTTATAATTAAGACATCGTTAGATAGGTTTTAACCACCCAAGTGTTCTTAACTAAGTGCCTTTAAAAAAAAGGAACATGGCGGATTTTGGGCGCCATATTGTGGGGGTTGCAATTTTTTTTTCTTCCATACCCATCGAGTGGGGTATCAAAATGAAGGGTTTTTAGAGGAGATTACAAAAATATATAACACTTATAAGTTTAAATGTACCTAATTCGAAAAAATATGTTGACTAAAAAGTTATAAATAAAAAAAGTTAATTCAAGAAATCAAAAAACCCGCCTGCTTAAAAAGCGAACTAAAAAGACGTAAACAAGATGAAAATCATGTTGTGCAGTCGGAGGATACATCTCGTATTAGTCAGCCAGCTCGCGAATATGTATCCTCCGACTGGCGCAACATGATTTTCTTCTTGTTTACGTCTTTTTAGTTCGCTTTTTAAGCAGGCGGGTTTTTTTTCTACTCTGTCTTTTCTTTCCTCAATCAGTTCTTAAGTAGGTACTGTCCCATTGCTGGAAAGTACTCTATCGTATCAAATTTGAGCACATAATGTGTATTTCTGTTCTGCTTTCTGAAGTTTAAATGCTCTTCGCCGAATTACTACGTCCCCTTCTTTCAGCTCTCTAAGTTGTAAATTCTTTTTAGGGTTCCGTACCCAAAGGGTAAAAACGGGACCCTATTACTAAGACTTCGCGATCCGTCTGTCTGTCTGTCTGTCTGTCTGTCTGTCTGTCTGTCTGTCCGTCTGTCTCCAGGCTGTATCTCATGAACCGTGATAGCTAGACAGTTGAAATTTTCACAGATGATGTATTTCTGTTGCCGCTATAACAACAAATACTAAAAACAGTATAAAATAAATATTAAAGGGGGGCTCCCATACAACAAACGTGATATTTTTGCCGTTTTTTGCTCGATATTAATAACGGCAACAGGTAGACGCTTGAAATATTCACAGAATGTTTAGTTGTATATTTACTTCAAAAAATAATAATTCATAAAATAAAATAAAATAAATTAAGGGGGGCTCCCATACAACAAACGTGATTTTTAGCAGTGTTTTGCGATAATGGTACGGAACCCTTCGTGTGCGAGTCCGACTCGCACTTGGCCGGTTTTTTTTTATATTCTTTTTCTTTTAGGACTTTTATGCTCCATGTATATGTCAGCCCGGTTAGTCTTATTATTATTCACTAATACTACATCACTAATTTAACTTACGATGATAATAATTTAAACAAAAGACAAGCTCCTTCACTGTTAGGGTATGAGAGTATAGAATTCATGATTCCGACCTGTAATTTGTCCAGATCAAATTTTTCTAATAATTCCTCTCTCTCTGCATGAAATTGAACACATTCCATCAACAAATGGTATACATCATCTATTACTCCACAAGTATCACATTTAGGGGAGGAAATTTTTCCCATTAAAAAGGCAAATTTATTTGATGGAATATGTCCGGTTTTTTTATTGACTAAGATTTTTTTTTACAAATATTTGTTGAGTGTATCAACATACCAACACAAACCATCGCGGGTTTAACAGCGGTAAGTCAGACGCGGCAACTCGGTGCCACAACATAATTTTAAATGAACATTAGGTACACACTTCATTTGAAAATACACTTTCTAGATCGCATTGCAATCTAGAAAGTATCTTTTCAGCACTCGTGAACAGTTGTTTGCATTTATTGCATTATAGATTTCCAGAGGTAAGTCATTCATTTAAGATGGTAGCTTGCATTCCCACGTCCGTGCTCCATAAACATTATTAAATTTAGGCACGACAAATGTGGGTAAGTAAGTTAAACTACGCAACGACTTT
This sequence comes from Anorthoa munda, assembly GCA_945859665.1. Classification (NCBI taxonomy): domain Eukaryota; kingdom Metazoa; phylum Arthropoda; class Insecta; order Lepidoptera; family Noctuidae; genus Anorthoa; species Anorthoa munda. The sequence continues at coordinate 17,466,854 of OX243908.1, forward strand.
AGCCTTTCGTATTTACAAATATTATTTAAATTATGGTAATTCACGAGAATTCACACAGAATCAGAACCACCATACGAATGGTGGTTCTGATTCTGTGCGCTGCAAAAGTGGTAAATTCTGTTAAGTTAAAGTAAAGATCTTTTTATCAAATGACTGCTTTATAAGAGATTTCGTATAGGATATCGTTTCTATTTGTCTCTATATAAGATTTTTTTATAAAACTTTTATTTAATCGAAGTATAGTATCACCGGGGCCGAATAGTTCAACATATTTGATAAATTTTAAGACTTTTAGCTATTAGTCATCACACTGCATCTAAAATTAGACAGAATCCATAATGCAAGATGAAATACTTGAGCCGTGACTAATCTTAAATCTGTATAAACACATTTATTTGTATAAATATGCGTTCATATACCAATCAATTTTACTCAGCACCAATGGGATTGCCCGTCTCAGTATAGAAGCATTCCACAAATTATGTTGCAATTCTCTAAATCTAGTAGCAGTAGCCTAATACACTATTGTCTATAGAATTAGCATTAGGACTTTAGGAGCCATTTAAATCGAATAAGACTATCCCCGTCTTAGACTGGATATAGCATTCTCCGAACTTGAGCTACACTATCCGTCCTCCTACTTTCTTACCCTGAAACGTACCGTGAGTCCTGCCCAGAATTTCATCCTTATTAGCGACACTATTGAATGGTGTAATAATATAGATTAAAAAAAAACCAATGATGCAGTTTTAGTTTTCATCAAAATCGGCCTCGTGACTCCTTTGAGTATTTTCCGCTTCTCCTCATAATTTCAGATTTGGCCAGTGTTTTGTGATTTGAGTGATTTCAGTGGGCATCGACCACTTAAAAAACTCACCCTGTATAGCTCCTGACTGTTAATGGCATACGCTCTTCTCCATAAAGATCTGCGCTTTGGAACATGCAACTACTTGTAGCTTCATCATATTGCCTAACCGACTATGGAAAGTAATGCTTTGAGTTTGAATTCAAAGAATTGATTCGGTGACCTTTGATCATCTTAATGATGATTTAACATGCAGACCGATAGATACTAATTAAAAATGTCATTAAAACATAGTTAAAAACCCACTTAGCATTGTTATAATCATTGGGAAAACAGCCACTCCTTTGACTCACAATGCAGTCATTGTCCCCATGTCCATTCTACCATAAATGTCCATTCACAGTCAAAATATACAAACAGTATGGAAACTATCTACAAACGCTCGAAACGGCACACTCACACAAACATACGTGACCACTCGTCGCGTCGTGTTGCTCAGTACTGACAGCACCGCAGAAGTGCCCGAGTGGCCTCGTGCGTCGGTGCGTATGTTTGTGTGAGTGTGCCGTTTCGAGCGTTTGTAGGTAGTTTCCATACTGTTTGAATATTTTTACTGTGGTCCATTCGATGTTTTATTGTATAACCCCGTCCCATTTCCAATAGGCACTCGCATTAAGGGAACACGCCTCGACGATAAGACGACCTACTACCTGGAAACCAGGTTAAATTTCCTGTATTAGAAAAGTATTGCGTTAAAACGAGTTTTCTAAAGAAATTTCTCGAAGGAAGATTGCGTTCTTGAAAACTCCTTCAATATTTGATTAAGAAAAGCTATCAAGGAGTGAATCCAAGGATTCTCGTTGAAGGTCGAGGATAGCCTACCTTCGTCCGACGCAATGGTATTAATTTTACATATGCATGAGGGTCTTTCCTCATATTGGATACTAGCTGTTCCTCGCGGCTTCGCTCCCGTGGGCCACTCCACAGGACCCGTTTTCGGGATAAAAAAAATAGCCTATGTCACTCAGGAATAATGTAGCTTTCTATTGGTGAAAGAATTTTTTAAATCGGACCCGTAGTTTCGGAGCCTATTCGGTACAAACAAACAAACAAACAAAAAAATCTTTCCTCTTTATAATATTATAGTATCTTAATATATATAAATCTCGTGTCACAATGTTTGTCCTCAATGGACTCCTAAACCACTTAACCGATTATAATAAAATTCGTACACCATGTGCAGTTCGATCCAACTTGAGAGATAGGGTAGGGTAGGGTAGGGTAGGATGGGGTAGGGTAGGGTAGGTAGGGTAGGTAGCGTAGGTAGGGTAGGTAGGGTAGGGTAGGGTAGGTAGGGTAGGGTAGGTAGTTAGGGTAGGCTAGGTAGGGTAGGTAGGGTAGGGTAGGTAGGGTAGGGTAGGGTAGGATAGGGTAGGTAGGGTAGGGTAGGGTAGGTAGGGTAGGTAGTTAGGGTAGGGTAGGTAGGGTAGGTAGGGTAGGTAGGGTAGGGTAGGTAGGGTAGGGTAGGGTAGGGTAGGTAGTTAGGGTAGGTTAGGTAGGGTAGATGAATGTTTGGTGTTTTTATGGCAAAACAAAGTTTGCCGGGTCAGCTAGTAATATTAGTATAGATATAGACGACGTGAAGGTTGGATAAGTTTATAATTGCATAAGAATTTGAATTTGATTTTTTTTTGTTATTAAAAAAAAAATTAAAAAAATAAGCATTTAATGCTTAATAAAACTGAACGTAATAGTAGATTATGTACCGAGGGGATAAAGCAGTGTCATCACGGGCGGCATATTGAGCCCTGAGCATAACGATTCGAGGGACCCTAGAGTTAAGTTCTGTAGTCAAGCTGACGAAGACAGGCTTTATCCCAGAGGACTATACTCTACTTTTCACACCTTCTGCGAGACAATAAAAAGCCAGGGCTCCATAAATTAAGTATCGGTACTGTATTAGATTTTTAATAATCTCTAAAGCGTCTGTTTTGATAAATTCTGGAGTAGAATCGATAGTCAGAGCGATAGTCGCTCGACATTTTTTGTCAACACGAATATGTAATAAAATTCACTGAAAATCACAACACCAAAAACTGACACAAATCTAAATCGAAATCGAGCCTTTTTTACCCGGCTGCAAGTAGAGGGTTATATTTTTCGCGCGCATCTTGTATGTATATATGTATTATTCTTTTTTACCTCGTATCTTTCAAACCACTTGACGGATTTTTATAATGAAGACATCGTTAGATAGGTACTGGTCGCCCAAGTGTTCTTAGATAAGTGCCGTTAAAAAAAGGAACATGGCGGATTTTGGGCGCCATATTGTACGGGTTGCAATTTTTTTTCTTCGATTCCCATCTAGTGGGGTATCAAAATGAAGGGTTTTTAGAGGCAATTACAAAAATATTTACCACTTATAAATAGTAATTCGAAAAAAAAAAGTATAACTTAAATGTTGTAAATAAAATAGTTAATAAAATCATAAAACCCGACAGCAAAGATGTAAACAAGAAAAAAATAGTGGTAGTCGGAGGATATTTATAGTTTTGGTCATCCGACTGCACAGCATGATTTTCTTCTTGTTTACATTTTTGCAGTCGGGTTTTATGATTTTATTAACTATTTTTTTCATATTTTTTTGTGTTCTGCCTATGGTCGCCAGTTCGATTTTCCTCCGAATAAACCTCTCTGAGTAAAAATGTCCTTACAATTACAATACCATAAGGACATTTTTACTCAGAGTTTTCCACGAGTTGCCACACGAATTTGACGTTCCAAATTCAAATTTCTTTACTCCCTTGGGAGTTTCATACAACTTTACCACCCGAGGTAATGCTTTACTTTACGTTGAGATTGCATGATATGTAATTGGACATTGTCGAGCAAGTGGTATGAAAAGTCTATTATGTAGTTATTGTTACATAGCTTATTGTTTAATCCTACGCGTTCGCTCATATAGATTCCATATTGCATAGCAATTTATTGAACAAACCTATCAATTTATCAGGAAGGGCTACATTTTTCCATGACTAGCAATTTGCGGTCGGATAGTAACTATTCAGGGTAAGGCTACATCACACTTGACCTAAAACGGCAACAACTAGTGATAGAACTTTTCAGTGTATATGTTTGGCAGTTTTTAATGAGCTCTCTGGTTTTTTTTGTTCATGCGGAAAATTATGTTACAGATTCCTGTAACATAAAAACTTATTGATAATAGCTCGTCAAAAACTTGGATTTTCTCTGTCAAAAACCGATGTGTGGCCAGCATATAGAACGTTTAGCATCCTTTTGCTACGTTATCTGGCTTATGGTTTTTTTTATGACTATGTCCAACAATCCGCGCTGGGCCCACGTGTTGTTTTACGGCCCACTCCCTCTCACAGAGAGGAGGCTTGTTTCTCAACAGTGGGTCTTGGGAAATGTACCTAACACTTCGGGAGGTAGGAGCGCGCTGTCTACGCTGCACATATATCTGCATGACCCACACGGCATTGGTGTGTAAGTGCATGGTGCTGTTGCAACGCAGTGCAGTTCTGCGAAGCAGTCGCCTCCTCGGACTCCACTGGAACAGTAGACACCTCTCTCTTAAAACCATAATAAAGTTTTACCGGGACTTGTAATTATAACGGCATTATAACCATTTGCCTATTTAATACAGTCCACTCATTTCATCCACGAGCTAACATGGTCCTTCGAGCCGGTTGCATTATAGGCATTATGCTAACCATGACTAAATTGCAGGATTGCATCGAAACGATCTGAGTTCTAGAGTAGGATCTGTCAACGATTGGATATTATTAGTGATTGCTGATTTAGTAATGCGTTGTAAGGACGTAGTTTCTGCCTACCCCCATTGAGAAAAAGCGGCATATAATGTATTGAGTTACTAGGTAATTAACACCAATAGCAACATAGTTAATTTACATGAAAATCGAGGCTAACCTGCGTTTCTACCACAACCTTATCATGGTAGGTGCATATAATAATAGGTAGTTAGCTACCTAGCTACTTACCTAGGTTTATTTCTCTTTTTTATTATTATTGAGATTCCTCCGTGCCTCGGCAAGCACGTTAACCCGTTGGTCTCGGCTGTCATTTCAAGATCATAGACAGTCGTTACAGATAGTAAGAGCTTGATATCTGACACCAGTCTTGCCAAGAGGTACCGTTTTACCCAGTTACTGAGTTGTGGAGGTCAGATAGGCAGTCGCTCCATGTAAAACACTGGTACTCAGCTGAATCCGGTTAGACTGGAAGCCGGCCCCAAAAACAATTGGGAAAAGGCTAGGTAGGCAGATTGATAAGCTCGCGTTTGACCTGTCTCACCTGATGGTAAGCGATGATGTGGTCGACGTCTCGACATAGATAGTAGTCGTAATAGTAAGAGCAGCACTGGTCTGATAACAATTATAATCATACGTGTTCCATATTTTAAATGCAAGTGACAATGTACAAAAAAAACATAAACAAAGCCGTAACTATGCTTATTAAATCGGTGACAGGCAAATTTAAATATGATTATTCACACAGGCCAATGCATATATATATGCGCTCTTGCCTAGATGTAACCTATTTGTAAAAGGTTGATGTATGCTAATGTAGAATACAATTTGCGCAAGAGCCGGCAGTGAGTGTGGATGACCAATTGACACTGCAGTCTGAGTGCCTGACCTCTTCGGTCAATAAATTCAAGTCAGTGTACTATAGCACCTTTCGTATGCAATTTATTCAAGTACTTTAGCTTTAATTGGGATGAATTTATATGGGGTGGGTGGCCTGTTGAGAAATGTGTGATTTTAATCAAGTTCTCCTAAGACTTCAACAGGCAGGTGCGTCGCGACAATGAGACAACGCGTTTTCAAAGAAATTGTTTTAAAATTGCTCTACAGACGATATCTATGAAACATGTTGTCACATCTCTTTCGCATTATCCGTCGCACTTGTCTGTCTGACCTTTACTTGCAATGAGTCAATAATAGCCCTATCAATCGATTCTCAGCTTTCAATATACAATCTATTTGAAAGGCCGAGAAACCTAACATGTCCAATTTATCAAGTAATACACTTGCGAACTTTGTTGAGGAGTTCAGAAAGCGTTGTGGTACGGCAATCACAGCATAAGTTAATAGTAATGTGACACAGGCTGTCCTTAACCTCTAGCATCTTCTTCAGGTCAGACCTAATTATGTTGTACGATAGGGTTTAGTATTTTAACTTCTTCATCTTTACGCCTTTCCTTCTTGTAGGTACTTCTACATTCATCAAATTTTAATATTATTCTTGTTAGGTACTTATATTGTAAAGGGTCTTTCAACAAGGACGGGTCGATGTTAAAATTGAATAAAACAAGATGTGTGTGAGATATTAAAGAAATTTATTTTTTATTTAAAAGGCCCATTTATGCCAATTATGGATGGAATATGACACCGTTCAAATGTCCGCCGCGGCTTCATATAGCACGAATCTGAGAGGTCCAATTTTTAATGACTCTGTTGCATAGATCGAGCGAGCGCTACAGATCAATGATAAACAATTTATTTTGGCTTGAATTGAACAATATGGACGTGAACGACATGTGGTTCCAGCAAGATGGCGCTACTTGCCACACAGCGAACGACACAATCGACATTCTGCATGAACGGTTTGAGGGTAGAGTTAGAGTTCCGCTAGACTTTTTCTTGTGGGGTTTTCTGAAGTCGCAGGTCTATGCCAATAAATCACATTCGACCGTTGCCCTGAAAGCCAACATAACGCAGGCAATCGCTCGGATTCAGCCGGATCTATGCAGCAGAGTCATTAAAAATTGGACCTCTCGGATTCGTGCCACCATACGAAGCCGCGGCGAACATTTGAACGATGTCATATTCCATCCATAATTGGCATAAATGGGCCTTTTATATAAAAAATAAATGTCATTAATATCTCACACACATCTTGTTTTATTCAATTTTAACATCGACCCGTCCTTGTTGAAAGACCCTTTAGATATATCATCCATCGTTTTCGATCAGGCAAGATTGAGGTCAAGAACTGGCTCACCATGAAAAACAGTATTTTCAGTTTCCCTTTTTCTGCATTTTTACTTGCCATCAATATAATCGTAAGGTATGTCATATTCCCCTTATAAACTTGACCTATCGCCATCCATCTTCATTGCCCTGAATATCGCCCTTCTTTCGTCGGCTATCTGCTTTCAATCCACCATTCCTGCAAAAGTGGGCTTTATGATCCGCATATATATACAGTTAACGGTATTGTATACAAACTAGTATTGTTGCTATTGGAATCATTAACATACAAATTGCTATGCTTGCACTAACACTAACGTTTCTCCACCAAGAAACCGCCATATAATTCGCCAAGCGGAACTGATGCACTCAGCTCATTTCCATTTAAGTGTTTCTTGCCGTGGTCGAGCTTGCCCCCTAGACGAGATTGCGCCATACAAATAAAGATTAAATTAATTAGTTGAGTACATTACTTACTTACAATGAATTGCACTACTTGAATTCAAGGTGACCAGCGTAGCTATATAATATACAGGGTGGCCAAAAAGTCGTGGATCAAACGCAACTAGGGGTTAGATGGGATCATCAGCTGCAAAAACTTGTTTTACGGGAGGTCCGTAAGAACAACCACTAGAGAGTTATAATTTATTTTGTGTTTTTATGAGAAAATTGTCTTTTTTTACTAATTCTTATTAATTTTCGAAAAAACTGGCCACTCTGTATAATATATTTACGTACGGTTTGTGTATATCCGGTATGAAGGAAACTCTTGTTTTGAAAGTGCCCAACCTCTAGTGACGTACGTAGACTGTCGCCAATGTGTTTGTGCCAAGAGTGACGTCGCGACACTCCCACTAAAGCGTGCCAAATATTTTAAACGTCACATTATTACACCTGCTGCGTATCGTTCGGCATTAATTCCTGAATGGCGCAAATGTATCTAATCTTGTTACGATTATGTCTGCTGTAGAATTTGCGTTACATCACTAGCTACTGTTTTTTTCTCTAGACTGTAATAGCCCGTGTTCTATAATCGACTCGTCGCCATAACACGTGCGGTTGTAGATATTATAAGTAAAGTTGGAGATTACATAACAAATCCTTCTAAAGAAAGGAATTTAATAATAACCTTTTGTCTCTATTAATTAGGTAAGCTACTCAAATAAGCCAGACATCGATATTGATAGAAAAACTGTTATTTTTGAGTGCATAGGATAGAATAGACTAGAATAGATTGAGGTGCGCTTGAAGAAATAGAGTATATCTGGTTAGAGAGTGAGTGAGGAGTACTTATAAAAAAAACCGGCCAAGTGCGAGTCGGACTCGCATACGAAAGGTTCCGTACCATTATCGCAAAACACTGCAAAAAAATCACGTTTGTTGTATGGGAGCCCTCCTTAATTTATTTTATTTTAATTTAATAATTATTATTTTTTAAATTGAATATACAACTAAACATTCTGTGAATATTTCAAGGGTCTACCTGTTGCCGTTATTAATATCGAGCAAAAAACGGCAAAAATATCACGTTTGTTGTATGGGAACCCCCATTAAATATTTATTTATACTGTTTTTTGTATTTGTTGTTATAGCGGCAACAGAAATACATCATCAGTGAAAATTTCAACTGTCTAGCTATCACGGTTCATGAGATACAGCCTGGTGACTGACGGACAGACAGACAGACAGATGGATCGCGAAGTCCTTAGTAATAGGGTCCCGTTTTGACCCTTTGGGTACGTACAAAATAATTGAACGATTACTGGATATCAGTTTGTTTGCTTCCCATCGCTTTGAAATTAAGACTCAAAGGCAAAAACTATGTGTGTAATGTGAGTACAGTGTACTTAATTAATTAATTTCAGAGACAAATAAATACAAAAAAGTACAGTACAAAACAATAAAGTACGCGATACGCCTAAGCGAAATCGAGTATAATACTCTATATAGAGTGACACCCTTAGTTATAACCTTGTTCTGGACAGTTAATTCTTGTTTTGAAGGTTAAGCAAGAGTAAGTAAGCATCTTCTGGGCGTGCACGTTCCATCATAGACCGCCATCGTTTCTATGAGAGGAGATCGAGGTCAAGAACGAGCTCATTGTGAATCAAACAGCTGTTAAAGATTCTCGAGTAAATTACCAGTTTACAATAGAGTAGTTGACAAAAAACCGGCTAAGCGCGAGTCGGACTCACACAAGAAGGATTCCGTACCGTGCGATAATGCAACACAATGCAAAAAAAACACGTTTTTTGTAAGAGAGCCCCCCTTAATTTATTTAATTTTAATTTAGTAATTATTATTTTTTGTAGTGAATATACAACTAAACATTCTGTGTATATTTCAATGGGAGCCCCCCTTAAATATTTATTTTAAACTGTTTTTAGTATTTGTTGTTATAGCGGCAACAGAAATACATCATCAGTGAAAATTTCAACTGTCTAGCTATCACGGTTCATGAGATACAGGCTGGTGACAGACGGACAGACAGACAGACAGCCAGACAGACAGACGGATCGCGAATTCTTAGTAATAGGGTCCCGTGTTAACCCTTTGGGTACGGAACCCTAAAAATATCTATTTATTCCGTCAGTTCGATAACCTAAAAATATTGGACACGTATTTTTTCTTTTGCTACGTAAAAAAGAAATAAGACGATACAGTGCGTTGAAATATCGTGTGAGGTCACGCACGGTGTGCTACACTTTATACTGACAAAGTGACGTCACAAGCCCCCACTCCTGATCTTTCATGCGCTTTATCTTTGTTAATTTTAATTTATTTGATAAAGCAAAAAATACGGGTCTAATATTATTTTAAGATTCTTTGGAAATCTCACTGACGGACTAAATAGATATATTCCAAATTAATTTTCCATTGAGTAAACTTGCAATGGAAAATTAATTTGGAATTGGGATATATCGTTACCTGCCCACATACCTATATTGAAAATATCGCCTGTAGGAATCTAAGCGCTAGGTTCTTGTTTCGATCTTATTCCTTAAAACTATGTACACTACTCGTATATAACGATTGAAACGAGAAGAATATAGATTACCGAAGAAATATTTAGTTTAAAGAAAGACTGATTCACTCAATTCATGTAAGTAATATCACAGATAATTTAATACTAGCATAGTAATACGTAGTGTTTTGAACGAACCAGGTTACTTCAGATAATAGGTTTACAGCTGACCTAAATGCGTCAGAATTTGTTGCTAGTATTTAGAATCTTTTAGAATTTTAGAGTAACGGGTATTGGTTTATTTTCCTTTAGAAGAACATTAGGTATGTTATTGTTGAATAAAACGTTTTGTTTGTGACCTACATTCAACGGAAATGTAAACTCGTTATCATAACTATGAACGTAATGTTACGTTTACGTTTTCAGCTCTTATTTACGTATGCAGATACAGGTTTTATTATAAAACATCATAGACTTACAATATAATTACAATGAGTGACCAGAAGGCTGGACTTTTCACGTTGACAGCGATGTGGACGAATTTTTTGACGCCCTATGCCCTTTTATATACGCGTTCGTAGTTTTATTTCATTTTTATTTAACTGTATATATAGGTAGTTATTGTTGTTTAAGTATTTAATAGTATGTAAATTTTAATTGAAATAAAATAAAAATACACAGAGATAGTATTACAATGAGTTCCCGGAACTGGACCCATCAGTGCCTCAAACGCCGAACGGACCCAGGACCCAGCTGCCCCTTACTTCAGTAAGCGAACTGAAAAGTAAACAAGAAGAAAATCATGCTGTGCAGTCGAAGGATACATATTCGCGAGCTGGCTGATCAAAACCAGATGTAATCCTCCGACTGCACAGCATGATTTTCTTCTTGTTAACGTATTTTTAGTTCGCTTCATAAGCAGTCGGGTTGTTTAATTTTTTGAATTAACTTGTTTATTTATAACATTTTAGTTAACATTTTTTTTTCGAATAATGTACCTTTGAACATATAAGTGTTATATATTTTTGAAATAACCTCTTAAAACCCTTCCTTTTTATACCCCACAATATGGTGCCCAAAATCCGCCATTTTACATTTTCCAATTTTAATGGAGCCAGTGACACTCGCAAGGCTAAGACTTAAGACGAATCGATTGACATAAGAATCATCAAAATCGGCCAACCTGTTTGTTCTCTAGAATGCCACAGGAAAAAACATACTTACATATATACATATACTGATAAACATTATTACCTTCCTTGGGCAGTCGGGTAAAAATCCGTCTACTCGACAGAGTTACCAAAATGAATGGGAAGAATGTGCTTCTAAAGTGGGTGTGCGTAAGTAATTATTTTTCTATTGTGCCTGCTAATTAGACGTTCAATGGGAAAGGGGCATTGAATGAAACCGATGGAAAGATGAATGAACGTTATGGTAAAGGCCTGGACATTTTTTTTTATTATTAATAGGCACGCGCTTGACCACTATCTCACCTAAAACAAGACATGGCTTATGCACTGCATTGGTTGGTTTTGATTAAGTAAGGATCCTTGATTATGATGATTAATTACGATACGAACCAAAGAGTAAGTAGCCACTTTTGTTTTAGTCACTTCGCGATAAAACCTCTGATTCATTCCTCATTTCTTACAATGTAAAATAAATGTGACCCATATTCTTAGTATGAAATTGTTTACAAATACTCCAATAAATCTGAAGTTTATTGAACTTCCACATGTTTACAGAGCTTTGAAGAGCTTGCGATCATCGATTGTTTTCAGCTCACGCTATCCCAAGTTTCGTCAACAACTCGATTAAAATTATCGATGGAGCGAGTAATTCTCCGATCTTGTTTTTTGTTTTTCGCAAACTGTAAACAAACCCACGTGTATAAGGAAGGTAAATATTCTCCATGGGATGTTGGGAACTATATTTAACCGTGACAGGAGACTAGTCTTCCTGGTATAATGTACTTTGATGTTGGATCCTGGTTTGAGTCGTTAGCACTTTAGTAAATATTGTGCGAGACTGCTCTCGGATCCGCGGGTTGTTTACGCATTCCTAATGGAAGGAATATTGATAATAAATAGCGGATACACGTGGTAATAAAACATTAGAATACTTTTCCTGAAAAATACTTTATTCTAAAAAAACAACTCAGGCCCAGTTTAAACGGCACAAATCCGATAACATCGGCGTACAGAACCAAATCGCGCAGTGCCGTTTGATGAGCCTTCAAACCGGCATCAAAAGGTTTCATCAAACACGTAAGATTTGAATCAAACCGTTTTACCGCATGGCGAGTGGCGACTAGACCGCGTAGACAGAATTCTTCTTGTATATACGCGCCCTAAGGAAATCATTTTATTTCGTGAAATACATTTTACGAATTGCACCTACCACTTTTGTGCCTCTGCACCACCAGAAGGTTGACTAGTAGAAAATGCCTATAGCATTAAGTTCGGCTTTTTATATTTGCGTCCATAAACTATTTAATAAATAAAAGCTGAAATGTCTCATTAGCCTGGAATCTCACTGGTGTTTGAGAGCTTAAAACTAGTTTAATCTTATTGATGTCAGTAGGTAGGTACCTATCTTTTACCTTACTGTTGAATAAATGAATAAGGTTTGGGTGACTTCATGCGCAAGGTAGGTATTGGCACTAACAATAAGTTCAAATATTTATACTTATCTTAACTTCTATCTTAACTTTACTTATATATAATCTCACAGGTGTTTGAGAGCTTAAAACTAGTTTAATCTTATTGATGTCAGTATGTAGATACCTATCTTTTACCTTACTGTTGAATAAATGATACTTAAATAAATTAATAAGGATTGGGTGACTTCATGCGCAAGGTAGGTATTGGCACTAACAATAAGTTCAAATATTTATACTTATCTTAACTTCTATCTTAACTTTACTTATATATAATCTCACTGGTGTTTGAGAGCTTAAAACTAGTTTAATCTTATTGATGTCAGTATGTAGATACCTATCTTTTACCTTACTGTTGAATAAATGATACTTAAATAAATTAATAAGGATTGGGTGACTTCATGCGCAAGGTAGGTATTGGCACTAACAATAAGTTCAAATATTTATACTTATCTTAACTTCTATCTTAACTTTACTTATATATAATCTCACTGGTGTTTGAGAGCTTAAAACTAGTTTAATCTTATTGATGTCAGTAAGTAGGTACCTATCTTTTACCTTAGGTACTGTTGAATAAATGAATAAGGTTTGGGTGACTTCATGCGCAAGGTAGGTATTGGCACTAACAATAAGTTCAAATATTTATACTTATCTAAACTTCTATCTTAACTTTACTTATATATAATCTCACTGGTGTTTGAGAGCTTAAAACTAGTTTAATCTTATTGATGTCAGTAGGTAGGTACCTATCTTTTACCTTACTGTTGAATAAATGATACTTAAATAAATTAATAAGGATTGGGTGACTTCATGCGCAAGGTAGGTATTGGCACTAACAATAAGTTCAAATATTTATACTTATCTTAACTTCTATCTTAACTTTACTTATATATAATCTCACTGGTGTTTGAGAGCTTAAAACTAGTTTAATCTTATTGATGTCAGTAAGTAGGTACCTATCTTTTACCTTAGGTACTGTTGAATAAATGAATAAGGTTTGGGTGACTTCATGCGCAAGGTAGGTATTGGCACTAACAATAAGTTCAAATATTTATACTTATCTAAACTTCTATCTTAACTTTACTTATATATAATCTCACTGGTGTTTGAGAGCTTAAAACTAGTTTAATCTTATTGATGTCAGTAGGTAGGTACCTATCTTTTACCTTACTGTTGAATAAATGATACTTAAATAAATTAATAAGGATTGGGTGACTTCATGCGCAAGGTAGGTATTGGCATTTGGCACTAACAATAAGTTCAAATATTTATACTCATCTTAACTTCTATCTTAACTTTACTTATATATAATCACACTGGTGTTTGAGAGCTTAAAACTAGTTTAATCTTATTGATGTCAGTAGGTAGGTACCTATCTTTTACCTTACTGTTGAATAAATGATACTTAAATAAATTAATAAGGATTGGGTGACTTCATGCGCAAGGTAGGTATTGGCACTAACAATAAGTTCAAATATTTATACTTATCTTAACTTCTATCTTAACTTTACTTATATATAATCTCACTGGTGTTTGAGAGCTTAAAACTAGTTTAATCTTATTGATGTCAGTAGGTAGGTACCTATCTTTTACCTTACTATTGAATAAAGGGCTTATTACACTACACGGTATTCAGGGCCCTAAACCCAAATTAAGGGTAGTGTAATTGCTGTTAGGGAGATAGGGTTCTCATAATATCGACCTTATTGCTTCGGAATAATTTAGTGACCCGGTATTCAGGGCCCTGAATACCGTGTAGTGTAATAAGCCCTTAAATGAATAAGGATTGGGTGACTTCATGCGCAAGGTAGGTATTGGCACTAACAATAAGTTCAAATACTTATACTTATTCGAAATATTCACAACTTGCGGTTACGCAAGGTGGATTATCTCACAGCTAGGTAAGTAGGTATACTCGAAGTTATCAGTGCAAGAAAATTATGCCACGATTTAGCGCTATATATAGCTGTGCTTAATGTTACTTCTATCTCGTGTCGAGTTAGTTCCTACTTCATGCCATGTACGCCATTTATTTTCCATTGCGTGAGTTTAATGGCTTAAATCTTGAGAATAGAACAGCGGGTACTGAAGGGATACGGGAATACGTAGGTACCTATCTATATAAACTGGGTGGACTGCTACTAGTCATCCAACTTTCGATAATCTAACCTAGCCTATTTCCTATTGCTGGTAATTATATCGCTACGCCTTTTCAATACAGTGTAGTGTTTAGGAGACCGATTTTGGGGCTATTTCATAGCATGTCTGGCTGTCTGCCGTCTACATAACAGGCGGTCTACGTAACCCACCTACTCGGTAGGTACATACTTTACATAGTTGATTACAGTCAATATTTTGTACTAAATAATATCAGGAACTGTTACTGAAATATACCGGTTTGAAAAGTTCTCGGCCTGACCCAGATTTGAGGGGACCTATGTAATAGTAAATTATGCACCAAGGGGATAAAGCATGGTCTTACGTCACGGGCGGCATATTGAATCCTAAGCGTAACGAGGGACCTTCGCTCGGGAGTTATGTAGAGTCTTGAGTGAAGCGAGGGGTTCAAGCTGACGAAGACAGGCTTTATCCCAGAGGAGCATACTCTACTTTTCACACCTACTGCGAGACAATAAAAAGCTGCTGCATTATTGATTTGAATATTGTGTAGATAATTTTGTGCTTTTTGTAGATAATTTTGTAGATCTGAGCAAAAAAAGCAAAAGTAAATGCACCCGCTGCTTGACTTTCGACTTTCTGCTAAATGTTGGGAATAAACTAAAGGGACGGATTCCGACACAGTCTTGACTCCTACTTTTGTTTTTCTCCATTGAACAAAATTGTTATGGGGTTTTTCGTATCTATGTTTTGATTTTTCCGGTAGTAGATTTATTAATAATCTCTAAAGCACGCGTTTTGATAAACTCGACATTTTTGTCAACACAAATATTGCAATAAAATTCACAAAAAATCACAGCACCCCAAACATCGTCTTTTGTTTCACATTCTTTGAAATCGCGCCTTTTTTATTTGAGTTCTGCTTATGATCTGCCGTGTCGATTTTTGAATAAACTTCTATAAAATGCCATATGGGCATTTTTTTTGACTTTCCAAATTCAAAATACTTACCTACTCCCTTGGGAGTTTCATACAACTTTACCTCCCTTGGGAGGTAATGCTTTCTTTACGTTGAGATTGCATGATATGTAATTGGATATTGTCGAGCAGGTGGTGTGAAAATAAATGTATACGTTTATACCCATACAGTAGCTTGGTTCATAGTAATCGTGTGGCAAGAGTCATTTATGATAGGTTTCGTTATTAGGGTTCCGTACCTCAAAAGGTAAAAAAGGAACCCTTATAAGATCACTCTATTGTCCGTCTGTCCACCTGTCTGTCCGTGTGTCACCACCGATTTTTTTTGTGTTATCGGTCTGATGATAAACAGTAAGAAGCGCTGGAGCATAGAATGAATAAGTGTATTGAGATGTTATGGCGAGAGGGTGATGTTGTAAAAAAATATCTATTTTTTTATGGTTCCGTACCCAAAGGGTAAGAACGGGACCCTATTACTAAGTCTCCGCGGTCCGTCTGTATGTCTGACTGTCTGTCCGTCCGTCTGTCAGCAGGCTGTATCTCATGAACCGTGATAGCTACACAGTTGAAATTTTTACAGATGATGTATTTCTGTTGTCGCTATAACAACAAATACTAAAATTAAAATAAAATTAATATTTGAGTGGGGCTCCCATACAACAAACGTGTTTGGTTATTTTTGCTGTTTTTGTTTTTGCCGTGCGCGAGTCCGACTCGCACTTGGCCGGTTTTTTTTTAAACTTGTCCTCAACCTAGGAACTTCTCCGGTAACATGGGTGCGTGTGCATTTTATTTTCTTTGTGTTCTTGGTCGGGCCGAGAACTTTTCAAACCACCCACTTCGATTTTAAGATGGTTCCGTTTAGATTGGAAAGTTCCTTGCCAACGTAACGTTTCCTCATTTACCAGTGGTCAGATCTTTTGAAAGTGTAGTGTAGTACCTACTTATGGAGTATTTATTACCTAGTATTGCCTTTAGTGCTCAATCATTAGAAGACCGGTCGGCAGTACCCGTAGATTACCATCTAATTACCTACTACTAATGGTCTAACTTTGCGGATAAGTAATTAGGGTTTGCTAAGGTACTGCCTATTAATATTTAGTACTTAGATACTTATTGGGTAATCTGTGCTTAAGGAGACACATTTGGCAGAGAAACGGCTTCTGTATCTTTTCTTTTTATGGAATCAAGGAAAAATGTTTTAAAAAGAAAAGAATTCATTTAAAAGATTTTTCCAAATATCATATGCTTATATATCATCATCATCAGCCTTTTTAGGGTTCCATACACAAAGGGCAAAAACGGGACCC
Source organism: Anorthoa munda (assembly GCA_945859665.1). Classification (NCBI taxonomy): domain Eukaryota; kingdom Metazoa; phylum Arthropoda; class Insecta; order Lepidoptera; family Noctuidae; genus Anorthoa; species Anorthoa munda. The sequence goes on from OX243908.1 coordinate 17,483,706, forward strand.
TATTACTAAGACTTCGCGATCCGTTTGTCTGTCTGTCCGTCTGTCACCAGGCTGTATCTCATGAACCGTGATAGCTAGATAGTTGAAATTTTCACAGACGATGTATTTCTGTTGCCGCTATAACACCAAATACTAAAAACAGTATAAAATAAATATTTAAGGGGGGCTCCCATACAACAAACGTGCTTTTTTGGCCGTTTTTTGCTCAATATTAATAACGGCATCAGGTAGACGCTTGAAATATTCACAGAATGTTTAGTTATATATTCACTTCAAAAAATAATAATTATTAAATTAAAATAAAATAAATTAAGTGGGAGCCCCCATACAACAAACGGGATTTTTTGCAGTGTTTTGCGATAATGGTACGGAACCCTTCGTGTGCGAGTCCGACTCGCACTTGGCCGGATTTTTAATGTTGTTGTCTTTTTTGTTGCTGAGGCCTCCTGTCTGTGAGAGGGAATGGGCCGTAATCCACCATGCGGGCATAGTGCGGGTTGGTGGATGTAACATATCTTTGAATGTTTGGTCTTAGGATATGCCGGCTTTCCTTCACCGTTTTGAGAGCAGTGATGATGAAATAATTTACACAAAGTAAAGTGCCTGCTTGGGATTGAATCCACGACTTACAGGTCGTAAGTCGCGGCCGTTACCACTGGGCCACCACAATTGGCGGCGATATCGGTGAACATACATAAAAAAAAAAACATACATGAAGTCGAACATAGAACCTCCTCCTTTTTGGTAAGTCGGTTAAAAATGAGAAATTGTGGACCGATTTTGGAAATTATGTTTTTGTTTTCCGAAATTGGTCCCATTTTAATTTGGTGAAGATCTGATCAAGAACTTCGGAGATATACAACAGAACTCTTCAATAAGTAACGGCAAATCTCTCGGGATTGCTGCAATTGCATATCTGTTTATTGTTTAATCATAACATAACATCACGCCAGTACGCTCGAAAGGGGTACGCAGATCTCTCATTTCACCGGTTATGTTCAAGTTTCATGTTATTCGGGTAATCTATTCTGGTGTTATAGGTACTTACTCAACAACTTGCCAATTAGGTAGGTAAAACTAAGCGAAACGAAAGACACCGACTTCCAAAAATAAAGTTATTTTTAAGTCGGTAGTATTTTTTTGCAAAAATGTTTTTATCATATATACAATTAATTATTCTTTAATAAATGAATGGAAGTATGCGGAAAAGAATGTAAAGTCCCGCGAACCTCCATTGAAAAGTTGGATCTTTCGACCAGATGGGTGTTATGTCTGGTCCGGGAAATTGGCCGACGGACGACCGTAGTAGGACTGTTGCATGTTCAAATCGCGCCGAAAACTTTGCTTACGCGATGCAGGATTTTGAGATTATTAGTTTGCATGTGGCTTCATAGATGTCGCTACAATACAGAGTGTAACGGACAGGTGTGGTCATATTTTAAAAACTTCTTCTGTTCATGTAAAAGAAGTGAGGGAAGAAGTGCGATGAGCCCAATCTAAAAAACGACACGGTTGGCATATTGGTTGAGCGATCGACTGCTACGCTGCGTATCGCGGGTTTGATTTCCGCACGGAACTAATATTTGTATGGCCTACAGATAGTTGTGTACAGTATAGTCTTGTGTATGTGAGTTTAAATGTCTGTTAACGCACCCACGATACATGAACAAATTGCTAGAGTGAGGAAAAGTTAAAAAAAAAAAAATTGTTTAGCTGACGACTACTTTGTATGGAAAATCCTTTTTATTTCGGGAACTGTCTATGACTTCCTTGGAGAAAATAGTGCATTTACATGGGCAGAAACAGTATTTACACCCTGTACCTATATTGATTAAAACTGGACAGGATAGGTAACTTCGTTATAGCACAGATATTCCGAGTATTACATTATCTGTGTTGCTAGCTAGGCATGCCCAGCCCATACATGCACATGACCACCAGTGGTAGGTACAAACATGGAAAACATGCGTCATATTTGCGCAAAACGGCCATCGCTCAGCATTATGCTGGGTATCATGTAATAAAATTATCAGCAAATTCGTACAAACTAACCGATAACCGTTGTTTCCTCATTAATTACCATCCTGTTTGCGTACGTCACGATCACAAGTTTGGTTTCCCGTTTCCTAGGAGATTCCTGTAGGTACCGGATTATATTGATCGTTTACCGACTACCCTGTTTTCATTCGTGTCGCATTTACGACTTATGGCATTGGCGCCCTGTTAATAAACCCGTCGTAATTTGTCGAGCTAGATAACACAAACGACAATAATAATGAAACAGACAAATTAAATACTTACTACTGTACCCACCACTCATCAATCCACGTTTTGACACTCTGTTTATTAAAAACATTGAAGCAAGCAGTTCTCAAAAGAACTTTTGATCACAGTACGTTTTGACGCTCTGTTTACAAGAAACATTGAACCAAGCAGTTATAAAAAAAAAAAGTTCTTTTGAGAACTGAGTGGACGTTACACTACCATACGATCCACACGATATTTTCTATGATATTCGGCAGTATCCCAGTCGTAACTATCATTACATCAGAAGTCTGAAAATCTGACGCCGGGTGTTGCAAAGATGTATCTTATTACCCAGTTACTGGCTTGTGGTAAAATACTAATATGCAGCTACTGGCTAGACTGGAAGTCGATTCCAACATATACAACGTAGTCACATCGGATCTTTGTGTCTCTGAAGTTGGCTCTGCGAACCATTGCGCAAGAAACAGTTTGTCATCGAGTATACTGCATAGGTACAGTAAGCGAGATAGGACGATGCAACAAACGTGACAACAACATAGCAAATGCGCAGGGTGTTGCAGCCAACTTCTGAGACACACAGATTCGCTGTGACTACTGTAGTTGGAGTTGGATAATGGTACGGAGATTGATTGATTCAGCGGAATCTATCCATCTCTTAAATGAAATCCCTGGCGATTAGAGATCCAATCTGAAACTCACTCCCGGCAGTCCCGGCTCCGAATATTATAGGCAGCGCTCGGTCCTATATTGGGCAAATAACATTGGTGGTCATTTTACCCTAGGGACTACTAAAATTACCTACTTCAAGGCGATTCAAGATGAAAGACAAAAAATCGTGTTTTTTAGTTAGCCGACTCTTTTATTTTTATCTCTGAAACTTTTTTATTATAATGTCCTGATTACATCAAATCAACAACAGTATAACATTTTATTACCTACCGATGAAGAACGACCTAAAAACTAAATTATGTTTTCTCGAGTTGTTTTGATCTACGAAACAAATTTTTTTTGTTCACCCCCTGTTGTGTAAAGTATCAAAATAAAGGGTTGTAAGAGGTGATTTAAAAAAATATATAATACTTATAAGTTTAAGGGCAGATTTTTCAATAGTCTGATAACTTTTAACTGAGGAATATAAATGGCGGTTTGACAGCTTTTGCATAGAAAATATGTCAAACGGCCATTTTTATTCCTCAGTTAAAAGTTATCAGACTATTGAAAAATCTGCCCTTAATGTACCTACATAATTCGAAAAAAAAAATAACTAAAAGAGTTTTAAATAAAAAAAGTTAGGTACTTCAAAAAATAAAAAAAACCCGACTGCTTAAGATGTGAACTAAAAAGACGTAAACAAGAAGAAAATCATGCCGTGCAGTCGGATGATACATATTTGCGAGCTGGCTGACCAAAACCAAACATTAAATTTCTACCACAAATTAAACTCGACCTGAATAACAATTTTTGTTTGAGATAGCTAATCAATAAACACGATGGAGATTGTAGAGTCATTGGAAAACAAGGAGATCATTAACTGGATTAATCTGACTGAAAGTGAACTGATGAGGTCATTACTTTTCTCATAGTAGAGTCTTTTATAGCTGGCTTGGCTCTCAGGCTCAAGTAGGAGACGACCTCTTTCTCGGCTCCTTAAAAGTGAGTTTTACAAACATAAAAGTATGGTATTGGATAATCTATAGCGATTTTGCAGAACCACCTTTGTATAAGCACTTCGATTTAGACGTAGTTCGATAGAGATTGCAGTCACTGGAAAATGCGGATATCATTAACTGAATTAATGTGACTGAAAGCAAACTGAGGTCATTCAGTTTCTCAAAATAATGCGTTTTAAAGCGGGTCAGGCTCAAGCAGGAGACGACCTCCTGCCTCCTCTCCGGCTCCTTACAAGTGGGTGTTTTATAAGTATTGTATGTATGGGATAATCTATAGAGGCTTTCGCAGAAATGCCCTTATATGTAGATAGGTATAAGCATTTCATTTTAGATTTGAAGCGGCAGTAGCTAACACCAAAGCATAAGATAGTTGCAAAACTCAATAGGTATTGGGAATGACAGACATTTTCAAATATTGATGCTGGTTTACCTCATGATTTCAATATTTTTACCTTATAAAAACATACCTAACGACTACGATGTAGGTACCTATCTGTTAGTCACCGTGATCTTTGTTTACCTACATACCAACTCAAGCGCATTGTATTAAGCGCCACGTTGTAAATGCATGTTCCTTTGAGTGTTTCTCTGAAGCATTCAGAGTTGAGCCGTTGATAGCTTGAGTTAAAGAGGTTTGGAAGATTGCCCATCACATGGACGGTAGCGTGAAAATAAATAACAATCCCTGGGTTCTCTCCCGGCTATAGACAAAGGCCCTTGAACCCTAGATTTGTCCAAATGCGAGAATTGAACCCTGACGCACAACTTCACCTCGAACTGTCTGGGGCGCCGAAATAGTGCCATGTTTTCGCGATAAAGACAGTATAATAGCTCGAATTTCATTTGGTAAATTTTTTAAAACGATTGAAGTAGCGCACTCTGGCAATAGTAAAAAGAATTAAATGCGATATCGGACTGCACCGAATTGAAAAATTTTCACGCAATTCTACTCTTTGGCAATTCTAAATTGGCAAACACTTTCGCTACGTAGTTTTGCTTTCCCACAACCGAATCTTGCATGATTTCACTGAGAAATGTAACATCTCGTGAACATCTCGGTTTTTCAAGGCCTTCATCAATCAAAAGTGTGACAGATTGAATAGTAATTCAATGATTTTTATCCAACTTTGATGATTCAAGGACTCTATTATTTAAGGCTTCGGTGCCTACGCATAAACGCATGCTTTTTAGTCCCTTTAAAAATTAAGTAACTTCCCTACCCATAACAATTACAAAAACCATAAATTTATGACTATTTACGACAACTTCAGCATTCTAAGTGAGTTTGCTTCCCGGTAACCCTGACGATCCCTCACTTTACTTTGTTTTCCCAGTATCGATCCAAACGCACCGTCACGCAATGGGATAATATTTATTTTTTCTATGTGTCGTCCTGTCTGAGAAAGTACCTATTTTATAAATGATTTTTTTCAAAGCAATTTATAGTTTTTAACAGTGGTGGGATGTAGAAGAGAAGATGATACTCGTCATGAGGCAGCACATGCCCCATGGGTGTCAGAAACCAGAAGATCATTCTTATCTATTCTGTGTTAAACATCCTATGAAAGTTTGTGATTATAGGACAATAGGGCGATCAACAACATCCTCTTTGCGTGTTAGTAACAACTTACAGCTATTACCAACTAAGTATGCTATAGGTACGCCAGGCGAGGTAATTGATAAAGGGAATTATCCCTCACGTCAGTCCACAGAACTGTTTTAGGAGGCCCACAGGTCCATGGGCAACGGTTCGTATGTAAGCAATAATGGATGAATCGCCTCGAAAAGATAATTATAATGTTTCTAAATGATAAAGATGACCCATGAACCTACCAAATCATGAATAACTGTGAGCAATATCAACGTAGTATGAAGTAGGTACCGTATGTTATTTAGGTCTGGGTTAAATCTATTTGGGTGATAAAGTAAGATCAGAATGATCATCATGTGGGCTGTAATTCCGATTTAATAACTCAATGTAACAATTGCCGTGAAAAAAATTGGCACTTGTCAGGTGCCATAGAAAACGACGTCACATTCTTGATTCTTCATTCATTGCGACGCGGCGCACATTTTATGAGTCGCCGCGTGGCCGAGTGGGGGCGGCCAAACCGGTGTCAGTTCAGTTCGCAAACAGCCGACGCCGTGCAAGATTGTGTTTCCGAACGCAACGCGACTTTCGGGACGGGCGGTTACCGAACGTGAAAGAAATGTCAGTTTACTGAGTTTACCCCGATAATTTTCGGCGGCCTACATAAATCCTTCGATTTTTCGAACAATTGTGATTTCGTGATAATAAACGGACAGTGAAACTGTGAATTTTAATTGATTATTACCGAATTCCGTTACGTGGACCTTGCGATTTACCATTTTATTACAATGATTTCGATGCTGAATGTGTTTTAGTAACCCAGTTGCGTACACCATAACAAAATAAGTTTTAATCGAAATTCAGAGAAGTCTGTACTGTTTTCGTGTTTGAAAATGTCCGGTGACTCGCTTTCTTAGCAAATTAAAGTTGGTGTAACGAATCGTTGACTGTTGTGACCTTATTCGAGTGGATTACGTTAATCGAATATTAGTAATGACCTTCTAGATGAAGGAATCGTATCCTGATGAAATTATGCTCTGTTTTGTCCAAGGATTTGGTGAGAGTGAGCGTGGGTTTAATAAGAACCGTGAGTTTGATGGCCATGTGTCTTCAGAGGCTGCTTTAAAGTATAAGAAACGTGGAAAGAGAGTGTCACTACAGTTGGAGGCTACAGCAGTCGAAGAACCTGTAGATTATCGTGCTAAAAAGTCGCAGGGACTGGTGACTGGGAAGTCTTTAAGGCTGTCTTCAGGAGGCCGCTTTCCAGAGGTTAAAAGAAGTTTGAGTGACCGTTTCTCAGTCATCACTGATGCAGGAGGGAAGAGGCCAGCGAAAGGGCTCTTGACCATAAGGAAGACTTGGTAAATATACCATTAAATAATAAAATTGTATTTAGAATTCGGTTGTGTGAAAGTCAATTCTTAAATAACACCAATTTACATTCTGAATAAATTTAAATAAAAAGTTAATCAGTAGATTTTAGTATTATTAAAATAAATGTGGTAAAGTTATCAAAGGAAGGCCATCCTGATAAATTTAACGCATACTTTTTTATACTGTAATTTTTTAATCTAACATTATTGAGGTTTCTGTAGTACATACATACAGTATGTACTACAGAAACCAAAATACCTACAGCAAAACAAAAGAATGACAGTTTTATGAATAACTTCCAAGAGAGTAGGTACTTAATTCTTTTATATTCCATAATACCTACTATTAGACCGAGGTTAACTGCAAAAAGACTTTTCTTTATCATCTCCAAGGCTTTCTGTGTGCCTGGTACCTGAAGGGGGATAAGTAATTACTTCAGGCATTAAAATTTTGCTACAAAATATTGTAGCCTTGTATAATACCCCAGAATTTTGCTGTCAATTTAATAGCAACTGACAGATTTGATATTACTATCTTCTATATAACCTTATCTTCCTCTCAACTATCTACTATCAAAACATATGATTGATATTCAGCTGTATCCGGTTACTGCAAGACAAAGTCACCATAGTTGAATAAGATAAGACTAGGCAGATGATGTACCTATCTGAACTAACAATCAAAACAATCAGCCTGCTCCTTCATGAAATGCAGGCTATTTGACAAATACAAAAATTATTTATTTCAACTAGGCCATTAAGTGGCACCTTTGAATGTCAAAATCATTTTTTTTATAATCTATAGTCTCGCGTTTGACTACTATCTCGCCTGATGTTAAGCGATGATGCGGTCTACGGTGAAGCACGCTTACCTAGAAGAAACCTATTCCCTCTTGACTTGACCCAAATAAAAAAAATAAAGAGATATAAATTTAAAGTCAATAATAATTGATTCTACCGTCCATTCGGAAAAGTTGTTTGTTATGGAGAAGAATAGACAAGAAACTCCATACATACTATTTAAAAAAAGTGTTTAACAACATATACATACATATATATATTCATGTATGTGAGGACGAAGCACTCTACTTTACTACGTATAGGTATAAAGTATTACAAGCACTAACAGGTAAATTCCTTCACTGGATAAATAGGAACATGGTTGTCACATACTTACAAATATTGCAAACATAGGTAAATTACCTAATTCAACAACAACGGAATGTAGAAAAATAAATAAAGCATTACAATAATTATGAATATAATAAAAATTAACCAGTTTGATTTTGTCTACACTAAAGATTGCCCTATGGAGCAGGACCAACATGTTTCCAAGCATTCTTATCTTGAATATAATCATCTAATTTGTAATTAGGTATGCTTGTTTACAAAGTGTGCTTTTAACAATAGTTTTAAATTTTCTTTCATTTAGTTTTAATATCTCACAAGGTTTTTTGTTATAGAATTTAACACAGTACCCCATGAAAGATATGTGTACTTTAGCTAATATTAAGATGGTTGATCTAACTTATCTTTATTTCTAGTATTACAATTGTGTCTATCACTAACTTTACTAATTTGTTAGGTATCTCAAAAGGTTTGGGTATGTAGGTACTTATATGTTGTGATTCATGTTATTTAATTGCCTAACTACACCACAAAACCACATCTCAAATTCCAATACAAGTCACAAGTATTTTTCTTGATGAAAGCTATTAATTTTTTTGGGACTCAGCTGAGCATTTCTGTGATTAAAAATACATTAATTACCAAAAATACTAACTCAATTTCTAATATTAGAACATTTAACTACAAAGTTATTTTTGTAGAAATTCTTTTGGTTCAAGTTCCATTCATAGAATGTCCAAGTAATTAATACTTTCATTAATTTGTCTGGGTATGTAATCAGAAGATTTTGGTTTTGATAGAATTCTTTGTAGATGGGTTGGTGTAGTTTTCATTAATTGGGCCACTAGTATTGCGTAACTTTGAACTGTGAGTGACTACAGCCATTATTACTTATATAGACCTCACTTTTATTGTGCCGATCCCCAAGCTCCTGTGCCAACCTCTTACAGGTTCTACCCACAATGACAATAATATCTTCGTGTGGTTAAGACCTCACCTCTTGTGCTTAAGGTTGTGGGTTCAAATTAGGGGAAGTACCAATGAGCCTTTTTTAAATTCATATGTACTTTCTAAGTTTATCTTGGACATCACAGGCAATAGTGAAGGAAAACATCATGAGAAAACCTGGACTTGAAATAGCCAAGTCAGAGTTCTGTGGGATTCCCAGAGGCGGCTTGATTAACTCTGACACCAGAGGTGGCCAAATCCTCACATGAAAATAAAGAATAATATCTTCTACCAATCTTGTCATTGGGCAAATGTAGCAACGCTTCTATAAACAAGACAATTTCAAGAAATAGGTAAATCAAGATTTAAAGTACCTACTTGAGTTGTATTATTTACCTTATAATTGGAACCAATTGTTTACTGTTGTCATAGATAAGATTATATGAAATCAATAAATTGAATGAAGTAGGTAGGTATTAAAATGAATATCAATAACTTTGTAATTAAGTAAATTAATTTAATCACTTACTATGCCACTATTGTTTACCTCCTTTTGATAAGACTTCTATAGCTCTACGTATAATGATAGCATTTAACGAACCCTTACACACAGTATTGACGTTACCGGTAACATTTGTCCAACCCTTGTTTCCTGACACCCCTGTCAGAGTCAGGGTTAATGCGGCCTTATTACAATGGTCATGACTTTCACTTTGCCACACAACAATGTCACTCATTACTTAGACAGGAGGTGCCAGTTTAAGTATAACTAGGTATGTATTTAATATTTATATATAATGCGGTTTTGTTTAGCCTTGTAAATGATTTATTCTATTTATATAAGTTAATTAATCAGGTATTATGTATGAGTATGTTGTGTTGTCTTTGTTTTGAAAATTTTATGTAAATAGGTGTATAATATACTTCAGTTAATCAGTCCCAATTGTCAGTTAGCAATTTGATTTTTTTATAACAGTTAATGGGTTTTAAAACGAGATAAAACTTAGTTAAAATTGATTATATCTCTCGCAAAAAAAAATACAACAAATAAAATAAAACCCAAGGTTCCTATGGTATCACAATTCATAATAGCGATTATCATCAAAGACAATATTGCAAGAAATATCAAGATTATTTAATCTGTATCTGTTTTGAAAATGTTTTTTATGATATTGATAAGAGATAGCATAAGAATAACTACAGTTTCCTGAACACCTGCAAGATATGACAAGATAATATTTTTACACAAATAAATGTTACCACTCCACTTAATTCAATTTTAGGAAATATTAAATTGTATCAATTTGTTCATATCCTGTAGGTAGTTACGAATTTATAATATGCAAAGGATTGATGGATAAGACAGTACAAACTTGATAACTCATTTATCTATTACTAGCTTCTGCCAGCGGCTTCGCCCGCGTGAATGCCGAAAATTATCCCAAGGGAACATAGTCGCCGGAGAAAAAGTATCCTATGTGCTATTCGTGACTATAATCTGTGTCTATGCCAAATTTCATCTAGATCCGTCCAGCCGTTTGAGCGTGAAGAAGTAACAAACATACACACACACAGACTTTCGAGCGTGAAGAAGTAACAAACATACACACACACAGACTTTCGCTTTTATAATAATAGTGTGAAGTGTGATAACATAGGTAAGTGCTGCCAAACTATCATGAATTCATAAAATACTACTAACTAAAAAAAACTGGTTACAAAAATTCTGTAGAAACCATACGAATATTTTTTACTGCACAAAAACGGGACGCAAGCCCATAAAAGGTGTATTTTGGTACACATCTAATTACGTGCAAACACCGGTGCAGTGTCGCAACTTTATGATAGATTCTTACCATGTGCTGTCGACCTACTTAGAACGGCGATACCGAAATAACCGGTACGTTAAGGCCAAGACAAATTGTTTCATAAACGCCTGTAGCGTTACGTATAGTTCAAATGAACTATACGTAAGCCACGTTAATAAAATTAAAGGTAAATATAAATTAAAACTGATAAAAGGATATAAATAACAAATTAAGGTCCGGCTTCGCACGACGTGGGCAGCTAGGAAGATCCCGCTTGACACGACGTGGGCAGAAATTCTTAGCAGGCAGGCAGGCAGGCTAGGCAGCTGGACGGACACGATGGCGTGGAATGCCCGAGGTAGGCAGATGAGCTCGCAGATGTATCGTTTAGATAGGCAGTAGGGTAGCCAGCAGGACGAATGGGCTGGCTCACAGTTAGATGGTCAAGGCTGCTGAACTAATAGTCAGGCAGTCAGTTAGGCAGTAGAATAGGCTGGCACTGGCAGATAGAAGTGTGGAGGTCGGGCTGTGGCTTAATATGCCGATCAATCAAACCCTTTACTATGAAGCGGTGACCGACGTAGTTTATGAACCAGTAAAATACACACATTTAAGTTCAACACTCAATAAATTATATTTATTGTTTTTCACAGAATTGGTCACAGGCCTTATATATAATAGTTTTAAAGAGATTTTCAGATTCAATAGTACAACACGTAGTATTAAGTAGTCAAACGACTTTCAGAGTTCAGAGCAGATTCAAGACTAAAAAAGTGACACCCGTTTTTCTTCGTTCCGATATGTCTTCTCAATTTTAAATTCAAATATGAATTAAGAAATCATGAACGAATAAAAACGGTTTACAGAGGCGCAGTCTGCCGCTGCCCTTATAATGAAAATATAATGTACAACGAGCTTAATAAGCTATAGAGAATGGTATCTTATGTCTATGGTTTAAGAAAATAAAATAATGACAATGTCATGTCAGGTAAAAATGTCAAGAGTTAAAAATAATATAATAGTTTTGGATGAATCAACAAATCTTATGATTTTCAGGTAATGTATATCATGTAAAGCATACATAAAAAATGGAAAACGTGAGATGATACAATTTCAAAAGTAACGGTGATGAAATTTGTAAAATATATTATAAAACGTAAGTAAACTAAAACATGTGGAATGAACACCACACGCCCGCTTAAAGACACAAGCGACGCTGGATAACTTGACACATCATGGCATCAAAGTAAACTAATATTTTGGGACTCACCAATATCCTTGTCCCGATTCTTTTCTCGATTATTCTGTTAAACATACGTTTTAACTAAAATAGTTTGAGGTTGACGTAAATAATGATTACGCAGAGTTAAACCATCAATTTATTTTTGGTTTCACCCAGTTTCGTGAAAATGTAAGGGCTCCACTTCTTTCGTAATCATAGAAAATATTCACTTGACGTTTTCAGTAGGACATGTTATTGCGTAAGAGTCAAGTGGTATGGAATTCTATGGTCAGCGTTAACTGGAAACTTTCTCTCTTCTTACGCGCAAATTGCGTGGAATCCCAAGCTATGACTCAATTTCATCTGGCAATAGAAAACTTGTTTTGACGTATCCTGCTCGTTCCATTTCGTACGATTGAAATCTGCGTACACGACTTTTATTAGAGTATCAATTAATTCTCTGGACAGCAATGACGAGAAAATACGGTCTCAGTTAATGTTGATACTGTCCAAATTATTTGGTTTTGCAATCAAAACGCTCCAACAGTAAATCTTCTGCATTTTAGGTGATTGGCATCGTTCAACAGTTAATGTTGATACTGTCCAAATAATTTGGTTTTGGAATCAAAACATTCTAACAGTAAATTTTCTGCATTTTTGGTGATTTGCATCGTTCAACAGTTAATGTTGATACTGTCCAAATAATTTGGTTTTGGAATCAAAACATACCAACAGTTAATCTTCTGCATTTTAGGTGATTAGCCTCGTTAACCCAAAAAAATAACTTTCTAACTAATACCATTCATCTGCCTATATAATTTTGGTTCAAAAAAATATCAGTCATGAAGTTCCGTGCGCGTGCCAACCAACCTGTGTCAGTAGTGTTGGATATTAATTCATGACCCATAAGCATGATGTCACCGCACTCGTTGCAGCATAAAAGGAAGCACCTAATTTGTCGTGCGTGGCCTCTTCGACTAGTAATAATCCCATCTCGATTAAGCGATATTGTATGACGGTAAGACGGCAAATTGCGCCATTTTGGCAATGAAATAGTCTGTGACAGTATCATGTCGAAAGGATATTTTCGATTATTTTCTTTGGTTGATGATTCCTTGCGTTATTTTTCTCGTGTTCATTCGTCGTCTTTTCATTCTTGTCAATTTGGACCGGAACACTTTGCTAGACCTGCCTTTAAGTGGTTTTAACGCGCTAAGTGTGTTGTTGCAGCTTGCAGTTCCGGCCACCACGCAAGCGGCTTGACCATGTGTTCGAAATCATATTCACAGTATAAATTATCTTTTGAAATGAATGAGCAATATTTTAGTAAACTGTCACGTGAACTGCATATCCATGTTTAAAATTATCATTAAATAAGAAAGTGAAATTATCAGTAAGTCAACTGCACCCATGACTGAAATGACGATAATCACGGATCCATGTCCTGTTATACCAAGTATGGTGCAGTAAGAGCAGGCAATCATTTGTCGAAAACAAAAAAACATAAGCTAATACTAGTATTCTAGGTACTGAACAGGAAAACCCAATCTAAATTTGCTCAACGCAGGAGCTTTAGGTCCGGTTGGTTTTATTTCATTGCTCAACGAATTTACCGAGATTTCAAGTATCGGTTTATCCGCAAATCAATAATGTCGCTCGAAAATAAGTTGTATTTTAGGCGTGAATCACAAAGGGAAGTTCTATTTTAATAAAACAATGAGTATGGTACTTAATGTGGCAAATGCTAATTGTAAAACGCAACGGCATTTGTTCTAAAAGCGACTGTTTCCAAGTTCGTCATTCGTAATACTGAATCCTTAGTAATGTTGGCTTACTCAAGTGGAAGTTTCGGACAGGAAAAGTGTATAAAAATTCAGAAAAATAGGCATTTTCACAACGTAATATTTATGTAAACTAATAATGACGTTGAACTTGGAGAATTTATTTCCGTATTTAGTGACGTCATCCTAATCCTATTACGTGTAATCGAAATAAAAACTTAAATTAGAGAAAATTGGATTAAAATAGTAAGGTTTCACTTTAACCTTGTTTTGTAAAAGGTTCTCGAATATTTTAAAGCGCTTCTTAAATTGGATTGTTTAGAAGACCTTTTATCATATTTGGTGTTGCGAGTTTTTTGCCAGACCGGCAGTTTTTGTTATTTCAATGTTTTTGTCATGGCCTCAATGATGAGTAATATTATGAAGTTGTATGATGGGTAATATAACAAGTTGTTTTTGGTAGAATTTAAAATGGCTGCCCGGTCTGACTCTACACAGATGTAAGTTTAGTTTTTGTGAAATCAATTTGGTATATCATGTTGAGTGCTGAAATCAAGTTCATTGTTCTTTCAGTGTCACTGAAAGTACAGGTTATACTAGCTCAAAAGTTATATCGTTATGTCGAACCTGTTTTTAAAGTCAGCTTTTCATCTGACGGAGCCGTCTTTGACTGTTCGCAGTCTTCATTTAATACCGTAGTTAGATGGAGTCAAGCATGACATATATCACACGACGTCCACAATGTTAGTCATCGGTCGTCGCCATATCATGACGTATCCTCACCAAATTTCATCATACGTGACCATTTTCTTAGAGAATATGAAGCCAGTGCCAAGGCCGTCGTACAAATACGTGACTAAACAACCGACTGAATTAAACATGAGTTTGTCGCGCCGTGGCTCTTTGATGTGTCTGTGCTACTGGAATTGGCCGGTTGTGACAATTTTCGTTATATATTGTTTCCTCTTATAGAGTTTTATCTACGTCGAGTATGGAAGTTGGCACGTTTCCAGCGGTTGCTCTCTCGATTCGTGATATAAGTATCGCACGAGCTAAGGAACTCGTCTTGTTTCCTTTCTGTAATTGAGGAGGCTTAAAATGCTTTAACGATATACGTTTCTTTTGGAAATTTTAAACTTTTTTATTTAAAACATTAATAGTATTCTACAAATCTGTTTAGTGTATAAGAATTCGTGTTGATCGTTGTCTAGACGTTTACTATGTAATTTTATGAGCTCGTCGGTAGCTAAATTACCGGACGCTAACCACGAGTGCGTAAAATAAGAATTACGGTCTCGTGTGGTGAACATTGGAAAATCCTTTTGTTTTTAGACATTCGCGTTCGCAAGGATCATTCACTTACTTACTGGATTTATTTCATAGACCAGTCTGATGCCTCGTTTACGAAATGGTCCGTTCTCGGATTCCTTTAATGCCAGTTTTGTCCCTCGCCATTCGGGGACATTCTGAAGGGTGACGGTTCAAAAGTATTACTTTTCTACTACTATTTTAGAAAGTTTGTGAAGCCCGTGGTAATTTTGAAGATGAAAATGCCGAAGTTGGTGATGTGATTTCGACTTAGAATAGTCCTTTTCTTTCTATTGTTTGTAAGATTTGTGGTGCGGATATTATTGTTATTGGATAGGTATTGTTTGTAATAGCTGGGCACGTGGATCTTTTATAATCTTCAAGTCTACTTTTCACACAAACGAAGAGCTCTATTGAAATAAGATCTCCCCTGAAACTAGCTGTAGTTTTCCTAAAGTGTACGACATTATCTTGATCTCGTGATCTATAAATATTGTTGTGATGAATGAAACACATGAAACACACTATCTTGCTGCTTCATTATCATTGTGGATAAAGGAAAATGGCCAAGACAAGTGCGAGTCTGACTCGCGCACAGAGGGTTCCGTATAAACAGCTTCACCAAAATAAATAGGTAACATTACTAACGTTCATAAACAATGAAAGCACCGAATATTGCTCATTGATCTAACGAAGGGACAAAATTAACTTTGCCGTACGAAAACTGTGTTGTCTCGATATATCAATATAGGTATATTTTTTTTTCCAAGTACATTTTAAAAGTTGGTCGACTATTACTCGTAAACTTGTAAAGCGTATTTAGCTTTGATAGTTTGCCTTTTTGCTGCTGCCGTGAATTTTTTTACATATCCAAAAGCCAACCATTCAGCTGGCAGGGGTAGGAGGGACACTTGACTCTAACAAAAATTTGCCATTTAAATCTTAATTTTACGCAAACGGATCCCTGAATCGAAAAATGTTTTTTCACAGACCCGTAATATTTTTGAATGGCCTTTACAGTGATACCCCACACCATGGGATAGACGAGAGAAAAAATCATCCCACTTTACGTCATACGAGCCTACACAAAAAATGGTTTATATTGGCATGGTTTTATTTTACCACTTTGTTGGCGTGATTAATATGAATATCCATGCCAAATTATAGCTTTCTAGTAAAACTAAGAGTCTCTGAGCTAAGCTGCGGATGGACGGACAGACGGACATGGCGAAACTATAAGGGTTCCTTGTTGACTACGGAACCCTAAAAACTAAAGATTTCTGAATAACGTGAGTCGTTGCTCTAACACTCAGGATGTCAAAGATTAGATTGTATAAACACATGTTTTACACACTCGTTGGATACTGGTAACTTTTTCCTGTGAGGATAATAATATAGGTTTGCTTGTTACCACCAGTATAGGCTAGGTAAAACCGATGATTTAAGCAGGAATTTTGTGAATTTTAGTCTGTAAACTGGCGGCATTTGATGACATCTAGCACTTATGTCCTGCAATTTATCCTCGAAAAATATTATTATTGTTGTTATTATTATTGTTTTGGTACATAAACAAACAATGTACCTACCATGATATCTCGTCACCCTTGGTTGACTGGTAGACAATACTAAGGCATTAGGTTTGCCTATATGCCTTTGGGCATGAAGTCTAAATAAATATGGCAAGGAGAGAGAGAGTCAAGTCAAGCAAAGCTTAGTTTTAGGGTTCCGTACCCAGAGGGTAAAAACGGGACTCTATTACTAAGACTCCACTATCCGTCTGTCTATCTGTCTGACAGCAGGCTGTATCTCATGAACCGTGATAGCTAGACAGTTGCAATTTTCACAGATGATGTAATTCTGTTGCCGCTATAACAACAAATACTAAAAACAGAATAAAATAAATATTTAAGTCGGCTCCCATACAACAAACTTGATTTTTTTGCTGTTTTTTGCGATAATGGTACGCAACCCTTCGCGCGCGAGTCTGATTCGCACTTGGCCGGTTTTTAAATAACTCTTCTTCAGTGAAAATCATGCTAAACGTACCATACACCAATGTGGTCTAGATCATAATATCAACCTCAGCTTTAAAATGCACACAGATACAAGCGAGAAAATTGTTTGCATATTCAAAGTGATATGTTTACTTTTACCAAACGATACTATAGAACGTACAATACATTTTAATATTGTTCATATTTGCTTGGTTCCAGAGACTACTACAGTCGATACGAGATACTCGCACTTGAAACAAACAGTAATAAAGTATTAGCAATAGCAATGGAAGATGAGTTTATCTGTTATGGCAGCCATTAGTACGCCATTACCTACGTTTGTATATTGCCACTTGTAATGATGATGGGAAGGGAAAACAAGTAATAGGGATGTTTCCTGGGTAGAAAAAACCGATGAAGAGCGAGTTGGCCTCGCGCACGAAGGGTTCCGTACCATTATCGCAAAAAACGGCAAAAAATCACGATTGTTGTATGGGATTTAAATATTTATTTTATTCTGTTTTTAGTATTTGTTGTTATAGCGGCATCAGAAATACATTATCTGTGAAATTTTCAACTGTCCAGCTATCACGTTTCAAGCCTGGTGACAAACGGACAGACAGACGGACCGCGAGTAATAGTGTCCCGTTTTTACCCTTTGGGTACGGAACCCTAAAAATAATAATTCTATTTAGTCCATCAGTGAGATTATCAAATAATATTGAACACGTATTTTTTGCTTTAACAAATCAATAAAAAAATTTGAAGCGCATCAAAGGTCAGGAGTGGGGGCTTGTGACGTCACTAAGGCAGTATAAAGTGTACTAGCGGCGTGACGTTTCACGATATTTCAATGCATCATATCGTCGTCACTTTATGTTTACGTGACAAAAGAAAAAATACGTCTCCAATATTTTTTATTAATCTACCCAACGGACAAGAAACTAATTTTCAGTAAACTAACTATATTGTGGGTAAGAATTCAGCCTGGAATCGTCTAGTCCTACCTCGATTGGCAGTTAGAATCATCGATCATTAACTTGACTATAATGGTGTACGTATGATTCTGTCCCATTGCTGGTCAAAGGCCGGTCGTTCCTAGAGTTCTATTCCCGCGCCACCTCGTACCAGCCCTCGCGTTACGCGTCCAGTTTGTCTCGCCACCTCTTTCAGCAGCGCCGTAGTCCGTCTTTAGACGCCCCATGTGTGGAAAGTTGTTTAAAATTGTCTGCTTATCCTTCCACACACATCCTTCACATCCTTTCGCTTTACTTTGTGTAAATTATTTCACCACCACTGCTCTCAAAACGGTGAAGGAAAAGATCGAGAGGAAGCCGGCATGTCCTAGAAACAAAATTTCGAATACATGTGCCATCCACCAACCCGCATTGGGCCTGCGTGGTGGATTACGACCCATTCCCTCTCACAGAGAGGAGGCCTGTTTCCCAGCAGTGGGAACATTAAAAAGGCTGATGATGATGATGATCCTTCCACACGTGATGCTCGAACGATAGACACTATGGGAATTTAATCAATATAATTATTTTAACTATACACCATATCTTTCTAATGTTTTTTCCGAAACTATCAATAATTGTTTCAAATAGGTAGGTACTATTGAAACTAGTTTTGTCTGGTTTGGATGGAACTGGTTTATGATGCGCTTGAGTCGATCCACTGCGCGATTACCAATTTAATGGCGGCACATACGTCATTGCAAACTGATAGTGCTGAATTAGGTACAAGTAAATTGTACAGAGTTTATGATACGAGTTCTGATATGCTTCAAATTTAGTGAAATACAAAGCCAAAGGTGGTATTTAAAAAACTTTATTACAAATAAATACTACCAACTTCCAAATAAGAAAACTACAAAGGGAATAATAACTTCTTTTTTGGAAGTCGGTGTCTTTAGTAGGTACCAATTTTTTGCGTTATGGACACCGACTTCCAAAAATAAAGTTATTTTTCACTTTTTAGTTTCATATCATCCTGAACATTACCGGTGAAATAAGAGTGTACCAAGTTGAACGTTACACATCTGCGTACCCCTTTAGAGCGTACTGGCGTGATGTTATGTTATGAAATGGTATAAACAATAAACAGACATGCGATTGCAGCAATCCCAAGAGATTTGCCGTTACTTATTGAAGAGTTCTGTTGTATATCTGCGAAGATCTTCATCTGATCTTCACCAAATAAAAATTGGACCAATTTCGAAACATACTTTTTTAAACATAAAAATATTTTCAAAATCGGTCCACAATTGACGGAGATATCGGTGAACATACATTAAAAAAAACATACATAGAGTCGAACATAGAACCTCCTCCTTATTGGTAAGTCGGTTAAAAACAAATTACTATGTACTAAGTTTTACTTTGGTCTTAAATATACGGCTGGATCTCTTCCATTATGAATCCCATAAAGAAGTCAGAACTTGATATATAACGATAAATCTAAAGGCAGTTTCCACCTGTGTGCCAATTACACCTTACTGCGACACCACTTGCCAAATGGCAAACACAATTCCTTCTAGATCCCATTAATATGGATGAAATCAAAGTAAGAGACTCTCTGATTGTAAGACATTACTCTTATAATTTATTTTGAAAATACTTCAGTCAATAACCTCTTGACTCTATTGACACTTATAACAGATGCCTATAATGATAAGCGGATACTGAATAATACCGATACATACAATGTTAGTGCTCCTCCTAATTCAGTAAGGACTAAGAAATGACGTTCATCAAATCAAAGGATCTGGGTAATCTTTTGTCAAGATAAAGATTTAGACGAGTATCTAATCTTTCGTATTAACAATATTCTACCAGCCCGTTTCATCATCGGACTACAAGGCGTACGGCGATGTGCCATCGGTACATGGTGGACATCCTACCTATACGCAATGAACGTTTTGGAAATACTCTTATTATGCGTACAGCTAAAGAGTGGAATTCCCTGCCGGAGTCTGTTTCCCGATAGCTAGAACCTCGGGGTCTTTAAGTCAAGAGTGAATAGGTTACTTCTAGGCAAGCGTGCTGCACCGTCGACCGCATTATCGCTTACCACCTAAAAAATGTTCAAACATTCCGGCTTAGATCTCATCTCTTTTTGCATTTGTGAAGAGACCAATCTGGTAATGTTCCCATCTAATAAATTGAGTTTGAAGCCTACAGAAGTTTCTAACGACACCTTTAACCCAGTATGACATATTCCGATATTCTCCATCCTAAATTATCTTTCGAGTATTCGTTTTTAGGCTTGGCCTCTCCCAAAAGACGTCACCGCTGGTAAAGTCACATTCTGCCTCATATTTGTTTCCTTTATCATAATGTCTACTTTAACTTTCCTTGCCGCACCCAGTATAGGTACCATAGTAACGATATACGATCTATGCGTAAACGTGGGCGTCCCAAAGGCGTCAGTCTTATGGGCGTCATGGTTCATACGCCGATAGCTAGATATCAGGAATATACTTATAGAATGTTTTTGTCTTCATAGCCTTGAACTTTCGCTTAGTGCTCAGTGAAGCAGACAAGTTCTTGTCTACTGTATAAGGGTTGCGTAACTCGTCCGCCCGATAATACTTTGGATAACACTGTTGGTCCTTCGATACATGGCTGTAGATGCCTGAGGTCTGCACAACCCAAAGGTGTCAGTCCTATGGGCTTCATGGTTCATACGCCGATAGCTAGATATCAGGAATATACTTATAGAATGTTTTTGTCTTCATAGCCTTGAACTTTCGCTTAGTGCTCAGTGAAGCAGACAAGTTCTTGTCCACTGTATAAGGGTTGCGTAACTCGTCCGCCCGATAATACTTTGGATAACACTGTTGGTCCTTCGATACATGGCTGTAGATGCCTGAGGTCTTCACAACCCAAAGGCGTCAGTCCTATGGGCTTCATGGTTCATACGCCGATAGCTAGATATCAGGAATATACTTATAGAATGTTTTTGTCTTCATAGCCTTGAACTTTCGCTTAGTGCTCAGTGAAGCAGACAAGTTCTTGTCCACTGTATAAGGGTTGCGTAACTCGTCCGCCCGATAATACTTTGGATAACACTGTTGGTCCTTCGATACATGGCTGTAGATGCCTGAGGTCTTCACAACCCAAAGGCGTCAGTCCTATGGGCTTCATGGTTCATACGCCGATAGCTAGATATCAGGAATATACTTATAGAATGTTTTTGTCTTCATAGCCTTGAACTTTCGCTTAGTGCTCAGTGAAGCAGACAAGTTCTTGTCCACTGTATAAGGGTTGCGTAACTCGTCCGCCCGATAATACTTTGGATAACACTGTTGGTCCTTCGATACATGGCTGTAGATGCCTGAGGTCTTCACAACCCAAAGGCGTCAGTCCTATGGGCTTCATGGTTCATACGCCGATAGCTAGATATCAGGAATATACTTATATAATGTTTTTGTCTTCATAGCCTTGAACTTTCGCTTAGTGCTCAGTTAAGTAGACAAGTTCTTGTCTACTGTATAAGGGTTGCGTAACACGTCGCCCGATATAACTTTGGAAAACACTGTTGGTCTTTCGATACATGGCTGTAGATGTGTGAAGACCCAAAGACAACGGAAAACTTAGGCTGAAGTAATTAATTAATCCTTGCTAAAGGTACAGGCTTTTTAAACGTGTTCAAGTTCACATTAACTTGAGATGTCGAAGAGTCAGAGGGAAACTCCTGAATTTGTTATGGAGTTTACAACTTTTGTAGAGTTACCATAAATTGTGAAGATACCCTCCGGTATCTTAAATTATTGATAACCCTGACTGCTTCTGATTTAGGATCACGCTATGGAAAATGGAATTAACGAAGAAGTAAACATTATTACGATTTACCTAGCTAGATTGATTGAAAAGTTAAATAGGTAATAGGAGAAACTTCATAATATTATATTACCGATATTGATTCGACGTCAACTCAATCCGGTCCAATTCAATGGTTTCGAACGGTAACTATATTGTGATGCTCTCATTTGGATGAAACTGTATTAATTAATCGATTACTAGGCGTTAATTGACAGTCAAAGAGAGAAAAGGCGTCAAATAAAACCGAACACGTTTCGGTTGACGTCATCCGGGCTTCTCAAATACCACTTGTTCCCAATCAATGCCTGTAGGTTGTTGAAGAGGTGGCCTAATTCAATCAAGTCATTGGACCGATCTCATATATTGCCGCATCGGCGATTCGTACTAAGAAATCTGTGATGTTTACAGATTTCTTCAGCGACTCGTGTGTTACAATTATAATAGAGTTTTTTATAATAAATTCCCCTACTTTATCAAGGTCGAACAATTTCTACACTAGTTCGGTTCCCACGAAACCCGTTGTTTACAGTTTTTGACGTTGGTATATGAGAAACAACATATGGTACACGTGTCCAATGACTTAGCAGAAATTTATTAAGGACGGATTGTCTATTAGGTACCTAGACATAGTTTGTCATATTTATAGTCTAACACTAAAGAATAATATCTTGTGATTACCTCGATCGATATCAAAATAAAACGCATTGCATTGTAAATTATTTATTTGGTTATAATCGATTACAATTCTAAATGTATTGTTAAATATATTTACCAGGCCTGAGGAATTGGGGGAACTTGTTTATAGTACCTGTAATTAAAACAAATTTAAACATTAGTCAGCTGTTTTTATATTTTGAACCGTGAATTTTGTTTTTGTTTTTATTTGTTTTCTTGCAATGACAAGAATATTTACTTTTTAAAGTATTATATTATTTTATTTTAATTATTTTGAATGTGAAGACTATGTGGATCATCTTTTTTTAATTTATATTTAGTTTTTAATCATGGTCTGGCAGTTTGAATAGTTTTTGCGGCCTACCCGAATGTCCTTTCTTTGGCATTGTTCGTCGAATCGTTGAGCTCCTTAAATTCTGAGTTGACCTGCACGGTTATTGACAAATGCGTGCACTGACTGGACAGGTCCACTCAATCTGGCTGGTTCTTTCCTCAAAATACCATTTCAGACATCAATCTACATGGTCTTCACATAATCTAACCAAGATTTTGTCTGGACTTTAAAAGATACTATGACCTCTGAGTTTGTTTCGGCCTTTCTTCTCAGAGTAGTCAGATAGGAAACTCATCTAGTTTTATAAAATACGATCGACATATAAAAGTGTTTGAACAAACCAAATTACAGAAATAAAATCATTTAGCTAGTTAAAGTAATTTAGTGAAATGCAAAATGCCAAAGTCATAAAGCCGGAAAAGAGAAGTAACGTAGTTGATGCTTTAAGTCGGACATTAACGGATTAACATACCTTACATATCCGCCTAAAGGTGAAAATGCCTTGTCGTTCAAAGGCACAAGGAGAGAGGACGACTGAAAGCCTTGGGGCGTCTTAATGTAATATTTCACACTGCTCGGAATCAGTAAACCTGTAAATAAAGGGAAATTAGCGGAAGCCAAAACAAAAACGGTAAAGCTAAGACATGGACATTCATAAAAAATATGCTAAATGCTAACCGTTTGCGTCATATCGGTATCTGCGTAACAAAGACTGCATGTTCGGGTTTTGCATGTTAGACAACACCACGACGGCACACGGCTGTAAAAAGGTTGAGAAAACAAGTGATTAATTAATCATTAAACATAGAACGCCATTCTTGATGAAAATTTTGCCGATTTTTCTTTTCACCTTGTTTTCAGAACCAAGTTTTCTGTCATCGTCCGGATATTCGTCAGTTTCGTGATCATCGTACGTTGATCGTAACCCCATGACTTTCTCATTCACGGTTTCGGTAGATGACTGAGCGTCGTCGACCGACGACGGCGGACGTTGGGACATATACTCAATCGGCAACATTCTCTAAAATCACAGAAACACTGAACAGTCTTAGTTTAGAACACAAAAAAGACAAATATTTGGTTCGAACTTACACTTTCAGTATAAAGAATTTTTAGAAAGACCGCTACAGCAATTCCAATAAACTTCATGATTGATTCAGTTGCTTGCTGTTAATGAAGAGATCGCAATACCCTGGCTGGCGCGATGGCTGGTATAGTCTTAGTTTATAAAACAAAAACTCAAGTTTCTAAGAATGTGAGAAGTTTTCTTTAACACGTTATGTTATGAGACCATGTTTAAAATAAACCAGAAAGAATGTTTACATGCGGAACGAATTCTCCTGTGAGTAATTTTGAAAGACAGTCCAGTCAAGTTAGTCAGGCGAAGACATTGCTATGGAAGACATCGGCTTAGTAAGTTGTTGTAGTAAATACAGTATTCGCTTTTTGTACACTAGATATAAATGTAGGTATTATTGTTAATACTTAGAAGCATATAATGTTGTCTTTCACACGAGAACAACTGCATGGCAACTTTGAAGGCCAAGAACTAGTCCCATATTTCTTGGAACATTTTATTGATTTGAAAATTGTTTAATTAGTTTCTGTATATTCTCTTTCATCCTTCTCGGTATTTTACTTTCTTCAGACTATTAAATGGAATTTAATTTACATTTAATATAATTTAGAAGATAAATATACGGTTCAGGTCTTTGTCATTTACTTAGACAGGCTTTTATATGTCTTTCTAGACTCTAGGTTGAAATTCAAAGGACTTTTTGGTAGTTACTATATTTTATTTATTAATGCTTGTCACCTGTAATGGCGCTCAACGCCCGCATTCGCCTAAATACTTGAGTGTGTGTATATATATATGTGCTCCTCGAATTCTTTTAGCCGTCCTTTGGCTAAAGTTACGTATAGCCTTCGCCAAACTTCTTGGCCGCCCTGAAGTTCCTGAAGTCCCTGAAGTTGAAGAAACCCATCGTGTGGGGTATCAAAATAAAGGATTTTAAGAGGCAATTTCAAAAATATATAACACTTATATGTTTAAATGTACCTAATTCCAAAAAAAAAATAACTAAAAAGGTGTAAATAAAAAAAGGTGTAAATAAAAAAAGGTGTAATACATCTGGTTTTGGTCCGCCAGCTCGCGAATATGTATCCTCCGACTGCACAGCATGATTTTCTTCTTGTTTAAGTCTTTTTAGTTTGCTTTTTAAGCAGTCGGGTTTTTTGATTTATTTAATTGACTTTTGTTTGTATGAGATTTACTACTGCGCAGCCAACTTCAGGGCGGTCAAGAAGTTTGGCGAGAACTATACATACCGTTTCATTATTCAACGTTAAATCAAATAGATTCTTTCAAGGTTAATTAATGAATGAAGACACCACGAGTACACCACGGTGTATTAGGACACCATTGGCACTTTGCCCTACGATTAAAATGATTAAACCTGTTTTCTTATTCAGTTTTTATGATATTGGTAGCCAACTTGTTTTTATTAACTGATCTTTGAAAATAAGCAGTTGCTGGAATCATTTTCTATATTTTTTTGGGTTTTCAAGGATTATTTACGTTGCTATGTTTTAAGTAGAATCTCTCAACATTCTCAACTCTGCTATATACAATCTCTTTTCATTCATCTTTTTCACTGCCCAACATCTGATCTATTCCGTACGACAGGTCTAATCACGGACTTGTAAATTTTGCCCTTTAACTTGAGGGGCATCCGTGGGTCGCAAGTTGTTCCAGTGACCTGTCGCATTTAATCCGTCCCGAGTTGATCCGGTGCGTTACGTATCGGTCTACCACCCTAGGTCCCGGAAGTCGGAGCAGATCGGTATGGTTGTTCCAGCGAGAGGTATTGGCACGGAACTGGGAGACCGCCAAAATCGCAGAACAAGTATTCTGGTTAGGTTCTGCTCAATTTCAAGCCAATTTTATTGTATGTATGAGCAGCATATACTCGTGTATCTAATAGAGCACGTGGTATAACATCGGCAGACTATCGGGCGCCTCTTGTTCCCTGTTTATTTTCGTTCGGCTAGCTTGCTAGTTTTGTTTATCGCTTTTCCTTTAGCTAGTTGAACCCTTATTCTCTAGAAATTATTGCTACATTGGTAACTAAACTACCAATAGGAATGAAGATGTAATATATGGGAATATTTAAGGAAGCAAATCTGTTTTCAACGCTATATCTTCCAAATCTTAATAAGATATGAGAAATAACATCTGCTACTGAGAGCGTATATTATTTATTGCTAAAGTATTTGTTACCAAACATAAAATATTTATCGCCAATCGATCGGCTGTCAAGATAGAGGTCTTCTCAAGGTAAGGAGCAATGATCTTTCCTGTTTTTCTCCTTGATTTATTTCCTCCGACACGTCTTTTCCTTCCAAGTTCTGATTGTACGCTAACTTTTATACGGCGTAAAATCCCAATGCCAAAAATTACCACTTCCGTCGAATGTGGGCAGAAAAATTTCGACACAACTATTTAGCAAGTTACTGTCCAGTGGGCCTTTCCAGAATTGCGAAGACACGTCATCATAATTAACTGTTAATGGCTTAGCAAAATTGATTGGACAAGTTTATCCGGAGATAGCTCGTGTTTTCTTACTGTCCTTGAACGGGTACGACGCAATAAAGAATGTAGTCCTTGGGTACAAGAGAACATATCGTTTGCGCGTCTAGTTCCTTCAGTGCTCTCAGGCAATCAACTTAATGAGGTCAAGGCAAGGCATTAACAATGGAGATTTGTGTCTGATATATGTTTCTACGGACTCCATCTTTATTCTTATTTCTATATACATGTTCTGTTTGTATTGATTTCTCGATTTGAATTGATGCTTCATTTAGGTCTTTTTCTTTATCATATTGATTAGATTTGCAAATGTTGGAGCTAAGTTCCGGAATAATTGATATGATAGTTATTCGTGAGTGGCAATATCTTTCATAATTGCGATCATATTTTTGAATCCTTGGATTTCGTGTCACTGATGTTGGTTACATTACAAATTATGTGTATCGTCTAAAGTGATGACTATTGCGTTTGTAAATGTAGTTTTTTTACTATCATTTGCTGTAATTGTAGACCGGCCGTCCTGCTCATTATATAACAAAGGCACTTATATAATATAATCAGCGGATACGAGTTTTTTGCTGTAAGAAATTTTATTGTCCACAAAATACACTTGGTATTTACGTTCAGTCATTTATTTGTACAAATGTTCAATGTTCATGTATTCGTAGTTCCATTGTACTTTATTGCACAGTCGGTTGTGTGTCGGAGCCATGGTTTTATGATATACGAAACCAGACTGGCTTTATACTTAGATGTTTTCAAAGTGAAAAATATTTGCCAATAATATATTGCCGCGTGCATTGTAGTTCCATATGTTGATAAGTGATTGTTCCGATGATAATACTGTTTGGATTTGCTTTCATTGTTCTCAAATGGCAATAGATGGTGGTTCATAAGTGTGGTGCTTAAGGATTTCGCCAGTGGTGTTTGTATTGTCAACAGTTGCTGTGGTGTCTTGTTTAATTTAAGATGGTCAGGACAAAGGTTACAAGAAAGATAAGGCCTCATCCATCTTATATTGTCGCTGCCCAGACAACTACTTTAAGACGTAGAAGTTATAAGTATAAAAGGTATGAGGGCTATTTATCTTTGATATTGTTAATGTTACCATGTGGTTTTTCTTGTTTTTTTTTCAGGCCTAAACCATCTAACTAAAGGGTCTCTTGGTCACTCCAATGTGTGGTTTATGTTTTAGACACGGGCACTTATATTGAGTGTCCGACGGGTTTGTAAAACTCCATTTTGTCATGTTAGAAATGCAAAGGTCAATTCTTACTCTGGGATCAAAGTTCTTTTAGTTATTCTATGTTTAGTAAGCAATCCTTTTTGTGTTGAGTTCGACATTGTTTTATTTCAATACCTGCTACTTTGCTTTTTGTTTACGAATGTTGACAGCTGTTGTTTTTGCAAATCTCTATTAATAATCGCATTGTGTTAAATTTCTTTGAGTTCTTGTTTCGCATCGAGTACCTATATCAGGTTTATGCACGATTAATCCAGCCCATATAGATTGGTTCACTACTATTTTTTCTCTTTGGGTGCGGCCAGTGCTTGTTATCAGATGTCCCAATTCCTGGAGGCTGACATTTCGCAAGCAGATTGTGCGAGATGCATTTCCGAATGAGTTACTTTTATATTGTAACCGAAATGTTGATTCTAATCTTGAGAACGAACAGTATTTTCTTCTTGGTGGTTCTTGGTCGTTTTATCCTTTTTTACAAGTTCTGATCTGACTTTTGTAAACACTTATTTAAACCTTTTTCCTATATGAACACTAAGTGCTTAAGTTTTAATGTCTTTAAGTGCAACAACACTTGCTAATACCGTAATAGTCATGGTTGCCTTCTGTCTCTTTGATGTCCTTAGTCTGGCTGACAGCTCTTTAGAGAGTACGACAATTTGTCACCAGACAAATGTCATCTTTCCTCCATGCACCTACAACAACAATACTAATTGTATGTACACGTCATACAATGCTACATAATTACAGATTACATGGACAACACTAATTATAGCTCTGAGAGCACAACACACGGTGTTCCTAGGAATTAAATGAATGGACGACGTCAACGGACAATGAGAGCAGATTACTCGGCTGAACATGATAGCTTGACGATCTGTTGTTACGATTACAATTGCACCATTCTTATCTACATTGTGGTAGAATCTACTATATATAGCTACTACTACACTTATTTCTTCTACTACAGCTATGACTGCTACTACTATCGTTTATAACACACTAACAAATATCTGTTTACCAGTATATTTAACACCGTAAAAACTGATTCACATCCGTACACTTCATCGTAAGGTTCAGTTGAAAACCAGCGTCAGGCAACTCTTAGTTGTCTGGCATTTTGCTGAATTGGACCTAGATATTTGGCGCAGCCGAGGGGCATACTATGTAATTGTTTTAAAATTAAGTTCCCTTTTATTTGTACCTAAATTGTGTGTATCTGTGTGTGCCAAATAAACTAGATTTCTTTCTTTCTTACTACATATTGATTTTGATTTACTTACGTGTTTTGGTTTACGGTTTTTTTTTGTAGTAGGTACTCTTCAGCATCAACTGAAGTATTCAGAGATAAATGTTGTTTTTTCATCTATATAACTAGTTCTTCTTGAATTGCCGGCATGTCAAACGTACTGAAGATTCAGTTGTCTTGACAAACTCGTTTTCAGAAAATGTAAGTCGGCTACAAAGTTTTTCCGGTACAAAAATATCGCGGTATGAGAGAAAATATTGCAGAAATAACTACTAGTGGTCCTGTTCCAAATACCACATGCAACGTGTCCATTATTCAAGCTTGACTGACTGAATGTTTGCTTGTTTCAGGTCAACCGGCAATTTCGCGGCCGGCGCGGCGGGTGGCGGGTGCGGGGCCCCTCGCTCCGCCCCCGCCACCCCGCTGCAGCTCGAACCTCACCCGCCACGGTCCACGAAGCATGAGAAGTAAGTACCCTCATTTTTTTCTTAGGTCACATCTCAACGATACAATTTGACGGATTGACGGTGCAGATTTTAACAGCATTATGGTGGATAGGCTCTTCACTTTCCGTGTCTACTTTATCGTGCAACTTACCTTACATTTTGTACGCTGCGCCGCCATGGGGCATCCCGATAAGGTCCTCTTAGACTTCAGTCACTTCGTCCCTTCAACCGTGCCACATGCTAAGTCTACCACCAGACGTAGTGTTAGAAAAGGACGGTTCCTTTTCTAACACTATGTCTGGTGGTAAACTTAGCAGGTGGCACTCCGAATCATGCTTGACTAGATAACTACCAGCGATTTATCAATAAATCAACAAGATTTTGTAGACCCAGAAATCGGAATCACAAATCTAGCTAAGAATTAAAATACTCAGGCAATGTGCAGCTGTTTCGGCCGTGCTAACCTGCTAACCCACCGATCACCAATGATGTTATATATATATATACTGAGGTAGATACGTTTTACCGACGTCTGCGTGACAATAAAACACAAGCTGATCAGCTTGAGTGAACTCAGTCCGTCCTGAATCTGGTCGCGACACCAACGTACGTTTGAACAGTACGTTTATCTCTTTTTGACAACGGGATCCTATTTGGGCTAAAGTAAAATATAGTCGTGTTTTATTTTTTTATAATGAGTAAGTATGACGTAACTATTGGTAAAGTATCAATGCCGGTCACTAACCCCCTTACCCACTAGCCTAAACAACTATTTTGAACAATACGACATAATGTAGTACCTATTGTTTTCAGTTCCCTTAAACATTTTTAATGAGCAGTTCTCATGAATGTTCTCAAAAAGGTAAAATATAGGCTACAGCATGTACCGAGGTAACTTTTACCGTAAGAATCTGGAGCACCTGTTCCTAGAAACTATTAAAAATGTAAAGCTTTTATCCACGACCGCTCTTGCGGAGAAAAGGCAGTGCGGTGCAAGTGTAACTAACTGTCTTTGAAATCGCGGAAGTGGTTGTATAGTCATCGGCAAGTAACTTGGCAAGGTTTTGGCGTAGTAGGGGTAAACTTGCGCATAGTGCGCGAACTGACCAACCACCATATAGAGCGAACAGGACGTGGACGCGATTTGATTGGTCAGTCGATCCTTGTGTCAACTGACCAACCAATCGCGCGCTCGGAACTGTGCTAAACGTACCCCGCGTCCCGCTTGGCAACCAAAGAGACCTAAAAAATTACTTGTGCGCATCTAACGACTCTTGCCAAGTTACGTGCCGATGACTATAAAAGACTTGTGATTGCAACACTTGTATACGCGACTCCAACCTGCGGTTATTTGGTAACATTTTAATATAGGCAAAATCTTGTAAAACAGCAGATTTCCTTCTAAAGAAAGCCGGCAAATATTTTGTGCTGCATGATAACAGGTTTGGCGATTTGGATCGCAAAAAACGGAAAAAAGCACGTTTGTTGTATGGGAGCCCCTCGTTTATTTTATTCTGTTATATATAGTATTTGTTGTTATAGCGGCAACAGAAATACATCATCTGTGAAAATTTCAACTGTCTAGCTATCACGGTTCATGAGATACAGCCTGATGACAGACGGACAGACAGACAGACAGACGGATCGTGGAGTCTTAGTAATAGGGTCCCGTTTTTACCCGTTGGGTACGGAACCCTAAAAAGATGAAGTTCGACTCGTCTGGACTCATAGCTAGCTTCAGCTTCCCAATAAAATGTAGGGCAGCATTTGGTCACTATCTCACCTAATGGTAAGCGATAATGTGGTCGACGATAGAGCACGCTTACCTTGACGTAACTTACGAGTGACGATTCACGCTTGACTTAAATCCCCCGGTTTTAGCTATCCGGAAGTATAGACTCCGATCTACAAAACATTCCCATGAATCATCCTTCAAAATCAATATAAACCAGCACGCGTTATTGTCGGTAACGATTTTGTCGTTTATCAATCGCGCATTATCTGCGATTATAGAATGATTACGATCGTTCCGTACCTACAGGTCACTAATCAGTCGTGTTTACGTCGTCAAATCAACTAAGCGTGTGTTTATTATACGCATTTACGAAGTTCTATTTGTTTTGCATAGTTACCGCGTGTTTGGTCCTTTGATCGGAAGTTCTAATGGGTTTAGGAATAATTGTGTGCGCGCGGTCTGTGTGCCTTCCATCATGATTGTGGAGGTCGAGCCTGTGAAAGACGAGGGTGAGGAGTCCTCTTGGAGGGTTATCAGAGTAGTCTCGTATGTTACTGGCGGATTCAGGTAACTATTGGCCTTAATTTTTATGACCTTGATATTTCAGCATACCAAAAACCGTGTGTACCAAGCGCGTGTCGGACTCGCGCACGAAGGGCCAGTACCATTATCGCAAAAAAAGGCAAAAAGATCTCGTTTGTTGTATGGGAGCCCCACTTAAATATTTATTTTATTTTGTTTTTAGTATTTGTTTTTATAGCGGCAACAGAAATACGTTACCTGTGATAACTTCAACTGTCTAGCTATCACGGTTCATGAGATACAGCCTGGTGATACAGACGGACGGATCGTGGAGTAATCATCACATCACATCATCAGCCTATTAATGTTCCCACTGCTGGGACACAGGCCTCCCCTTGTGGAGTAATAAGGTCCCGTTTTTACCGTTTGTGTACGGAACCCTAAAAAGCAGTTAAATGAAAACCAAAAGCGATTCTATGTTCCATTTCAACGCAAACATAGAAGAACATCGTGAGGAAACCGGCATGTCCTAGAAACAAAATATCGAATACATGTGACATCCACCAACCCGCATTGTCCCGCGTGGTGGGTAACGGCCCATTCCCTCTCACAGAGAGGAGGCCTGTTTCCCAGCAGTGGGAACATTAAAATGGCTGATAATGATGATGATGATAGAAGAACTGTAAGCGAGAAACCTGTTTAGTAGAGAATAAATCTAAGTTTATACTGGTCAAAACAACTGAAAATTGAATTAACTTCGCGAAACATGCCTGTAGTAGTAAAAACGTACTTACCTTCTGTAATATAGACTTGAATATTTGACTATTTCGGCACAATAGAACGCTGAAATGTAGCTTTACTTAAAATAAAATACATTGCCGCAGTGTGACTTCGGTGAATAGGTTACTGATAAGCATTTTGTGTGGGTGTCGTGAAGGACAGCTAAATATTGGCACTCATTAAACATTGTGTTCACATGCAACAATACAATAACGATATTCACGTAGCTAGAAACGTTTGATGGTTCGATGAGGCTCGAAAGAAACATTTCGGGAAGGACTTGGGGGAGGCCTATTCCCTTGAGTACTGAATTTGAACTGAGCTGTGGGACAGCAACGATTAGACAAAAAAAACTATTTAATCTAATGTAGAAGAAGCAAAAGTAGTAGGTAAGGATCGCAACAGGTGGCATTATAAAGTTTTGTTCAGGTAGGAATAACTGTGCGGAAAAAAAAAGTTTATGTCTGAATTGCTAACGCGTATTCAATTAGAATATCATGGTCCTACCATATCTCTATTTGTTTGGAGTCTTCAATACAACCACCTATACGAGCTATCACTTCAGTATTCTGGGTCCTTTCTGGCCAGTTTCAACTTTAATCTCAATCGTGTACGCTCCGATTTCAGTCTGTAATTATTTTATTATTCACGTATGTAATATTCTACAGTTACGATTCTGGCGTTTATTTTTGGTTTTACAAATTCGAATATCAGCTTGTTGTAGACTCTGGACTGAAGCTGCGTTCCAGTTCAGATGTAAGTCGATCGTGAATGTAGTCTACGAAATTGCTAACTCTGTATGACACTGAGGTTTCCTGTAAGATAACCCAATTATGGGTTACGCTCGCCCTTGTACATAAACTGTCCTACTGTATTTGTATACAGTATCCTACTCACTTCCAGGTTTTAAGCTTATCAGGAATGATCGCGCGGTCGGTGGGGGTGGCGGTGTGGCCATTTATCTACGTAATTACATTCCCTTTTCTATTGTTAACATGTCCACACAGCCGCCCCCGCCGAACTCCGGTGAACATCTTTTCCTGGAAGTTGAACTGCATCATTCTAAGATTCTCCTTGGGGTGTATTACTGTCCTTCTCTTCGAATTAATTTTTTCTCTTCTTTCGAACGTATTTTAGAAGCTTTAATTCCCTCTTACAGTCATAGCATAATAATGGGCGACTTTAATACATGTCTCCTTAAAAACGATAACCGCTCTTCTTCTCTTCGTCATGTTATTGAATCTGCCAATCTTTCTATTCTTGATCTTGGTGCCACTCACCGTTTTCCTAACTCTGTTCCCTCGCTTCTTGATCTTATTGTTGTCTCATCCTCCGATCTCGTCGCTAAACATGGTCAGTGTTCAGCTGACGTCTTTTCCTATCATGATCTAATTTACACTTCCTATAAAATACGACCTCCTAAGCATAAGTTTAAAACTCTTCTGCTTCGCAGTTTTGATGGCATGGACATTGGTCGTCTTCAGGAAGATGCCAGTAATATTGACTGGACGCCGCTGAGTACATCATCGTCCGTCGACGAACAAGTTGAAATCTTGTCTTCTACCCTCATTCAGCTTTACGACACACATGCACCTATTCGAGCCGTGAGAGTTAAACATCTCCCAGCGCCATGGCTGACTGACGAAATTAAAGTTTTAATAAGCAAAAAAGCAGCTGCGAAATTTAGGTTTAAAATTCGGCCCAACAACGTTACCAGGGAAAAATACATCTCAATTAGAAATCATTGCAGCAAGGTGTGTAGGAATGCACAACGCCAACATATTCATAATTCAGTTCAAAATGGTGATCCAGCTAAGGTCTGGAAATTTCTTAAATCATTAGGTATCGGAAAAAAGTCTGATGACACGATTCCTAAAGACATGGACTTCAACTTACTTAACAGTCATTTTTCTACTTCGCCTGTATTGGATGGGGCCACCAAAGCTACTACGCTTAGTTACCTTTCAAATCTTCCGATACCTGATTATTCCCCTTTTGTCATAAGTCAATTCACTGCTTGTGATGTTAAAAAGAGTATTGTATCGATTACATCCAACGCTGTTGGTAGTGACTGTGTCAGCCGTAAGATGATCATCCCCATCCTTGATAACATTCTTCCTGTCATTCTTTACATCCTCAACTTCTCTATTTCCAGTGGTGTCTTCCCACAAGCCTGGAAAGATGCCCAAATTATTCCTTTACCCAAAAAATCACATCCTGCTTCATTCTCTGATTATCGTCCCATTTCTATTCTTCCTTTCCTATCCAAAGTTCTTGAAAAGCTTGTTCATCATCAGCTCAACACATTCCTTTCCAAACACAATCTTTTAAATCTTTACCAATCTGGTTTTCGACGTGGCCACAGCACTACCTCAGCACTTGTGCACATCACTGACGATATTAGGTCAGGCATGGATATGGGGAAGTTAACGGTACTTGCTCTGCTCGACTTTAGCAATGCCTTCAATACTGTTGACTTCGACATTTTGCTTGGCGTGCTACGCTCTTTTAACATATCTCCTCAGGTAATTGACTGGTTTCATAGTTACCTGTTTGGCCGCCGGCAGCGTATTTGCACTGATGAATCTTTTTCTTCTTGGTGTCACACCTCTGCCGGTGTGCCGCAGGGTGGCGTTTTATCTCCTCTTCTCTTCGCACTCTTTATTAATGCTATCACTCAACGACTTTCTTCTTTCTACCACCTATATGCTGATGATCTCCAAATTTATACCCAAGCCCCTCTCGGAGAGTTATCCAATGCCATTGAGACAATTAATACAGACCTGGCTCGAATAGGTGACTGGAGCACTGAGTTCGGGTTGAGGATCAACCCAACGAAGACTCAAGTAACGATTGTTGGCAGTTCTCGGACTGTCTCTAGGATCGATTGGTCGATACTTCCCCAGGTTTCTTTCAATAATACTATTATTCCTATAAATCATATTGTGAAGAACTTGGGGATTTATATCGACAGCAACCTTTCCTGGACCAAACAACTGCAGGAAGTCAGTCGAAAACTGTTCGCGTCTGCGGGTTCCCTGAGACGTCTTCGTAATTTTCTTCCCATCACCACTAAAATTGCGATAGCACAATCTCTTCTTCTGCCTATTCTTGACTATGCTGATGCCAGCTATCTTGATCTCACCCAAGACCAATTGGACAAGCTTGAGCGACTTCAAAATCTTTGTATCAGGTTCATATTTGGCTTGCGCAAGTATGATCACGTTTCCGAATTTCGTACTAAGCTCAAATGGCTTCCTATTCGCTTTCGCCGGAATGCCCATATACTTTCTTTGCTTTATAATGTGCTTTTTAGTCCTTTTACTCCTATTTATCTCAAAGAACGCTTTCAGTTCCTCTGTGACACCCATTCTAGGTCCTTGAGATCATCGGAAAATCTTAAATTAAGTATTCGTATGCATTCCACTTCCTTCTTTGACAAATCTTTCACGATTCAAGCAGCTCGGTTGTGGAATGTATTACCTATTGAAGTGAGACGTGCTCAAACACTGCCAACGTTCAAGAAAATGGTGAAGGAGCATTACCTTTCACTATAATTTTTATTCTTCTCCTTTCCCTGTTATATATTTGATATGTATTAGTATATTATGTAATATTGTATGTATGTATTGTATGTTATTAAGTCTAATTAATATTATTTTTATATTTTGTACACTGACAGCCCTAAATTCTTCTCCTATCTTTCAGTCCATCCAAAGGTTGTCTGTAAGAGATTGCCTAGTGCGATAAGACCGCCCATTGTACACTTGTATATTTGAACATATGTCCTGTATATTTTTTGTGGTGTACAATAAAGTATATAATAAATAAAATAAATAAATAAATATACCTATGTATGTATTGTGTACATTTGAGAATAAAAAATCTCTGAGATTATTATTAAAATAAAAATCTGATAATTTTTGCAGTAATGATTACTGCAAGCATTATCTTAGGTATATTGTGGTAGTCTCTATGAGATTACCACTTGAATTATACGTAGTTGAGTATTGTAATTCTACCGTCCAATGATCGCGATATACGTCTTGACAGATACGCTTGCGAATATTTTTTGGGGTGCGTACCCAAAGGGTAAAAACGGGACCCTATTACTAAGACTCCGCGGTCCGTCTGTCTGTCTGTCTGTTCGTCTGTCACCAGGCTGTATCTCAAGAACCGTGATAGCTAAGGCAGTTGAAATTTTCACTGATGATGTATTTCTGTTGCCGCTATAACAACAAATACTAAATACAGAATAAAATAAATATTTAAGTGGGGCTCCGGGGCTCCCATACAACAAAAGTGATATTTTGCCTTTTTTTTCGATATTGGTACGGAATTCTTCGTGCGCGAGTCCGACTCGCACTTGGCCGGTTATTTTTTTTTCTTTACTGAACCACGAACATGTGTAAAAAATTTGATGTTCTATAGTTTTGCGTTCACAAAATCGACAGTTTGGGAAACAGTTGATGTTTATGAAAGTATGAGTGAGTATATATCTACAATTACCTATGTGCTGGATTAGGCAAAACAAAAACTAATTAGCTACTTAAGAAAGTGCCAGAAATACTGGCAATCAAGTACATTAACCTTACTCCAATATCTCTTCGTAGTAACCCGAACAACAAACGATGTATCGTTTTTAGATTGTAAGAATTATTGAAGATCACGATAAATCTCGTTTCAAGACGGCTTTATATCTCTATTGCCCTTTTCGAAATTAAGAATGGAGCCACAGAGCTGTGTGTTGGATTAGCCAAATCATGGCAAAACAAAAACTAATTAGCTACTAAAGAAAATGCCAGAAAGACCGGCAATCAAGTACATTAACCTTACTCCAATATCTCTTCGTAGTAACCCGAACAACAAACGATATATCGTTTTTAGATTGTAAGAATTATTGAAGATCATGATAAATCTCGTTTCAAGATGGCTTTATATCTCTATTGCTTTTTTCGAAATTAAGAATGGAGCCACAGACCTTTGTGCTGGATTTGGCAAATCATGGCAAAACAAAAACTAATTAGCTACTAAAGAAAGCGTCAGTAAGACTGGCAATCAAGTACATTAACCTTACTCCAATATCTCTTCGTAGTAACCCGAACAACAAACGATATATCGTTTTTAGATTGTAAGAATTATTGAAGATCATGATAAATCTCGTTTCAAGATGGCTTTATATCTCTATTGCTTTTTTCGAAATTAAGAATGGAGCCACAGACCTATGTGCTGGATTAGGCAAATCATGGCAAAACAAAAACTAATTAGCTACTAAAGAAAGCGTCAGTAAGACTGGCAATCAAGTACATTTACCTTACTCCAATATCTCTTCGTAGTAACCCGAATAATAAATGATGTATCGTTTTTAGTAAGTAAGAATTATTGAGGATCACGATAAATCTCGATTCAGGACGGCTTTATATCACTATTTCCTTTTTCGAAATTAAGAATGGCGGTTAATTTGGAGCCACAGACAATGTAGAACAGGGGGCTCAACGAAAAAGGTTATTTTGAGTGTGTGTATGATACAGATGTATATGACTTGTCACTTACGCACACTCAAAACAACCTTACTCTAAGAGCTTATAGTTAGTCCCCTGAAATCTGGCGGATCTAGGTACAAGGAGCTGGAGACTCAACCCTAGCTAAATTGGAAAGAGTTTTAGAAAAGGAAGAATTCATGTGGTGTCTTTCTAGCGCCTACCGTAGTTTCGACTGACGATATGGACACACAGCTGGTGAGCTGATTGGTTTCGGCAGTGCAGCCGACGTGCTTCGGCTTTCAGCCGACAAGCAATTTCAGCCCTCTCCTACAGTAGAGCCAGTATGTGTTGAGTGTCATGATGAAAATAAAATATGAGATATTTCATATTTGTTTATGTTAGCAAACTTCTAAGACTGGATGACTGGCTTTCCATGACCCTCCTTTTAGATTACGCTATAGACAGCCAAAAAGACACAACGTTTCAAGTCTGACTTCAGTTTGATCTTTGAAATATTCAACTTAATATTCTTAATTCAGAAATAGGTTTTATTGTAGAATTAAGAATTTGAAGTTTGAGTATTTTTTAAACTCTACATTGAAAACTTGTCAAACTTTGTCATTAAAGTAGAGTTTGACACGTTCTTAGCTCCAAATACTCAATTCAGAAATCAGCCCATTGTCCTCGCCAAACTTCTTGGCCGCCCTGAAGTTAGCTACAATGGCTGCGCAGTACTGAATCGCATACAAAATATCACCGATCCGTGCATCTTGAGGGCGGCCAAGAAGTTTGGCGAGAACTATAACAAGTTTCGGCTTAGGAAGTTCATTGATTCTTGACATGGTTCATCGTACCGGTCAACGTGGTCCATTTTTAACAAATGATACTAAGCTGTTATCATTCAACAAACACACAGTCATGCGTGATTTGCTGATACTAATAATCGGTGACATTTTATCTTTACATTTCTTGGCTTATTTTATTAATTTACTTCTAACATAATAATTGTAAGAAGCATCAATAAAATCTATATTTAAACATGCTGTACTGAGATTAGGGTAATGAGGCGATATTAAAAAGGTATACCTAATTTTTCAGGCCCTTTATTAGGCAGTACGCAGAGATAGATTTCTGTAAAATAAGCCAGCCGTATCTTCTTTAAAGCGTTTTACATAAATGATGAAAAATCTGGCTTAAAATGTAAACGGTATATAATATTATCCTCTTGCTTACCGTCACTGTGTAAGGCTTTATATTAATTTGCTGGGATACAAAGTATCCGGTTAATAGGATCGTACTCAATGTTAGCAAGAATGGAATTTAATTAAACTGTATATTATAAGGCATATACAGACTTAGAAAACTTATATTTACCTCTTCCATAATCCTCATAGTTTTTCAATATCTCCTTCTAAAATCAAAAGTCATACAGCATTACGATTTTAAGAATCGTACGCCTACTGATATGTGATTTAGACATATCTCATTATTCCATACTAGCGGACGCCTCGCGGTTTCACCCGAGTAGTTCCCGTTCCCGTGGGAATACAGGGATAAAAAGTAGCCTAAATAAGTAGTTTTTAAGTTTATTCGTTACATACAAAAATACAAATCTTTCCTCTTTAAAATATTAAGTATAGAAGTGGGTATTTATCGTTTCAACGTGTGCGTGTCTTTATAAATATTCATAATAAACTTCTCTCTACACGAGTTCACTGACGTCAAACTATTATACCGTTTCGAGGATATTATTTATAACCCCATCATACTAAGTTGTCAATAAATTTCTGTCAAGGAACACTGCCCAAATCTAATTGGTCGTCTGAGATAAGAATTAGGCCTTTTCATGAAATGACCATGAAGGACGACTTTAGACAGAAGTTACAGAAACTAAAATGAATGCCAAGCAAATAATTATACGAAAAAAAAATATTACGCGAAGTAATGTTGCGCTCAGTATTCTGAAGAAGATTCTTTTTGCTTCCACGGTTTTTTTCCGGTATAAAACTAATTTTCCATTGTTGTCATCATTATTGGCAAACTTGTTCTACTCACTACTAAATTTAGGTATTTTTTTCCCTTCATGCTTCCCTAGTCTGTGCGTTTTGTAGATCGTCTACCCATCTGAGGCCTTAGTGCGAACTTTTACTCACGCTCAATCGCGTTAAAGTAAACGTCAATTTGTATTGAAATTAGATAAGCGCCCGTCTGGGGACGTTAAGAAGAAACCTCTTTTTTTGTATACATTTTGACATAAGAGATCGTTTACGTTATCACGAGTGAGTACGTTAAAAAACTCGAAATAAGCACGTTGGTTGTCTGTCTGACAACGCTCCTCATCGCATGTCTCATTTTCCATATGCAACTGCAAAGATAATTATGCAAAGAACATAGGCTTACACAAAGTGACAAATCGGTAGTTACAAGAACAACACACAAAACAAGTACAACACACATAGGGCTAGAGAGAACAAACTGGTTCAACCAAAGATAACAAATTATTATGGTAAGAGAACATCTAAGTATTTGGTACCTAAAGTGTTTAACAAAATAGATTTATTAAGAGAAAATGTAAAAATTAGTAAAGGAGCAATTAAGACAAAATTAAAAAAACATTATACAGGATAGCAAACAGAACTAAATATGTACATAAGATTAAACCATAACAGTATATAATATATAAGTAGTTGATTTGTAAGTAAGGTGGTGCATTGTGATGTAAAAGAGCGCCTCTCGCCATCAAACGTAAAAGTTTGGCGAGTTTAGAATTAAGTAACAAATCTGTATTAAAATTTCATTAAATAAAAAAAAAATATTACTTTTTATTTTCGAGACGAACTTACAACAACATCATGAAAAGGGTGTCATTTTTACAGTTTAATTATCACCTTACACGAGTGTTTAACACGACCTTGACTACATTAATCATTTTTTTACGATAAGATATGTAGTGTAAAACTGCCTTGACGTTAAAGTATGGCAGTTTTTGTGGGCAAATGTGTTTAATAATATATAGGTTTTCCTTAAAACCGGAATTTAGTGTGTCTTTTTAAACACAAAGTAAGGAATGGAAATGATAACCTTGACCAGTTTTAAGCTCAAAATAATTCAAAGAAAGGAAACTCTTTGCTTTGACCGACAGATTAGTTGTATCAAATACCGGATCTCCGATTTCGAAACAAAGCTTGTTCTGGGTCTAGTTTACCCTCTGTTTTTCCCATTACTACATCAAAGACGGTCTATTTCGGGCAAGATGACACAGTTTCTGATGCACAAATAGAGATTGATGTCTTGTTAAAATCGGTTTTGTTGATTTTGGCATAATATCTCACATATCCATTAGTTCCGCATCTTTTGATAGTGCCATGGCTGCTTGTTTATCCAGAGAAGTAAATGCCAACAACATTCTTAACTTGATGTATTCGATTTGACTCAAGTTTTCTTTAATTCTTTCATAATTCTGCTTGAGTTCCGGTTTGATAATATATAATATGAATAATTTATAGAGTAATTTTGTTGTTATGTTTGCCCTAAGAGAAAACATTCAAAGCTTTGTTTAATTAAAAGTACTCAACCGTCTACCCTCAGGCCTCAATCAATGAAAATTAACCTTGCTGGATTAGGATTAAATATAGTATTGTTTGTACAATGTACGTGTCGTTGTCACGTGTGAACAACCATACAATTGTTGAGCCCATTTGTCCAATCAACGCAGATAATATTGATGTTCCCGGCTTGTCCCCGTTTCGCGCGAACTGCTGTAGCGATAGCACAACAGTCATTTGATTGTACTTTACTATCTTGCGGATTTATCCTACCCACATTTACAAATCGTGCAATATTTTCGAGCCGAGAGATATTCTTGGCTCAACAGAGACTCAACGGAAGCTTGGGGATTTGAATCACTCTCGTTTACTTTAAAAAGTTGGCTGTGGTTGGGAATTTGTAAATGCCGTACCTAAGCTTCCAATTCTTTCAAAGGGTTTACTGTTCTGCAAATTTGCCATTGTTGGAAATTCCAGACGGAGACGGCTGTTATTACTTTATTAGCGTTATTTTCAGCACAACGTCCCTTCAGTGCCCATTAATGTTCCTATTTATGTGTTGTGTTAATGTTCAGTAGTATCGATAAAGTTCTCGTTTGGTCAACAAGGCACAAGGCACAAGTGGAATTGACCAGTAAAAATCTAGCTTTAACATCAATTGAAAATATTCTATAGAGTCCAAGAGGCAGAAATTATTGTGACGTTTGTCAGGCGCCACCACTGTAACATAAAACATTAAATGTTGTTAATAGAGCCATACCTTAAAATAATAATATTCCATGATTGAGTTCTGCCCGTACGAACGATATCACAGCATTTTTTATAGAAATTCCTATATTTTATAATCCATTGTGTTCTGTCCGTACCTTGCTTGTTTATAAACATTGTCGCTTTACTTGCT
The DNA here is from genome assembly GCA_945859665.1 of Anorthoa munda. Taxonomy (NCBI): domain Eukaryota; kingdom Metazoa; phylum Arthropoda; class Insecta; order Lepidoptera; family Noctuidae; genus Anorthoa; species Anorthoa munda. The sequence goes on from OX243908.1 coordinate 17,526,122, forward strand.
TCCGAACATTATATTTCCAGTCAGTGTATATTCGCGTAGCATTCGGACCGTGTTGTCGTGGACCAAGTGAATGGGGGCCTCAGGTGATTCGAGTCTTCCGCTCGTACGATTCTAGTGTTACCTTTCTCTCGGCACTTCGCGATGTCAATAATACCCGTTCTCACAGCAAGTGAGCACGTCGGCGGAGATATTTATTTAATATATTTGTATGTCCCGATTCGCAAGGTCGTTGGACTCGAACGCGTAATTGACTTGAACTTCCTTCACGAAACGATGCACAATCCTCCGATATTCAGATATAAAACTTTTTTCATAAAACTCTTTCTTCTACTTCGGAAAAATACACTATGGTTGTGATATTATTAATGTTTTGGTTTGCTCGTAACTCTCTATCTTATCGTCGCGATAAATTAGTCCGTACTCGATACACAATCGATATTATAACTAGATACGTTTATGTATAACTGTTTTCAACAGTTATTCTCGTGAGCGCGGACAGGCCGCTACATCGGAGTCTTGTACGCGGTTTTTAATTCTTAATTATTTATTCCACGTTCGTAAAATAGTGTGTTAACTATTTTAGTGTGTCCGAAACCAAGAGGAATATAAAGTGTGTGTTTTGTGTGTTAAGATTTGAGCCGGTTGGTTTTATTTATCAGAGTTGTGTCTGTATGTTAGGAATATCACGAGTTGCCGAAATCGTGATTCCACATGTCATTCGCTCATGTTTTGTTACTTTTGTTTTTATTGTCTTTAAAACCGGATAGTATGCAAGTTGAATGTATTAAATCTGTCGCGTTCGTTGTAATGTTTTCTCGACCGGTTTGAACCGTCCTCTTTTGCTCAACTGAACAATTTCCACTGACCCCGCACTGCATGGCATCGTGATCATTTATGTCATCGTTCTATGTTACAACTTTATTTTTATCGCGCCGTGTAGCGTTCAGAATATAATTTTTTGGGTAGGGTTATATTCAATTTTGTCATCAAAGACCTTATGTGTGCAACATCCGTTTTCTTATCTAATCTTCATAGTGATTACAAAAATGTTGAACAGTCTATCGGTTTCTTCTTCTTAGAACTTAAATTATCTTGTTGACGAATATCTTACAAAATGAAAGATATTCGTCAACAACATTGAACTCATAAAGTTAATCCTGAACAGGTGTTGTAGCTACCTAACTGTAATATACCTAGTTTCCTAAAATATCTCTAATTCTTTGTTTTTATCAGTGGCTTGTAATGTTATCACTTGTATAATCTGTTTATCTATCACTATATACATACCGCACACCTGTTTATTTACTCATGTTCAATCGTTTGGTTGATTAAAGATAGATATTTTAATGTTTGACTTGCTCCAATTGCAGTATTCGTAGCGTGCTCGTTATTACTTCAAGTTACTATGGTAAACAGTTTCATATAATTGGATAGAAAACCGTGTCTAGAATCCAGTACAAAATAAACTAGAGCTTGTTCTAAAATAAATAGGCTTACTGTTGATGGATACGTATTCACAATTGATTTACGATTCACCAAATTTGTATACTCTCCGGTGTAACGTAGACAATATCCAAATATTTTCGTAGATATTGAAAAATTTCATGTAGTTTATGTTATGTTTGCGTTTACTAACCTTGCTTTGCGTCATAGTATCTTGATTATGCATAACCACGTTTAAACCATTTATTAGTAATTACGAGATTATGTGGTCATCAGTAATAAACTAAAATCTTTGCTTTACGACAATTGTGATTTTTCTATATATTTATGTTTTATTAAACGTTTTCACTATCAAATCAACTATAAGTATATTAAAGTCATACCTATTTTCATTTTCAATATATTTCTTTGTGTTTTATTAATGATCCATTCTTTGGTTGGTGTTAGAACTGGTGTTTATAGTGAAAGATGTGAAGTTAATTAGTGTGTGAACTGAAAATTGTGAAGAATGGTGGATAACGCTTCGTTTGAATACTCTGATGAGTCTAGTGGGGAAAGCACGAACGATCTCAATGGACGGTAAGATCTAGCAAACATTATCATTCTCTTTTTTTTTTTCATAAAAGTGATGGTCTCGGTCTATCATAAATTCACAATGCTTCCTGGTTTCTAATATTCGGTAGAAAGTGATTTTATTAATGATATAATGAAATTGCGATTCTGAAATTTTCTGTCTGAATGAACTTATTAAACGCCTCATTATTTCTGGTGTTTGATGATTATTATAGATCTGTTTCATTTTATATTACAAAATTGGACCTCGTTAGTTTAAATAAGATAATTAATTGGCAAAGCGTTTTATAGACTCTTATAAAGAGAGTCTTTTGTCTCTCCTCTCGACTTTTGTTCTCAAATGTTTTCACATTCACAGTTTTCCTTTTTCTCATTGTTTTGATGCTTCAGAACAAAATCTATTAATAACATTCATGTTAATAAATTTCCGTTGTTAAACATTGTTTTCGCCGTAAAGAATATTTTGCAGAAATTATGTGATAAACGATATTTACTCTTCCTGCTTTAACAAAAATAGCTTGTACAATGTTTTTCCGTGGAGTTGTTAAAATTATCTCTATATCAATGAAAAGGAAAGATCTAGTAAATAACCTTATTTTGTATCATTTACATTTCACATTGAAACTCGGAATAATAAACTGCATCGAACTGATTTCCATATGCCCTGAATGATAAACCATATCATACGGTTCCCTGTTATCCGTGGCATATTAAAATTCAATAACTTGCGTAGACTCATGCGTCATACCTATGTTTTATGTATTTAGGTTATAATCGATCACTCCTTATCTCTCTTAGAATAAGGTACATTTTATCTTGATCGTAGGGACATGTTTTTGCTTCGGGGTCCTAAATTTTGTATGGATGCATATAACCTGGGGCAAATACGGTTGGTGGTCAGTTGTATGTGTCGTCGTTTTGAAGCCGGTGTCCTCCTGTGCTTATTGTGAAAATGGGTGTGTTTTTCTTAAAGAGGTGAGATTTTTATATCTTTCTGATCCTTATCTTGCGACTAGACATCGTTCATTTGATAAGATTTTATTGTGATCTGTTTGTGCTCTAAGGTCTATTGTTACTTGAAGAACATCTATTTTTAGCAGCCTCATGTCGTCATTTAGCATCTCTGGATTATCTACCGGCTTTTATATTGCTTCTTTTGTTTACTATTTCATCCTTTCTACATCTTGAAATGTTAGTTGAACTTGATACGTCCGCGTCCGTGGCTAAACTTTTGGCGGGTAGAACGATTGTTGTAATAGATTTTTGGGACATCTAACGGTTCTGTTCGAAAAAGGAACTCCTTGCGGGATCTCTTGTTTCTCAATTGCTTTTTTCTTATTCGGATAAAGTTACTCAACCGAAAGCTGAATGTAACCTTTGTGTACTCTGGACTGTTTGTATTTTACTGCGAAATATACCAAACCTTTTTCTGTCTCGTTGGATCCTATATCGAGTTTAATGATAACGACTATTACATCGTTTGGGACGGAAATTAAACGCATGCCGCAGTCATAACTGTTTCCATTCCACTCATGTTTTTGAGGCTGTCGGCCAGAGGATTGTTTCAATAAGGGAGATGTAAAAAAGAGCGTAGGTATAGCGTTAGGTTTTATTCTTGGAATGTTGGGCCGGAGTTCGTTTCGTTCGATAGATAGATCATGAAACATACCGTGGGACTTTTAGTTAAGAGGCAATAGGACACTTCTAGGCCTAACCCTGTTCCATCGTCGACTACAACATCGCTTCCCATCGGATGAGATAGTGATCGAGCGTGAGTTTTTCAATAATATAACATATTTAGGGGTTCCGTATCAAATGTAGAATACATTAGTATTTGTTAGTAAAATATACGCAATAATAAACATGATCACCAAGTTCGTAGGTCATTGGGAAGTTAAAAATTATTTGGAACAAAATTTGTGATAGACGACGGACGGACAGACGGACACTTGAGTGACAGCAATAGGGCTCCGTTTGGAACCTTCGGGTACGGAACCCTAAAAAGTAGACAGTCTAGCTTTAGTAAGTATAATCAAATATTAAGTTTAACCGGACGATGAAACACTGAATGATCTTGCAAGCTCCACATACATCTTTGTCACAGTGTCCATTAAAATCAATATAATTTCATTACTGTTCGCCATATGCAAACTTGACTCTAGGTACACCAAGATAACGGTTTCCGCTCTCAATACAATGTTTAATGTCAATCGATCATTGTCTGTTTGTCACTAAGCAACTGTGGGCTTTGTTTCCTTCACAATCGTAAATAACATTTCCGTTAAAACCACCAGACATACTGATAAATTAGTACTTACATAAATGAGAAGGCATCTTACGAAAATGTAAGGAAATGATTCTTACTTTTCGTAGGATCACTTGCTTGAATTTTCCGCCCGCAAAATCAATCCGAAAATAAGATACGAACTGATAAAATCATCGTATAATTCAAGTTTACAAGTAAAATTGCCTTATCTAGTTGATTAAAATAACTTTTTCTCGATTACACTTTGAACATTTGAAGGGGCTCTCGTTTTAGACATTTTAATCAAATAGATGTAAGCCATTGGATTTATCGGCCTTTGGTCTCAAAATAGAATTAATTTCGCCTTTCTCAATCCTTTGAGCATTACATAAAAGTACAGAAACAGCTGTTGAAATAACAAAATGTAAATTAGGACCCGAAACTTTCTTCTGTGAATTTGCGTGAATATCTCTATTTTGGCAACCCACGATAAATATGTTTTTTTGTAAAAACCAAAAATGGGTTGGTTTTTTTTATTTTTAGTGTTCCATAACCGAAGGGTCCAAACGGAGCCCTATTGCTGTCACTTACGTGTCTGTCTGTCTGTCCGTCTGTCACACAGGTTTAATAGCCAAACGGTTGGAGCTACAGTCTCAGGGTGGCTCCCATACAGAAAAAGGGGGTGGCGAAAAAATAAATTGACCTACCCCATAGAGTGGTGTATCATTCTTTAGAGCTCGTTGAGTAGATAAATACTGTATTTTTATTTAAAAAATATTGGAAAACAAAGGAATGAGAAGCCACCAACGTCAGTTTCTTTTTACAAAATTTTGTACCACTGAATTTTATAACTTCCCATTGACCTATGAACTTCAAATTTAGTTATAATGTTTATTTCTAGGTATGTTTTACTGAGGGTGGCCTATGTCCAGCAGTGGACTGGACGTCTGTCGTCTGAAATAATGATGATGATGATATTTTACTATCAAATACCAATATATTGATAAATCACATTTTTCTTTGAACATTCCTCATTTGATTTTGCGCGAACCAACTTCATTTTGCGGTTTGATAGGTAACCCAAAATATGCGGAATCCGACACGCACTTGGCCGAACCAATGCGGTTGCCTTCATAGATTGCTAGCTAGCATATAACCTAGTTTTCCATAATTTTATCCCTAATATTTACGTGCTTCTGCTATACGAGAGCCAAAATCGAACATAAATCACTCGGAGTTTGGGAAGTATACTTACGAGTATAAAAGGCTATTGCTGCCCATTCTCCAAATACACAACGTGAGTGTCGTAGTTATTTGCAGCGGGAAGTGCCGTTCTATTCTTAACCAAGACCTTGGGAGTTTAGCACTAATATAGCCATTGAGGTCTTTCAACTCCACACGTTTGTGCTCTATATGGCTTCCGATTGAATGTTTGATTTGTGGGCATCTCACCTGGCTGTGAACTGTATCCAACACGTTTTGGTGAGGTAACCCTTGATTATCTAAGGATGTCTAATCACGAGCCATAACTTGGATGTGTTTTGAAGTTTCAGATAGTAACTGTCCTAAAGGCTATGGCATTTTTCAAACAAGATATGGAACTCGATTATCCTAGACTTTTCAGAGGTTTTAGGGTGAGAGACTGGCACAAAACTGTTTAAAAAAAATCAGGCACATTCTGAAATATATTGATTTTATCTAAAATAAAAGATTTTAACAGCTCCTTAGACGTCATTATGGCAGGAAATCCTTCTGATAATACTCCAGTTATATATGAATATGAAAACAAAAAGACACATCCGGCTAAAAGTAAAACCAACACCCAGCTGAAGGATTCAAACAACAAAACATGTATTTATTCGTCCAAGTCTTAGTCTGACGTATCAGCACGCTTATTAAGTGGCAGTCACGTGGATCAGCAGTCATTTGTGAGCCGCGTCGCAGGTCATCACGTGCAACGTGGAATCATGGCTTTATGAAAAACATTGCATCCATTCTTCGTCTTCTTCGTGTCGCAGGCACGACAATAGTTCAAATTTGTTTGGCCCAAAACTTGGGCCATTTCGACGGCGCCGTCGTTGGCAGCTCATAGATCGCCCTGGTTGGATATTGGATCCATGAGTTTTGTGGCGGTAGGTTAGGCGATACTGGTGTGGTTAGATAGTGTGGACAGTGGTGTCTCATCCCATACAAAGAAACCATGCCGATGTACTGATTGTTTTTTGTACATCGATGGCGTTCGATTTACAAAAAAATATCGATATAATCAGACGAAAAACACTAGTTACGTCGGCACGGCTTCTTTGTATGGGATGAGGCATTTGTATGCTAGTATTATACGTGGATGGATAACAATGGTGGAGTTTAATAACTGATAAGTAATGTGAATGGTTTGGGATTTAATGGGGATAACTTTAAATGGTTTTGCGAATAGATATGAATAAGCAGAGTAATAAATATGAGTATTAATTATGGCAAGTTCTAGAACCAATAATTCGAAATGACCTTTACCAACACGCACTGGGTGTGTCCGCGTGATGGATTAAAAGACCTATTCTCTCTCTCACAGACAGAAAGCCTTTGTCCCAGCAGTGGAACATTAACAGGAAGATGATGTTAAATTTTGATGTATTTTGGTCTTTATTCGGGCGAATAAAATAGTGTCAAAAAGGAGGCAGGTGAATTCCACAACCATCATCAAATTATCACACAACACAGTTTGTTTCAAACAACAGAAAGAAATATACAGGCTCTACAATCACAGTCAACTTTCTACCCAAAAACAACGAATTTAACAGTCATTTCATGCGCAATTAAGTACATTAATTGCACGTAATTCCACTTAATTTATGTGTTTAATGGCAATAATAAAACCGAGGTACTTACTGTACGGCCCCAACAAAATAAAGTGAATTTGGATGAAGGAAGTCGACCCAAACTTGACCTTTAAAATGGTCAGCGAGGACAAAAACTTGTTTGTTACATAATGTATGGACTTACTGCGAATATTTAGAGCAGGTATAGGTAGATAAAATGGCAAAAGGTACCTATTGAAATTCTTCGAAGGATGCTAAGAAATTCCGTTTTTAACCGACTTCCCAAAAAATAGAAGGTTCTCAATTCGGATGTTTATATATGTCGGAGATAGGAGGGCTATCTTCAATAATACCCTCGGTCTGCGGGCATATCGTGGGTATGCAATGCACAAAGCAGGTAACTTATGTCGTTTTAGAGATAGTTCTTGTTCCAATTTTATCAAAGCAGCGGATTCGGCCACCAATCGTTTCGCTTTTTCCCAACTAAAACACACTTGTTCAAGTTCACACACGCCACTTTGGGCTACTTCTCAACTCTTTTTCTGTCAACTCCTTTTTAACTCCCAAAACGCGCGTCCGCGCGTATCTTTTCTAACTTCACGACCCAATATGGCGGGAGAACCCACTCTAGAGAATCCGTATAGACTTTTCTCGCTTTTCATTGGTTCAACAACACATCCGGCAAAGTAAGTACTGCTTGTATTATCCAATCCAAATCGAGTATTTTGACATAAGAAAAATAAAGTGTTGTCAATCGAATAAAATCGAACTGAGAATTGATCAGAAGCTAAACGTTGCCAATTAAACAAACCTGAAGTAATAATCGCATGTCTGTTTATTGTTTACACGATTTAGGTTGTTTTTTTAACCTGGTGGTTCCTTACCATGGGATAATTTTTGACTCTCACGTGGGCAAACTGCTCGCAATGTTTTGCCTGTCGGTTGAGGATCTTCTGCTTATTAGCAAATCTTCACCCAGTAGCACCACTGTCCACTATATTAAAAATTTCCCAAGACCAAATACTGGGTTGATTTCTTCGTACCTATCTATTTAAAGAACTTTAAGGATAATCTGATATAACCAGTACATAATAGTGTTAATTTGTTACATATGGAAGTTGCTGCCCTTGACCTTAAACAACTTTTTATTCCGTTATGAGTTCTTTAGATTTTGTTACGTTACTATATTCGTGTTAAAATATTTTCCGTGTTATATAAAATATTTTCTGTATTCTGTTTGATCATGATATTCCATTATCCTGTTTCATAAAACTCGGAAGTATTACTAAAAAGGTCTCTGTCAATACTAAAACATTGACCTTTTACTTTGTGCGAACGGCGACTTTTCACTTAACTTTTGTCCGAAGAAAGTATACTAAGACCTTCAAATATTCTGCCTTGGACCACTTTTCTTGTATAAAATATTTAAATAAAGTATTCTTACTTTCTTAGAAAAGTTTCACTTAATTATCTCAATTTTGTATGGTGCCGCATTTTCTTGGACACAAAAAGTCCTTTTTCATTCGAGAGTTCGGGACTCACTTTCCAATGTTTTGTGGTTGTAAGAGCAGCAATTTTCTTGAGTGTCCATTGTGTACAATGGCACATTGGAAACATCCATCTGCCATCAAGCGCAGTTCTTTTCCGAGATCGTTAGTTGCAGGTTGCAGCAACGAAACGATACAGGGACCATATTCTACAACAGACGTTTAAAGACGAATACGAATAGATTTATGTTCCTCACTATTTTGATTACCTACTGAGTTCGTTCCACTACCGGTAATTTATCATAATAGGTTTAAAGGGTCGTTTCGTGTATCGTAAAACATCGTATGAACCAAATTACTCTAATGTTACGCTATTTAGTACTCGTAAATTTTATTTTAAAGCTTTCAGGAAATGGTACGGTCAAATTGGGAGTGTTGATTATATTTGATTCGTGCAAATGCGGTCTGGGGCCTTTATACCTTTTAATACCATCATGATTCTGTTGTGAAAAGAGATAGTAGTCTCCTTTAGCTCCGTTGCTCTCTCACACTAAAAACATGATGTCTTTAAGACGGCTTACCCTGGTTTTATAGTTGCCAAATAATGATTGCTGCATCACCTTCTTTGATCAAGGAATCTTGTTTATCAGTATCATAACTGCGATTGATATCTAAAGGGCTGATGAGGATACAATATTCTTTAAATTTAACACATCTAGTTATAGCAATGTGCTGTGTGGCACGTGGATTGCCTATTTGCATATTATCGTGATGCATTAATGTGTCATGTAGGTATCAAGTCTTATGTGTGGTCTCTTTATGAAGTTTACCTTGTCAGTTTCCTCGAAGGTGACGTTATTACAAAGCCCATTACAAGATATATATTGTAGAGGTGTACCAATTTTCACAAGAGTGCCCAGTGCATTGAAATATCATAAAAACCTGAGAGGCAATTCCCGTATTTTAAAGCAAATATCGCAATCACATCTCAGTCGTAATCAGACAAAAACACCTCTAATTTCCATACATTTTGGTAATATTATATCATTGATTGTCACAGATAATATAGCGACCTGAATTTTAACGTTTTATAAGTACAAGAATTAGCCTTCTGTACGTTTTATTACGTGCAAGTGGCATTCTACCTTGACGTGATTTCCCTAACCATACATTCACCTACGTAAGGTAGTTATCTTGTATAAAAATCATCTACATCTACACCCAAACCATTTTATAAAACCTCAAATTAAACATGATCTTCTGTTTCGTTCCAGACAGGCCATAAAGCCGTTATCAGGGTCGGCGCCGTCGGTGCGGACGCCGGCGAGCGCGACCGGCACGGGCGACACGACCGACGGCAAGCAGCCCAGCAAGTCGCGCCAGAAGAAGTTCCAGCGGCACTTCCCGCAGGTCGGGCCGGAGGAGAGGGTGCTCAATTGTAAGTACACACGATTTATGGGTCTCTTTAGCGGTATGAGGTCTGAGTGCAGGAGGCGCGGTCAAGTCTCATTTTTCGTGGCACGCACTGTAGGTACTGCCAAGTTTTGAGAATTATTACTTGTTAGGCAGCTTCATCATCATCTGGTCCTGGTCCTTATCTTATTTTACATACGTCCACCTCCACACTGATACTATCTATTACACGCTTCCCTACCCACATCACCTTACACACACAATCCTTTGATAATTTTCATGGTTTTGCTCTAAACTTACTTATAACAATTCACATGCATACACAATATTGCGCATTTTTTGTACCTAGGTTTTTTTTGGTGGTCTTGATGTCTTAGTGTAGAGTCTTGTTGTAAAATGGATCATCCAAGTCCGCCCTGTCAATTTCGGACTGTGCTTCGAAAAATCACAGGCACATGAGATTTGTTAAAGTTATTTCAAAGGCTAGCAATCTATCTAAGAAAAACATTTTCGCAATAAATGTACTGTTGTGTGTTTTGTTTTTGAAGTCGGTTCATTTTTTGCGAAATGTTTTTATTTCTCTCTTGTTAGTTTTGGTTCACCATCACTACAAATTGAGCAAGTTGCATAGTAAGGTACCTAAAGGATTGACAAAATACCCCCATAATAACTCAATTTACACATTCGTGCTGTTTGTCGCTAAAGGGTTCGGGTGCATGCTCCATATCTTGAAAACTGCCTAACCGATTTTGATGCAACTTGCACTATTACCTGGTTTGTTGAGAGACACTTAACCCAATAAAAAAAGAATGATCATGATCCAATCACTAGTTTCGGAAAAATGCGTGGACAAATATACATACATAAATAAAACGGATCCATGCGGATGACGTCACTGATTATCCATTTGTTTCTGAAAACCGCATCAAAATCGGTTCAGCTAAACGCGAGAAAATCGAGGACAAACGTACATACAGGTCAAACTGAGAACCTCCTTTTGAATTCGGTTAAAAACCGTTGGTCATGCCTGATGCCCATAAACCGCTTTAACAATCAGATATGCCATTAGCCTGTTCTCCAACGCATGACATAAACGTCAAGAAAAACTGTCTTGGCTTGTTCTCTAAGCCATTTCAATTACTTGAGTCTGTTAATTGATGACGGCCATTAAAGTCTATCTAACACGTCATAATTGTACAGAAGGTACAAAAGATTAGAGCGAATAGTAATCTAGGAGGTATCTTTCTGCTTTAAAAATATACACGGAAATGTCACGCATTTCATCATAATTACTGGAACAGTTTTTAGAAATAATCTACTAAACGTGACTATGGTTATTTTTATTGTGACACATATTTTGATATTTCCTTGACAGTTAACTATGAAAACGCAATAAAAACGAAGAGCCAGTCTGATGATGGGATTTTTGCAGTTTTATATGTACATATAAAACTATTTGTTTTGTAGTGGTGTTTTAGACATTATTTATGGGAGATCTATCTATACTAATATTATAAAAGAGGTAAAGTTTGCGAATTGTGAGTTTGTGACGTTGTAGGGGGTAATCTCTGGATCTACTGAACCGATTTTGTAAATTCTTTCACCAATAGAAAGCAACATTATTCCTGAGTGCCATAGGCTATAATATAATTTAAAAAAATTAGAGATCCTTATGAAAATTGCAATAATGTAACCCAAAGTAGCAAAAAGTTGCATATAAAATTCATTCCTTGGCGTGCGCTGAGAAAACTATTGATGATACATAAAAAATATGTACTAAATGATTAGGTAGGGTAGGGTAGGTAGGGTAGAGTAGGTATGGTAGGTAGAGTAGGTAGGTAGCCAATTGACAGGAGCGAAGCCCCGGGGCTAGTTGGAGATAAAACGCTTGGTCAGCCAGTCCCACTGTAAAAGCTTCAGAAGCAATCTCAGGTCCTAAGCAGCCACTAACCAAGCCACTGGCATTTAAGTCATAAGTTGGTGTCAAGAGATTTTTCGCATCAACAGAATGTAACACTGCAACAGGCTGCGTGCGGAAAATTTCGCTGTATCATTATCGCGTTGTTTTCGAAACGTGCCATTACGACCTGCTAGAGAGTAATGTACTATTAATGGTCGGTCTCATGGCTAGTGCGACCACGGAACACGGTTGATTGCAATACCTATGCTGAAAGATAGTGATATTATTGTATTGCAAGCAAGCAATTCGGAATAATAGGAGTAGTTTCATCACAAGTCTGGCTTTGATTTAGGCAAAGATTTGTGCAATTTTTGTGTCCAGTCTCATTGTAAGAGTGCAGTTCATTATAAGCAATTATGGTTGTAGTTTTCTTATCTATTTGAAAAAAAAATACGATAATTCCCGAAAGGCATGACGTCAATTTGTCTGGCATTGATTTAGGCAAAGAATTGTGCAATTTTGCTGTCCAGTGTCATTGTAATAGTGAAGTTTATTATAAACAAATTATGGTTGAGGTCCTATCGATTTATTCCAAACAAGGTTCGAAAAATACGACTATTCCACGAACAGCATGACATCAATTTACCGCTACATTCCACGAAGCGAAACGAATTATGGGTATTTTCAGGTCTAATCTTCCTCCTGAAACGATAAAAAATACCGTACTTTCCTCTTTCGATCGAGTTATCCTGTTAGGTTAAAATTTGGTTAGATAAAATATACAATTTCGTTTCGTATTTCTGTGAATACCATTTCAAAGTCAATGCCTCGTCCTAGATTTGGGGAAATATGAAATTCCGATTCTGAGTTTCATCATGATAATTTGTGATCCCAAAACCAATAAACAAGTCACGGAGCCTCCTGGCGATGCTTCTGGAGACGAATGAACCCAATACACGTGTTGAATAATGTTTTTTTATTTTTAGATCAGACTTCCAATTAGGAATCACGTTTGCTGATTCGGGATTTCAATAGTCTTTTAGAAGCTGGAGGCAATTTAGTAAACTTCTAACTTGGTTTTGAATTTAGGAACCTCTCTTTCTACATCCAAAAGCAAGCCTCTTTTAATTCCTACAATAGTGAGAAGTTTTAAGAATACTAACCCATACCCGAAGGAGCGGGAACATTTTACACAGATAATGGCCTTACCACACCATTTGGTCGATTGTCGATCGATGACATTGATCGACGATTGATGCGGTAACTTTAGCTTTGATTTGGTGTAGTAGGATTTGTCGATAGATGTCGCCTGATTCATTCTAACATCTATCTAGGGCATCGATAGGTGATCGATTGATTCTTTTTTACCACCCTAAGGCACTTGTCCCACCACCGACGATCAGCGAGTAAAACTAGAAATTAAAAACGAGTTGGCGAGCAACGAGTAGCGAGTGTAGTTCCAATAGTTTTACCGCTCGGCTATGAGCGAGTGTTTATGTGCGACGGGCGATTACTCGCAACAATCGCTCGGGGTAGCCGCACTGTAGGTAGAAATGACCGCTGGTTGGTCTCTCGGCGCGCGTTCTGACCGCCAAGCGAGCATCGCTGAGCGAGTATAACTTTGATAGCTCTTGTCGCTGCGACAAACTTGTGGTGAGAGATTACTCGCCGGCAGTGTGAACAGCCAGCGATCAACTGTTACTATATGTGTCTCTTTTATTGACCCGGGATCTTATATCTTTTGTACGTTTCTTTAGCGAGAAAATAGTCGATAGCTAATCGCTTACTCGTCGGTGTTGGGACAAGTGCCTAAGGTTTGTTTAGGCAAATATACGTCCCTATAGCGACCATAACCATCAGCCCTCGTTACTGATTCCAGTTTCCTTGTTCCCTAATCAAATTGTCCTGAATAGCGCATCTACCAAATAACATTTGCTTCGATAAATATGTCTATATTTGTCTTGATAATAATATTTGGTCACATTGACTTCCACGTTTCTGCGTAGTTAAATGTCCTAGATTATCGGCAACATTTTAGTTAGCTCAATCAACTCTGATGCAACTTGAATCTAGATTGGTCGAGGTCAAATGTCTTACGATCGTGGAATCAATGCTCGAATTACGTAGGTACACGCATTTAAAATAGTGACTTTTTCGTTAACTCCTGTATCGAGGATTCGTGGATGCTTTGTGGTGTTGTTTTGTCAACATATATTAACCCACTGCTGGGCTAAGGTTTCCTCCATCCTCTCCCCGGTGGGTTACCTTTCCCCGACCAATCCGTCATAAATGCTTCTTAAGTCATCCCGGCAGCGTTTCCTAGGCCTTACTTGGTGACGAGGCAGGCATAACCGTTGACAATTTGTATATTGTAAACGGTGAGGTCATAGAAAAGGGAACTATGTCATTTTAAATTGTTTAATTTCAATAGAACGATAATACATTTTTGTTCAACTTACGTGTCGCGCACTATAACGACATTGATTATCCTACCCATACCCCAACGACTTTTCCGAGGTCAAAAGAAGATCCTTGTGTGATACAACCTACCCTAGGACGATCAAAAATAAATATAGTTACTATTAAATCGTCTTAGAATCATAGGTTTTGATATTGTTAATAGTTCTACCATGGAGGTCACAGTTCAAAATGATGTAACCGACCAAAGAGCACGTAGTAACACTATGGAAAACTTATGACAACTTTATGTTAATGCCAAAGAGACGCAAATAACCACGAATAGCAACAGTGTGGAATATTAACACAAATTACATATTATTTTAGTGTTGGGGTTAGTATCAGAAAATAAACAATTTTAATCAGGACAACGTAACTAGGCCAGTTAGCTTCAAATTGGATCCTGGTCAAATCAGGTCGTGATAATTATTTTACATCTAGGTTGGCCAAACATGTAGGTAGTGACATCTTTGAATGACCACTCAGGAGAACCTGAAGAAGTTTGAAGAAAGATTCAAGGCCCTTTAACCAGGTCGGTTAAAATATAGATTACTTATACCTAAGCGGACTACACTGAAAGACAATAAAACAATCCCTTTTCTGGGATCGACTGTACATCACAATTATAATGTGCGGGACCTGTAGGTAGCCACGTTTTCTGTGTCGTCGTACGCGTTTACATCATCAAGGCTGCAGCCCTGCAGGTGAACGAACGAAACAAAACAAAGAAGCATCAGTACGTAGGATATTTACGTGTTTCTCAGGCCACCCTTTTAACTGAAGCAAGTAGCAATTCCAGCTTTTCAAAATCTATGATACATCATGATAATTATGCCAAAATTTAACTTGCCCAAGTATCGTCGCATCCAGAAAAACCAATTCATTAAGAGTTAAAACCTTTGAAAAGTGATTGTTTTAATTGCGTGATAATCACCATGAACTCATTACTATCTAATTAGGACATCTAAATTCAATTATTATAATTATGATAGACCGACTGAGTGCTAAGACCAACTAGAATCTTCATTCGTTTCTGCACAGCGCGTTTCGAAAGACGTGTTCTTTGGTGAGTTATTTTAAACCCACTTCAAAACGAGGAGGTTACCTTTGAGACTGTATATTTCTTCTGTGTTTATTGTCATCATTATCTTCCACCCTGCCGTATTACAGTTTATTGATGGTTGGCGCAGCAAATCTTTGTCTTCCAATCATCTCACCTCCATCTCAGACTGCACTTCATGTCTAGACTTATCATCCTTCACAATCCTTTCTTTTATCCGTTTAGTCATACTATAAGTATATTACGCAATAATCATCATCTCCCTTCCCTTGTCCCATGTTCCTTGGGGTTGGCGTAACACGTTTTCTTCCTCCATACCGTCCTGCCCACCGTCACACTACCACTGACTCCCTTTTCTTTCGTATCACTCTCACACAAACCATCCTTTTGTATATATATTACGCAATATATTCTACAAATTCCAATCTTTTTCGATTATACTTCTTTTAACTTTATTATATTTGTCTCCTCCTATTACTCAAGTACCAACCTATTTTTAACCGACTTACCAAAAAAGGAGGAGGTTCTATGTTCGACATTATGTATGTTTATTTTATTTTTATTTTTATGTATGTTCACCGATATTTCCGTCAACTGAGGACCGATTTTGAAATTTCTTTTTTTGTTTGAAAAAGTATGTTTCGAAATTGGTCAATTTTAATTTGGTGAAGATCTGATGAAGAACTTCGAAGATATGCAACAGAACTCTTTAATAAATAACGGCAAATCTCTCGGGATTGTTGCAATCGCATGTCTGTTTATTGTTTATACCATTTCATAACATAACATCACGCCAGTACGCACGAAAGGGGTATGCAGATCTCGATCGAAAAAACTTTTAACAAAAAAATACTACCGACTTCCAAATAAGAAAACTAGAAAGTGAAAAATTACTTTATTTTTGGAAGTCGGTGTCCATAACTTAAAAATTTGGTACCTACCAAAGACACCTATTAACCTATTTTTGATAAGACATTTTACTCACTTACTAATACACTAACGGTATCTTGTCTCTTTGTATTCCAGATTACTCATGTGCGCTGGTCGGTGATCTGCTGCTGCAAGGTCACCTGTACATCACTAAGAACTATTTCGCTTTCTACTCTAATGTGTTCGGTTATGTGACCAAGGTGAGCAACTCTGTGTTATGTATGTCGATCGGTTTGCGCTTGTTGCTGATTAGTTTAGAGGTGTTTAGCCGTCGGGGTTTTTGGTTTTAATAGTTTTGGATTATGCTGCTTGATTCGTAAGTGTTCTGCTTTAGGGTTTGCTCTAATACCGTTTCATAATACAGTTTAAAGAGCGTATTTCGGATTAATTGTATTTTGTATATTTTGAATTTAATATAGAGTTAGCAAGTAGTGCTTTAATTTGTTGATCATTTTACGCTTATGGATATATATGATATATTTTTCCTTATAAGTCTTTATCTATGACTGTGACACACAATTTGTGTGAATAGTTGTGCTAGTTAGGTAAATGTACCTGCTTATTATCATATTGAATTTCACAATGTTCCAATGCGGCATTATTTCATCATCCAAAAAATGTTATTTCTCTTTTCCAGCTCCTAATACCAACAATATCAGTCCTTCGGATAACGAAAGAGAAGGTGGCGCGAATCATTCCGAACGCAGTAGGAGTGTGCACTTGCGATGAGAGGCACGTGTTCGGGTCCCTGCTGTCCAGGGATTCCACGTACAAGCTCATGATGCACGTGTGGAAGGCGGCCAGAGCACCCGAGCAAGCCGTGCCGAAACCACAGGTGAGTGATGATGTACGTACACTTGTAGTATTTGGGTAGTTTTTAAGTGGCAGGTGATTGGGTATCGTAAGACGACAGATTGCACCTACAAGCTGATGATGTGGAAATAAGAGCACCAGAATATGCGAACAAACCATAGGTGGGATATATACATAGATAAACTTTTAGTATTTGGGCTGTATTGGACGACGCGACAGGTCTATTTTTTCAAGAGTTTCCACGTAAAAGGTACGTATAACAAACCATATCACTTGTTAAGAGCATCTAAGTAAGTTGATGGGCTGGCAGCGTTTGAATCTAAAATTGTTGAGTAAAAGTTTGAACAACTAAAAGTTACAGAAGCCTTTTCGTTTCGTCATGATTAAAAGCTAACAGGACATGGGCGTTGTTTAAGGTTTTTAACATAATGGCTGGAATCACAGAATAGAAAAGTGGTGGCTCAGTGGTATTGGTCGTGGGTTCGAACCCAGGCAGGCGCTATACTTTGTGTAAAATATTTCATCACCATTGCTCTCGAAAACGGTGTAGGAAAACATCGTGAGGAAACCGGCGTGTTTAAGAACCAAAAATTCGAAGACATGTGACGTCCACCAACCCGCACTGGGCCCGCGTGATGGATTACGGCCCATCCCCTCTCACAGAGAGGAGGCCTGTGTCCCAGCAGTGGGAACATTAATAGGACGATGATGATGGCTAGAATCTGACCGGGCAAAAAGAGTAAAGATTTTCCCTTAGCTTATCAAATTTTTATCTGTATTTGGACTGCTTATAAAAAAAACTAAATTCTATAAAAGGAACACTTAATAAATATTACAAAGCTTTTCAACTAGTATAGGGTAAACCACACCCTATCGCTGGCACCCCTCCAGTTATTGGCACTTCTGAGTTTATGGGCTAAAAATAAGAAAACCCTAGATTGAAATTTCCATGCCAGTAATAGGATTTTAAAAAGCTTTTTTTGTAATTTAGTGAAAATATATGTATAATTACTATTTCATTGGATGAAACAACTCTTAAAATAAAGTTTAGAATATTTCCTTCGACGTCATTATAATTTTTGTATGCTAGTGCATGTCAATATGATTTTCTTGGCATTTGATTACGAAGTTAGGGGATGCACACTCTTAAAGTGCCAATAACTGGTTGTCTTACACTAATTTGGCAAAAATTTCCACAATATAATGTGTTACACAATAGATAAGGTACTGGAGAAATAAGGTTTTCGTCATTCTATTCCAGGAGGAAGTGGAACTAGAAGTGTCGGAGTACTCGCCGGAAGACGACAGCAGTTCAGCCGGGGGTGACCAGGCAGACGCGCCCTCCCCTCCAGTCAGACGAGAGTCAGAGGCCATTGCAGCTGCAGGTTTGTTACTTACTATATAGCAATTTTATGCCTACTTTAATTTCATTTATTCTGTCTGCGTAATCCTAAAAAGAAAACGGATCTCTTAGAGCCCTTGTAGAATCAATAACACGTCTTTGGTAACGATTTGATTTGTTAGAACTTTTTCCTTAGTTTTTGAGTAATTTTCTTAGACATCAGTAAGTAGATGATGGAGTTTGATATTTTTCTCTGAGTTGTCTACATACGACATATTTTGTTTTTAGTTTTTTATGGTTCCGTACCCAAAGGGTAAAAGCGGGACCCTATTACTAAGACTTCACGATCCGTCGGTCTGTCCGTCTGTCACCAGGCTGTATCTCATGAACCGTGATACTAAACAGTTGAAATTTTAAAATTTTCATGTATTTCTGTTGCCGCTATAACAACAAATACTAAAAAAAAGTTAATTAAAAAATTCAAAATACCCCACTGCTTAAAAAGCGAACTAAAAAGACGTAAACAAGAAGAAAATCATGCTGTGCAGTCGAAGTATACATATTCGCGAGCTGGCTGACCAAAACCAGATGTATCCTCCGACTGCACAGCATGATTTTCTTCTTGTTTACGTCTTTTTAGTTCGCTTTTTAAGCAGTCGGGTATTTTGAATTTTTTAATTAACTTTTTTATTTATAACTTTTTAGTTAACATTTTTTTCGAATTAGGTACATTTAAATATATAAGTGTTATATATTTTTGAAATCGCCTCTAAAAACCCTTTATTTTGATACCCCACACGATGGGTTTGGAAGAAAAAATAAAATTGGCCCCCCACAATATGGCGCCCAAAAGCCGCCATTTTTCTATTTTCCAATTTTAATGTAGCCTATGACACTCGCAAGGTTAAGACGAATCGATTGACGTATGAATCATCAAAATCGGTCAACGCGTTTGGTCTCTGGAACGCCACATAGGAACAAACATACATACATACATACATAGACTGATAAACACATTACCCTCCTTCGGCAGTCGGGTAAAAACAGAATAAAATTAATATTTAAGTAGGGCTCCCATACAACAAACGTGTATTTTTTGCCGTTTTTTGCGATAATGGTAAGGAACCTTTCGTGCGCGAGTCCGACTCGCAATTGACCAATTTTTAGTTTACTAGGTAAACACCTCTATTTCAAGAATTATCTTCATAGTGGCAAGGAACATATTATTGTAGCTTGACACTATGTGGATCCTAGAACTGCTCCGACCATAGATAAATAAAAGAAAACATATTTTTGGGACAATCTTTTCACCATCGACGTTAAGAAAGTTCTTAATAGAACGTTCTTAACTTTGACCTGTTTTTAATTTAACGAAATATTAGTATAAATGTAACAATAAACCTTGTATCGTAGCAGGAGGAGCGGCAGTAATCCAGCCCGCACTGCTGACGGGCAGCGCGGGCGCCACGCGGGCCGCCGTGCGCTGGTGGCGCCCTCTGCTCGCCATCGTGGCGGCGCTGCTCACCTTCTCAGCTGTGCTGCTGACGTATAAGCTGTACTACGCTGCGTATCATGTGCAGGTATGTTATACAATACTAGATTTATATGGAGCAAACAACTATTTTAAAGGCGAGAATGTTTTTTTAATCCAGAGCGGAGCGAAGGATTCTGAAGTAGAATCAAAGTCACTCGAGCTTTAAATAGTGTTGTTCCCGAGGTTGACACTACTTTTTATCACCCTCTATGAGAAAATAAGTGAGTGCAACGTATGAACAAGAACGTTACGTTTATTTATTTACATACAATTAGGAACCATAAGACATAACATAGATATAATTAGAGGCTAATGTATATATTTGAGCAATTATGGAAGTGCATCGTAATAATTTTATTAGTACCATCCGTTACAGGAGTAGATTTATTCTGATTGGAACTTTTACTAACAATATTCACATTCTAAATTCAAATCACTTTTAGTCCCTAGGGATTAATGAGCTATTTTAGTCCCGATGTTTAAGAAGAATAAACTAGCTCTTTTTGAATAGATGTGATTAAAAAATATTTATTCAAATATATCCACTTTTCAGCCCCTAGACGCAATCTATACACGCTTAAGAATATAAATTCTTTGTAAATGGATAGATTATTATTGGTCTTTATGGATGTAATAAAAGTTTTATGATAAGCGAGATAATAAAATAAAAATAATTGTAACTAATTTTATGGTTTTGATAAAACTGTTTGTGACATTGTTTCTGCTAGTCTGGTTTTGCCACAGGATCCACAGCACTACGGCGCGGATTAAATTCGCGCGAATACTTTGAGCTCTATGAACAGGTAGAAAGAGACTAAAATCACGCGGAATTTTATCCGCATTGCGTTTTAGTTAGATTCAGTGCGTGGACACAAATTCTCGCGTATAAAATCCGTGCGGTTAAAAATCGCAATGCGTGTTAAACCTTAAGGAAATGAGAAACCAAAGGATGATTATTACGATTTTGCACGATGCGAGCTGGAACTCCGTCAACGAAGTTACGGCCCCGTCCGAAAGTACTCACGGAAATTAAACCCTACTCCGTAATGATTAAATTTTTCGGGTAAAACACATCGGAAGTAGGTACAACTGACAAATTGTGTTGTCATTTATTAGTAATTTGAGCCCCGAATGAATCATGTGTCAGTTTGTGATACGGAGTAGGAAACGCCAGTAACGAAGGCCGAATCAAATGACTTCGTACTTAGTGGATCCCCTGACCCGAGTGTGGCTCCATAGTCTTTTCATAGTTCTAGGTGACCAGCGATGGTTTTTCTTTCTTCTGTTTTTTTGGGTGCCCGTGGACATCCACGGGCATCCAACGCGAAGAAAGAAAAATTGGTTCAAATAAATTAAATAATTGGTAAATTGGTTCAAATAAATTAATAATTGCATTAGATGGCGTGATGAGCTTCGATTTGTTATTGAGTCTTGTGAAATATTAAGATTTTCTATAAAAAAATATGTTCTCGTTTAATTACCTCTCAAGCAATAAATTAAGAAATATTGGGCTCTTAATTCACATTTCGAAGATTATTTGAACGGATCATTTAAAATTGATTCCAATAGATGGCGTGGTTTTAAATTACTGAGGCATCAACTAAATTTTTTAAATTAGTTTTGTAACACATTTTGGTACAATGAAACTGTAAAAACGTGCGAACAATACTATAAAATAAATTGTCGCAGCATTAAAAAAAAAAGTATTCACGACCCGAGCAAACCTTTTTACTTGCAAGTCGCTGCTAACACCATCTATATCCGTGGAACGGAACCGAACGCGAACGATGTTCATAGAAAAATCATCTTCTTAATCAGTCAAAACGTTTTCGGTTTCTTTGTATGGGATGAGGCATCTGTATGCTAGTATTATTTTATCTGTGTTATGGCTATGCTTCTCATTATTTCTATATCTAATTTCTTCTCTATATTTATCCTAATCTATAATATAATAACTAACTATCTCCATTTCTAATTGCAGGAGGACCTAGTAAAGTTATCGGGAGAGGAGCTGTACTCCGAGCTAGTACGATGGCGCGCACGCCTGCACGGCCGCGCGGCTAACGAGCTGCACGCATTCCTCACCACCAACCTACTGTTGCTAACTAAGGTAATCTACTCAGTAGGTATTCCATATCGACTTGTATGGGCTTTAAACGGGTTTATCACTTATTAAGCAATCTTACTAATTTTACTAATATTATAAATCTAAAAGTTTGGATGTTTGTTACTCAATCATGCCGGAACAGCTGAACAGATCTGGATGAAATTTAGCACAGTGATAGATTGTAGTCTGGAATAGCACATAGGCTACTTATATATACTTTTCTTCCCGGTATAATGTTCCCTAGAGATAAGAAAACATTCTTCACGCTGGCGAATCCGCTGGCAGAAGTTGGACTTTTTATCATCATCATCATCATATCAGCCGAAAGACGTCCACTGCTGGACATAGGCCTCCCCCAAGCGTCGCCACATTGACCGGACTTTTTATATTTTTATTTTATTTTTAATCGACCAAGCAGCTGGTGAATATAATCGTCTTGTGTATATGCCATTTAGATAAATTCATTGATATTGTACACCCAATCAGTTACAAAACTATTAGGATAATGCTGTTTTTGTAAAATACATCATTGGATTTGACTTACCCCCGTTTTCTAATACAAGCGATCATTTTTTTCTGCGAACTCGACATCGTCGTCGCGCCGATGACCAATATGTCCCGACTCCCGGGTTTCCGAGCGAATGCACTTGACATTTACATATTAGGACACTGATTGCGTTGATTAGTAAGTAAAACTAAGAATTAGTCGGCTACCACTGAAAAGCTTGATAGAGTCTTTAAACCTTCAGCGGCCATTATTAGCCTGATCCAGGGGTCTACTCCCTAAGCACGAAGTCCGTAGTTTCGGCCTTCGTTACGGGCGTTTGCTACTCCGTATTACCTACGGACAGATGATTCGTTCGGGGTCCGAACTAAGAATGAATGACCAAGTATTTCCCAAAGTGTTTTTACCGCTCCCAAAAACTTAACACTTGTTTTTTTCACTGCGAAGTTTCGGAATACTTTCGGACGGGGCTCGTAACTTCGTTGACCAAGACAGGGAGTAGACCTCTCAAGTGTCGCGGCCTTCGAGAGGTAACAGATTCAAATCATCTTAGTAACAAAACTTGAATAAGTCCTACTAGATAATATAAATACGTACTTAAAATCATGTCTGTATTCCCGAAAGGTTAGGCACTACAGAATATGAAAACACTATTCAAATATATATATTTTACTTAGGCTAATATAAAATCTTTTTTTTCCAGGTCCGACAGTCCCTAGAAGCATTATCAGGCGTAATACTAACCGACATGGCACAAACGGGCACCGTGCATCTCAACGTGGACGTACCAAACGACACAGTGTTCAGTTAGCGAGTCTAGGTGAGGCGCAGCCATTGAACAGCGGTATTACACGACCA
The DNA here is from genome assembly GCA_945859665.1 of Anorthoa munda. Lineage (NCBI taxonomy): Eukaryota > Metazoa > Arthropoda > Insecta > Lepidoptera > Noctuidae > Anorthoa > Anorthoa munda. The sequence continues at coordinate 17,549,605 of OX243908.1, forward strand.
GCTACTGGTGGCCCTGGCAATAATCAAGGTGAAATTAGGGTTGCCGATGAAGTTCCCATGTTGGATTTATTAAAGAAGGACGTCAAAGGGATAGTTGACCACATCATCGCTTACCATCAATTGAGATAGTGGTTGAATGAGAGCCTAATAAAAAAAATATAAACTTTTTTCTCATTTCTTAGCGTGTCGATGGTCTAAAATAGACCTGGCGCCTTTTTCTATCGTCCATTAGTTTCTTTGCGTGCAGGACACGATAGATAAACACGACATCGTTTGCTCATTAATTAAGTAAACAAACTAAAATATAAAATTTGAGCTCAATGTTCGAAAAGTCGACAACCCTAAATTCACCCCATAGCACCTCAGATTTTATTTACTATTATTAATAAATAATAATAAATTAATTAAATTAATATTATTAATAAATTAATAAAATTAATATTATTAATAAATTAATAAAATTAATATTATTAATAAATAATAATAAATAAGATCTTAGAGGATTTAATGTCACCAAGCTAGTTAGGGTTATCGTCAAGTGGACATCTCTCCGAGAAAATATATTATTGTATTTAGTTGGCCAGCTACCGCTAGCCGCAAATATCCGACAAGGAAACGCTTTTCCATGTCTCAGTGAGACGGAGTGATACTAGTTATTATTTATTTTATGCTATTTTTCAGTTGTTTAAAATGTACGGATATATCCGCCAAGTTTGGTCTCAAACAATGATCCCTCAGTGAAGCGAAGGAATCATTTTAATACTTGAACTCGTTCTCAAATGAGAACAGAATGTGTAAAGTAGACGACCAAAATATTGAAGAACTAAAGTTGTAGAAATAAATACGACGGTTCTCAAAAATTCTTGGATATTAGGATACATTTGTAGTTCTACTAAAAGTCACAGTTCTTTGCACATTCAACAATGTTTTTAAATATTGGACCACTATTTTAAACCTCAACAGATTGATTCTGTTCCTTGCATTTTTAATTACTTGATATTGTTTATGCATAAATCTAAAAAATAGTTTTAAAAGTTACTTTTCGCTTCATTGAATAAATGTTGAAAGTATTTTATTGTAAAATCATATAATCATGATGAATATACCAAATAATATCGCGTCTTCACAAGTATTAATGTCTATATTGAAACTTTTTAGATATTTTTGTTGAAAATCTTATATTTTTATGAAATCGAGTTCTAGACAAAGTCATTTAAAACTTTTATTTTGCTAAGAGAGTTCACATTCTTACTAAAATATCCTTGTTTTATGTTCATAAGTATGATTTAAGTTACATTGGAGCTATAGTGCCGATATCGCTGTAATAAAAAGATTCAGAGGTCCTAAGGCCCAGTTTTTAGATCCGTAGTTGGTTGAATAATGGTTAAATATGCTAACCAATAGTTTCAAATTTCGTTAAAACGCGTTTATTCATCAATTGTTGGCATCACAAATGGTCCAATGAGTTGAAGAGTTAATTAATTGACCATTTGTTCTAGCGAATGGTCAATTAATTGACTTAGTCTACTAACAATTAATGAATAAACGCGTTTTACCGAAATTTGAAACCATTGGTTAGAATATTTAACCATTGGTAAGAATATTTAACCATTGGTTAGAATATTTAACCATTGGTTAGAATATTCAATCATTGGTTGAGTTAACTACGTATCAAAAAACTGGGCCTTACTCCGACTCTATCTTCTTATTCGTTTTCTTCATTGCTCAAGGTCGTGCCCGTCCTGAAAATCTTAACGGATTCAATGACGAGCTTAAGCAACTCCATATTCGAGCAAGAAGAGAGCGAGTTGCTCTGGAACAATACCATCCAAATTCAGCTTCAATAACTATTTTATCGATACCAGATGACATCGGGAGCGGTACCGGCACTATAGTCCGAGCTAACGTTAAACATTTCAATCGTATATCATTATGTGATTTGTATATAAGCGGCAGTTAGCCGTAATGTCTATGAGGCATTGCTACGTCATATTAATTTGTGTCAAACACAAACGTTTAGGCTAAGAGGCGTGAATGGTCGAGATGAATGAACGATCAACTTGCTAGCAATACACGATTTATAAGTACACCGTGAAAATGTATGAGATATTGTTTAATTTACAGGACAGAACTGTTCTGTGGTTGAAATGGCATTTAAACTCTCTTAATTCACTTGAAATTTATGAATTTTATATTCAGCACAATTCACTTTCTGTGCAACTATCGCATTTTACTTCCAAATCGTTTTATTCGCGGTAGAAAATATATGAAATTCAAAAGAAATGTAAAGGAAAATTCTATAGCGTTCCTTCGTCTCGGCTTATTTATAGATATTTTCATAATCACAATTCTATAACATCGGCAATCTTTGATATATTCGTGTAAAAAAACGTTAAATTGTATTTAAAGCTTAGTCTTGATGGTGAAACGAATAATGTTAGTCAATGTTGCTCTTATTATTCTTGTATTATTGCATATTTTAATCTAGGAATTGGATTGTCGTCATATTATAATCGAGCGGTATTTCATTTTCTTTGCAAAGTCCCCGTCACGAGAATCTATATATTTTGTAAATAAAGATCGAATCCGGCTCGAAGGACCAAAATAGTACGGGCAGTAGCACCGTACACTGAGATGTAGTATGTAGATGGGCGAATCACACGGGATGTGTACAGGAAACAATATCACTGTTATGTGTCCGTTAATGATTGACAGTTTAATATTAAAAAACATTGAAATATATAATACATAAAGTAGATGCCGCGTTCCAGAACTTAGTAAAAGTTCTATATTTACCAAATTTCTAGCTTCTCGTGACGGAGACTTTATGTAACTTCATAAGTAGATCATGTGTCCTGTATGCGATATAACAGAATAAGAATCGTAGAGTGGTTTCACTGAAGAGTATACAATTGTGAATGTGATAGTGTCAGCAGGCAGGTGCTAGTATTTAGATAAGATATAATATATAACCAACATTCCTCGTTTGAAAAAGTATCCACATGTTAATGCTTCAATAGTTCGTTTGCCAAATAGTTTCCTAATATTTCTTGCCAATATTTATAGTACAACTATTTTCTTAATGTCCCTCGGCAAACTTCGTGGTTCGTCAGTCGTCGGATTTCTATTAGTTGCCCTTTGCACTTGGTGCAGACCGAACGCTTTCAATCAACTTGGAAGTCAAAGAAATCAAATCAGAAATCCGACGATTGACGCAAAACGAAGTTTAGAAAATAGTGTTGTACTGTATTACATATTATTTAGTAGATGCAAAATGTATGCACCTAATATTTCTGTATCGATCTCAAACTTTATCAACTAGATCACGTTTCTTACAAAAACCAAAATACAATTGTTAAAAATTTCGCAAACTGCTATTTTGACAATAAGTAATTACCTAAACAAACTTTTTGAAATGTTCATACAGTTTTTTACATTTTTATTGATGCAAGAAGTATTAGGTTTGGAGTTAAGTATGATTTATAATATCTAGTAAAGAAACATAGACAAATAGTTCTGGATCATGCAAAGGTTTGGACAGTTTTTAAAATAGAAGTTTATAGTTTATAGAAGTAACCGTGTACTTGTAAAGTTTATGTAATTAATAATTTATTATTCTAGTCTTTGGTCAAGCTCAAGGATTTGTTATTCGGTTCTATTGGGGATAGTATGTACTTAGGATGATTTTAAAACTATTTTAAGTGTGGAATTATGTTACGGGCACTCGTAAAGTATGTGCAATCAAAAATGTTATATATACATATGTTTTAACACATTTTCTTATTTATTCTAGATCCAATTACAGTTTGTTATTTTATATTGGAGACCGAGAGGTTTTTTTATTAGATAAAAATATAAGAGATAATTTTTTAGCACATTACAAACACAATATTTAGATGATGCTAGCTAATTATTTTCCTCGAACAATTAACTCGATGTATTATGTACAAATATGTTCGTTGTATCATGTAGGTTAATTGGCTGTTGTTAATATGTTATCTCATAAGGGCCTAATGTTGTTGTAATAGGTTACCATCTGTGCCAAAGTGCTCTATCACTGTTTGTATTCCAAATAACAGATTAGGCCTTTATATCATAGTATAAATATAGACGAACAGTACGGAAACTACCTACAAACGCTCGAAACGGCACACTCACACAAACATGCTCACCGACGAGACCCCTAAGCGGCTCGCACTACTGACAGCACCGCGATCGCTGCTTTGGGGTCTCGTTGGTGAGCATGTTTGTGTGAGTGTGCCGTTTCAAGCGTTTGTAGGTAGCCATACTGTTTGTATATTTATACTGTGTTTCTATGTATCCTTTTAGACGTACCGACTTAGGCTTATTGACTAGCTGAGCAGTCGACCAAATGAATTGTTGCAAAGTCCAATAATCGCTTCAAATAGTCTTATAGTGTTGTATTGCTCAGTTCTGTTGGTCGGAACAACACTAATCTTTGCTCCATGATTTATATTTCATGTTATTTAAGGCTGTTTACGCTGTCCTATACGAGTCATTTATCGGAAATAATTAATATTGCCAAAGACAAAAAAAACACTAGATTAAATGAAATATCAAAAGTAGAGATAGTGAGGTTTGTACAATAGTTAGTTTTAGGTAGGATCGTGCTGTTAATTTTGAATTATTATCAATGTAAATATGATGATTTTACGTAACTTTTAGTATTTTTATTGCTTTTTCTGGTGCAATATGGGACTACCAGTGAGATGTGACGGAGTTTAAGAGCCGATTTCACCAATGAAACTAATCGCGATAAACTGAGTTTAGTTGAACTAATCGCGATTAGTGAACATTGGTGAAATCGGCCCTAAGTTAATCTAATTAGGTTGACGAACAAGCATACTTATTATTATTTATCAAAGAGTTTTATTATGTACCAGCCCAGTAAGGAAAGCAAAATGCATATAATATGAAATATCTATGCTTGTGTAAAATTACCAATATAAAGGGGCTTCAACTTTTAACAAAGAATGCCCAGAATAATCGGTAAAAAATACCTGAACCGATATAAAAAGCAACATTTGTATGTAACTATGGCAAGTAAAATAGCGTAATTGTATCAATGGGTGATAGAACTGATTTATGATTATTAGTGATTTTAAGTTGTACCTCGTAGGAATTGTTATGGACGCGTATGTTGTATGATTTCAAAGTTTGTTTTGTATATTTTTGTTTGAAGTTGTGATTCGTTTGTTGATTTTGTAAATAATAGATAGATGAGTTAATTGAACATGAAAGGTTGTTTTATTTTTACCCTTTTTGTCTGTGAAGTTCTAAGAGTACCTAACTAAGTTCATTTTGACGCTATTAAGATCGGTGTTAGTTGGCGATTAGAAGAAGAATAACATTAAAACAATAAAAAGATCAGAAGGTTGCGAGTCCACATCACGCTGGGGTCACCAGTATGAAGGTAGGCGGAACCGCGGTGGAAAAGGAAGGATCCTCCGACCAGGCAGCAGCGCTTATTTCGTTTATCGCGCGATCAAACGCTTTTTGTCATAAAAATCGGGATAACCTAAACAATCGTTTGCTAATCACAGGCTCATTGTCAAATGCACTTATTTCGAAAAAAATAAACGCTATAAGTACTTTAAAAATTCTGTACTTAGTAATTTGGGAGCGATTGGCCAACAACAAGGGAAACGATATTCGCAATTGTTCGCTGATTGCTATCGCGTTGCTGTCAAAAACCACAAGTAATACGAAATAAATGTATATAAAATAGAAGCAGCACTGTCATACATTGCTTTAATGTGGCTATCGCTGATATATAATTCGAATTCACGATTGAAGAGCCAAAAATCACTATAGTTTTGCTCGAGTGCGTTACTACAGCCAGATATTGTCAAAAATCGTCTTCTAAGTACAATAGATAATTAGATATACAGCTTCTGTAATTGGTAAGCAGATTTATTAATTTGGTAAGCTGATAGCTTTTTAATTATTTGATAAAAACAGTTCCGGCTGGAGTAACGTTACCGCAGCCAGATCTTTTGTTTTCTAACGGGTATGTTGAAATAAATGTTATCTAAATAATTAGATATCAATTTGAAATAAATGGTACAACTTAAAAATATATATTAAATATATATATATTATATATATATATATATATATATATATTTTTTTTTTTTTTTTTTTTTTTTTTTTTTTTTCTTATATATTTTCCCACTTGTCCCATCGTGGGACTGAGTCAATGGGACTAGTGGGATAGACCCAATTTGTATGTATATTTGCTATGGTTGCGAAGATATTTAAAATCCTGCTGTGGTAACGTTTGCACGATTGCTGGATCTCGGAATTGACTAAACGGATGATTATAATTTTTGTACATGACATCTGGCTAATTAGTTATAATTTGTTACGCAATAAAAAAATCCACAATAATGCACCGTTTTGAAGTTATTTTAGTAAATAGAAATATGCTTTAATAGGTCCTAGCACTTCCAATAAGTGGTCCAAAGACTAACTTGTAACGTTGTTATATAGGTAATTACTGCCTATAAATAGTACTGAAGTTTCATTAGTATCCTATAAGTAATTAAAAAGTTATGATGAAACTTCAATTTGTTCCGGCCACGGCGCGCAGCTGAGTTTTTTGAACACCGATTAACCGAATTTCCTGTAGTTGTGGTAACTGAATCTTATATGAATAATTAGATATATAATTCAATTATATACCTGTGAAATATCAGACTTGTAAACTAATTAATTAACGAGATAATCGAAAAACAATACTTATGCGTGGTAACCTGACCAAATCTAGAATGTTATAAAAAATCGTTATAAAAAAGTTTATCAAATAATTAAAAAACTATCAGCTTACCAAATTAATAAATCTGCTTACCAATTACAGAAGCTGTATATCTAATTATCTATTGTACTTAGAAGACGATTTTTGACAATATCTGGCTGTAGTAACGCACTCGTTTTGCTCTTGCAAGATACGTAATAAGGTAGCGATGTTGTCTGCTAGGATTTTGTGATTTCGTTCGTATAACCGGCGTCACAGATGTTTACATGGGCTTTCTCCAATGAGAAAGCAAAAAGCTATCTAATACTTCTTCCAAAACTGGATGTTCTAACGCTGGTTATCATCATTTAATTTCTAGTTATTTTGCTCTACTGTAAAGAAGCCAGTTTAAACTTATGCGCTGTTAGTTTAACTGACGCTATGAACCTTTTTGCTACAACTTTGCAATCAGGCGTTGTACTTTTATGCGGCGACTATCTGTTGGTGGGTATCGCACAAATTTCTCACTATGTATCGCACTGATGAAAATGCTCTTAGGACCAGTTTTTGATTTTAATAATTGTAGGAAAATATCAAACCCCACTTTAATGCACAAATTTGACAGGCCATTTTAAGCTAAAGTCGAGTTCGACAAATACCCAACATCATATTCATTCAATCAGAAATGGGGGGTACCTAAACCTCGGGTAAGTCGGATTTTCTTCTAAACATTGAATCAGAAGTAAGAGTTACTTGGTGGACTCTTACTGAAAAGTTTTAGAATTAAGAAAATCTAGACAGAGCAAACACACGCGAGCTAGCGAGCAAACCACCTACTATGATCTAGCCCTTTCCATCATCGGACTACAAGACGTACAGCAATGCGCCTTAGTGCGTATGGTCGAGATGGTGGACATCTCAACCATACGCTCAATGCGTTTAGCTAATACTTTCATTGTGCGCAGCGCAATGCTAAGGAGTGGAATTTCCGGAGTCTGTTTCCTGTTAGCTTCAACCTTGGGGTCTTTAAGTCAAGAGTGAAAAGTTTACTAGGCAATAGGTTCTAGGTAAGCGTGCTTCACCGTAGATCACATCATCGCTTACCTACCATCAGGCGAGATAGAGGTCACGCCTCACGATGAGCCACTAAATTTCTTAGGCCACAGATTGGCGCGTTCGGCAGTACCATGTCGTCCGCGTAAATGATGTTATTGACGCAGTTAAAATCCAACCGTCGTAAAAAAAAGTGCGGCCTTGCATCAGGACTCAAAATTAGGCGCTGCTCAAACGCTGGAGATAGGGCGCCACATCCACAGCCAAGTTTCTGCCGTAGTTCCGGGGCTGAGCACTGTCATATCGAAGCCTTTCTTTGCAAATTCATCTGCGGCATCATTGCCTAAGGATCCATATGCTCGCACTAAATCCACTGGAGGGTGATGCGATTGGAAGCCGATATATTCTCCGGGGCGAGATGGCACTCAAAGATTAGTTTGTTGTTAGTTTGTTTTCTAAAGCTTTGGGCACAGCGAGACTAGGTATTTGGTACCGTAATTCTGGATGTCTAACCGTTTTATGGCTGTTGCGGCTTGTGTTAAGACAACACATTCACATTGAAAGATGAACTCACTTCACTCTGTGTGCCTAGCGGTGTAGTGAATGTTGAGGTCAAGTGAGTGTACGCCAGCACCTGAACCGTTTTGTGTTTTTGAGCCATCTTTTTAGATACGTAGTTACTTCATTGGTTCCTGACTGACCCTTTCTTCCTGCTGTTTGTATGATATAGTTTTTGTTGAACTTAGGTTGGTTTGGTGTTCTATCACACGGGGCTGCGATGAGACGCTGGTACTCAAACGCCCAGTCCAGGATCTTGCTCCATATGCCCAGAAGCCACATTAGCCAGATGGCAGCTAGCGCCACCTCCTACTGCATGTACAGGTCAAGGGAAGTTATTTGTAGGGTTGCTGCTGTTGGGATGGTTCTCATGCAGCTAGTGATAGCTGAACAGGCCAGTCGTTGGAACCATTGTAGTCTGGTAATGGTGGTCGAGAGTTCCGTCCTCGTCCACTAAACCAGAGCGCCTTAGATTGGCCTGATCACCGCTGTGAAGGTATAGCCACAGATTAATCTTCGGAGAAAGCTCCCATGTTTTACCTAATAACTTTTTGCATTGGTAGAGTGCAATTGTGCTTTTGTTACGTTTGTAGTCAATATGCTTGTTCCAGAGTAGTTTGCTATCAAGGATCACCCCCAAGTACTTGACTTCGTCTTCATGTACGTGGGATACTCCTATCAACCGCTGACACCACCAGTTTTTCCACAAGCTCGTAAGCAGCTGTCTAGGACATAGCTGGAGTGGATCCCTGTTTGATCAATTTCTCACATGTCATGGTAAAGTACCTGGAGGACCGAATTCTGCAGGAGGAAATAAGAGAAGAAGACATTTTCTAAAATTGAAACCTAGCTAGATCGATTTATCGCCCCCGACACCCCTTGCATACTAAATGTCATGTAAGTCGTTGGAGCCGTTTCCGAGATTCAGATTATATCTCGCTCGTTTAATAGTATTAGTAGTAGTAGTAGTAGTAGTAGGGACTCCCTTTTCCGCACTTAGACTCCCATTTGGTCCGTTGTGCGTGGGGGGTGCTGGCTAACATAGCCAGCCTAGCTCCGCCCAAAAGCACAGAAGCTTCCTGGGAGCTTCACAGGCTTCACGGAGCGACCTCACTGTTCCGAGGATTTCTTCACGTTGAGAAGCCACTGCCTCGCATTCCAGGATTACGTGGGCGGCTGATTCTTCGGCGTTAAAACAGCCCCTGCAAAGTGGGCTGTCCGTGGCGCCTATGTTGAATAAATGTTTGTTAAGAAGGGTGTGGCCCGTTATTGTCCCTATAATTATTTTGAGGTTATTTCTACTCAGGCTGAGGAGTTTTTTAGTAAGACGCGGGTGAACTTTTGGCAAAGCCATTTTTGACTGTCTGCAGTCTGTTGCCCGTGACCATCTGTTGTTGTGTAGTTCTGTTGATCTTTGACGAATCCACGCACGAAATTGCGAGAAAGGCAAGGGGATAAGTGGGTACGGGCCTAGCACTAACATCTCGGAGCCCCTTCTCGCAAGTTCATCCGCGGCATCATTGCCTAGGGATCCACTATGCCCCTTGATCCACTGGAGGGTGATTCGATTGGATTTCGATATACTCTCCAGGGCGAGGTGGCACTCAAAGATTAGTTTGTTGTTAGTCATTTTGTTTTCTAAAGCTTTGAGCACAGCCAGACTATCAGATAGGAATCTGATTCCGTAGTTCTGGATACCTAAACGCTTTACGGTTTTTGCGGCTTGTGTTAGGGCGACACATTCACATTGAAATATCGAACTGTGTGTGCCTAGCGGTATGTGAAAGTTAATGTTGAGGTCAAGGGAGTGTACGCCAGCACCTGAACCGTTATTAGTTTTTGAGCCATCTGTGTAGATACGCACTTCATTGGCTCCTGACTGATCCCTTTCTTCCTCTATTGTTTGTATGTTATAATTTTTATTGAACATAGGTTGTTTTTGTATTCTGTCACACGGAGCAGCGATGAGAGGTTGATACTCAATCGCCCGGTCCAGGATTCCAGCGTGTGGACTTGTGAGGTGTATGCCCCATATGCCTAGATGCATTAGCCTGATGGCAGCTAGCGCCGCCTCTTGCTGTATGTACAGGTCCAGGGGAGTTATTTGTAGGGCTATCTCCATGGCTGCTGTTGGGGTGGTTCTCATACAGCCGGTGATAGCTGAACAGGCCTGTCGCTGGAACCGTTGGAGTCGGGCAATGGTGGTCGAGAGTTCTGTCCTCGTCCACCAAACCAGAGCGCCATATGCCAACATTGGCCTAATCACCGCTGTGTATAGCCACAGAGTAATCCTTGGAGACAGCCCCCATGTTTTTCCTAGCATTTTTTTACACTGATATAATGCGATTGTGCATTTATTGAGTTTGTAGTCAAGATGCTTGTTCCAGAGCAATTTGCTATCTAGGATTACCCCCAAGTACTTGACCTCCTCTTTGAGTGTTAATTCTGTGTTAAAAAGTTTTGGAAGCCTATGCGGTCCAAGACTTCGTTTATTAGTGAACATTATTAGTTCCGTTTTTAAGGGGTTAACCGATAGTTCGTGCTTTGTGCACCAACTCTCGATTATTTTGAAGGCCTTCCTCATGAGATCACATAAGATGCCCTCAAATTTCCCCGAGATTAGAATTGCTATGTCATCTGCGTATCCTACCGAGTAAAGACTGCTGGCGTTGAGCTCTGCAATGAGCTCATTCACGACTAAATTCCACAAAAGTGGTGACAGCACCCCACCTTGTGGGCAGCCCCTACTTACGATTCCTCGTGTGGTAGTGTTTACAGTAAATTGAATAGCACGGTTTTTTAGCATGTTGTTAATCCATTCTACGAGCGTCGGCGCAACACCGTGCGTGGCGAGTGCCTGCCCGATGCTGGTGAAGTTAGTTTTGTCGAAAGCACCTTCGATATCGATGAAGGCGCCTAGGGTTGGATTTTTGTTTTTGAGAGCATTTCCTACGCGTGAGACTACGCTGTGGAGCGCTGATTCAGTTGATTTGCCTGCACAGTAGGCATGTTGGTTGGGATGCAGAGGTTTTTGTATCGAAATCTGGTTTCTTATCTTCCTGTCCCCCAGCCTCTCCAGTGTCTTCAGAAAGAACGAGGAGAGGCTTATAGGTCTGAAAGATTTGGGCTGAGTGTAGTCGCCCCTACCTGGTTTCGGAATAAATATTATTTTTACTTCACGCCATTTCAAGGGGATGTAGCGGTGAGCCAGGCAGGCTCGAAAGACCTTGACGAGGTAATCAGCCAGCAGACCACCGCTCCATCTGAGCAGAGCTGGGAAGATACCGTCCATCCCCGCTGCCTTGAATGGCAGAAAGGTGTTGATTGCCCACGTTATTTTATCTTTGTCGATAACTTCTAACGCCACCTCCCAGTCCAAACTACTCGTAGCCCTCTCCCTGTACGGTTCCCAGCTTTGCTGGGTGGCAATCTGGCAGCCCGGGAAGTGGGTAGTTAGGAGTAGTTCGCTAGTTTCGGCGTCGTTTGTTGTATAAGTATTATCTGGTTTTTTCAGGCATCCTATAGAAAGGTCTGTCTCTTGAGCAAGACATGTTTTGACCCTATTTGCCTGGTTGTTGTTTTCAATGTTAGTACAAAAACGCCTCCAACTTGTTATTCCTCGTAGGCGAATTAGTTTTTTGTAGGTTTTACGGTTTGTTATGTACCGGTCCCAGTCTTCTGGCGACCGTGTGTTCCTAGCTCTGTTGAATAGCCTTCTCAGTTTGTGTCGGTGTCTCTCCAGTTCAGGACTCCACCAAGACTGCCTGATTCCTCGCCTAGGTATGGTGAGGGGACACGACTGTTCATAGCTAGATAAGAGGATGGAAGTGATGTTGTTTACGTGTTCGTCTATATTGGTTACCGTTATTTCAGCCGGAAGAGAGGGTAACCTACCCAGTTCAGTCCCTACAAGTCTAACGAACTTCGATTGGTCTGTGTTGCGAGGAACCCTTCTTGGCTGTGGTGTAGTTAAGTTGAAGTTAATTGTAAAACGGATCCATCTATGGTCTGAGCATGATATCTCGTTGGACACATGCCAGTCCTGGATGGAGTTGGATACACCTAAAGTTGCTAACGTTAGGTCTATTATTGTTTGCGATCTTGCGTTTATGAAGGTGGGTTCAGAACCCTTGTTAAGTAGTACAAGGTTGTTGCTAAGAATAAAATCAAGCATTTCCTCACCTCGGTTGTTGGTTTTGACATTACCCCAGAGCGTGTGATGCGCGTTGGAGTCTGTGCCGATGATTAGTTCAAGTTTCTCCCTTTCACAGTACTCCACCAGCAAGGCGAGCTCTGGTAGAGGCACGTCCGCGTCGCCTGGCAGGTATGCCGAGGCTAGTACAATGTCCGGGAGTTCCTGTTTAGTTCGGAAAAGCCTGGTTGCTGTCAGGTCCCTTGAACAGAATTCGTTAATTAAAAGGTTAGGTACATGTTTTGGGACCAATATGCAGGTACGCGGATTACTTACGGAGGTGTCTAGCAGCAACTTACCTCCGATGTTAGCTAGACCGCATATTTTGCCACTTCTAATCCACGGCTCTTGGATGAGGGCGATGGTCTTCTCTTGTTGATTTTCCAGCACTCTGCGTAAAGTAGCCGACGCAGTTTGGCTGTGCTGGAGGTTAGTCTGCAGGATCCTAGTCTTCCCGCAAAGGAGAGGAGCAGAGGTCGCTGTCCTCGTCCCCACTTCTCTCCCCTGGCGGAAAGCAGTCCTCGTCCGAAGTTAGTCCGGGCGAGGGTGGATCCCGTGTTGATCCCTCAGTTGAGTCAACCTCAAGCGCTGCCAAGGAAGTCGCCAGCTCCACCGCCTCCCCAGCGATCCCCGTCGCGAGAGGCGACGGGGAACGCCCAGGCGGCGGCGGATCAAGCTCCGCCCCAGGCGCAGCCGAGGTCGTTGAGGTTGATGGCGCAGCGGCATCTTCCTTGGTTCCACCCTCCTTCAGGAACCGGATGTATATACTACCCATAAGATAGTATACTCGCCGCTGCTGGTCCTTTATGGTTTTTACCATGGACTCCGGCACACGAAAGTAGAGACAGGTGCTCGGTGGCTCCTGAATAACCCTTGCGTGTGTCAGAGTCCAGGTGTTAATTTTCAAGTTGGGGTTCTGCCTCGCCAGCATCCCGAGAAGGTCTGAAGTGTCCTCGCTGTTCTCGGGGACATACAGCATGCACAAAACCTTCTTGGGTATGTCGGCTTGAGGCCGAACGGTGAGTTTGGTCCCCGGTAACGGGGACGGTGTGTTGTTTATGACCCCCTTGAGCCAGGCCAGTGTGAAGTCGTCCTCGCACCATGTTTTGAGGACGCCTTCGGCGTAATGGGCCCGACCTCTGAAGTGGATCGCGGTATTTTGGGTTGGGGTGGCTGGTTCAGGAACTGCCTTCAGCAGAGCCCGGAGCTGGTCCTCAATGGTTTGTCGGATCCCCTCCGCTTGCTCCTGCGTCATGTCCATGAAGGGCTCGGTCATGACGGCGACACACAGCTCGTTGTTCCTGAACGACGCGGCCGCTTCGGCGTAGCTCACCAGGGTTCCATCAACCATATGGGAGCGAGCAGGCTTGCTCTTCTTGCTTACCCCAGTTGGTGTGACGGAATCCTCGGGACGCGAACGCTTCTGCGCCCTAGCCGGTGGTTCAGTGTTGTTTTTTTGCTGTTTTTTACGCCCTCTAGGTCTCGTGCTGCGTTTGCGCTTAGCGCCGGTGGCAGCCTCGCCTGTTGGTGTATCAGCCGTAGCAGTCACCGCCTTGGGGAGCGTCTTTTTATTTGTTACTGTTTGCCATTTATTGGCGTTAGGTGATCCTGCCAGTGGGCCTTCGGTTAGCTTCGTCAGGTCCCTCTCAGAGACCGCAGCCGCTAACGCAACCCGTGTTTTGGGCGCATCTGCGTTTGCAGTGCTCTTCGAGTCGCCGTGAGCGAGTACTGTCCTTGGCTTTTCGGTCAGGGAAGTGTTATGGGGCGCATCCATGGACGCGGATGAGGTGGGGATTGCTTGGGACGCAGCCTGTTGTGGTGCATCCCTTGCGGTTGCCTTCCTCATCGCATCCTTGGACGCAGCCGAGCGTTTGTGTGTTTTGGGTGCATCTGAGTACGCAGCCTTAGGCGGTTGTTGCTTAGGCGCATCCTGAGACGCTACCCTTGGGTTAGTCGTAAAAGGCGCATCTGAAGACGCAGCCCTTGGTGTGTTTTGTGTAAGCGCATCCGACGAGCGGGACGCAGCTTTTGTTTTTTTGTTTTTTATTTTTTGTGTGGTCTCTTTATCCATGAGTTCGGATTATACATTTTCACCGTTGGAGCTCTCCACCCGCCACGGAGCCCTCAGTCGGGGACGTCGCTCGTTCAACAAGCGACGCCAGAGCTACTCCTTCGGTATAGGACCAGCTTAGTGAAAAGTAGACGAACCTGCACGCGACGGAAGATCACGGGACTGTATACGGCACGAGACTATGCCGCAACTCATCCCGAAACCCCACGCCACGCCGGCTGCCCCCCCCCACTAAACCGATCCTCGCTTGACATCCCGCTTATGGGATGCCTCAGCCGGTTGATCATGGGTAGCTACCCCACAACCTCCCGTGTGAGAGGAAATCCGGGCCAAAGTGGTGTGTTGTGTGCAGCCTGCTCCACTCAACCACCAGGATCCCTTCATCCCTCCGTACGGGTCCCCGCGCACGGCACAAACACGCAGGAGGTCATTGCTTAATAGTATTAGATAAATTAAGTGTAATTATATGTTATGGTAAAAATAAATTATTTTCCTTCAAGCTTGTTTCCTCGTCTTTCTGACACTGTTGGACTGCATTAAAACAAAAATTCATATTAATATGAAACGCCAAAGTACGATCTGTTTATCTTAGTTAACACTATATTAGTGTTCTTAATCATATCAATGAATCGAAAGTATGAGTTTCAACCAGCTAGACCACGGTACTACACGGTTCGGTTGAATGAAAGGGTTTGGCCACGTGATATTTTAGTAACGCTAGCCTCTCCCATGTATTTTAGACTTGTCGATAATCGTATTCCCAGATACGTTATCACTTTGTCTACGGTCTTAGTTTTCAGCCATGTCAAAGCTTTAGCGTTTGCTACTCAAGGGTATTCATTCAAGGTGTAATTGTAAAGAGAGCACGACAACAGGCGAGACAATGATTGAGACGTAACTCCACAATCGCATAGTGGCTTATCGGAATAAGTACCCTCCATATGACTAAAGGTTGAATGAATTTTCAACAGCCAATTGACAATTTGTCACATTAATTCTGCGATAATTTTGAGCTGAGATACCCGGGGTAAGTGTGCCTGCAACGGCCCGCATATATTTGTTTTATTTTACCTGGCTAATTGCTCATGCATACTGAACTACCACGGGAAGATAGTGGGACTCTGACCCTCTGAAATTCCACGGTGTCCTCCAGTGCCGCTTATGGCGGGAACACGTGCACGCGTTAGCCGTCACCGCGAACCCGCCGCAATATGCAGCGGCCCGCCTAGCTTTGAAATCTGTTTAGAGAATTCCAGAGGGGCTTTTGCTGCTCAGAGTTTTTCTGCAGGCTGGGGAATTTTTGAAAAACCACAGTTATTCACTAGTTTAATAGAAACAATGGCGGAAACTTAGTTCGAGTAATAAAAGAAACATAACAATATTTTTCTAACATTTTATTTAAAAAAAAGAGTATGTAAAAGTACATCAAACACAATTGTTCTACAATCTGTTTAGTTATCAATAAATACTATGTATTCATAATCACTACGCACGTTTATTCGTTAAATTATTGTTTACAACACATGGTTTAACCACAAGCTTTTTAGTTTACTTACAAATTTTTCTAGAAATAATATTTATTACTAAACACATTAATGAAAAAAATAACATTAAAATTTAACATAAATAAGCCGAAAACATCATATCAGGAAGAAATACACTGATATTTTGGTATCTTAAAGTATACATTGATTTAAATAGTGCTTAACTCGGTAATAAGTAATGTTTTGGCACTTACTGTATATCTTAATAAATTGATAAGCGTGCAATTAAGTGGATATGTACCTAAGAAGCACGGTATGGTGATTATTAAATCAATTAACTTACGTTCTAACGGGGTGGAAGTTTGCGCCCAAATTCTTTAATACTCATAACACGACTTGCAAATTTGTATCGTGCCAGTAACTGGGTACGAGGCTGGGAGCGAAGGCTTTCGTCTCAGCAGTGGGAACATTAAAAGGCTGATTATGATTTTTTACCTATGTACAGTACTCGCCAAACTTCTTGGCTGCCCTGAAGTTGGCGCAAGGCGCGGTGCGGTGCTGTTTTTATAGCCAATTTCAGGATGGCCATGAAGTTTGGCGAGAACAATAGTAACTGGCGATGTGAAGTTCAGATAAGAATTCGCTCTAGGTAAAATACAGGTATCCGTCCAGGTAAGCCAGTCAGGTATCTCTTAGGTAGACTGAAACCTCCTGAACACACATAGTAATGGAAAAAAGCCTAATCTATACCTATCAAAGTGTATTTTTCAGCCTCATAAGAAGTGAAAAGTGCCTTGCGCATCGGAAGGCCAACATCAGGGCGGCCCAGAAGTTTGGCGAGAACTATATGTAGGTATATTAAACATACACATACAGAGACCTTCACCACAGATAATACAATACTAGTATACCTTCATTAAAGCTCTGCTTTTCCCTTCGATCAATCGACTGTAAAATAATCTAAAATTAAACATGCTTAATTTCAACACATTCAGTAAACATCCCCATAATGAAGGCTGTACTTTACATTAACATTCAGAGTATGCCATTTAGTTACAAATAGATTGGTTTGACGTCATTGTTCAGACGTCATAAGCTATTTTTAGTTCACGACATTTGCATGAGGAATGCTTTTACCTTTTCAAGTTATAAATATTTTCACCTATAATGGAAATTGAATACGTTTGCGAACAACTTGGTTTGTTTGGTAGTATTAAAATAGAATGAAATTGTAGAAGCTATGGGAATTGCTGTAATGCGTGTTATGCTAAACCTTGTTTAAGTTTTGTGTTGACAGGTCATGTCAATATTTCAGGGTAGGTAGGTGGTAGGGTAGGTATATGAGTAGTTCAGGTATCTATTTCTTTGTAAGGGAAAAAGAGGGGGTGTTATAAGTTTGACGTGTGTACCTGTGTGTCTGTGGCATCATGGCTCCTAAACGGATGAACCGATTTTGATTTCGTTTTTGTTTGAAAGGTGACTTTATCGAGTGTTTTTAGCTATTAAAATCGGTTCAGTCGTTCTAAAGTTATGGCCGTTTTACTGTTTGAATCGGGGTGTTTTCCGCAAGATATCGTGTCATAATTACGTGTTCAATAGATTGTCGATCGATGCGTGTCTTCTACTAGATAAAATATGTAGCATGAAATAAAAATGTGTCGGCAGTTTTTTAAATGTTACTAGTATTTAACTACTTATCATATTGATTAGGTTCATTCTATTTATCCATTACGTGTGGTTTCTCACTTAACTTATCTAAATAAGTACATAAGGTAGTATGAAATGAAATAGGTACTAGCAAAGCCCTATAGTATGCTTGTAATGTGCAGAGCCGGATTATCCATTAGGCAGTTTAGGCAACTGCCTAGGGGCCCCAGATCATCTTGAGGCGGGGGCCTCAAGTTTTTTTTTTTGATTTTTTGAGTGAAAATATTCTTTGTAGATTTGTGTTTTTATGTTATACTCATGCAAGGAATCTCCAACACAATACTCCATTAATGGTAGGAACGGGTGGCTGGATTTCAATGTCACGAAGAATTACACACTGAACTGAAACTTAGTTTAATTTTATATTAAATAGGTTGATGGCTTGGCCATGCGCAAAAAATTACAAACTGTGGAAAAGTTAAAGGGCCCCGAGACGGACATTGCCTAGGGGCCCCGACATAATTAATCCGGCCCTGGTAATGTTTGGAGAAACTCGTATTCCACTATTATCTTTTCTATTTAAACAGTTATTATTAATATAGCTTGGAAAATGTTTTCTAGCTTTGATAAATTAAAATGAGCTAAAATTAATTTAATATCAAGATTCCTAGCGTATAGCTATGAGTGTAATGCGTCTATAGTAAAATAAAATTTAAATTCTATTTATTTTTGGACAGGGTCCGTTGCTTCTCAGCATGTTGGACTAGCTGTTTGTCGGTGGCCAACCCCTTCCGGGCTCGCACTGAGTCCATGTAGGCCTTCGCCCTGTTCACGCCGTCCCATTTCTCTCCCCAGTGCAGGTACTCTTCTTCCGTACGAGGTCTCCAGAATGGATCGATATCTATCACCTGGAAAGAGAATGACAGGCCATTTTAAACATTTGAAATAAGAAAAAAATGGTTAAGTTCTTATTCTTGAATTATTATGGCACCTTCCATAGGCCCACTTACTTGTTTATCATATAATAATGTCAATTTAACCTCGTGTTAGTAACTAACTCTGAGTTAAGATTTTCGTGCATTTGGGCCTTAGTACACACATACATCTTATAATTCTTAGGTTTATTGTGATGGATAGCAGACCCAAATACATACAAAAAACAGGCCCAAACTTATACAGTATGAATAATACCGATTTAGTTCAATCAATTTGGTTCTAATTGATGGACAGTAGTAATAATGGTGATAGATTGCTGTGTTTTCCGTCACTAACCCAGTTTAGTGAGCACTGCAGTATGCTACTGGGTGTGTTAGCTATCTGGCTTTCATTATTAACATATTCAGTTTGATAGTTTCAAAGGCGCAGCGAGGACTGTAGCCTAATTGCGTACTATAATCGACGGCGTAAAACACGCAATGGTATTCATTGTCAAAAGGAAAGAGTTTGCGATCGATTCCATGAATTATATGTGACGTAATTGCACTCTGAACTGTGCTGAGACACTAGCCACAGCTACTAATATACCTACTTTATACAATACTATATTTACTGACCTCCCAATGACTGAACAACATCTGAGGCGCGGCGAGCCCTGACGTATGAGTCCTCAGTTCAAGCGCGAACTTGAAGCTCTCAGCGACGGGCAGTAAAGATTGTACTCTGAACTGTGCTGACCCGCTCTGCAAGTCACTGCCGACAACCCGGCCCCCACGACGTCCCAATGCTGCATACAGCTTGCCTGAGAAAAAAAGAGAAAAAGGTATATTAGTTTGGAAGGTTTGAGTGAAGACAAATTCGGAGGAACTTTGTGTCATAAAATCTTCACTTAAAGTGCCAAAACCTAAATAATGGGTACACATTATTTTAATGGATATTATAATAACGATGTCTTATCTTAACCTTGTTACCAAGTACTTATTTACTACAACGCACAGCATCACCGATGACCAGAGATCAATGAAAAAGTATCCGCGAGTCGGCGGTAAGCCTAAAAACAGTCACCAAAAAAAGTTCGCTTCGTGATATCGCCGGAGTTGTTTGATAAATATTCAGTGGTCAGCAGCCTAGAAAAATTCCTTGCTTCTTACAGATTCGACGCGGCCATTTTGAGATGAAAGGGGGACTTCCGGTCACGGGCGTGCATCCGGTTCAATTGGTCACGTCCGCAAGACATCTTGTGATCTTGCCCACTACGCCCGTATTTGTCAAGTCAATAAGGGAGCTTTTTGTGGACACAGAAACTCGAGGCGGCCGTGCTAAGAATGTTAACTAAAAAAATAATATCATTCTGTAACGGGAAACACACATACTATAATTGCCAGCAGTACGGAATTTCGTTGAGATAAAAACAAACGATTTTTGTTAGTGTACGCGTGATTGGAATGTAAGGCTGCTGCCACAGTGTGTATTTACTTTTTTGAGGTCGGTCGGTGAGTCAATGGTAACAATGTTGTTATTAAAGTAAAGGTCAATCATGTTTTGGACATGTTGACTCACTGTGTAAGTATGACTGTACCACAGTACCACCATGAAATAATCTGGATTGGTATACACAAGATTTACGACTTATGAGCATCTCCAAAGTAAACAATCTAAAAAAAAAAAAGAAAGAAAAAAAAAAGAAAAAAAAAACCAAAAAAAGAGAAATCTAAATAAGCGATGCCTACAAACCTACACCTTTTGGAAGGTCACAATTCCGCAGCATTTCTGGCGACACCAATGCTTTGCAAAATATTTGTGTCTCAATTTTCGCATTTCTACATACAGAGAGCTTTTTAAAGGCACAGGTCAGGGCAGTCAGCCCTGCAACTGATATTGGTATTGTTTACCAAATGGCTGGCTCGTGCCTAGAAGAATAATAACAGGACGAGATACGAAACAGTGGAAGTAACGCAAATTTTAGTCTTCAATTGTAAGACGGTCCTAGATTAATTTCGCCAATTGCTAACATTATAATGATAATAACTTTATAAATTATCATACATGTGCCATGTGCTAGTTAACCTGCAGGCCAAAAGTTAGGAACCCTGACACGGCAGAGAGTTCGCTGAGGAAGGCCACGAAAGCGATGGTGTAGGTACGAGTACTAATTGAAACTTATTAGCGTAATAAAAATTAGAAGAAGAGCTTTACAAAGCTGTAATGTTTCATGCCAAAACGTAATAGATGATGATGTTGATGTTAGACATGGTCAGAGTTGGGAAAGTCTTCATCATCAATCATTTCAGCCGAAATACATCAACTCCTAGACCAAGACCAAGCCTCCGTCGTTAAATTGACCGATCTTGTTTTTCTGGCATGGAACGAATTCCCGCGGATATCACCAGGTCTTGGATCCACTCCAGAACCTTTTGGCCCCTTCGTCCGTTCTACGAGCAAACTCTTATCAAAAATCAAATATTTCTCCTTTACAAACCGCAGCGTGCTCTCGCCTCAGCTCAGCTACAATTCTCGCGTAATAGCGATATTGACGTAACGTAACCAAAGGCTTGCAATTGGTTGCGGCCAGAGGGAGACCATTTCCTGTGGTTTTCATTCAGTAAATAATAATTATACTTTATGAATGGTGCGCGGTACTATGAGAAAGTTGCTTTTGTGAGTACGACATGCGAGCGAATAGTTGAGATGGTGAAACTGTGCGGTAGATTTGAGAATTAAATGAAATTAAGCTTCATACTTCGTTGAATCGAATGTAGCGAAACATAGAAATATAGCATGGTTTTCAATACTTGTTATTTATTTCAACCTTATCGCATGCATTGGTCATATATTTAAAGTGTTTTATTTATATATTTGTGTTATACACATAAGTACATACTGTGTGACTCACCTTATGTGTTTATACTATTTTGTTATTATTTATTTTATACTACTTTATTCCTTAAATATTGTATGTTCCGTTTCCGTGAAAGTGTCCGTGGCATCAACAGTGGACCCTATCAGAATATCAGCGCAGCGTTATTTTCTTTTTAATATCGTTGCACATGCTGAGATAGGAGCCTTTTTGGTCTTGCACGGGGTTATATTTTTATTATTGTTTATGCTTTGCCTATCTCGTGTCTTCTGTGCGGGTCACAATTCTTTTTCCTTTCTTCTTCTACATCTTTACAGGATTACAACCAATGCGATAAATCATCAAAATCATTATCGTTCCCACTGCTGGGACACAGGCCTCCTCTCTGTGAAGAGGGAATGCGATAAATGCAATTATCCTAAGTTACTTCACATTTATAACATCAATAATAGTATGTTAATATTAATGTTCTTATCGCTGTTTAAGAAAAATACAAAATTTTATGTTTTGGAAGCAGCAAAATATGAATGAAACCTCGTTAATATTTAGCTGCTTTCAAAGCAAGCTTCAGCAAAAAGTAAATAAAGCTTGTAGTTCTGTGTTTTTTGAATATTTGACCTAGAAAATCCAAGAATTAATTAACTTCAGGTACTACATAAAACTCATACATGGATGGAGACATTCAAAACTCAATAGAGACCAAATTAAATTCTATCAGCGATAAGGTTGTCAAAAGCTTACAAGAAGAAGCAAACACATCTTAAATTAATAAATAATAATAAAATTATTTTTATAAATTAATAAATCCCGACACATTTTTTTTTTCTTTTTTGGTATCGAGTAGCAGCTTCGATCAAAAACCTATTGAATATGTAATTATGGACACGATATCATATGAAAATACCCTGATTCAAACAGTAAAACGCCCATATCTTTTGAACGGCTGAACCGATTTTCATCAAACATAGGTAAGAACACTCTCGATAATGTCACATTTTCAACAAAAAAAACTAAATCAAAATCAGTCCATCCGTTAAGGAGCTATGATGCCACAGACAAACAAATACACACATCAAACTTATAACACCCCTCTTTTTCCGACGGGGGTTAAAATGTATGGGATTGACATCTACAACGTGGCCAAACTCAAACAATACTTGTGACAATCCGTATCGCTGGTAAAATGTCTCTTTGCTTCAAGCCCAAGGCCACACAACGAGCCATTCAAACATATAGAATTAAGCCATCTAAAGAAATCGAGATCAATATATTCCTCGGTAGCAATGAAACGGTTATGTTACACCATATAATAAGAGAGGGGCGCGCGGACCGTTGTGGCCTATATCCCTATCCGTTAGTAACGGGCTCAGGGCTGGCTGAGAGGACATCCGTCTAGGATGCGCAAGCGGTGCGCTTGTCCAAGATTACGGAACTTTATAATAAGTTGGGTAAAAAAAAAGTTAATTCAAAAAACGGACTGCTTAAAAAGCGAACTAAGAAGACGCAAACAAGAAGAAAATTATGATGTGCAGTCGGAGGATACATCTGGTTTTGGTCAGCCAGATCACGAATGTTTTTTGAATTAATTTTTTTATTTATAACTTTTTAGTTACCATTTTTTTTTAATTAGGTACATTTAAACAAATAAGTGTTATATATTTTTGAAATCACCTCTTAAAACCCTTTATTTTGATACCCCACACGAAGGGCAAGGAAGAAAAAAAAAATTTGGGCTCCCATAATATGGCGCCTAAAATCCGCCATTTTTCTATTTTCCAATTTTAATGTAGCCAGTGACACTCGCAGGGTTAAGACGAATCGATTGACGTAAAAATCATCAAAATCGGCCTACGCGTTTGGTCTCTAGAACGCCAGATAGGAACAAACATAGATACATAGACTGATAAACACATTACCCTCCTTCGGCAGTCGGGTAAAAATTGGTTTAATAGGGCTTCTATGGCTGGATGCAGGATTTACAGGGTTTATAGGAATTGGGTTTATATCTCCTTCGCTCTGCCTCACATCACACACATCACATCATCAGCCTATTAATGTTCCCACTGCTGGGACACAGGCCTCCTCTCTGTGAGAGGGAATGGGCCGTAAACCACCACGCGGGCCCAGTGCGGGTTGGTGGATGTCACATGTCGCATGTTCGCTCTGCCTAGTCTAACTTATTTAGTTTGTAATTTAATTCATTCATATAGTCATTTCAGTGATATGGTAGATGGTTCTAATGTGGCATATACCCCAATCTGTTAGTAACGGGCTGACCGAGAACATGCGTCTGGGATCCGCATGCGGTGCGCTCGACCAGTTAGTGGCTTTATAATAAGTTGGGAAAAATACGTTTCAGAGGCTTTGTAGGAATGGATTTGGATTTGTTGATAAGTTATAAATTTTTCTGCTAATCTTGTCTATTGCATTTGGAATGTAATTCAAAAGTAAGTGGTTCTATTGCCACCTGTTATACTGGATCTGAACCCCAAGTAACATGGGAAAATGGTAGAAAGATACAGGACACCCTTTACATAATTTTGAAAACTAAGCGTCACCATTAGCTTCCATAAATTTATAGATCATTTTTGAACAGTGGGAATTATGCCTGTAAACATATCCACCTATTTCAGTATTAGCACTATCAGCTGTAAGGCAATTTTCCCACAGAGGATTCTAAACAAGCAGATGCCAAATAAGTAGTTGGAATTTCCAACTTTCTACTCATTAACGTGATCCTTTATGCCATCAATTAAAACAACACATGAAATACATTTTCATCATTATCATCATATCAGCCGAAAGAGGTCCACTGCTGGACCTAGGCCTCCCCCAGGCGTCGTCGCCACGTTGACCGGTCATTTGCGTCTCGCATCCCGCGGATACCCGCAACCTTCACCAGGTCATCGGACCACCTAGTGGGAGGCCTTCAAACAATACCAGAACTTTTCTGCCCCATCGGCCATCCATACTGCGAGCAATGTAAATGCAATTCTTCAGGCTATGTCGGTAACCCAACCAGGCTCAGGCGCAGGAAAAATGAATGATTCCGTACATTTTAGCATTGAACTCTCAAAAATCTTTTAAATGGTTGTTTAATATATTTAATTACCAGTTTTATTTTCACATCAACATTTGTCTAAAATCGAATAGGCTGTATAGACTGTTTTCGTTGTAAAAAATGTCCAGTTGCAAAAACGCGCCTTTAGTTATAAGTCAATTTAAAAAAGTTTAGTACCAAGGAGTTTTCATGCATAGAATAAAATGGAATAGATTTTATACGAGGAAAAATGAATGATTCCGTACGTTTTAGCATTTCATTTTCAAAAGTCTTTTAAATGGTTGTTTAATATATAAAATTACCAGTTACAATTTAATTATTTTCACATCAACATTTGTCAAAAATCGAATAGGCTGTGTAGGCTGTTTTCGTTGTAAAAAAAAATGGCCAGTTGCAAAAACGCGCGAAAATTTTATTTTTTTGTGAATTAACAAATGTAATTCTTTGATTTGTTTTTACTATTTCCTACAACTGTATTGAAAAATATCGTGTGATACACGGGCGTGTAGGTTATTGCAAACTCGTGTCATTAAAAACCCTCGACTTCGGCTCGGGCTTGTTAATGACAGCTCGTTTGCAATAACCTACTTTCCACCCTTGTATCACAATGTACTATTACAATTTAAGTAATATTTTGTTCTACAAGACATTTAAATCATAATTTTCCTAACCACTTAAACTTAAAGAATTCATACAGAATAGTCATAGAAGACCAGTAGCAGTTCTTGCCGCCCACTCCACTGGCGATAGATATCACATCTCTCATTCAACAAAGTAAACGGGTAATGTTAATGACAAGCTTAGCATGCGAGCTGTATTGTGAGCGTCTTGTATGTTTACAGGTGGCGGGACAAGTGGGGAAGTTGGTGGAAGTTGAGATTGACTGGTATTTTATGTTAACAGGGAAGAAGAATAATTAATTCATTAAAAAAATCGTATTCTTGTCAGCAAACCCTTTTATTTGATACCCATTGATAAACACAAAAATAACTAGTCCACCATCTTGGGCCGTCCGCCATATTGGATTTAGAATGACGTCACTTATCTAACCATGCATTGTCGATATTTAGTAATGTACATCATATATTTTTTTAGTTTTATCATTGTCTTATTTTAGAAGTTACAGGGGGGGGGGGCACACATTTTACCACTTTGGAAGTATTTCTCACACAAACTATTCAGTTTACAAAAAAAAATATATTAAGAAACCTCAATATCATTTTTGAAGACCTATCCATAGATACCCCCACCTATGGGTTGGATGGAAAAAAAAATCGAGTTTCAGTTCTAAGTATGGGGAACCCCCAAAATTTATTGTTTTATTTCTTTTTTTGTGTGAAAATCTTAATGCGGTTCACAGAATACATCTACTTACCAAGTTTCAACAGCATAGTTCTTATAGTTTCGGAAAAAAGTGGCTGTGACATACGGACGGACAGACAGGCAGACAGACATGACGAATCCATAAGGGTTCCGTATTTTGCCATTTGGCTACGGAACCCTAAAAATTAAACAATAATAAAAATAAAACACTGTGCGAGACCAAAAAGGCTCCTATCTCAGCATCTGCAGCGATATCCAAAAAGGAAATAACGCTGCGCTGATATTCTTTGATGCGTTAATATTGAACGTTTTCATTAATAGGATTTAAAAGATGGTCCAGAGTCTCCTCTTCTATACCTGAAAATCCCTTCGTGATCCGAAGGGTATCATCCGATTTACCTGTAAGCTTTCGGTAATCCCGCCATCAAACTCGGTCTTATTTACACCTAGTAATGCTTCTAATTTACCTCAATTCCCAATCTCTCCGCTACACACATACGCACTAACATCTCAGTCGTGTACCACGCGTCGTTTACTATTTTCCCACGACACGCGGATGTACCGACAGCAAAACAATTACCATACCCAATTTACTTAACCATGTGTATCGGTATGTAGGCCTTATAATTGGTTAGTTAACTATAACCGAAGATTTATTAATTCCACATATTTGTTAAATGATTGCATTTTTTGTGAACGGTATTTGCGAAATTGTTGAGGTATTTTGCTAGGTTTTAATTGGTGTAGGTCGAAGATCTCTGGTTTGAATTAGGTTAAATGGTTTGTTTTTGAATGGCTGGACGGTATTTAATAAATAAAAACCGGCTAAGTGCGAGTCGGACTCGCGCACGAAGGGTTCCGTACCATTATCGCAAAAACGGTAAAAAAAACACGTTTGTTGTATAGAAGCCCCACTTTAATATTTATTTTATTATGTATTTAGTATTTGTTGTTATAGCGACAACAGAAATACATCATTTGAGAAAATTTCAACTGTCTAGCTATCACGGTTCATGAGATACAGCGTGGTGACAGACATACAGCCGGACAGTGGAGTCTTAGTAATAGGATCCCGTTTTTACCCTTTGGGTACGGAAACCTAACAATGTAATAAATAATAACGTATTTAATGAATTAGTATTTAATAAATCGTCACTAAAACGGTTTTTGTACTATTACACACTTACAAAACACAATATTTATCCCCGTGATAATAGCTGCATTATGCCAAAATCCCTTCAGTTCTTCGCCTCCAAATATGACGATAAAAAATAGTGAAGCTGCCTCGTTGGTCTAGCTAGCGGTCGCAAGCGTAATATGCCTATTACATTAGGACCTAAATATAACTTGCGATATATTGATGTTACTATAGAGAGGCCATAAGAAAGAATGAACGAAAACATATAATTGTCACAAGCCACTAGGGCACACAATAGCATAGCATTAGTTCTGCGTCTCCAAACATAACCACTAATAAAAAAAGTTAATAAAATCAAAAAACCCGACTGCAAAGACGTAAACAAGAAGAAAATCATGCTGTGCAGTCGGAGGTTACATGCTCGCGAGGTGGCTGACAGAAACTATAGATATCCTCCGACTGCACAGCATGATTTTCTTCTTGTTTACATCTTTGCAGTAGGGTTTTTTGATTTTAATAACTTTTTTTATTTACAACTTTTTTGTAATACTTTTTTTTTCGAATGACTTTTAAACATATATGTGGTATATATTTTTGTAATCACCTCTAAAACCCTTCACTTTGATACCCCAATCGATGGGTTTCAAATAAAAAAAAATTGCAACGCCTACAATAGGCGCCCAAAATCTTTTTTTGTAACGGCACTTATCTAAGAGCACTTGGGCGGCCAAGACGTATCTAACGATGTCTTAATTATAAAAATCCGTCAAGTGGTTTGAAAGATACGAGGTAAGAAAGAATATTATATACATACATACAAGATACGCGCGAAAACATAACCCTTTCCTTGCAGCCAGGTAAGTAAAAACAGTGAGACTAAAAGAACATTCCGTCTTGTTTTGCTAGCCGTACATCGTCCCACGTTTCTCGCTTGTAACATCGAGCATAATGTGCATAATTATTATATTATTTCGTTAAACGTGACCGCAGTGCACGGGCTAATTATAACTCTGCTCATGTATTAATTTTACTTGTCACAGTTTTGCTGTATGTCGTAGGAAATTGTTTTAACATTGTACTCTTGTTGTACTTGTAGATATAGTTTATTGCCGGATGTAAGGCAAGGTTCATCAAGGTTGGGTTTCGAATGTAATGACATCTTTTCAAGTAAAGTCGGTACTTTCTTAAAATATTTTCTTCTGTATATATGTAGTTTAATCATATAATATGATTTGGAATCGACTAGTTCGCGGCGTTACGTAACAAAATT
Organism: Anorthoa munda; assembly: GCA_945859665.1. Classification (NCBI taxonomy): domain Eukaryota; kingdom Metazoa; phylum Arthropoda; class Insecta; order Lepidoptera; family Noctuidae; genus Anorthoa; species Anorthoa munda. Next base: position 17,577,952 of record OX243908.1, read on the forward strand.
ATATTAAAAAAACTATGCTATATAACTATACCAGTGTATTTTTGGCGTTACAATTGCCTATTGGGTGGGTCAACCTTTGGTTGTCATTCTTTCTTAATAAAAAATATTCAATAAAAATATTTTTTTAAACAAGCTTTTTCGTTTTCTTCTCAGCAAACCCTTTCATTTGATACCCATATCATGGCAGTGCCCAAAAATAACTAGTCCGCCATCTTGGGCCGTCCGTCATATTGGATTTAGAATGACGACACTTAGCTAACCATGCATTGTCATCCAAAGTAAACGTGTATGCAAAATTTCATCTTATTCCGTGGAGGATAACTGCTTTAAAATTCAGTTGTAAGATTTAACCCGAACACACATACATACATATATAGCAAGTTAAATAAAAGCTTGTAAAAAACAGCTTTTGTGGTAAAATTATTGTTTTCGATCTTTGGACATAGAATCACATCATACTGGACACAGGCCCTTTCAATCGCACAACAAACAATCAAAATAAAAATATACATAAAAATACACAGCAAAAACCAAGAATTTTTTATTTCCCTTCTGCGCTAATATGTTGCATGTAAGCCGGCCATGTCGCAGTAACTTTACGATGTGACATTTTCTTATTGAAAATAAACAAGTTGATAAACTGCCGCGGAATTTACGACGTTCTTGAAGAAAACAACGTATTTTTACCGTTCGGCCATGTTCCGAACTTGACTTATTAGATGTGTCACACAATGTCTTATTATTGTAAAATAAGTATGTTTATTTTAACTACTTATAATATAATTATTATAAAATAATTTTACTTCAATAATTATTTCTATTTTTTATGCATCTGCCATATTATCTCTCCACCACCATTGGTTGACTGGTAGAGAATGCCTCAGGCATTAAGTCCGCCAGTACCTGTAAGTACCTATGTTGCTGTTGTTGAATTTTTAAATAAATAAATGTGTGAGAGTACATCGCAAGAAAACATTGAATGAAGAATGTTGAAACATGTTTGATTTTGAGAGCAACTAAATAGTTAATTAATTACAACCAGTAACAGGACAACTCTGAAATAACTACTTAAGGGCCTTCCACCGTTTTAGTGCCGTAAAACGGTAACTTTCTGAAGCCTATTTCTTAGTAACGGCTAGGTTAAAAGGTTTAAAAAAAATGTTTCATGAATATTATTTGTGAAACATGTTTTTTTCGAATAACTAATAGACTTGGTTTAAAAAAAATACGATATATTTTCGCTACTTTTGGATACTCCTTCAAAACAACTTTTATGTTTAAACAGTTTTACATATGTATTTTTAAACAGAAATATGTATGGCTAGAATTTCTTTATGACTGAAGAAATAGCATATGTAAATCAAAGAATATTTTTCAAACAAAACTGTCAAAAAGGAGGTTCAATATTGATATTCTGGCTACAAGCGAGCGCACGGCCAGTACTGCGTTAACATTGAGGAATATATACGCCTTAAACTACTAGACCACTAGATCCCTCGAAGGTGATAATAATAACCGATACGGTTAGCCGTCCGTCCGGCTGTAGGCCTGTAGCCGACTACGCCGCGCATACAAAAACCGAACGGGTGTAATCACCGGCTGAGTGCTAACGGAAGATTACTTCATTAGCGATTTATAAGGGAATATGCTTAAATACTATGGAATGAGATAAATTCTTTATTCCATCTAAACATACCAAGACGCCTCTTTGCCTCGTTGAGCTGTATTTGTAGAACTTTGACATTATCGTGACGGAGTCAGGAAATTTGACAACAGTATCGCTAAGGAGTATCGTGCCACCCAGGTACTGGGTTGTAGACGTCAGACAGGCGTCGCTCCGTATCAAATACTGGTACTCAGCTGACTCCGATAAGACTGAAAGGTAACCGTAATACTCTTAATGCCCAGGAAGGCCTGAACTCATGTGGTGGATTATGGCCTACGCCCTCCAACAGAGAGCAGTGCCAGCAACGCAGCAGTGCGAGCGTTCTAGGCTAATTAAGCTAAGCTTCTCAATCTTGAGATGAATCTTTATTGCCTGGACTAGCTGTGCCCGCGGCTTCGCTCGCGTCTGCGGCCTACCTTACCTACCTACCAATTTAATTTTTCCTTAATATTTTATTTCATAAGAATCTTCTCCTAACAATAACAAACACAACAAAAAAAGAATCAGCGAAATCGGTCCAGCCGTTCACGCGTGATGCCGTGACCAATCGTCTCCGAGTCTATATAAAAAATAATGCCTATTTCCCAGGCATTATTTTTTATATAGATACTAGCTGACCCGGCAAACTTTGTTTTGCCATAAAGACACCAAACATTCATCTACCCTACTTACCCTACTCTACCTACCCCTACCCTACCTGCCCTACACTACCCTACCTACCCTACCTATCCTACCCTATCTATCCTACCCTACCCTACCTACCCTACCATACCCTACCATTACCATACCATGGTACCATTGTTTTTACTTCATTTTTTTTTTCATAAGAACCTTCTCCTAACAATAACGAACACAACAAAAAAAAAATAAGCCAAATCGGTCAAGCCGTTTTCATGTTATGTCGTGACAACGGAAAACGGGTTTCATTTTTATATATATAGATAGATATTAATTAATGGTTACTTAAAGATTCTCTAAAATATCACGTCTGTAATAGTTTAACAACTAGAAAACCTACTTTGAAATGATACCTTGTTGTCATAGGAATCCTGGGAAACGAAAAATACGACTTCAGTTCTTCCCTTAGGTCCAAGTTTCGTAGACTTTCTTCACAAAGCTCAAAAACAAATTCCGCAGAGGAACAGAAAACCTCAAAACCGTCAAGTATTCTACCGGCGGTAGTAATTTCTAAATTGTTGGTATTTTTTGTGAGATGTTACTCAACTCTTATTGTTTGGTCATGCAATTATTGCGGGACAAAAACTTGGCAACGCGACTTACGTTAAAAACACCGTAGATTCCATCAAATCGGAAACTCAGATCGCTGAAGCGTAATTTGTCACTGGCCACCCGAGTAGGGCTTGCACCTGTGGCAGTTTTGTAAGCGGAGATCGAAGCAATGACCGAGGTAGGAATTTGAACATGAAACCTTCCACCAACAATTATTACTGTGAGAATACTCATGAAAGAGTTTCAAAAGTTACATACATACATACATAAACTCACGCCTTTTTCCCATGGGGGTAGGCATGGGGGGGGGTGACTTCTTTTGTACATCTAGTCATACACACATGCCGGTTATGAGTACTGCGCACCTGGCCTTTCTGAAGAACATCACCTGTACCAGATGGTGGTGATGAGGTGTACCAGAAATGTGGCGGACGGGCGTGATCGCCATCCCCGAGATGGAAGGTTGTAAGTCTCCCGGTCGGCGGCGCTGAACGTCCCTAACACCCTGCAAATAAGGTTCTTGGCAACCTGGCTCCGTCGACGACTCAAGATTTAATTCTGCACTGTTATAAGGGTTGATAGGATCAAATCAAATAAAACACTTTGATTTCTTAAACACACGGGATGATCTAAGGGCTCTCAACTAGTGACTGAGATACAAGGAGTTGGAAGAAATTATTCCTTGTCGATGACTACTACCGGTGACTAGTTTCCGATGACTACAAATTCTAATTTTGGCTGGGGGTGTGTTATACCCTCTGCCCCTTCCTTTATTGAGAGCCCCGCGATTTCTCGCCGTAAATAATTTTATTTTGTACAAAAATCCCTTACCCAACACTCGGTAATCGGGCTATTACATCCTTTCTATGTGTATGTCTTTCTAGGGCGTCTCCCGGCGTTTCCATTCACGTCTGCCTTGTAAATACCTTACGTTAGTCGCCTTTCATTCATCCTTTCAACATGGCCAAACCATCTTAACATACTCTTTTCAATTTTAGTCACTACATCTTCTTTTAAACCACAACACACACATACACATACATATTTAATGAAACCTAAAACCAAGAAGCCACCGTCCCAACGCGTGATTCCTTGCCTCTTCTCTCGGCGATTTCGTAGAAGACATACGGACCAACCCTACTCTCACGAAGTAAAAAGCCGATCCATGTTGGCTTGCCATTACCCGGCCGACATAACATTTTTACTCGCTTCCTGCCGGCAACTTCCCGTCACGATAACGCATAACATAAGAACAAATTAAATCCGATCGGACGTCGGAGGATATTCGATAATGACCAGAGTTGCCCTTTCCGTTGAAAAGTAAGAGTCGGAGTCGGCTAACTGTGATAGTAATGGCTAGGTGAGGTGTTGATTATTGGCTGCTAGATGCTAATCATGTGTTGGGAAAATCTAGAAATGAATAACTTTTCATAGATTTTCTACGACAGTCCCCGGGAGCTTTAGCGGATAAACCATTGTTCTCATTAATTAACGGTGGCCAGTGTGGAGTTAAAGCTTTGTGGGATACTGAGATATAAAAGAACGTGATCATCTTTTGTTGCGATTTCCTTTTGTAATTATCTAAACTATAATTAAAAATTATTCAATATTTTTTTTTTGTAAATCATGCTTTTTCCTATTCTTCTCAGCAAACTCTTTCATTTGATACCCGTATCTTGGCAGTGCACAAAAAATAACTAGTCCGCCATATTGGATTTAGAATGACGTCACTTAGCTAACCATGCATTGTTATCCAAACTAAACGTGTATGCAAAATTTCATCTTAATCGGTGGAGGATAAGTGCTTTAAAATTCTGTTGCAAGATTTGACCCGAACACACTTACTTACATACATACATTGCAAGTTAAATAAAATCTTGTAAAAATAGAACAATAGTTTCTTATCCAGGTAATACATAAGCTGGTGCAGAGCCACAAGTTGATATCACAACAACCAATACATGCGGATTTTAAAAGTATATACGATTTATGATAATTTTTAAAGGAAATTCCTGCAACTTGCTTGATCGGGTTGTTTTTTTTAATCCCTTTCTTGACCTTTCTCACGTCTGATGGATAGCGATAGATGAGGTCTAAGATGGACGAGAGTCGTACTCAGAAGACGCCTGTTCACTCTTGAAGAACTAATGATCTCTATAACTTCAAACTTCATATTTATGTACTTGCACAAGAGCCCTACCCAGTGCAGACAATTTTTTTCAATAATTTCAAGTCTTTTCTAAGTAGCCAATAATCCTGTTCAAATACATTGCCGTTGTAATACACATTAAAAACCACAATCCTGCCACACATCCCTTCAAGCTCTAACTAAAAATAACCGCTAAGTATTAAACACTTAAAAGCCACGTTCCGTTTATAGGTGCGATTGTTTTTTCTCAGGAGAAATATTATATATTAATATACTGCTCCCATAAGCAAACGGGCACATCTAAACAAAATACAAAACGAGATTTAAAAAATAACTGAAATGTGGAATTTTTATTAGGCAAACTAGAATTTTAATTAGTGTAATTCGAGCGTGGAAGTTTGTAGAAAATTAAAAAAAAAAAAAACTCAATATTTCAAGACGGCCTTGTAATAACTCAATGTTGCCTAAAAATGCAGATGTGCCCTTTTTCTTCAGCAGGGATGTAGGAAATTTTCCCAGGCGATGGGTAGCTTGCTGGATGGCTGCGGTACAGATGCCACTAAGAACTTATTTCCTCTAAGCCACCTGCCGTCGCGACCTCAAAAAACGCCGAGTGCTTAATGGGTTACAATTACAACATTTTTAACGCCTATGTCGCATAACATTCGTGGGTGACAGATGAGATTTTACGTTTATGGAATTTGCTGGGAATCTCTGAGATATAGACGTTTATTTTGCATACTCCAAAACGACATGGATGTTAAAAAAAAATTACACTGAAAAATCGATGGTTAGAATTTCTTCTTAACCTACATAGGAGAATGTAAATAAAAAAAAACTTTTTAACAAAAAAAAACAAATCGACGCGACTTCCATAACAAAACACTACAAAGCGAAAAATAACTTAGTTTTCCGAAGTCGGTGTATAAACTAAAAACAATAGGTACTTACTAAAGTCATCGACTTCGAAAATGAAAGTTATTTTTCGCTTTGTAGTGTTTTGTTCTGGCAGTCTTTTGACAGTCAGGATTTTGTTCTTTTTTGGAAGTCGGTGTCTTTGGTACCTTTTATTTTCCATTTTCCGACACCGACTTCGGAAAATAAAGTTATTTTTCGCTTTGTAGTGTTTTGTTATGGAAGTCGGTTTGTTTTTTTTTTAAATATTTTTTATTAGTCTCTTTTTTAGTTTTGGTAGGTATCTCCAATCATGATGATTCTAATAAGCCCAAAAACGACTAGGATGCGTTGTTTTATTTCGGAGTTCCAGTGCCTACCTTCCGGTTTCATCATCAGATCAATTCGATGGTACCATTTTCATCAGTACCATATAAGTATTTGTTTTATCATAGCCGGTTAACTAAAATATCTTATACCCGTGACATACTTAGCATTAAGGTGTTCCAGTGACCATCTGTGTTCTTCTTCATCAATTCCACTTCACCAAATGATGCTTTCTGAGTGAAAAATAATTGCATTGTTGATGAAAATACCAAAATCGCTTTATGTATGCCTATTTTTGAGAAGTTCCCTCAATTTCTCCAGGATCCATCATCAGATCCTGACCTGACGACCATGGGACCAACTGGTAAGTATACTCTTTAAAATAAAAGAAGAATTTGCCAAATCGGTCCAGGCGTCTTTGAGTAACCAGGGAATAAATATTTAAAAAAAAAACGACGAATTGAGAACCTCCTCCTTTTTTTGAAGTCGGTTAAAAATATTTTGCATACAAAACTACGACTGGGTGAGCGGGCGCACGGCCAGTACCGCGATAACATTGGGGAATAAATACGTCATAACGTGGGACATATTCTTGCTATAACGTGCATACATCTACGCCTACTTCAGATAAGCTTACGCTTACAACACCTACAGTGGAATATACCTACTCGGTTAATAACGTTAGCTCAATTATAAACTTAATTAATATTTACATCAAAGTGTGTTAGTCAGAAACCGATCCTAACCTTACACATTAATTGCCAAACAAACACCTAAGTACCTCACTCTAAAGAAGTACATAAATAATTGTTTTAATTTGTTTCGAAATATGAACATTTAGACACAAAATTATAAAATAAAAAATAAATAAAAAAATACATAATAACAGTTAAAAAATGACTTTTGTATGGAGTTTTGATATCAGTATGTAACTGGCAGAATGATACTGAACCTGTTACCTCTCGAAAAGAATAGGTCATACTCGTAATCAGGTAGTGGAAAAAGAATCTGTTCGGCTTTGTTTTAACACTCGCATGTAGCTTTCGAAATTAACTAAATCGCTCGTGTTAAAATCTCGACTTTTTATGCTCAACACGAAATGTACTATTATTTTACCCCGCACACCATACTAGTACAGAATACAGCCCTATTATACCTAACTCCATAAGTTCATGGTACATACTAATTAGTAGTTAACGTTTGCCAATGAAACTAATCCGATTTAGCAAGACTTGTTTGTTTACCGAGACAAATGTATGGAAATGTGAATAGTTAGTGAATATGCATTGAATCAATTACGATTTCTTGAATGGATTTCGGAAATCCTTAATTACTATTGACATTTTGTTGCAGTCATAATGCGCCTACGCAAATTCCTATTGCACAGTATTTGAAGGATAAACATAGGAAAATGTCTACAAACCTGAATATTATTAATCACTTTAAAGTACCAACGTAGTCGTCTAGAGAAAAAGTACACGAAAATGAAAAATTAAGCAAATATTTAACGAAAACGTTAGCAAACTACGATTATAAAAATTAATAACGTTCTTTATAAAAATTAATAAATTAACTCGTTAACCAAGTTTTCCGCCAAGGCTACATAAAGTATGCTTATATTAAAATTATTTCAAAACAGCCTTAAGTTTTGACAGTACAGCATGTTGCGGAATGAACTGGTTGACAAAAATATATATTATTATCAAGCTTATTCTCGGACCAATTATGATCATGAAACGTTTTAATAGAGGGTTTTCACCAGCGTTTTTGTCTGAAAATGGCTTTTACCATAACACCCTGAATGATAATTAAGCCCTCTTTTTTCTTTTCTTTTGCATGGAGTAATGCTTATGCGTACTGCACTAAAACAGGGAGATAGTGCAGTTATGTGGGACTCTAACCCACTAAAACTTCACGTAGTCCTCCTGTGCCGCTTCTGGCGGGCAAACGGGCACGCGTTAGCACTCAACGCGAACCCGCCGCGGCATCACCCGTCGCGCGCTGTGACCACTCCAGGAACTAAACCAGCACATGGACGCCATACGACCTCGTGTATGGCAATGAAACCCTGAGTTCCCGAAACGTGTATCCACGTGATACACAATGGCATTTCTAATGTTTTGGTCATAACGGGCATTCCACCGGTTAAGTCACAATTAAACACTTAACTAAAATTAATATATTTTCGATAGCTTAATTTTCAAATCTCTAAATTTTCCTCGTTTTTTTCACACCATCTATACTTAACGACCAACATCGACAAGCGTATTGATTTCCTAATAACGCCACAAATCGCAAGCAGTCAACGAGGTGGCAATTAATTTATAATGGTCTGGAAGTTATCGCAGCCTGCCTGACTCACGGACTACCGCGTATAGGCAGAGACAGAGATATGTCGCGCTTATGACGATATGTTTAATTCGCATGCGTATGTAGGCACAAAATTTTTGAATTAAAGGTCTATCCACACATATCAGGGCCGTGCCCGGGACGTGACAGGGCCGGGCCTAGGCTTGAAGCTCCGTCACTGGCCCGTGCACGGACGTGTGTGAACGAGTTCATATAAAATGTACACACCGATATTTTTTTGAGCCCCTGGCGGGGCACGGTCCGTCCACGTCCCGGGCACGTCCCTTATATGTGTGGATAGACCTTTAGATGGCTCTGACCGACTCTTTTCTATAAATAAATATATTTATTACCCGAAGATCTCAACATTTTGCTGTATTCTAGTATTCCAAACATGACGCTAAAATTTCACATCATGTACACTTATCTACCAAAATCGACTGGCGTATTAATTTCCTAATAACGCCACAAATCGTAAAAGCAGTCACCGAGGTGGCAATTAACTAATAATCGCCTGGAAGTTACCGCAGCCTGCCTGACTCACCGACTACCGCGTATAGGCAGAGTGGCAGAGATATGTCGCGTTTATGGCTATATGTTTTAACCGCACGCCTTATGTGTAGCAGTGTACGCTCTAAATATAGTGAACTAGAGCAGTGTCGCCGGTGGGCGGGTGATGCATGCGTGTACAGTCGGATACGTTGTTAATTAGTTTAATATTCATAGGGGAAAATTTTATATTTTCCATCAATTTATCTCGGAAATCGCTGAAAACGGTGAACGAAAACATCGTGGGGAAACCTAGATTTTTAGTTAATTTATATGAGTTCTAAATCGCCAACCCGCAAGAGTGGTGATTAATGTTCGTGCCTTCTCTTTATAAGAAGAGGCCTTTGCTCTGAAGTGAGACAGTAACAGGGTGGTAAAAATTTTTTAGGGTAGGTTTTTTGTTTGTTTTTGGGGAAACCTTCAAAGGCGTCTGGACTTTTGGGGAAAAGACCAGGGAGTATGGGATTTTTACGGCACTAAAACCACCCCGGTGATCGCCATCAGCACGTAGAAGAGGCCCCGTGACCTCTCAAAAGACCACCGCGGAGCCCCCTCTGTGCAACACATCCCTGGGGAGACTGAAAAGCGCCTCCCCTGAGCCTCGCTGTGCACGGCAGCACGTGATCACTGTGCTACCGTCTTTCCTAGAGTCACTTGGTAGGCGGACAGAGTTAAGAAATTATTGGGACATGCTGTTCAATTTCCTATATTTTATTTTAATTAATTAAAACGCGCTTTTATCCTCTATTTGGTATTAGGTTTGTAGCTGAATATGCGAGAATATGTAGCTACAGATGTTTCACTATATAATGAACTATAAATCACTTTTGATTGGCACTATTTTCAGCACCACCAGCTGGATTAATAAGTTCAATCGATTACGATTTACTAGCTGAAAACAGCGAAAACAATTTCACAAAAAAGTGTAAATTATAAATAAAACATTATGTCAACAGTTTGTGCAAACTTATACCAAGGTTCCACTTGGAGTATTCAAGTGTCCATATAAGAATTCTAAAGGAAACTGTGGGCTTCACAGTGGGCTGGATTGAGCCCACATCCCACGCGTGGGCCGGTGTAAACAAATTACATAAGGTTGTTACGAAAGGCACGCTTATGTAGGTAACTAGGTACTGGATAAGGTAAGTTTATTGATGTTGCGATTTTAATACCAGTTATGTGATACTTTTATGATAGCAAACTACCGTAGTTGGTGTATTCAAAGAGCCTCCTTGAGTGTAAAGGAACTTCCACCAGCTGGTTAATTCAATAAAATATCGCCTGCCTGTTATACAATGATTTTCATTAGTACAGGTACCAACGATTCTCTTTTCCCGTGTTTACTGTTAAAAATGTATGTATTTATTTCTTTGATCCTGTACATGTGTTTTTCCTGAATAAACGATTTTATTATTATTATTTATTTACCGTGAAAAAATAGGTGAAATGAGTTGTCATTCCAACTGCCTAACTATTCTGTAAAAATGACACCGTAAATATTTAAATAAACAAGTAAAAATTTAAAATTTCCAAAAACGACGACAATTTTTTTTTATTATACTCTTTTAATTAACTTGCAATGTATGTTTGTATGTATGTAAGTGTGTTCGGCTCAAATCTTGCAACTGAATTTTAAACCAATTAAGATAAAATTTTGCATACACGTTTAGTTTGGATGACAATGCATGGTTAGATAAGTGACGTCATTCTAAATCGAATATGGCGGACGGCCCAAGATGGTGGACTAGTTATTTTTTGTGCACTGCCATGATATAGGTATCAGACGAAAGGGCTTGCTGAGAAGAATACGAAAAAAAGGTGATTTAAAAAAAACATGAACAAATCATTTCATTCTTTTTAAACTACATAATTAATCTAGTAGTAGACACGCTTCGATCAACAATCCATCGAACATGTATTATGACACGACATCGTACGAAAATACTCCGAATCAAACAGTAAAACGCCCATAACTTTTGAACGACTGAACCGGTTTTCATCAAACATAGCTAAGACTAGCACACTCCTGATAATGTTACCTTTCCACACAAATAAACCTAAATCAAAATCGGATTATCCGTTTAGACAGAAAGATACACAAATACACACAGGTACACACATCCAACTTATAACACCCCTCTTTTTCCGTCGGGGGTTAATGAGCGTTAAGTGAGTTGCCAACCAAAGCTATGAATTCATAGTTTAATTCAGGTTCACTTCACATTGATTACACTAATTTTGCTATAAATTTCGTTCCAAATATTTGCCTTTCAGTTTGTATAGCAAAGCAATAATGTACTGGACAGAATAGCTGATTGAATAAATCTTTAAAATGAGCTATTCTCGTATAGTTTTAGGCGATGATAAGACACAAGAAGAATCTGTAACTACTACAACCTACTTTAATGCCAAATTTTGACAGTTTTTCAGGTAAAACTAGACTTTGACTGAAACTGAACTCAACTTCAAGTTCTTAATTCAGAAATCGGAGTTAGATGTTAATAGGTTTAAATACAAGCCTATTATTTCTTCGGTCAGAGAATCAGCACTGCCATTCAACGTGGCAATGCTGCCAGTGTTCTGGGCACGTTTCCCATTGACGTCGATGCGGACGATTTTTTGATGCGCAATAATCATTGCGTCCCTTTTCCCTGTCCCCTTTGTATATAGGTTTTTCTTGATATTAGTCTTATGTTTTAGAATAGTAAAAAATTTACCCTATCATTTGCCAATTTTCAGTTATCTTAATATTTTACAAATATGCTTCAGTTTTTTTATAAGAAGTTTTAATATTTTAAGGGGTTAAAATCAAAATTTTCCCTAGCTATAATAATTAATAGTAATTACTTTGTCAAAGATGTTGTGAATTTCGCGTAACAAGGCACTTATAATAGAGTGCCTACTTTATTAATATAGAGGTATATTTATGAAATCCATAATTTGAATTCATTAAAGCAGTATTGAATTTTAAACCCAATTACCATTACGATATTATTCAGCTTGAATTGATTTTAGAGTTTCAATTACTTTAATCATAATATCTTAATTAGCTTTTGAATTATAAAACACACTACCCTTCACGTGAAGTAATCAACTGTTATTTGGTCCCAGTCATCAAATATATAATTGTATCTACTCTCATCGAATATTCGAATTATAAACTTCAAAACGAGTCTATATTGACATACTTTATAAACACAGTACCGAAATTAAAAAATAGAACCTTATTATTACACTTTTGTCTATCAAAATAATGCTACAATTTTTTTATATTACTATACAGGGCAAATCCAAGAAGTTAATATCACCAAGGAGTTTCCACACATTATATTTTTGTAATCGCGCCATTAAAAAGTTTTGATTCCAATTTTTACTTGTCTGTGGAAACGCCCGCTTTAGCGCATGCGCGGTTAATGCGGTGATGTGCTGGGCTTTGGCGCCATTCATACGTTTTGCTGAACTGAAGTCATATTTCATGAGTTTTTTAATTGTTGCTTATAAATTTCTGATATCAGTGAATGTGAAGAAAATTTTACTACGTCCGTTATTTTAAATGCGCCAACGGAAATTACTCATAATCTATTACCAGCAAAGTCGAGAAAATTATATGATATATGATATCACGACTTTATGGCATGGAAAATGGAAAAAAAGGTATTTAGTAGGTTCAATCCAAGTTCAATGTATGAGTGTAGATAAAGTAGTGTATGAAACTGCACATAACTAAACATTCGTGTGAAACTATTAAAAACCTCGCCTACGGCTCGGTTTTTAAACACATACTCATGTTTTTATTCCCTTTATTATGCAACAGTTTCATAAACTACTTTTATATTTTTTGCTGAAAATATCGCAAAAAAGAATAATTGTCAAGCGACACTTAATTCCGGCCGTAATTCGACCGTTTTATTAAATAAGCAAATAAACAAATTGGATCCGCAGCCAATCACTGTACTGACGGCAGCAAATCGAACAACACTGCAATCAATGAAAACGGAGTCGAATACTTAGAAATTGTCTACTGACGTCACAAACCATGCAATGAAAAAATATGTAAATATCTTCGTTAGCCCGATTGTGCTGTTATTTCGGGGTTATTTGAATTTCGAGTGGGTTCCGAAAGGGCGTCGAATCGAAGGGGCACGAAGGAGTACGAAGTGGTACGAAGGAGTCCGAAGGCTAGGATGGAGGTCACACGTGGGCGACAGTCTCGTGTAAGGGATATAAGGTCATCATCTCGAACGCTACACGTTTCTAAAGGGTTGTTATTGAAAACAAGTGGTCGGATTTAGGTAGCCTCGTTACTAACTCATTACCGAGTTACACGTGTCGAGTTAAATGCGTAGTGGATTAATGATGTTTGTGTTTTATAGACAAATAAATTAGAACAAGGCAGTGGCATTGGGGAAATAAAGCTTTAATAGTAATCAAGTAAGCCTCCCACTAGATGGACCGATGAACTGGGAATTCGCTGGATGCGAGACGCACGGGATCGGTCAATGTGGCAACGCCTATGTCCAGCAGTGGACGTCTTTCGGCTGAAATGATGATGATGATGAAGCAAGCTTTGTCAATGAAAACTGAGGCAAAACAACCCTAACTCTAAATCTAACTAATATTAGTTAGATTTAGAGTTAGGGTTAGACGGCTGTGTGGATGTATGTTTGTTACTCAATCACGCAAGAACGGCTGAACGGATCTGGATGAAATTTGGCACAGACATAGATTATAGTCTGGAATAGCAATAGAATTCTTATCATACCGGTATAATATTCCCTTGGTTTAAGAAAACACTTTTCACGCGGGCAAAGCTGCTGGCAGAAGCTAGTGTAGGATAATTTAGGAAAAACATAAAGTTTCAGTCTAGGGTAACTTAGGAATAGTCACATGTAATTGAAAATCACCATGAGATACCAGAGGTCCATTTAATAGTCTTTGACATGTTAAAACTATTTAAAACATGGTGTTCTGAATTGATCATCGGTCCATGTAGTTTATAAGTTTGTTCACAGTTCCACAGCCCTGTTCTACTAATATCAATGTTTTTATTATAGTTCAAAGTTAAGCATCGCGTGATTTCAACAGTTATAATTATTTAAAGTTTTAACGACCTATTTGAGAGTTGGTTACCAACGAGCTAGTAAATGAGCTAAGTTTTGCTACGTAATTAAGGCAAACCACTATCATTCGTGTTCCTAATATCGTGCTCCCTTCATCAAGATACGTATGACAGCTCAACGTTAATATTTTGTAGCACGAATCACGCTGGGTTCCGTGACTCGGCTAGAATAAAGAACAAAGTTATGTACGACATTGTAGTTGAAAAGGAAATTTTCTACAAGAGATATTCTTTTATTTATGTCAAATGTTTGAATGAATTGTTTTTGGGAAGGGTTTGTTGTCTTCCGTGTAAGGCGAAATGTTATGAAGTCTTTACTTAGAATTGTATATTATGCTGGTAATTTCAATACTAATCTTACTTAAAATTATAAATGTGAAAGTTTGGATGGATGTATGTTTGTTACTCAATCACGCCAGAACCGTTGCAAAGATATGGATGAAATTTGACACAGAGTTATATTTTAGTCTGGACTAGCACATAGGACACTTTTTATTCCGACAATCGCGGGCGAAGCCGCTGGCGCAAGCTATTATATTATAAATGCGAAAGTTTGGACGGATGGATGTGTCTGTTACTCAATCACGCTGAAACGGCTGAACAAATCTTGATAAAATTTGGCACGGAGATAGTATATAGTCCGGAATAGCACATAGGCTAATTTTCATCCCGGTATAATGTTCCCTTAGGACACTGATAATATAATACTAGCATACAAATGCCTCATCCCATACAAAGAAACCGTGCCGACGTAACTAGCGTTTTTCATCTGATTATACCGATTATTTATTGTAAATCGAACGCGTTCGGTTCCGTTCCACGGCGATAGATAGAACACCATCTATATCCGTGGAACGGAACCGAACGCGATCGATGTACAAAAAATAATCAGTATAATCAGTATAGTACGTCGGCACGGGTTCTTTGTATGGGATGAGACACCTCTGCATAGGATAAGAAAAAACACTTGCACGCCGCGAAAAGAAGAAGCCAGTAGCCGAATAAACGCAATACAATTGTTGTTGGACTGAAAAACCGACTCAGTGCAAAGTAATTCAGGAATTATAATAACCTTAAAAACCTAGAAGCTACGAGACGGTTCTTAAGAAAATAATCGGACACAATTGAAAAAAAATCGGCTTACTAAAAGCACTTCAAGCACTTCCTGAAAAGCCAAAGTAATCCACAATTGGAACTAAAGAGCACGTGGTGACCATTGTTATCAGCTAAGCATGTTAAATATGGACGGTTATAAAAAAACCACTCGAAGTTAACCGGATCTCTCACTTTTAAGCAAAGAACAAAACCTATCTTAATAAAAGGGATATTCTGAGACAACAAAGAAGGTTGTAGTTTTAGGGCTGTCAATTTTAGCGTTCGAAAAAAGTGTTGTGTTTGAAATTGTTTTTTTTTTTTGAGTTGCTTGTATTTCATCTGAAGAAATAAATGGAATGTAAAACAAGATAAAATTACAAATTTAAAAAGCCCCGATTATAATTTTAACTGAATGCTTTTTAAACTACATTCATCATTCTACATTCATTTGCTTCAATCGACAATCTATCAACAAACGTAATAATGACACGATATCTTGCGAAAAAATCCATATTCAAAAAGTAAAATGCGAATAACTTTTGAACGGCTAAACCGATTTTATTCAAACATAGCTAAGAACACTCTCGACAAAATCACCTTTCAAACAAAAATACTAAACCAAAATTGGTTTATCCGTTTAGGCGCTATGATGCCACAGACAGACACACAGATACACAGCAACACACGTTAAACTTATAACACCCCTCTTTTTCTGTCGGTGGTTAATTATCATCATACTGCTGAACGTAGGCTTCCTCCAAATGTCCCACATCGACCGGTCCTGAGCGAATGTGAAATATGTATCTAGTTATTTAAGTTCAAGATATTTATGTTCTTAGAAACTACTCTATCAAAACCTAAGCCAAAATCCTGTTAAAACTTCAATTTATTTGTATCACTTTCAAAGTTTTCACGTGTCTAAACGGGTGTTTACACGCCCATAACCAGGTAACTTTATTGTTTCCACAGAGTAGTTTCAACTTTCAAAAGTACACTTGGTGGTACAAAAACTTTATTACCATACTTTTTATATACCCTCCATAAACTTTTGACAACCCTATCACCTAGTGCGCGTGCCACCACTTTATACCTGTCCCTTTTCCACTTAAAGCGAAGCTCGAAGGTGCAAAAAACGCTGACCACTCGTTGTGAAGTGGGTCCTTAGACGTGCATTGTCTAGCACCGGTACAACAATGCACTCAAGTGGCGTGCCATGCCGTGCCAAACCCTTGTGACAACCCTACAGTACGTGACTTTGAATAGTGGACACTTTATTTAGTTTTATCGTGATTTCTGAAGTGTATGGCTATGAAGTATTTGGTATATATGTTATCTTCGCATGCCAGGTCATGAATCTTTTAGTTGCTGTAAAACTGCATGAATAGGCCCAGGTTAAAAGAAAGCAAGTGGACTGTATAGTGGTTTATTAGGTGGTTTACAATATAGCAATATAAGTCTTTAATCAAAAGGTAAGACGTCTGAGCGCGGTCGTGTCGGACGATGCAATGCTGAGCCTAGCCGCTGCTGTGCTCACGGCCCCCGCGCCGCCGCCGTGCCGCGTCGCTCGTTGACGACGCCGTAGTGTGTGTGTTGGTTTTGGATGTGTGTGCGTGAACATATTCCCGGGCCAGCAATGGATGATGAGTCGAATAGTCCAGCCACGTTAAATGATTGGTTGATGAATGATTGAAGTTTACGTTGATTGGTCCATGTTGATTGTTTGATACATCGGATGATCGGTCCAGAAAGGTTAATTGAAGAATGAATAATCAATTTGGTGGTCCATCTAATAACGGGCAAATTCTGTGGAATGCCCTTCTGATTGTGCCTGACTGTACTTTGATGTCCGCTACGCGAGCCTCTCCATCAGGTCCCGGATAAAGCTTCAGAATTCGTCCCAGTGGCCAGTGTGCTGCAGGTAGCGCCTCGTCCTTCACGATGACCAGCGAGCCCTCTGTGAGCGCGCCGTGTGAGCGTTGCCACCGCGTCCTTTGATGCAACTGGGAAATATATTCCTTATTAAAGCGTCTCCAAAAATGCTGGCGCAGAAGCTCGACTCGTTGATGTCTCGGCAGCCGTGATGGGTCGCAGTCGGACATCTGTGGGTAAGGTATCACAGTCAGAGGACGACCAATTAGAAAATGAAAGGGGGTGAGAGCTGATAGATCAGATGGATCGGATGAAAGAGGTGTGAGAGGCCTCGAATTAAGGATGCCTTCTATCTGGACAAGTAATGTGTACAATTCCTCATATGTTAGGTGTGCCAAGCCTAGAACTCTTTTGAGGTGGTATTTTACTGATTTAACAGTACTTTCCCACAGTCCTCCGAAGTGGGGTGAGTATGGGGGAATGAAGTGAAAGTTTATTCCTTGCTCTGCAGCGCAGCTGTAAATTGACTCACTGTGATTCCTGATGAAATCGGTGATCACGCGAGCAGCACCTACCAGATTTTTCCCATTGTCTGAATAGATATGATTGGGTTTACCCCTACGAGAAATGAACCTCTTAATTGCTGCTATGTATGACTCTGTCGTCATATCTGTGACCAACTCCAAATGCACAGCTTTGACTACAAAACAAACGAAAATACAAATGTATGATTTAATTAGTACACTTCCACGCCCTTTACGGTTATTAATCATAATTGGCCCTGCATAGTCTACACCTACGTCACTGAATACAAAATTTGCATGCAGTCTCTGCTCGGGTAACGCCCCCATTATAGGCGTTATAGTTTTCCCTTGAAACCGTTTGCATGTTATACATGATTGTGTCGTTTTTCTAGCCAAATTACGTCCTGAAACTGGCCAAAATAGTTGACGTATGTGTGACAGCAAAAGTTGTGGGCCAGCGTGTAAAAGTGTAATGTGGTATGTTGAAAATATGATTTTAGTAATATGATGAGCTGGATGCAAAAGGATAGGAAATTTCCTATCATAATTGTATGGCGAATGTGCTAACCTTCCGCCCACACGAATGAGATGATTATCCCCTAGAAAAGGGTTAAGTGAATTAAACTTATGTTTAGCAGGTAACTTTTTTTTGTTTAATAACAATTCGTATTCCTCAGGAAATGATTCTATTTGTACTATCTTTGCTAACTGATATCTAGCTAAATTAAGTTCTATGGTTGATAAAGGCTTGATGTCAGCTATGCACTCCTGTTTGTCTACGTCACTTGTGTTGAAAGTGTTTGAATGTTTATTACTGCAGTTATGAATGAATCTAAGTATGTAAGCTACGATGCGTGTAAGTTTGTTGAAATTGGAATATTTGTAAAGAAAGGAATTGTTATTTTGTGTGTTAATGTGTGTAAAATGCGTTTGGGACCGGACTTCTGGAAGGTCAGATACGCTGAGATGCCCAGGTTGTTCAGGCCAGCTGTTGTTATCATCATTCCTTAGGAAGTCAGGCCCTGAAAACCATAAATTTGTATGTAGTAATTGTTTTGCATTAGTACACTTTGTTATAATGTCTGCTGGATTCTGTTTGGTCGGTACATAGTACCAGGAGTGAGGATCAGTATGTTTCAGAATGTCTGTAACCTTGTGTTTGACAAATGTTTGCAATTTATATGTTGGTGTATTTATCCATGATAAAACAATTGTCGAGTCACTCCAATAATAACACTTATAGTTGTTTATGTTACGAAGTGAATTTATAACTTTTTTACCCAAATTAACACCTGTTAATGCTGCACATAATTCAAGTCGCGGAATTGTAAGTGTTTTCAAAGGAGCCACCCGCCCCTTAGCCATTAGTAACTGAACTTTGTTATTGCCATCTGTTGTATAGGTACGTACGTATACGCAAGCACCGTACGCATGTTGCGAGGCATCGCAAAAAATATGTAGCTCAATATTATTACGTGATGAGTCACAGAATGCATAACGAGGTATAGCTAACTGATTTAAATAAGATAACGATTCTACAAACTTCGTCCATTGTGTCTGAATCGAAACAGGTATGTCACCGTCCCAACTAATGTTATCTATCCACATCTGTTGCATTAGTAGTTTAGCTTTGAGTATGCATGGACTAATTAGGCCTAATGGGTCGAAAATATGACCTATAGTGGATAAAATCGTGCGTTTTGTTGTGTGTTTTTGTGATACGAAGTCTGAATGTACTGTGTATGAAATTGTGTCTTTGTGAATATTCCAATAAATGCCTAAGGTTTTAGATGGATCGTTTGAACTTAGATTGACAGTTGTTTTATCTGAATCGTGAAAACCTAGTTTTTTCAGTACGGAGGGACAATTAGATAACCATTTTCTAAGTGGAAATTTATATGTTTTAAGCTCGGAAAATACTCCTCTGGCTATTGCCAATAGACTGGACTCGTCATCTGTCCCCGTCAAGAGATCATCACAGTAAAAATCATGTAAAATGACCTCCGCGACTAATTTATGATCATAGTTGTCAGAATGGTTTTCAGTTTGTTTGTCTTGACAATCTAAGCCAATTTGTTTAATGCAGCGTGTTGCTAAGAACGGCGCTGATGCCGTGCCATATGTGACTGTGTTGAGCGTGTATGTTTGTAGGGGTTCCGTTGGATTGTATCGCCATACGATTTGTTGTAGGGGTCGCTGATTTTTGACTACTTCAATTTGGCGAAACATTTTTTCTATGTCAGCTGATATTATGTATTTATGCTGACGAAAGCGTATGAGTATAGAAATGAGATCGTCCTGGACAACAGGACCCACTAACTGTATATCGTTAAGCGATAACTTACTAGACGATTTAGCGGAGCCATCGAATACCGCTCTGAATTTAGTGGTGATGCTTGACTCACGTATAATACCGTGATGTGGTAGGTAGTACACTGGTGAGTGATTGAGTGGTTGTATTTTTTCGTTATTATTTTCTGAATGAATGTATGATGATAATGATTGTGGATTTTTGTGTGAATAATGTGAATGTTTGTTTAAAGTCATGTGACCGAGTTGTATGTATTCTGATATGAATTTTGAATATTGTTCTCGGTATGTGTGATCTGAATTCATGCGGTTTTCTATGGAAAGAAACCGTTTTTTGGCTTGATAATAGGAATCACCTAAACACTCAGGTGATTTTTTGAATGGAATAGTGACAACAAATCTGCCATCACTTTGTCTTGTGGTTGTTTGTTTGAAAATGATCTCGCACGCATCGGAGTCGCACGGATCATTAATCAGAGAATTAGATAAACTATCTAACTCCCAGAATCGTGATAACTGATCTGAGTTATTGTTATTGAAAAAACAATTGTTTGTGTGCTTGTTGGTGTCTGTTGTACACCCTGAAACTAGCCAGCCGAACTCTGTTTCTTGTAATGTCGGCTGTTGTTTACCTAATTGAATTCGATTGTTGCCAATTATCTGCCAAAATATGTCAGCACCTAGTAATAGGTCAATTGCAGCAGGTTCATAGAACAGAGGGTCAGCTAGTTTTAAATGTTTAGGTAGGTTAATAGCTTCTGTGTTGATGCGCACGTTAGGTACTGAGTGTGCGATTGTGTCAAGTACCAAACATGGCAAATTGACTGTGAATGAATTGTGTATTGATTTTATTTGAACGTTTGTGCAATGAAAAATATTTGTGTGTTGTTGATTGACGCCTGATACTGTGCCTTGTATGGATTCGAATGTGAGATTGAGCTTTGTACATAGACTATTTGTTATGTAACTAGAGGTACTTCCACTGTCCAGTAATGCCCTCGCCAAGTGTGGTGTTCCATCACTGGCAACAACATGCACTAGGGCAGTGGAAAGTAAAACTGATACGTGTTGTGTACTAGTGTTACTAGCGAGGGTAGTGTGTTCTGATCCTAGTTTAGGTTGTTCCCTATGTAACATTGTATTGTGTTTTTGTTGGCAATACTTACATGCGCCGCCGCGACAGGATTTGGTCTCGTGCCCCGTATGTAAACAGTTAGAGCAATAGTTATGTAATTTGGAAACGTTTTCTATTCTTTTTTGCACTGTCATTTCCTTAAATACTGGACACGAGAACAAATAATGTTGAGCTTTACATAAGGGACAGTTAGGAATGCGATTTTGATTTGTGCGAGTTTGTATAGTTGATTTGAATGAATGTGATTTCGAATCTGGTTTGATGTTTTGTTTAGTGTCTTCAAGATTTTGTAAAAGAATGGCACGATCATTGAGATATGTTTTTAAATCTTGAAGTGTGGGGTTTTTCTCAAGCGTGCTCTTGTGTTCCTCCCAATATCTGAGTGTTTTGAAGTCTAATTTGGAGGCAACAAGATAAATTACCAACGTATCCCAGTACTGCGTGGGTTCACCTATGTTTTCAAGTGCTCTGAGGTTTTTATTTACTGTATCCAGTAGTTGTCTGAGTGATGTTGAGGATTCATTGTTTATGGTATTTATGCTAAACAATGCGTGAACGTGGTTGTTTATCAGCTGTCGCGTGTTATTGTACCTATCAGAGATGAGTTCCCAAGCTATCTGATAATTGTCTGATGACAATTCTAATGATTGAATAACTTGTGAAGCTTCACCTTGCAAAGATGCACGCAAATAATGATATTTTTGTATGTTGTCTATTGATTTATTTTTGTGTATGAGTGATTCGAAAGTGTCTCTGTATTCTAGCCAATTATGAAATTCACCTGAGAAGTGTGGAAGGTCAATGGTAGGTAATTTAATAAACGCCTTAGTTCCTGGTTCACCTGCATTTGGAGTTTGTACAGACCCGCTGACGCAAGCAGTTCCATTGGATCGTATCAGCTGGATGCCGAGTGCAAGTTGATTCTGGTATTCTATTTCAAATTGCTCTCTCTCCCGCAGCTGTTCATCTGAAACCCCAATAATTTCGTCGATGAAGGTCTGGTTTTCATCAAAATCTTTTGCAAGGGACTTATAGGTATCTAAGCGATTATTTAACTGTAAAATATCTAATTCTGTTAATGTTTTTTTCGTTTTTAACGATTCTAGATAATTTTTGAAAATTGTGACCTTAGCTTTGTGACTAGCTCGTCTTTTTTTGTAAGTGCTGACCTGTGAATCGTCATCATCAGCTATATTAGATGTGTGGGTTTTTTTGGTTTCCATAACTAAATTTGTACAATTAGAACGATACTTAAATTAATTAGGATATGTGGCAGGCACTGTGCGATGATCACGCAACTTTACCAAACTACCCTCGGTTTGAGTCTCACTCGGTGCACTCAGAGCAAGGCGATGTATGCTGGAGAACAAAGGAAAATGTAAGTTTATAATTATGAATACGAGTATGTTTAAATTAAGTGGTTGGTAATTGGAAATCTTTGAATTACTAAAATAATTATGAAGAAAATAAAAAAAAAATATATGTGGGTAGGTTGTGAGTGAAAAAAATTGTATGCAACAATTTCTTATTTTAATGAAATCGATGAAACGAATGAATTTGAATGGATGGATTTTTGCTTGAAAATGGGAATAGACGGGAAGTAAGTAAGTTCACTGAATATTGAATGAGACTAGATGAAAAGTTTGCTAGAAATGAATTGGTCGAACTCACGAAACTGCTGCTACCAAACCCTTTTTCGTCCTTTTTCGACTGATGCTGCCGACGCTGCTTGATTGTGCTGCTCCCAGATGCTAGTAGGCTGCGCTCGCTGTTGCGATGACCGCTGTTTGACCTCCAGCTGAATTCCGGACGCTTTGTGTTGGCGTGGCTTTTTTCTTGCGATCGCGGCTCGATTTTTAAACCTATTTGACTGTTGCTATGACGGATCTGAAGGACCATGAATAGGCCCAGGTTAAAAGAAAGCAAGTGGACTGTATAGTGGTTTATTAGGTGGTTTACAATATAGCAATATAAGTCTTTAATCAAAAGGTAAGACGTCTGAGCGCGGTCGTGTCGGACGATGCAATGCTGAGCCTAGCCGCTGCTGTGCTCACGGCCCCCGCGCCGCCGCCGTGCCGCGTCGCTCGTTGACGACGCCGTAGTGTGTGTGTTGGTTTTGGATGTGTGTGCGTGAACACTGCATGTATGGAATAAGATCCTATATATTTTTTTAAATGTCGCTACTTTAAAAAAAATGTTATAAAATTGGAATGGACTGAATCGATGTTCTCCAAAACTTGTAAAATATATTTTCTGAAGCATCCTATTCTAAATAAAATAATAAAACATTTTCTTAATTAGGGTTCCGTACTTCAAAAGGAAAAAATGGAACCCTTATAGAATCACTTTGTTGTCCGTCCGTCCGTCTGTCTGTCTATCAAAACCCTTTTTCTCAGGAACGCGTGGAGGTATCAAGCTGAAATTTATCAAATACTCAGGTCTACTGTCCCTTACTTTCTTTCTTCTTTAAGCTGAGGTTTGTACGGAATCCTCGGTGCGCGCGTTTTTTTACAAAACTTAAGCTGCTGAACTAAAACCTCGATAAGAATTTTAGTTCATTAGGAAGCTAATAAAAATGAGTTTTTTTTTTATGTAGGTACAACTTTTTGTTTACGAGCACTTTGAATAATGTTCGATCTAAATCTAAGGTGTAAAAGCATTTAGTTTAGAACAAAATGGCTAATATTAATATTTTCATTATTTTACTTCGTGTTGTATTGGAATTATTAATTAATCACTTCTATAATGGTCCTACGATACTTAAAAGGTCAGAAGAACGAAATAAATAATAATCAGGTATAACTATTAAAATTGTGAGTAATTTAGAACGTAATAAAAATAAACAATTGTAATCTTTATGTTAAAACGGAAAAGGCACTTTGCCGAGTAAAAATTTAAGTAATCTGTAGTTGAAGCAATGTTAAGGTCATAAAAGTAATTTATTATATTTAAGTTCTTGTAGAATATCTAAGTTACGTGTTGAATTTTCTATACCTACGAGTATTCCGCTCTGTCGTGTTTTGTAACAGTAAAACTGAAATTTGTAAGAGCAGGCATGTTATTTTAGAATTAATACATTCAATTATAAAACAAATTCTATGACGTAGGTACTTAGGACTAATGTACCACAACAACCAATCATCAACTGAAATAAACCCTTTTATTAATGAAAAAATATAACCACACACAATTGTAGCCTATCATTAATATCCAAAATGAATATCACAGATGTCTAAATAGTAAATATTTTTGCCAACAAAAAATATTGCTAACCAACCTTGCAAAATCACTTTTATGCGTGTCCTGAAGTTCTAAAATCTATTAAATATCATACGAAAGGTTTCTTATGACGTCAGCTGTGCCTGTTCAATGTTCATTTGTCAACCTTATTTGTGGCTAGACTGTGACGTCATAGCCTAAGCTATGTGGGAAGAAGGTTTCACGAAAGTATGACGTGTCCTTTCACTGAAACATGCTTAGCTAATAAATGACTCGTTCGGAATTCCTTTATTAAAAAAAAGTTCTCTACAATTTGCAGAGTTGAGAATTTCAAAAAGTTGCAGACCAAAATCTAAGCTAAAGCTGAGCTTATAGTTCGCTAGCATAGCTGATGTAATTTTTCATAATGTGGAGACCGCAAACTATGATAAAATGCTTGAGGTACAAGAGCTAAGCTAAAGTTATTTAGCTGAGCTCTTGATCTGCACCTAGCTTTAAACATGAGTTGATAGTAAAGAGTACCTAGACCTTCTATAATGCTTTGGGATGTTAAGAGTTACATGAAAAACTAAGGTCATTGATAGGAAAACGGCAGCGTACTTGTAGTTATTAGTGAAGCAAGACCATACGAAATAATAATTATTGACAAAATTATTGATTACACCTTGTTGTTCAAGTCTCCATAACAGTTCCGTCAAATTTCTTTGTCACGAATAATCAATTTATAAGTAAACAGATTACCACTTTCTGTTATGGCTCATTTAACAATTACCTATTAAATTGAGAAAATCTAATTCAAACTCACTGTTACGTATTTAACGAGGTGATCAGCGAAAGTGAAACCAATCATATTGCTGTAGACTTAGGAAATAGGAAAATCTTAAGAGTTAGCTCAAGCCTAATGAGAGATTTAATAATACTGATTGACGTTAACAGGCTAAGATACATTTTACGTATAGACAAATCGTTGAAGCATCAAAAGAATCACAGGCTCAGATTCCGCACCAACGCGTCAACAGTGAGAAGACATACATCATATTTCATACCAATACAAACTTAGTATAGATATCTTCTATGAATTCAGCGTAGGGGCACCGTAGCGGCATTAATAAATTCGGTGTAGACATATCGTAGGCATCTACAGTGAATTCAACGTAGATGCAGCGCAGCGTAGACACTAATTAGTTTGGCGTAGACCTGTCGTAGAACGGTGTCTACGGTGAATTTAACGTAGGCGCACCGTGGTATAGGCCTATACAAATTCATCGTAGCCCCAACGTAGGATTCTACGGTGAATTTAACGAAGGCGCACCGTGGCATATGGATATTCGAATTCATCGTAGCCCCATCGTAGGCTTCTACGATGAATTTAACGTAGGCGCACCGTGGCATAGGCATATTCAAATTCATCGTAGCCCCATCGTAGCCTTCTACGATGAATTTAACGTAGGCGCACCGTGGCATAGGCATATTCAAATTCATCGTAGCCCCATCGTAGGCTTCTACCATGAATTTAACGAAGGCGCACCGTGGCATATGGATATTCGAATTCATCGTAGCCCCATCGTAGGCTTCTACGATGAATTTAACGTAGGCGCACCGTGGCATAGGCATATTCAAATTCATCGTAGCCCCATCGTAGGCTTCTACGATGAATTTAACGTAGGCGCACCGTGGCATAGGGATATTCAAATTCATCGTAGCCCCATCGTAGGCTTCTACGATGAATTTAACGTAGGCGCACCGTGGCATAGGGATATTCAAATTTATCGTAGCCGCATCGTAGGCTTCTACGATGAATTTAACGTAGGCGCACCGTGGCATATGGATATTCGAATTCATCGTAGCCCCATCGTAGG
The DNA here is from genome assembly GCA_945859665.1 of Anorthoa munda. Taxonomy (NCBI): domain Eukaryota; kingdom Metazoa; phylum Arthropoda; class Insecta; order Lepidoptera; family Noctuidae; genus Anorthoa; species Anorthoa munda. The sequence continues at coordinate 17,604,246 of OX243908.1, forward strand.
CTTCTACGATGAATTTAACGTAGGCGCACCGTGGCATAGGCATATTCAAATTCATCGTAGCCCCATCGTAGCCTTCTACGATGAATTTAACGTAGGCGCACCGTGGCATAGGCATATTCAAATTCATCGTAGCCCCATCGTAGGCTTCTACCATGAATTTAACGAAGGCGCACCGTGGCATATGGATATTCGAATTTATCGTAGCCCCATCGTAGGCTTCTACGATGAATTTAACGTAGGCGCACCGTGGCATAGGCATATTCAAATTCATCGTAGCCCCATCGTAGGCTTCTACGATGAATTTAACGTAGGCGCACCGTGGCATAGGGATATTCAAATTCATCGTAGCCCCATCGTAGGCTTCTACGATGAATTTAACGTAGGCGCACCGTGGCATAGGGATATTCAAATTCATCGTAGCCCCATCGTAGCCTTCTACGATGAATTTAACGTAGGCGCACCGTGGCATAGGCATATTCAAATTCATCGTAGCCGCATCGTAGGCTTCTACGATGAATTTAACGTAGGCGCACCGTGGCATAGGGATATTCAAATTCATCGTAGCCCCATCGTAGGATTCTACGGTGAATTCAATGTAGATGCACCGTAGCACTAATGACATATAGGTGATAATCAATTCATGGTAGCCCTATCGTATGCTAGTGCGTAAGATCCAAGAGTCATATTGGCAATCGCATTTAAATGCGACATCTTGACTGCCTTGAGCGTTTACCGCCATTTGTGACACCAAACAGACCTGAGTTGCCATAAATAGAAAGTCAACAAATAACTACTTCAGATGCAAATGTCACAAAACAATTTAAAAAATGCCATCTCATAGGAATTTACTAAAAATGTGGATGAAGTCATTATGAATATCATCTTGTGATTTTTATTTCTTAATAAAGTTTGATGTGTTACGAGTATTAACGGGTTTTCTCAGAATTCTAGCTATCATTGCTCTAAATTCCTAAGTTTCTAAAGCTGAATTGTATAATTTCCACTGTTCCTACTAAAGAAAATTCACAATGAAAGATCCGGCATAATATTGCCAACAGAGCTTAATTCAAAGCTAACGTTCGCCCAGTAAGCATTTATTACGTATATAGAATAAAAAGACGACTGTCCACGTGCCATCATATACACACACACACATATAGTATTTCCCGATACTCATATAACTTGATATAAACAACACATATATAGCAATCGGCAGGTAGGTACCTACCTACGTATAGTACTATAGCGACTGTGTCCATTCATAAGAAGCGGTTCATTCATGCGGCCGCGTCGACGGTGAATGGGAGCGAGCAAGACGGAAGATATAAGGTCGCGTTACATTGACAATGGATTCTTTTTGAATTCACTTGAATGAGTTGAAATCCTGTTCTACGAAAACATGAATGACATTGTTTTGTTTTAAAACAATTGAATATGCACGATGGTAGCAACGGCTTTTGTTGATCGAGTGGATATTACGGGAAGCGAGGTTTCCCCGTTACGGCAATCATCCGAATTATTTGTTGTGGACCTATTGTTTATTTCAAGAAGTTACATTGAAATAAGATACTTAAAGGAGGTATTGTTTACGAAATCGTAGTAAATTGTAAAACCACTTGACCATTGAAAAAAAATTTTGAAAAGCTTGAAGAGTGCTTAAAGAAAAATATATCTTTGTTTATACTTCATTCATGAAAAAAAAAACTATGAGGAGAGTTAATATAAGTAAAACTGAATGTAGTACTTAAAGTAAATGATTTTACTTGGATGTACATATTTGATACTATTTTAAGCGTTAATATACTACTGAAAAATCTGAAAAACCATCCAGTTTTTCAGTAAAATCAGCAACATACAAAGCTCTACAAAAAAAGTTCTATTCCGACATTTATTTTTAAAATCAGGCTGTATATGAACACACCCTTGCCATCAGAGCAACAAGACTGTGTAAAAAAACATCGTCGGTAGGAAGTCAACCCGTCCCAACCGAACACTCTTGATCCGCTGAAGTATTTAAAAAAATATATTTTATTACGTCACTATACGATAACGACTCGGAAATTTGACACTTAGGACCGTTTGCCTATTTGGGATTTATTAAGTGCCTATTTAAAACTCGTATAGTTGAATGGGTCATTTATTTAATTGTTTGATATTGATACCTTTCTGATAAATGACTCCGTTTTTGGTCGTTTTTTTTTCTTGGGCACGCATTTCTTAATAGATGGTAGAGGATATGGAGACCTTAAGAGCTATATAATAAGCTAATTATCGTATACACACTAAGATAGACATTTTTGCCTAAAAATTTGTGTTGCTGTACCTCATGTCAGAATAATCTTAAGTAATATATTTATAAAATGCAGAAAATAATGTCGTCATTCATTAACGAGTTCAGCATTCTTCGAAACAAACAAAAATAAACCATTTCCAAAAACACGCCAAAAGAAATGTTAACGCGCCAAATTCTCAGGAAAGCTTCAAGAATCAAGTCTTACTGGTCGTAGTCGGAGGTGGTTATACCGGGCGCGTAGGCTAAGTCGTACCTGCCTGGCGCGCTTGCCGCCAGTCCGAGCTTGCCCGACCACAACGCGACACAGCGCACGCGACCCGAACACGCACGAACACCGAATATCGAACACCGTTCAAAATTCGAACGTTTTCAAACAATTGGAACGTTACTACTGACAGTTACATTTTGTGTGTATTTTTGTGCGAACATGCAAGTGTTAACCCCCATGCTGGTGGTGTGGGCACTCTGCGGGGTCCGAGGTGTGATAAGAACTCCATTGGAAGCGTTCAGGCCTTCAGCAGAAATACACCTGAGGAGGCCAGACAAACTGCCGTATCTACCACACAAGAGGATTCCATTGCCATCGAAAAACGACCTCAGGATATTATACCAAACTGGGGTAAGTTAAAAAGATTTGATTTGCCTGATCCCTCTTGCTTTGCGAAAATAACGCAGTAAGCACTCTCCTAACCTATAATAGGCTATTTTTTCAGGCGTTTCAAGGAATAAGGCTTAGGTAAGTTTGTTAAATTTTAACAAGTTTCTGAAAGTTCACAACAAGTTACCGCTTTGTGACTACGCTGGCATTGAATATTTGGAAGTCAACCTTCAAAAAATCAAGATTGTCGTACGACTGAGTAGTAAAACTGTAATTTAAAGTTAAGAAATAGCTTAATTAGCGTTTTGTTGTCGCAATATGGACGGACTACTTTGAGAAATTGGCGCCAAAAAGTTTGTCAATGAGCCAGGATGACAAATTTTAATGAAGGCATTCATAAGTGTTTACTATGCAAGATAAGTAGGTTTGAACAAAGTGAATGCCTTATTGGATCATTGTTGTATAGTTTAATACTTAAACGTCAAAGTCGTGACGATTGTCACGAACAGCGAATTTCAAAGGAAATCATTGCTTGTTTTTGAAATTCCAAAGACAATATTAATGTTTGTCAATTTTTAAATGCGACAGCGAATGAAAGAGGGAAAATGTCGCAAAATTTCTGTTACAAAATTCAAGAGCTTTTGATAAAAAATTGTGTAAATATTTCCAGAAGTTTACAATTGAATCTTTCTTGCGCTGCAATCGTTATGATATCTACATAGATTGTAGTTGTAGATACCTATTATAACAGTAAGTAGTAAATAATAAATATAATAGGTACTATGTAAGTAGTATCACATAATATCGCAATAGATGACGCACTGCGGCTTGAGAAGATAATTATGAGATACCACGAAGGGCTCCACCCAACAATTAGACCAATTAAAACCAGCAAATAGCACAAGTATGTCAGCCATATTATTTTTATAAACACGGAGAGCCCCCATGACTAAACCACTACTAAGAATTCGGAAATAAAAGAACAAAGTGATGCGGAAAAAACACAACTTATATCAGCGGAGCACACCATCACATATAAACCTCTTAAATTCTTCATTCGATATTAATGTCAGATATCCGTAGGTAAGTATCACAATAAATACGGCCATAAGCCAATAAAAATAAAAGCAGTTCCGGATGTCAAGTCTTGTCAGTTATATTTTAAAAACAACGATAATCATTATTATATCTAATTTCAAAGTCGATTCAAGAAGATAATCGTTCTAACCTAGGTCCGTAATTACGTTTGCTCAATAATAGATCTAAAATATTAATTTGTTTACTGGAATATGAACTGTATAATTGGTGCGATAAAATTCAAAGTGTGAATCAACGTGAATGTTATAAAAATGGTATTATAAAATGGGAGCGTTGCGCGGGTGCGTAGGCGCACGCGTAACACCGGTGGCGGCAGGTGTTCATTCACTCATTCTTATCTTGACAGCTTCGATGACTTACGGGCCGAGCCTCGCTCCCGGTCCGTGTGTGCTATTTGGTAAAAAAAAAAACGTTTTTTATGTCATTGCCTTTAAGCTCATTCGTAACGGTAACCGTATTTTCGTCGTTCATCTCTTTAAGCGAAGGAATTTAAAGTTATCTCGTCGTTTATTCATATTTCGTTTTATGGGAGAGCTTAAATCTTGACAGATATACGAGTATTAAGCGGCGTGCCATTTTTTAAGCTTTCCTTAACAAAAACTGCATTCTTGCCATTGTGCAGACTTGAGATGCTGCAGTGTTCGGAGTAATCAACCGTTTAGTCTCACAGCGGGTGTCAAAGTGCCGACGGGTAAATAATAGTTGAGTTTAGTGCTCCCAAGATTTGAATAACAAAACTATGAGAGGGTGTCTATGATCTGCCGACGCGACACACCTCTTGAGTCCCGCGCGGGCCACTTTGAACATGTCATTGATAACATCTGAATAGATTCATTACATATAATGTGACATTAAGAAATGCAAACGCATTCATAGCTTGAGCCTTTAGATTTCGGTCCTGTTTGTGAAGACACGTGCTATGAAGAGATATTATGTAGATAGAAACAGTCGCAGTTCCCACATTGTTGAAACCTGATTTTCAATACGTTGCAAATAAAACCACGTACCAATAAGAATACGCGGAAATAAATCATCATCCTCACTTACCAGATGACAACTGAAGAGACAGAGAGAAGCAATTTGTAAGTGCTAAAGGATGCCGCTTAAAATATGATTGGCTTTCAGTCCAATGCCGCGCAATCCAGAGTTATACACGAAATAGAATAATGGCCATGCAATTGCCGCACCGTACGAATCAATTGGCCCCTGTATGTGATATACCCGATTTGTATTTTCCTTGAAGGCAGTTACTACATATTGAGAGTAGAGTGAACGATTGCCGTCATATCGTACGCTTATGTAAATATAATGTTAACCAAAGGAAGTGAATAACCGAGAAGTACCTAGAAAGTATCTTGCAACTACGACTACATTTATGAATTCTATTAAGGAAATTGCATCATTTTTTGAGATTAACGCAGGTGCGATCATAAGCAATAGAGCAAACGCAAAACAAAACAATGATAAAAGTTTAGAAATCAGTCGTAAATATTCAGGAGAATCAGGATCATCAGTGCATTGTCTAATCCGTGCTTTAAACAACGTTGTCTAATTAGAAAATCATCTCAAATTGAAGCGAAGTAAAGCCACTGCAGTTTCCATGTAAACATCTAATCAGGGGACTCACAACTCAAGTGGTGTCGTGTTTGATTGGCCTGAATTGTCCTAGCACGGAAACTTCATGCTAAACATAGATCAGACTAATTGATTGAAGATTGCAAATATTAAATCTGATAATGCAATCAAACATGCAGCTACGTACTCGATGAAAAGTTCCAATGTAAGAGAAAATAATGGAAGCAAATTACAGATGGAAAGTTCTGTTTTTATAGGTAGTTATGAGTATGACGCATTGAACCTATTACATATAAAAAGGGGAATACAGGGAAAGGGGGGATAAGGGGTATATACTAGGGGAAAACAAATGACTCACATTCAACCCCAAAGCAAAACTGAAATCATTCCTCATAGAAAGCTTTTAAGCATCTTACTCATATATATATCTTTGGAATTATAAGAAATAGCTCATATATTCTTAATATCTTCACCGATCGTTCCAGGACCTGTTGTAATACCTACATAGGTTACGTCAATTTCTGTATTAAACCCGTTGCGATAGGTATCGTCGAAAAATCAGACGTCACCGATGTTGCTAAGGATATTACCAGCTCGTGTCATCAATCATTATTAAAATATTATTAGACGTCGACCTCGGGAGCCGCCCCGTTTTTGTGCTCTATCACAATTTTCCATTACACAATAGACGTTTCCGTGTAGGTGTGAAATAGGGTCACACGGAAGGTGGTATTGCGAAATATCATTAATTTCTTTGTTATAACCAGGTGTTAAGAGATTGAACATGGTAAAAGATTCGCGTTTGACATAGCTGCAAATTTATGCTTTTAGCTTCTGTCAGCGGCTGTGCCCGCGTGAGACCGTTGAATCATCCCAAGGGAACATATTGCTGGGATAAAAAGTATCCTTAGTCCTAATCCAGGACATGGTTGTCCGTGTGCTAAGTTTCTTCCAAATCCGTTAAGCCGTGCAAATGTAACTAACAGACAGGCAGACAGAGATATATTCGCAATTATAAAAGTAAGCATGGGTTTGACGTCAAACCATTTTTCTTCTTTTCCTAAACTGCACTTGATTATACTAATAAAAACCTAACTATTCAATTAACAATGTGGCAGAAACGGACTGCAGGCGCCGTGAAGCAATCAGCGATAAAGACTAGTCTATTATTTTATTAATAAAATACCTGACACATATTTAAAATATCGTAAAAACTTCGCATAAAAACCTCCAAATCAGCTAACATATTGTTTACGGTCAAATTTTTTCACTATGCTTTAAATTCTCTGGCGCCATTTGATTAGCTAATTGGTTTTGAATATCTTGAACAAATGCGTCACGGATGCTTAAATGTCTAGATAATTTATCAATATTTGTTTTAGTCGTGCATTTTGCATCGATATCCTTCACACCTAAAGTTGTTAAAAGATAAAGTTATACCGATTATTAAACCGACCAACAAGAAATGAATATAATATTGAGAAAACTATAAAGTTAAATGAAAACATTTATGTAAATGAAAACACATTGCTTTGGCATAATTAAACGATGAGTGTCAATGACGTCTCGCATTTTGCTGGCGACACTCATGTTAATAACAAAATCCTTAATGATCTTGATAATAGTTGTCTACACATTGCTAATATCCTGAAAATAATAAAAAACAAGAATATAAAGACGAAGATTTAAGCACAGTAGACTTGTGCTTATGGCAGTAGCTTTAAAGCCAACAGGATTAGACCAGAATTAGACATGGGTTAGGTCAACACGAGACCTGTATAAGAAATATATTGTGAAGAAAAATATAAAGGTAGATTTTAAGAATTGCAGTTCTTGTAAGAAGAGATCTTAAATTAACAAGTACCAACACACATAACGCCTCTGCATTGCAAGGTCTCTGTTTAATGCAAAGGACACAGGATAGCATGCGACGAAGCGGACGTAACGGGAATAAAGCTCAACTTTACAGACAATAAAACTTATGCACGTATCGATATTTAAATATAATTACAATGCACACTGCATCAGCGTACGTTTTGAATTTAGATCGAACAATTTAAAGACAGTTTTTGCAAACGTTAAAATGGTTGAAGTTAGAATGAAATGTCTATTTTCTGATGATGTGGAAAACGATAAGCGTAATGCAGTATAAAATAACAGATCAGTGTTTGGACGTCGAAATCTCCAGCGGAGGTTATCATACTACAAAAATATAAAATAAAGTCATCCCACAAGCCGGATTTAAAGAAAAATAAAATCAATAGAAATAATGAGATAATTTACGCTTCGCCACGGCTGGGTCGTACAAAAAGCGTGACAGCGGGACACGCGTCAACAAAGAAAAGCGATGGTAAAAAATGACCTCGCCGGGACGCGGGTAAAGCCGGGATACAATGTTGGGAAAGTTAAAGCTCAGAGTTGAATTCGTAAAGCTATCTTAGATCTTTAGAACTCAACTATATCTTTTCATTCCATCAAAGAAAGCTCTCAATTGCTGAAATAATTCCATTGATTTCGAACCTTGTAAATGCAACGTTAGCAGCATGTTGCATTTACCAGCATGGATTACACAAACATACAATACGCATCAATACACACACAAGAATATCAATCTTGAAAATTTTCAAGTATTTCAAACCAAAAAATCCAGACCTGTCTTCAACAGCCCTGTAAACCCAGCACTAGGGAATATTTAAGAAAAAAAGTCAAATAAGCTTTAGAAGAGAACCCGAGTCACCTGCGTTACGCCACAAAAACACTAAACACCCTCACCGCGGCCTAAAAAATGAACACGGATCGAATCTTGTCAGTTTTTGTTTATATCCAACGTATTTTGATGGCTTCTTGGTTTTATTGGGACATATTGAGATGAAGAAAGTTGTTAAATTAATGTAATTAGAAATGTAGAAGATATAAGTGTCTGATAATAATTGAGATTTTAGAGACAAAACTTTTTTTTTATAAAACGAAATTGCAATAGCTTCAATTTTGACTTTTGCTGAAGAACTTCCCAAAAATCAGTAAATAATCACATGGTCCAACAATCAGTATATAAAAAAGTCAATTAAATATATATATATATCGGTACATGAATTAAATATATGAAGATATCTCCATGCCCTAAAAACCGAAGGTCTTCAGACAATTCCCACTCAAGACAAACACAAGACTCAAGTAGGCGACACTCGAGCGGGATTACCGTGGAAGACGAACTGGGCCCGGCTTCCGTCTCAAGGGTCGACCACGTGTGTCGTCAATGGACCACTCCGGATGCCCTGGCCCACAATGGGGACGCCTGTATGCTTAGACATTATACCAACACCTCCGGACCAAAACGACGCAAGTACATTCCTCATGTAGGCGGTTAAGACTTTTCGAAATTCGAAATGATGCAACCGTTGCGGATGTGTGTTGTAGTTGTAATTTGAGGAAGTTCGTTCGAGAGTTGCTTTTCAGTACTCTTTATACGATGCTCCCCTTGAGCGAAATTGTCTGTGGATTTGGAGGGTTATTATTCAGTTGAATATGTTAATATTGTGAATGGAGCTGAACTTTTGAAATGTGAAGGCATGCGTAAGCTAACAAATAAAGCTATGGTCAAATATAAAACATGATTTGGTTTCCATTAACAACTCCGTATAAGATATCGCTAAGTAATGGGCGGAAAAAGAACTACAATTAATTAAAAAACACGCAGTAGCTATTCTCGATTCCAATTCTATTTACCGCAAGTCGTCATTTAAAGAAAACTGTTTACATTCGCGTAGGCATAATAAAGTACGCACATTATACAAGTTGTTTCATAACTGCCGGTGTCATTGGACACATATGTATGACACTGTATGTAGCCATACAACAGCGGTGACGATTAGAGGCGCGTGCTTTCATTCATAGACATATAACATTTGTGATACCTGAGACGTTGATGTCTTTTAAACGCGCGAGTTTGGACATTGCCTACTTATTTTTGTAGGGCCACGAAAACTCACGGCGGTTCTATGAATAATTTTACTTTTAATTACGCGTTCACCTGATTTATGGAGTGTAGTAAAATTGAAATGGTACAATATATAAATATTTTGATTATATGTCTCGGTTAAATGCCTACGATTTATTGCTCAATAAAATGAATTTGGCAATTTAAATTAGTTTTATAGGCTCTTTATTTTTATTGCTTTATTTTTTATTTGAAGGTAATTTTTTATACATTACTTGTTGTTTACGAGCATTGTTTTTGTACTGTTTGGTAATTGAAACAAATACAAGTAAGTAATCTTTAGCAATGGTCTCCTAGAGATTACTTAGTTTTAGTAATCTAATATGTTGGAAATGTTTCTGTAGTCCTTGGGACGGCTTCTGAATTGAGTTTTTAGTGTTAGAGCGTGTCAAAGCTTCCTTAAGTCCCAAAGTTTGACAGTTTTCAGGCTAGAGTTTGACAAATACAATTTTAAATTCTTAATTCAGACACAAGGGTTTGAACAAGACTCAAAATTTAACTCTCAAGATAACAAAATACAAATTAAAAATACCTCTCTATATCTACATTTTAGCCAATCGCTAATAGCCATAGCTACAGGCAAAAGATCTAATTACGAAAGCAATAAATAACATGTGACCGTCGGCTATGGGCTAATTACTCGGATTAGTTATTTCTCGGCTACCTGTGTTCCCGGAATGGTCCGCATCCGGACCGGTAGCCGGCGGCTAACAAATCGTTATTTATAATTTATTGAATATACACACACTGCTGTTTCGGACGTGTAATTATTCGAGAAGATATTAATGTTGGAGTTACGGATTCGGGAGCTTTTAAACGGATATCTTAAATTATATATAGCAGATGGAAGTCGGGTTTGATTAGGGTTTCTTGGCCTTTAAAGGAATTTTTATTTGGCTTGAGCCAATTTTGGGTGTAATGCGATATTTTACGGGCTGCAACTTGACAGGAACATTATGGGCTACTGAGAAACATCAATTTGTAAAAAAGTTGCTAATTATTTTTGGTCCTTTGGTACTACGAAATTAATGTGACATCAGTCACAACATTAGTCTCGAAGGACCAGTTACGGTCCTTCGAGACTAAAATAGGAACAATCCTAAAACAGAAATACAAAACCGTTTAATAACATAATATACAAATTAAATAACATGAAAACATAAGTTGTTAAATTCAAATAAGACGATGAATAATTTATCAATGGTCACCATTAACCTGTTTTATATAATTTTGTTCCTCCAGCGAAGATTATGCGACGGTCTCCCCTAATTTTGAATGAAAATGAATGAATTGACAAACATCGACACGAAAATATTATGTATACGATTCTATAGAGACCTAATTCTGAATGAATTCACCAAATTATATCATGGGGTTTTATTTTGTATGCAAATCAATCGAGATAACTAGATTTTCAGAGTCGACCTCGATATGCAGTGTAACGAGTTATTCATAACTAAGTACATTATCAGATTATTTTTTTAATTGATTTTTGTACAGTTTTCACGGGACCGATTAGTTTGGTGAAGCTTGGTGGAGACCTATGTCCAGCAGTGGACGTCTTTCGGTTGAAATGATGATGACACACACACACAGTTTACATATAAGCAGCCTCCATGATAATTAGTATCTCAAAAACCACCTTTAAAACGTAATTGCATCACTACTACACTCCAACTTTCGCAACATCCTTCAGCATCAGCACCCAGCATCCCAAACTGAAACTGAGCGACAAAGATAGCATTATACACACAACCCACGTCAGAAAGGGCTAGGTATACGGAGAAGGTTGTGGAAGGTCGGCGGTGGTAACAAATTATTTTATTAGTGTGGGCGCGGCGCGCGCGCCACCTGTTCCATGGACCGGATGCCGCTCCCCCCGGCCCTCGCACTCCACACCCGCTAAGGGACTTAGGCAGTGGTTAGGTTACCGGCGAGCTAGAGTACCGGATTGTTAGGGTTTAAACGTTGAGCTGTGTTGCGATTTGTGTGAAAACCACCTTTAGTGTGGGTAGTTTTAGGTGTTCTGAAGGTGGTGTAATTGATACTAGTTTTGTAGAAAGCATGGTTTAAGCAATTTTGGCAACTGTAGAGAAACCTAGGCGATCCAGATTATCATTGTTAGAGTTTAAACGTTGAGGATTTGTTTGACAACCCCGTTTTGCCATAGCGCTGTGGGGATGGATGGCTCTAAGTTGTTTGTGTTTAAGTCCGTTTTAGTTGTCATAGCTCTGCCAGTTTTTGATAAACTCAGCAGCGCAGAGGCCACTTAAAATGGGATTAGACGAGAAAGGCGAAGACAAAAGACTGAGCACTGAGCAGCTATGAAAGCCTAACTTGATTTGACTGAAATATAGGAGAGTCGTGAGCTTAGAAGTTTAGAAAATGACTGACAACTGTAACACAGAAGCACTAAAATTGGCTTTAAGCTTAACGCTTATCGCTCTTCTTTTATAGTAGAACCTTATCATTTAAAGAGGCTATCACACCATTCAAAACCTTAAAAACACAGGATGAGGGTCAAAATTCAAACACGAACCAAATCTAGCTAATTTTGACTCTAGAAGAGGACGAAGGCAAGACGTCCTTTGGTACTGTCGCCTTAAGCGGTGTCTGTGTCTCAGACATCGTCGCCAAAAAATCTAAAAAGACATCCGACGATTCCCCACAGACATTACAAATGGCTATTCTTTCGTATAATTCGTGATCGTCGGTCGTGTATTCTTGAATACATCAGCGACATGCGACCACTTAGCGATAATCGCGTTACTGTCTTTGAAAACATCCTCATTTCTTGAAACTCACAACATTAATAAAACTGTTTAGTACAACGTAGCGTACTATTGTCAATTTTTTGTTCGCCTTATTAGGAATTCAATGAGGTGCGTCCGAAATGTGATTTTCTTACAACCGGCATTAGCATTCAGGCCGACCCCGAGACTCCGTTAAATAAAGGCAAGCTCTTGACGAAGTAAGTCAACAACCCATACATTGTGTCAATGCGTTGTACTTTTTGTTTGTTACACAAAAGGGCTGTATCCGGTGTTTAGGAGATCCAACTGAGGCCGTTTCCGCGAAATCTATCGCAATACACAAGAAACGGGAAGCATATCCGGAACAACGAAAAAAATATACATACTTTTTTCACACCTATCCGTGAATAGGGCTGTCGAAATTGTGTTAGGAATTTCAAGGAATAAAATGAAGGTTTAACTTTTTTTTATTTATGTGAATATTTAAATTATTTTCTTATCATCAATAAATAACACATAAAATAAAATGATTTCATTTGTATATCTATTACATAAATTCAGAATTTAGAATACGTCCATATTATTTCTTTGTAAGTTACATGATTGTTTTACAATTTATTCCAAGTACAGACAGCCATTCGCATAAAATTATCAATAACATTATCGTTAATTACACTTTGGCACTAAACCGTACTTAAACAAAAAGCAAAGGAAATTAAAGCTATCCATCGGATGTCGACCGTTTCCAATTAAACATAGTAATTTATTACAGGCAATAATAGCTTAATTACAGTCGTGAATAGTAGCCCTACAAGTCTCCGCAGAAAAAATGTTCCCACAGCCAACAGGTTGCCGAATGGTATGTCTTCCGGTCGGAAGTACGACCGCTGGTCCTTTTCACGCAAAAAACGAAAAGGACCAGAGCATATGCACATGTTCTGTTGTGATTCCTTTACGGAACGTTATGATTAACATCGATTTGGCCTCATTCATAATCTTTTTCATTATGCCCTTGCGCAGGTGTCCTGAAACACCTTCCATTTTTCCCACGCCAACATCTTTTGTACCTATGATTGATTCTTTTAGAATTTTCGTATCGTTCGACGTGTCGAATTGTACGAATGTACCGATTGATTTAGTATGCGACGCGAGTTGAATGGTAAACAATGCACGCGAATTTTGATGGGTTCCGTGCATACCGTACATTGTACACACGCCGGTGAAATGATTGGGTCATGTTTGTATGTTATTGTGTTCGGTTATGCATGGTTTTGCGTTATTGACTACTTTGTTAAGGAAAATGGTTATTTAAAGAGGCAAAACCAGTTTTAAACTTGAACCTTTTACTAATGCTTTTATTGTTTTGCTCCAATCGTGACTGCTTGTTGTGGCATTTCATAACTTCCATTTTTGGAAATACAACATGTATTTAGTTGTAGCGTCGACTAAAGCCCTCTTTGGAACTGAATCAACGTCTCTTTAAAATAAATCGTTCCACAAGACTCATTTGTTCTCTCCTTCTATTCCAGGGTTCAGAAGATGACCTACCAGATTGTAGACCAAGACAGGTCTGCAGTAAAGTGGACTTGTATGATGCGACGCAGCCCTGGATCGAGAGGAAGTGTCGCTGTTTGGGGCACAGGCCGTGTTCTAGGTCAGTATTGTTGATACTCGCGCGATAAATATTTGGGGGGAAAAAAGGTCCTGTTTGGGTTATACATAATTTTTTTCATCTACGCAGACCCTGCTTTATTGGTTTATTTCTTTTTGCTGATGCCACGTGCTCAAAGTTCTCCTTCATTTTTTATTATTATTTAAAAGCAAGATTGCGCCTCACTTACAACCCAACCATCCCTATTACAAAGAGAGTTGGGTACATAAGCGGGTAAAACGGATTAAGCGGGTAAGCGAGTAAAGCGGGTAGACGCCAAATTGCCTCATGTATAAGTACCGTGTAAATTTGTCCTGCATCTTTTCCACCATCTGAGAATATTTCATTTCATTAGGATTCCAGATTAGTTTCCAAGCTAGAGACTAGTTTCCAAGGCAGAGAGACTAGTTTCCAAGTTGCAATGGTTATTTCTTTTTTATTATATAATTTTCTAGCTACCACTTTTCATCCTATTTTGTTTATTCAGATTAAGTTCAAAATCATTCATCTATCAGAAGGTATCAAGCAAAACTACAGGACTTTGAACTCATTATGATTATCATTTTAGCCGAAAGACTGCTGTACATAGGATTTTGAACTATCTAATCAGAATCATCTTTCTGCATTCAATAATGTCAAATTAGATGAGGACCCAATGCAAAATTCATATCTTCATATTGACCATTTCAAAAGGCAGATTATATTCAAATGTTGCCTGATTATTATTATTCCAACCTTTGACAGGGTTTCCCTTTTAAAGATCAAATTATAGTGAATGGATGGCGCTCGAGGCCGTTATTTAAATGTCCTTAGTTTTTGAGCATAAGCTTGGTTAGATTAGATGATCGTATTATTAGTAACTTGGTCTCGAGTTTTTTCTCTCTGATGACGTTGTTGAGTTAGGTGCTTCGCTTTTTGTCAATGAGCTAAGATTCGATAAAAAATCTACAGAAGAACTGCACGCTCCAACGGATTATCCAAAATAAATCCTCGGATTTTGTCAGAGGTCTGCGTTTAGCTCGATGAGATAAATGTATTTAACTCATCTACTTTCTAATCTCAGTCTGATATCTAATCTACGTGGTGACGAGTCTGTAAAGGAATTCCAATTTGCTCAGAATTAAGTCTAGCATAAAATATAATTATCCCTGAGTCATTGGCGTCTGCATTTTGGTTTCACGAATCCGCTTCTAACGGGCTTCAATTCGCTGATTACCAGAAATGGTGCTATCATTTTCAAATCTGTCAATTCTTTAGTTGGAACAAATGAGCATCAGCTAATTTTTACTTTCTTCTCATTACAGTGACCTCACGAGTGATGACAACCATACATTGTCTGACAAGACGACGCTATACAAGACGTGTGAGCCTGTCAAACGCTTGCCCAAATGCAAATACTTCAAGGACGCAGCTTGGATCATCTACTCGTTTCCTGACAGCAATGCGACGCAGCAGATTGTCAACTGTCACTGTCCCAAGCTTTCCGTGACGTATCTGTTGAAGAAACTGCCGTATACGACACCTAGCGGGGAACAGGGGAACCAGTACCAGTTCGCGTGCTCGCCGCAAAGCGTAAGTTGTCTTTACTTTGGTATTTACCTTTCGTTTTAAGTTAGTTTGAGTTAGCGACGATAGGTGGCAGCACAGGTTCTTTGTTGGTATAACTTTACTTGAAATTGAGTTTTCAACCAGCTGTAAAATTTTATGAACATTATAATGTTGTTCTCAAATTGAATTAACATTATTGTTTTTAAACCAAAAGTTTAACTTAACGGTCTTTATTAAAATAAATATTTTTCCTAAAATAAATCACATCAGCTTTGCCTCCTTTATAACTCTTTATCTACTAAATTTTTTCTTTTTCTCCTTTTACAGAGGTTACGTTGTTCAAGAAAGGAGCCATGCAAATTATTCAGTGCGAGGCGGCGACATGAACAAATCGATGAAGTGAACGCTAACACCATCTGCCAATGTCCACGAGGTCACACCTGCCCCAGGCATCACACGGAGACAGGAGTTCTGGCCGGCATCACGTACGCCGCAGAGGACATCCGCACCTACCATGGTTACTGCATGCCCGAGCCTCCCCCCGACGCATACAGATTCGTAGGAGACAAAGATTGAATCAACAACCACCAACAACCCTCAATATTGTGTGATACAGCTGGAAATGTACTTAAAACTGTACATTGAACGCGCTCCACAGCTTTTAAGAGCACACAACGAAGTTTGCTTTGCTCATTACCTGTTTAGTACAAAAGTGTTAAGCATGTTTGGTTTTAAAAAGAATGACTAATTTGTTAAATAATTTAAATATGACAGTGATGTCTGTTAACGGTCTCGGATACCGATACCGACTTTTTGATCGCCTGTTCGTACGCTAGTCCATGTGACACGATCAAATTAACGAACAAAAGATTAAGCTTCTAATTATAAGAATGTACAACGATATTTAAGTGATACAGATACTGTAAATATCTTGTTTAAGTACTTTGTATTACCTACGCACTGTTTCTGTTATGATCGTGTAAATAATTTTAGTGTAAGTCGAATCATTCCAAACGTTTAGTATAAATTATTATTTTTCATATTTTAATTATTTACTTGCCATACTTACGTAGTTTGTTGCGTTTGTTCCGAGTCTTCCATTCCAGTCAAGAAGGCAACGTTATGTTCATTGTTTTGTTTATGTTAACAAATTGTATAATAATATTTTTTGTTATACGAAAACGAGTTATTTGATAGCCATATCTTAAGGTTGTAAGTTTTAAATTACATTTTAAATAACATATAGGATTGTGTTTTAGTATCGACTGATACCAGTTTTAATATTTGCTAATACACATCACTAGAGTGTGAAACATTGTTTTTTTGCTAATTGAAATAAATGTATAAGTTTAATGGATGTATGGATTAATACCAGTGACCGAATGTTTTATAATATTATTAGCGATAGTTTTATCTACCTAGAGTTTTGTATAGCAAACTGCTAGAAGTTTTAATAACGCTGTATCTATGTAAATATGATAGAATGTTGGTGTTTGTAAAATGATATAGTTCTCGCCAAACTTCTTGGCCGCCCTGAAGTTGGCTACAATGGCTGCGAAGTAGTAAATCTCATACAAAAACAGCACCGTTTCGTGCCTCGCGCATGCTAAAAGCCAACTTTAGGCCGGCCCAGAAGTTTGGCGAGAGCTATACCTGCGATGTGGTATGTCTTCCTTTTTTGTTTTATTATGTATAGGTATACAATAAGTTAAATTATTGAAAGAAAATGAATAAATGTTTCGATATCAATTTTATTCTTGTTTTGTTTTTGTGAATTGGCACAGATAATATAATACTAGCATACAGATATCTCATCCCATACAAAGAAACCATGCCGAAGTAACCATTATTGATGTTATGATGATGAACCGTGTGATTATGATGATTATTTATATATAAGTACTTTGATCGCGTTCGGTTCCGTTCCACGGCTGTAGGTGGTGTGGTTAGCAACGACTTGCAAATAAAAGGGTTTTCTCAGTTCCTGACTATTTTTTTCTTTAAATACAGTGACGATTTGTTTTATAGTATTTTTTCGCACGTTTTTACTGTTACATTGTACCAAAATGTGTTACGAAACAAATTAAAAAAAGTTTAGTGGTATGCCTCAGACATTTTAAACCGTGGCATGTATTGGAATCAATTTATGAATAATCCGTTCAAATAATCTTTGAAATGTGAAATAAGAGCCCAATATTCCATATTTATGTGCTTAGGAAGATGATCAAAAAAAAAATAATTATTGTCAATTCTAGAAAATGTTAAATTTACACAAAATTCAATAACAAATCGATTCAAATCGCGCCACCTAGTGACTTTTATTTGAACCAAATTTTCTTTGTTAGCGCTGGGACCCCGTGGAATTAGTAAATTGTGGGGGAAGCACTTCGGGGAAAAATGCCATGATAATATGTTGGTTTTTGTATAATTACTTTTAAAGAAGCTGTTTCACTGCTAAAGATAATAATAATCTGATTTGTTTATCTTCATAGACGGACTTGCATAAATTTCAAATATCTTACTGCGGTTACTAATTTGCTTGCTCAGCGTAGGTAATGACTAATGATTATAATAATAGGTAGCTACCAATCTTTCCATGGTCTGCTGGCAATATATTCTGATGGCAATGCAGAATAATTTCACATCTTGATTGGACTACTCTTACGGTTTTTAATTATCATACTCTCTTATTAACATTTCCTTTTTAAAAAGCACAATATATTCATTGGAAAAACACATGATTGTAAGGACCAACGACTGCCGGGCGAGCACGGCCTCTGTGATAGGCATGATAAAAATGTGTTATTCAAGTCTGTCACAGTAGGCCGTGCTCGCCCGGCTGGTCCTGCTATGGCCGTCAGCAGAGCTAATCTCTGAGGGGACAAAACTACTCGAATAGGACAGGTTTACTTTTGCCCATTCATAGAAAGTTACAACTATGTCGAAATATGCAAAAAAGTTTGAGAACCAAATATGTAGGATGCAAGGAAGTGAAAATGTGCTTCCCTTAGACCCACCTGTCATACTTTCAGCCCAGAATCACCCATTTCTAGGTTTAGGCGTCTTGTTTCTTAGACAGAAAGAAAATAAAGAAAAAGTATTTAACTGTGACTTGAGATAAGACAGGAGACACGAGATAAGCAAAACGACAAATAAATAAAAACCGGCCAAGTGCGAGTTGGACTCGCACACGAAGGGTTCTGTACCATTATCACAAATTACTGAAAAATATCACGTTTGTTGTATGGGAGCCCCCCTTAATTTATTTTATTATAATTTATTAATTATTATATTTTGAAGAGAATATACAACTAAACATTCTGTGAATATTTCAAGCGTCTACCTGTTGCCGTTATTAATATTGAGCAAAAAACGGCAAAAATATCACGTTTGTTGTATGGGAGCCCCCCTTAAATATTTATTATATACTGTTTTTAGTATTTGTTGTTATAGCGGCAACAGAAATACATCATCTGTGAAAATTAAAACTGTCTAGCTATCAAGGTTCATGAGAGCCTAGTGACAGACAGACGGATCGCGAAGTCTTAATAATAAGGTCCCGTTTTTACCCTTTGGGTACGGAACCCTAAAAACAAAAACCATAAAAAAAAACTCAGTGCAATTCCAAAAAGGCTCCTATCTCAGCATGTGCAGCACTTGCCGATTCCGGGCGAAAATAATACAAACAACTATCAAATTCAACCATTTTTAAAAGCAAATCATTCTTCGAATCCATATCGTACGTTTAAGAATACCTCATGATTATGTCCGAACACAATTCAGCTAATCAACCGTATCGCAGCGGCATCACAATGTAAGTAAATCACAATTGATTGTAGATATCAACGCGCGCGCATTGTACGAGCGTTATAAAACATTCTGAAGTGCGAAACATGTGCTGAAATACGCAATAACTACAAATACTAGCAACTAGAGATGGACAAGTAGTCGCCTCGGGAAAGCCGACTATCTGGCCATTTATAATCGGCGATTTGTCGGCAAAAGATTTAAAAAGCTTCAGGCAAGCAGGAAGTAAAGTGTGTGCGTGTTTATAACTTTAGAATATAATTTTTAATTACTTCTGATTTCTGAATAAAGAATTTGAAGTGAAGTATTTGTCAAACTCTGATTTATCCCGAAAACGTTTGCATTAAAGAAGGGATGGCACGTTCGTCAATAACTCCAAATATTCAATTCAGAAACCAACCCCATGCCAACGAAGCCTAAGAGTTTTAGAAATGGACTGACTAGTCGGCAAAGCCGCTTGTCTATCTGGCCAAATTTATATTACTAATCCTGTGTGTGACTAGTCTGTTTAGTCGACTGCTGTTTTGAGCGCCAACTAGTCGTCTAGTCAGCCCACCTCTACTAATAACTTTGTTGTACCAAGATCGTTCGGATATGGGATCATTGACATGCAACATGCAAGTGCAACAGCCGGACAGTGCAACGGCGAGATTTTCATCATTATTACGCATCAATTTGCGAACAATTACGTCCACGCGGGCTGCGCGTACGCTGAGGATGCGTACGGCCACGCTATTGGATAGTGTTCCGTACTGGGTGTACTTATTCTGTGAGAATTTTTGGTTCCTGAAATGAATAATTCAATTTGGACGTTGGTAGAGCAGTCAATTAATCAATCGAACAATTCAATCAATTGGCTCATTACCCGTGGCAGGCAGTTCAAAAGTCATCCGGATTATTAGCCTTTCTCTTTTGCCATTATGTGTTTATGTAAGTTAAATAAAAGCACAATCCACAAAAGGCTCAAATCTAAAAAAAAAAATCTGACCTTTTCCTGAAACAGCAAATAGAAATAAGTGAATAAAGCAATTTAGTAGCTTTATTTCACAATTTTCACGGTTCTAATTCGTCACCAGAATGTTATTCACTGAAAATCAACAAAATATGAAGCAGATGAAGTAATTTACGCTCCGTTGGTGTAATACTGTAATTGTTCCAATGTTAGGATACACGAACAAATAAATAAAATATAGTTTTCTATCGGAAAATATGAAGATCTCTAGAAAAGACAGCACTAAACAAATTCTCGAGATTGTGAAATGCGTCCGCGCCGCATGAACTGCGTATAGCAATAAGTTAATGATCTGTGACATTATCGCGTGATAACAAGAGTTACGAGCGCTAATCCTACAAATAAACACATTACTCATACGCAGCCAATAAACCAATGTGCGATACTGCAGATACTGGCCACTTTTTAACCGACTTACCAAAAAGGAGGAGGTTGTATGTTCGACATTATGTGTATTTTTTTTTATTTATGTTCACCGATATCGCCGTCAATTGTGGACCTATTTTGAAAATTCTTCTTTAAAAAATCTGTTTTTGCAAAAAAATACTACCGACTTCCAAATAAGAAAACTACAAAGTGAAAAATAGCTTTACTTTTGGTGTCCATAACGCAAAAAAATGGTACCTACCAAAGACACCGAAAGTTATTTTTCCACTTTGCAGTTTTCCTATTTGGAAGTCGGTAGTATTTTTTTGTATAAAAAAAGATTTTTTATTCAAATAGCGAAGACGAACACATTCCTGCAAAATATTTTTTTACGTAAAATGGAACGTCAAATTTCCTACTTAAATAAAAAGCCATTAAAGAAAACAAAGCGTTGCCTTCTAGAAAATATTAAGTTACTTGTGGCAGTAAATTTACTTTAAAGTGTTGAAAATAGCATAAGCAGGGAAATAACTATCTAATTTTAAATTATCAGGCTAATTTCAACTCTATTAAGAAGTAATTTAGTTTATAGTGCTAGCACAAGAGCTGGACGAACTACCCCTCTCCACCCGTCTCCGCCTGTTATCACCGCCGCTTATAAGCATCATACCATCATACCATCCCTGCCTCAACAAATTCGTACCATGCTCCAACATAATAGTTCTACGCAGATCGTCCAGAAGTAATATACAAAGAAAATTTAAGCGAAGTGGCTTACAGCTTTAAGAAATGAATCCGAAAAGTCTGACAACAGTACAGATACCAGCGAAATAGCTGAAGAAGTCGCCCATAATCTGTCTCAAATTAGTCTGATTAACAATGAAGATACAAAAAGGGAAAACAATGTTTAATGCCCAGGGCTTGAGTTGTCACGGCAAGACGGCAACTACAGGCTTTATCCGTGAGTCGGACAACAAACACTTGTACTACTAAATTAACTTGAAGAAAAGATATGACTTGAACTCCTGGTGGGAGTCCTCTTTAAACCAACAAGGCGGGTGGAGATGAGGGAGCTTCCAGAAATTTTCAGAAACAACTCCTTTAGCACCCACTAACTCTAAACGACCTCCCTCTGTCGTTGAAAGATTACCCAAGCTACGCAGATGAAAGAACGGGTGTACAACGAAGTACAGAAAAACAGACGAACCGAAACTGTAGAAAAAGAGGACCCATCTATACTATAATATTATAAAGAGGAAAGATTTTTTTGTTTGAACCGAATAGGCTCCGAAACTACAAGACCGATTTAAAAAATCCTTTCACCAGTAGAAAGCTACATTATTCCTGAGTAACATAGGCTATTTTTTTATCCCGAAAACGGGTCCTGTGGGGTGGTCCACGGGAGCGAAGCCGCGGGCAACAGCTAGTCTAAGATAAAAAATACAAACGTTCCTTAAAACTACGGTAACTGCCGCTCTGTTTAGAACAATATTTTAATTTTTGTTATAACAAAAGTACAACTAAGAAAAAAGGTATTTTTTTTCTTTTTATAACTAAAAACTGCGATACTCTGTTATCATTTCGCAATCAGAAACGTGACTATGACAGATTAGTTACTTTCTTACAAAAACGGCACTTCGCACTCATATTTTCTTTGAATTACGTATTAATCGTCAACAGAATCGACACACATTTCGCTAATAAAGATCAAATCATGCTTTTTACGGCGTCAAACAATCTGGTCACGATTTAGTTTATCTTAAGCGAATAAATAGCCGGATAAATGCTTTACGTTTTAAGGCGATATATACGCCTCAATGTTAACGCAGTACTGGCTGTGCGCCTGCTCGATGCCAAAATATCAATATTGAACCTCCTTTTGAATAGTTTTGTTTGCTTTGATTTATATATGCTATGTTAGTTATGATGAAATTCCAGCCATCAATTTTTCTGTGTAAAAATATTTTTAAACATCCAAGTCGTTTTGGAGGAGTTTCCAAAAGTTGCGAAAAAATATCGTGTTGTTAATTATTTTTTTAAAGCAAAACTATTAGTTACACGAAAAAATCTTGTGTTCAAAATTATGTACATGAATCAATAATAAATATATATTTTTTAGCCTACCCGTTTTACCTAGCCTTTACTAAGGAGTATGCTTTAGAAAGTTACCGTTTTACGGCACTAAAGCGTATGTAGGCCTTAACTAAAATTACGCGTCTATGGGTAAAATAATAAAATGGCTAGAGATTACGCTGGTTTGTATAAGTGGAGATAGGTAAAATAAGTAAAGTGTTTCCAGGCATAGATTTGTCTATTTACTGTAAGCAGATTAAATCAAAATCATGATTTATGAATTGTGATGTACCGTAAAATAATTCGACTGGGTCACCACTCAATTGTACGACAACATCGTGTCAAAAAGTTTTCCTCTTCAAATAGCATTACAACTTATTTTACTCGCCCAACGGCAACGGTGGGAAATAACCTAAAATCGCAGCTATAATACCTGAGAAGTACAGTTAGTCGACTGGGCTAGTAAATACAAGATGTCTCACCGAATAGGCCTCCACCATAGAGTGTGACTAATCAGAAATTACGATATAATAACGTAACAAATGGCTCTAGAAAAAGCTCGCCTTATTCCACTAATTCGCGATATAAATGAGGTTTTTTAACGCGTAAAAACGCATTCAATGTTAGGCATTACGTTAAATGTATTGGAGTTACAATAATGAAGAGTGAAAAAGTAATTGTCTTATTAAATAGCAAACGGTCGTGGTACATGGCTATTAGGGCCTTGTCACCCTGTCTCTGCCAGCAGTTGTAAGGGCCATGCTGGCAGAGACATAAAACTGGAGAGAAATGGTCTGCTTCTGAAGCCGTGATGATCCAGAAGAAGGCCGCCGAGCGGGTTCGTGAGAGAGCCGATCCCACTCGAAGAAGAAGGCGTCGTGGAGGAAACCGCCTCGACGCGTAAAACGCCGAAACCCCGTCTGCATCATAGGCAGGCGGGACTCCGGGGTCATGGGTGGTCAGATTAGGGATTCTGTACATGCTGCCGTGCACAGTGAGGTTCAGCTTCTCGGTTTCCCCAGGGATGTGTCCAGGCGTTGGACAGAGGGCGTTCCGGGGTGGTCTTTTAAGTGGTTCCAAGTGTTGATGGTGATGTCCGGGGTGGTTTTATTGAGGTAAAAAGCCCACACTCTCTGATATTTTCCCCAAAAGTCCAGGCGCCTTTTGAAGGTATTCACCCGTCAATAAAACAAAAAAAAGGCCCTTGTCAAAGTATTTTAAACTCTTTTAGAAATAAAATAGTGATTACAATGAATTTATCAGTCCAATGGTACTGCACTACATGTACTGTACTACATGTGCCGTATGGTGCCGGCCGTAAAGAATTTCACCATCCCATGTCTTCCCGTGGGTGTCGTAAGAGGCGACTAAGGGACAAACCAGAGAATGGGCAGCAGCGTTCTCTGTGCTTCTATAACAACCATACTGCGATCGCCAACCCGCCTGCCAAGCGTGGCGATTATGGCAAAACCCCCCCATGAATAGCACAAATAAAAAATGGCCCCTAGTGCCCGGCAGCCTGCCTACCCTCGACTACGGTAGCGGTCGAGGTTACGGCATGGCAAGGGGTGCCAAGAATCTCCGGACGGGATCCGGCTACCCCAACAAACACCGACGACTGGACCTGGCAACATACAACACGCGCACACTTCGGACCGACGAAAAGATCACCGAACTCGAAGAGGAATTGAGCAGGTTGCGATGGAGTATTATAGGGTTATCTGAAGTCCGAAGAGAGGGGGAGGACTCGATAATCCTCAAATCCGGCAACCTGCTCTATTTCCGAGAGGGTGACCGGCAGTCCCAGGGTGGTGTCGGGTTTATCGTCCACAAGTCCCTTGTGAACAACGTGGTGAAGATCGAGAGTGTGTCGACCAGGGTGGCGTACCTGATACTCAGAATATCCGCAAGATATTCGCTGAAGGTCATACAGGTCTACGCCCCAACCTCGGCACACCCCGACGACGAGGTAGAGACCATGTATGAGGATATCTCCAGAGCCATGCATGGTTTCAAAACTCACTTCACCGTTGTCATGGGGGACTTCAACGCGAAACTGGGCAAACGAGACGAGGATGAGCTGCAAGTGGGGCAATTTGGAGTTGGACGTCGGAACCACCGGGGTCATCTACTGGCCAGTTTTATGGAGAAGGAGGGCCTCTATATGATGAACTCCTTCTTCAAAAAGCGTGAACATAGGAAGTGGACCTGGCAGAGCCCCGATGGTGCAACAAAAAATGAGATCGACTTCATCATGTCAACCAGGAAGCAAATGTTCAATGATGTCTCTGTGATCAATTCGGTAAAAACCGGGAGCGATCACCGCATGGTAAGAGGCACATTGAACATTAATATTAAGCTTGAAAGGTCTCGACTGATGAAGTCCACGCTCCGTCCAGCACAGATTCAGGTCCAAAACCCCGAGAGCTTTCAGCTCGAACTCCAGAATCGTTTCGAGTGCCTAGGGAGCTCAGTGGACGAATACAATGACGGGTTCGTGGAAGCTGTCCATACGGTCGGGTCTAAGTTTTTCAAGACCCGTCGTACTGATAGAAACAAAAAGCTCTCTGATTCTACTCTCAAGCTTATGAAGAAGAGGCGTGAGATGATCCTGCAGTCTTCAGATGAGGCGTGCAAATATCGGCAGCTCAATAGACAGATCTCTAAATCCTTGAAAAGAGACCTCCGCCGCTTTAACACCGAGCGTATTAAAGACGCGATTGAGCGAAATAAAGGCTCCAAGGTATTTGCAAGAGATCTGGCTATTGGGCAGAGCCAGCTCACGAGACTGAAGACCGACGATGGCAGGATCGTATCCGCCAAACCGGAGCTTCTGATGGAGATCGAGACATTCTATGGGCAGTTGTACACATCAATCAGCAAGCCCGTTGCGAATCTAGCAAACGACCCAAGAGCTAGATTGACCCGACACTATACTGAAGATATCCCGGACGTCAGCCTGTACGAGATTAGGATGGCTCTGAAACAGCTTAAAAACAACAAGGCGTCGGGTGATGACGGAATCACGGCTGAACTCCTGAAGGCGGGTGGAAAACCGGTCCTTAAGGCCCTTCAGAAGCTGTTTGATGCCGTCATACTCGAGGGCAAAACGCCACAGGCATGGTGCGGGGGTGTGGTGGTACTCTTCTTCAAGAAGGGCGACAATGCCCGACTGAAGAACTATAGGCCCATCTCACTTCTTAGCCATGTCTACAAGTTGTTTTCAAGAGTCATCACGAATCGTCTCGCGCGCAGGTTTGACGATTTCCAGCCCCCCGAACAAGCCGGATTCCGAAAAGGCTTTAGCACCGTAGAGCACATACATACGCTGCGGCAGGTCATACAGAAGACCGAAGAGTATAACCTGCCTCTCTGTTTAGCGTTTGTGGACTACGAGAAAGCCATCGATTCGATCGAGACTTGGGCAGTACTGCAATCTCTCCAACGGTGCCAGATCGACTACCGGTACATTGAGGTGTTGAAGTGTTTGTACAAAAACGCCACCATGTCAGTCCGTCTTCAGGATCAGACCTCGAAACCAATCCTTCTCCAGCGCGGCGTGAGACAGGGAGACGTCATTTCTCCGAAACTGTTCACTGCTGCGCTGCAGGATGTCTTCAAGGTTCTGGATTGGAAGGCGCTTGGCATCAACGTTAATGGCGAGTACATCACTCACCTTCGGTTTGCCGACGATATAGTGGTCATGGCTGAGACCATGGAGAGCCTCAGTACAATGCTCGATGACCTCAATAGAGCTTCCGAAAGAGTGGGTCTTAAAATGAACATGGACAAAACCAAGGTCATGATGAATGCCCATGTAACACCCACTCCTATCAAGATCGGAGACTGTTTACTTGAAGTTGTAAATGATTATGTCTACCTGGGACAAACGATCCAGTTGGGTAGATCCAACTTCGAGAAAGAGGTCAACCGTCGAATCCGACTCGGCTGGGCGGCGTTCGGGAAGTTGCGTGGTATCTTCTCGTCCAATTTACCGCAATGTCTCAAGACAAAAGTCTATGACCAGTGTGTGTTGCCAGTGATCACCTATGGGACCGAGACTTGGTCGCTCACAATGGGCCTTATCAGAAAGCTTAAAGTCACCCAAAGGGCAATGGAGAGGGCTATGCTCGGCATTTCCTTGCGTGATCACGTCAGAAATGATGATATCCGCAGGAGAACCAAAGTTACCGACATAGCCCGAAGAATTGCCAAACTTAAGTGGCAGTGGGCAGGGCACATTGCTCGCAGAACGGATGGCCGTTGGGGCCGAAAAGTTCTGGAATGGCGACCGCGAACCGGAAGACGATATGTTGGAAGGCCTCCCACTAGGTGGACCGATGACCTGGTTAAGGTTGCGGCAAGGCGCTGGATGCGAGACGCACGGGATCGGTCAATGTGGCGACGCCTGGGGGAGGCCTATGTCCAGCAGTGGACGTCTTTCGGCTGAAATGATGATGATGATGAATGGTACTGCCAGATTTTTGGACTCTTGAAAACAATCGAGGCATCAACATCACCAATTCTCAACAAAGTACATTTTTTTTATTGGGTTGCCACGTTCCTAACTCCAAATACTCAATTCAGAAATCGGCCATTCGTTGTATAGGTTTTTTTTTTCAATAGTCCTAGTTTTTACTAAAGGCCCATACAAGAATCTGATTCAAATGCACAGTCAATTTCGTTAAAATGAGACCGACTCCAAAGTATTCTCTTTCAATTAAAAAAAGAACTGGACAAATCGGTCACGTCCACCTTGTGTAATCGGTTTACATACATAAAAACCAACACATAGGCATGCAACCAATTGAGAACCTCCTTTTTCAAGCCGACCAATCGACATGCAAATGACAAAATGGCAATTTAATTCAATTAGTTTTCTTTTTCGAAGTTTCTAAACTGACATTTCATCGTTAGCGGTGACGAATTGGAGCCCTTTCTTCGACTTGTTTCATAACGACGAGAGATTTATCATCGTGCAACACAGCAGCTTTTTAATTGGTTAAAGAAAAATATTTTCTTCGTGTTTATGTAAGTTGAAGAGCAAGAGAAGGGAAAAGCCATTCAGAAACAATGTATACAGGCTGATTTTGAATTCATTGACAAACTTCCAGGGTGTGAAAGTCACGAGCATGAACAACTTTTACTCGGACTCGGTGCGAGTGTGGTGCCCCGGTACAGACTATGTTCCATTTGCTGTCCCAACTGTCTAATCACTTGCACCATAAATCCTACTGGGTCCAATATTTTGAACTAAATATACCACTTTTACTAGAGGACGAACTCAGAAATAACGAAAAGTTGGAACTCCATACCTGATTGTGATAACTTAGTAAAAGTCAGCCTGTTGTAGAGCTGCTTAGTATATCGTAGTTACAACAGTTTATGGGGTCTGCCACTCTTAGTTTTATGTTAAACATCAGATACAATATTATGTTGCACGGCTTAGTGATAACTATTTCCAATTCTGTCAGGAAAACGTGCTTTCCTCACGTTTTGTAGCGCACAACACGTTAGGTCCATTATGATTGGGCACAAGCAGCGTCCATTTGAAATTTTCTTCGCCTAGTTACCACATTATGGCGATGTACCTACACCATAGAAATTGAATTTATTTAATTGATTCTTACGCCTCGCACGGTTGACAACGACACACTATTTGGCTTGCTTCTTAGATTTCATTTTACGATGACAATACGTAGAGGGCAGACTAGCTGGTTAACATTATTTTTAGTACCGTTTCATGTTCTGGATTATGGTATTAAATGTAACGAGATTACACCTTCAGGGTCAGTAGGCAAGCACTTTAGGCGGTTATTTGCTGAGTATAATATTGACTACTTTTTCCTAATCCAAACCCCACAGGGCGTGCATTCAGCGTAAAAGCCTAGTTCTAAAAGCCTAATCGAATTTCTCACTCACACAATCAGTTATATTCTGTTAATGTCACGACTGGCCTTTTTGTTGAAAGTGAAATGCGTGCACCGTGGTCAGTTTCGTGTATTTTTCGTATGTCTCCATCGTTTCTGTCATAAAAGTTAAGTTACAACATCCCTGATGTGCCGTGAAAGTTGCAACAATGTTGTGGTGTTATTAAGTGCCTTCGTACAACATTATATTAAGTACTTATGGCTAATCTCTTTTCTTTCTTCTTTTTCTACATTTATGATATAATTTTTCCAGATTGCTGCTTGTGGCTTTATGAATACCTCTTTGGCATGAAGATTATGATATTTAGTACGGATGCGAGCTATTTTGTTGCATTTTGTGGTCCTATGCAGACTAGTTAGAAAAGTCTAGCGCATAATGCCCGCATTCAGACATGTTCCTATACACCTTCCTTCTTATTAAGATGCCGCAACAATATTTCGACAACAGAAGCATGTCTATTACACATGTAAATTAAATAGGTCTAATCGCCAAGATTTCTATGTCACACATGTAAATCAAATAAGTCTAATCGCCAAGATTTCTATGTCACACATGTAAATTAAATAGGTCTAATCGCCAAGATTTCTAGGTCACACATATAAATTAAATAGGTCATACGTCAAGATTTGTATGTCTTCAACTCTATTCAAATCTAAACCGATAAAGTATGAAGTTCATTTTCCTTGTATTCAATTCAAAATCAATCAA
Organism: Anorthoa munda; assembly: GCA_945859665.1. Taxonomy (NCBI): domain Eukaryota; kingdom Metazoa; phylum Arthropoda; class Insecta; order Lepidoptera; family Noctuidae; genus Anorthoa; species Anorthoa munda. Next base: position 17,633,656 of record OX243908.1, read on the forward strand.
AATCATTTTTTTTATTTCATATAGGCCTACATGGGAACTTATAAAAAGTCGACAAAAGGTGCACGGTTCGGGTTGGACGTTTCCTACGGAGAAGAACCGGCAAGAAACTCCACGGTTACTCTTTTACAAAAATGGTTTGGTTTACAATATTTCCATGTTACAGCATTAGTATGTATATATGGGGGACAACGCTGGCCCGACAATAAGTCGTAAGAAAGTAAAAAAAAATAGAGTTAAATATTATGTAAACAAAAGAAAAAAAAATAGCAAAACGAGATATTGAACTCTATAACGGTTATATAATTCTGGATTTTGGTTTTAGTTTGATAGATTGTTGCTCAACTGTGACAATCAAATCACCCTTAACTATCAACATTTAAGGTTTAGAATTAAATGCACGAAGTTTTGATTGAAGATGATGTGTCTCCACAGGAGATCACGCAAAACTGTGTTTAGGAATTCCACAAAACAATCGCATTACAGTTTTGTAATTAAACCGACTGTATTAGAAGTAAATTAACATCACAGTTCAGTAAATCACAAAACAGACAATCATACAGATAAACGTGCCCGTGAAAAGGTAAAAAATTAAACCGACTTCCAAAGCAAAACACTACAAAGCGAAATATAACTTACATTTTCGTAGTCGGTGTCTTTGTTATCTATTGTTTTTCGACACCGACTTCGGAACTGAAAGTTATTTTTCGCTTTGTAATGTTTTTCTTTGGAAGTCGGTTATTTATTTTTGTGTTTTTTTATTTTTCTCTTTTTTATTTCGGTAGGTCATTTATTGACAAAGTACATCTCACGACAATGCCAATAAGCCCAAACACGGTGAGGACACATTGTTTTATATCGGATTTCCGGTACCTACCTTCCGGCTTTATCATCAGATTAGTTCGATAATACCAATTTCATAAGTAGGTACCAAATACTTATAAGTATTTGCTTTATCACAGTCGATAAACTATTCGAGATATCTTATACCCGTGACATATCACTAAGGAGTTCCAGTGACACTCTGTGGTCTTCTTCATCACCAAATGATATTTTCTGAGTGCAAATGCTTACATTGTTGATGAAAATATTAAAATCGCTATACATACGCCTATAATATTTGGGGAGTTCCCTCGATTTCTCCAGGATACCATAATCAGATCCTGACCTGATGACCATGGGACCACCTGGGAAGTATACCCTTTCAAACAAAAGAAGAATTATCCAACAAAAGAAGAATATATATTTATGCTGATTGAAAACAATTGCTTTTCGAAAACCCAATTCCAATGAGATCTAATTACATTCAGACAAGTAACTTAAACACTATTATCTTTGTAGCACACGCCCTTAATTCAGCCAGAGCATATTCCTACCCATGTCTTATTGCAAGGAGTAATTGAATAGCGAATAACCCCACTCGTGACCAAAGTAACGTCAGCTACACAAATAAGACGACAAACTAAAGTCGTGAAGCTTTAGTGCACATTTCGAGACATAACATAAACAAGCGAACACGATGAACATTGAATAACTTTACTGAAGATATCGTACCGGATTAAACGGTCTTTGAAGTAATATAAACAACGGTAAGGTAGTTGCCTTAAATGAACTTGCGGCATAAAATACGTTAGGTTCATAGTCCTTATAAATATAGGATTCTAAGATATTACCTTTAATGTAAGTGTCACCGGATTATTACAGACACCGTAAGTTTGTAATTAATCTTGCGAGATTATAAATTCTCGTTAAAATCTCGTTTAAAACCTCGTTATGTTGTGAATAACTCATTTCAAATACAAAAAATCCCATAAAATTGTATAGTTTTAAATATATAGAAAGTGTTTATAATATGACGCGATTTATTATAAACTAACGGTGTTTGCAATAATGCGGGGACAATATACACACTTCAAAGTAACTACGGCATAAACTTTTTTGTAAGAAAGCATCTACAGTCTGCATTGCTTTTTCAACAATTGCTACTTACGGAAAATTATCACTAATGGCTGAGCCGGACGTAAATTATTTTCTGCCTAGGTAGATATTGAGATTCAGTACGTCTGTAACCGCAGACCAACATTTTGTCTGCGTTTACCATCTCGCCAGCTAGGCTAGGACAGAAGTAAAGGTCAACGATTTAGTCCATGTATGGGACTGGAATTATCACGAATCAAATTGTCATTAGACAATTCAGGACATCGCAAGTTCAAAGGTGAGGTCTCAAGTTCAAGCAAACGCCTTTAATTATTCAACAAAGCCCTGTTAATTAGTTGCAAGCATTCCTTAACTGGATGTAGACTGTAGACAAGCATTTCAATTAGTCAAGTGTTCTTTATGAGACGATAGATTTATCAAACCCAAGTAATACGTAACATTTCGCCCAATAAATCTCCGTAAAATGAGTCGGGTGCTTTCGCGTTTATGCCTGAAGATTTACAAGGAACCTTTGCGAAATTGGAGGCTTAACCCGACACTTATTGCCGGCGGCTCCACCATGGCGTGCCCGGCTGTGCACAGCCCTTAATCTGCGGAGCTGACTGTACGCATCCCAGTGGCCAGCAATCATTAAGGGCGACCACCCGTGAATCTATTTCGTTTCTTAGCGTCATCCAGAGTCAGGAACTGAAGTTTTTCATCTAAAGCGAATGGTTGGTTAGAGCGGGCGTTTTAATGACGCCTCGCTACTGCGGTGATGTGAATGTGAATAGACTGGATGTTGGATGCCTGTTTCTTTAGAAAAGCACGATAATTATGTTATTTATTGTTAGGTTTGTGATGGACAATTTCAGATTTAACTGCACCTTTTATTGCGAAAGTAATTTACATGCACCAATCAGTTTTGAATGCGTTTACACCTCAACCGGCGCGAGACCATTTATGGCTTCTGTTTAATTGTTTTACTATTGTGTCTGTAATTACGTTTAATCGCACCCTAGGTACATTTATTTCATTTATATTTAAAGATGTATCCTTAACTCTATTAATATCAACCCATTCCCAACGACAATTACTTAAACGCCAATTACATAAACTCAAAAATCCTGTAAAGACATAAGATATTAGTTGTTTAATTCAACTTCATTCAGTTTAGAACGTTGTCACTCTTACAATTTGTGTTAATGGGTCGAGAAGGTCCCACGGGCAGGCTGCCTGTCACACCGACCGCGTTCCATAGCTTAATTATACGGCGTATAATAAATTTTCACTCTTGCAACAGAGTCAGCATGCAAATTTTATCGTGTCAATCTAGAGTGGTGATATTTGGTTTAGTGTGTATGCATTGGACAGGGAAAGTGTCGTTTTCGTTTTAAGGATTCTAACAGACCTTCATTTTGTTGGATTGTTGCATATAATTATGGAAAAGGAAAGATTAATAAAATGTAATAAAAGAAAACATTAATTAAAGTTCACTTATTTTTCTATCAAATTAAATTAGCAAAAAAGAAAAAAGATGCATTCCTTAAAAAATACGAAAAAATAAAACTTAAATACAAATGGTGAAAGTATACGTCACAGCCGCGCAAAACGGTCATCAACATGTCATTGAAACAACAGGACTTACTACCATAATAGCTACACTTCTAAACCAGCCAAGCACTCATAATAATTTCACTGCTAGCAACCAATTGTCCATCTGAAAAAGTCTTTCCCCAAAATCTCTAAGCTTTTATTAAGACGTCTTCTACGTAACCGTATCCAATGGTTGCTTCTTAAGGTTACGCAATTGGAAAGTTTTACGTTTGTTTATTTTCACATCAATGGATATATTTTACGCAAACAATCTAACGTCAATCACGACTGATTCGCGGTAACTCGCAAATACAAAAATAATCATCAAACAGCAATTACGGACGGCTCCTTGATAATGACTTCAATAACCAACAGATATGTACTTGGGAAGTAGGTATGACCGAGAAGAATCAGAAATAAAAATAAAAAACATATAGGCATCAATCCAGCGGTTGAAGAAGTAACGAATTGTAACCTATAGATTACGTTATTTAAAATATATTAAAACCTTTCTGTAGTCAAGCAAAAACATCTAGATAATTATTTTGATAATATCTGATGAACACTTCTTGTAACCATTGTATGGAAATCTTAATTTCAAATAAAATCAATTTATATGGTCCTTCGAGGCGGATGAATCTGGCTCGGTTTTTAGGCCTAAAGATCGACGGAGCTACATCTGAAACTATGTTTTACTGCGTGTGGTTTAATTGCAATAATAGCTGCACTATGAAAGACCTTTGCGAGACCGAAGCTAATACTAACTCAAACGCTGTCGAATTCTGGTCAAAGCTCATTTCATTCGGAATTGGCGGTAAGACGAAGAAGAAGGAGCATAGTGTCTTCCAACCAAACATAACAAGCAACAAAGAATACTGAGATTTCCACAAAACCGAATCCGCACCTGACCAGGAATAAAATAAAAGTGTTTTCTATGTTCGCACCATTACGCTTTGGCTCGCATCATTATGTTCAGTTAGTCCCCGTGGCCATTGATTATTGTGATGAGAATGGACCCGTGTGTGACTTAGTGCAACTAACTAATAGCAGGAAGTTGCAAGTTTTCACAGATCATCTGCGAATATTATATGGCAGTGTGAAAAATAGCGTTCTTTATGGTACTAGTTTCTCTGCTTTGGCTTGGCTTTAAGCCATATTTTGGATAAAAGCAAATCTGCCGTTATCGCGAGACATTCTATATTTAACGCGGATATTCGAGAGCATCAAAATTTTTGAAATTTTCGTGGTGCTTTTCTATCTTATACAAATTAAATATGAAAATAAATCCTAACTAGCTTCTGCCAGCGGCTTCGCACGCGTGAATGTCGAAAATTATCCCAAGGGAACATATTCCCGGGATACAACGTATCCTAAGTGCTATTCCAGACTATAATCTATATCTGTGCCGTTTAGCAGTTTGGGCGTGAAGAAATAACAAACATACTCACAAACTTTCGCTTTTATAATATTAGTGTGATTAAGGTCTTCTCGGCCATCACCTAAATTAATTGACGAAGAAAAAAGTAAACGCTCTCTTTAAACAAATGACCGAATAAAATTGGTCATCAATGCTCGAATTTTAAACACTCCGGAGCTCAAGCAGCAATGTATTTTGTATGTCAAATAATGGCAAAAATAAATAAACAAGCAGGCCTACCATCTACTTAAAAAATATACCTTAATCGTACGTTCCATAGTAGGTAATTAGCGAGAGATATTTTCACAGGAGATTTGATAAGAGATAGCATGAATTGAGTGTAACGTGAGAGCTTACGGCTTCTGTAAACGGGAGCACCGGTGTTTTACTGCTTAATTGATTTTGACAAGCGTGCGTAGCTGTGAATGTAATAAAAGGCTGGGATTTGGCCTCAAAGATTTTCGAACTTCCGGATTAAAACTGTCGGGTATCTTACTGAAATCTTCTTAAATGTAGTTTGACATAAGTTTAAAAAAAAGTTTTGGAAGTCGGTGTCTTTGGTAGGTACTATTTACCCGACTGCCGAAGGAGGGTAACGTGTTTATCAGTCTATGTATGTATGTTTGTTCTTATGTGGCGTTCCAGAGACCAAACGCGTTGGCCGATTTTGATGATTCTTACGTCAATCGATTCGTCTGAACCCTGCGAGTATCACTGGCTATATTAATTAAATAAATTGTAAGATAGAAAAATGGCGGATTTTGGGGGTTTGTGATTTTTTTAATTAACCTTTTTTTTTCGTTATGGACACCAACTTCCAAAAATAAAGTTATTTTTCAGTTTGAAGTATTTTTATTTGGAAGTCGGTAGTATTTTTTTGGACAATTCACTTTTTAGTTGTACCTAATATGCAAGTTCTTTAGTAAGGTACCTATAATGTCAGAATATATTACCAGAATATCATGAAACTTAAACATAACCGGTGAAATGAGAGTGTACCAAGGTTAACTGTACACATCTGCGTACTCCTTTAGAGCGTACTGGCGTGATGTTATGTTATGAAATGATATACATAATAAACAGACATGTGATTGCAGCAATCCCGAGAGGTTATTAGTTTGCCGTCATTTATTGAAGAGTTCTATTGTATACCGCCAAAGTTCTTCATCAGATCTTCACCAAATTAAAATGGGACCAAATTGGGAGGGTATGTACCCTTTCAAACAAAAAAAGAAAATTCAAAATAGGACCACAATTGACGGAGAAATCGGTGAACATACACAACAAATAAAAATAAACAAAGTCGAACATAGAACCTCCTCTATTTTGGAAATTCGGTTAAAAAAAGAATACTAAGAGCTTGTTTTGTGCAGGTATCGCCACCTACATACAAAACAAGCTCTTAGTAATCCGCAGGCGGTTTCACCAGAGATAACGCTATAATATCACCGACATGTCCTGTAATTTAAACGACATACAGCAACGCTGCCTGATGTCAAATGGTGGCAGTAATTCTCCATTCAAGCTCATTCGCAAAACCTGCAAAAATTTGTTGGTCCATCGTTCTATATAGGGTCCATAAGGGTAAGACAAAAGACTACTGCTACAACGGCGAAAGTAGACGTATGGAAGTATAAGAAACGCTGCGAGCCCAAATGAGTTTGGATAAGGACATGGGGATGGTAATGAAAGGTAAAACAAAATATTCACGTAACTATATATACAAAAATAAAACCCTATTCTGTTTTGTTTAGTCTCGGGCTTGACCACTATCTCACGTGATGGTAAGCAATGATAAGGTCGAAGGTGAAACACGCTTGCCTAGAAATAACCTATACACTCTAGACTGAAAGACTCCTAGATTGTAGCTGTCGGCAACAGCAGGGAATTCCACACCTTAGCTGTATAAAAGTGTTTCCAAAACGTTTCTTCTGGTCACGATATAGCTTGAGAACAGCTTTACTTTTGTTGTGTTTGTTATTGATAGGAAATGTTCTTAGATAGAAAAAATTAAGAAATTGAAAGCAGGTAGGGTAGGAAAAGAGAGGAGCGCATCTCCTACAGGCTCACTGAGGTAGTGATCGGACACGGTTGCTTCGGTGAGTACCTGAATAGGATTGGGCGAGAGACCACGGCAAATTGCCGAATTGGAGGCGACCTTGATTCTGCACAGCACACACTCGAAGAGTGCCCGGCGTGGGCCTCTGAGCGGCAGGTCATGGTCGCCAGGATCGGGCGAGACCTGTCTCTGCCAGCAGCTGTGGGGACCATGCTGGCAGAGACTAAAAATTTGAGGGTAATGGCCTCCTATTGTGAGACTGTGATGGCCCAGAAGGAGGCCGCCGAGCGGGATCGTGAGTGGGCCGATCCCGCTCGAAGAAGGCGTCGGGAAGGCAGTCGCCTCGGTGCCTAAAACGCCGAAAACCCGCCTGCGTAATAAGCAAGCCGGACTCCGGGGTTGCGGGTGGTCAGAGACGGTAGCACAGTGATCACGTGCTGCCGTGCACAGCGAGGCTCAAGGGGATGCACTTCTTTCAGCCTCCCCAGGGATGTGCCCTAATAGGCGTTGCACAGAGGGGGTTCCGGGTTGGTCTTTTAAGAGGTGACGGGGCCCCTTTCAGGTGCTGATGGTGATCACCGGGGTGGTTTTAGTGAGGTAGAAATCCCACACTCCCTAGTTTTTCACCAAAAGACCAGGCGCCTTTTGAAGGTTTCCCCAGAAAAAAAAAAAGAAAGTAGGTAGATAAGTAGGTAGGGTAGGTATGTGTAGGTAGGAAATGTAGGATAGGGTAGGGAAGGATAGGTAGGGTAGAGTAGGTAAAGTAGGGAAGATTAGGTAAAGTAGGGTAAGTAGGTTAGGGTAAGTAGGGTAGGGTAGATAGGATAGGGTCGATAAGTAGGATAGGGTAGGCAGTTGACAGGAGCTAAGCCGCGGGCACAGCTGGTTGTTGCTAAATAAATAAACGCTACAATTTAACCTTAACTTTCATATCATCAAAGCCTCATTCGTTACTCGAATCTCCATCAATATTGAACGCATGCCATGACCGCTAAAGGACCTAACCGAACGTGTAAGACATTTAAACATCAGATAACAATAGCGCATATTTACCTAAAGGATGTTAGGTTAGTAACGTTACAATAACCTATTTTATAGGGTACATAGTTACTGGGTACAATTAGCATTAAAGCAGTATCTCTTGCATTCGCGAATCGGTATGTAAATGTGAATGACATAGTGGGTTTAAACATAGCAGTCGTGCGCAAGATTTGACACGTTTTTGCCGCGTTGGAAATGTATGGGTTGCGAGTTGTTAGGGGTTGGGTTGACGATGTTAGTGGCCACAACGCTATTGGATAATTTTAGTTAGCTCGAACTTTAAGTTACATCTTAGACTTAAAGGGCTTTAATTATAAATTAAAAATACCATATGATTGGTTTTAGTTTAATGAGTAGATACTTAATTCAAATTTTCTATGGATATATTAGAATCTGCTATTCAGTATTGAAACTTTTTTTTAATAAATAAGGCTACAAGGTTGTTTTTAACCACCGACGGAAAAAGAGGGATGTTATAAGTTTGATGAATGCACCTGTGAGTTTGTGTATATGTGTATCTGTCTGTGACATCATAGCTCCTAAACAGATGAACCGATTTTGATTTCGTTTTATTTGAAAGGTGACTTTATCGAGAGTTTTCATAGCTATGTTTGTTAAAAATCGATTCAGCAGTTCAAAAATTATGGGTTTTACTGTTTTCATAGCGGTGTTTAAAAGATTGTTGATCGAAGTATGTCTCCTACTAGATAAATTATGTAGCATTCTTTTATATATATATTATAATATATATATTATAGATGAAATAAAAATGCGTCGAGCGTTTTAAAATGTTTTTGTTTTACTTGTGTTGAAACTTTTTATATAAAGAAGTATGGAAGTAGCAGACATGTTGTGCCGACTCCAAATAAGTTGGGATAAAGACAAGAGTTTGATATTTTGTAATAACGTTGTAATACAAAGTAGCAAATAGTTCACCTTATATCAATAAAGCTCCAAGGTAGATGAACTCACACCTGCCCTTACCCCTTCAGGGTTTTCAAGCGTATCCGTAACATTAAACGCATTCATCAAAACAGCGGTAGTAGCGCTTTACGTGTGGCGCATACGGAACAATTAGTCATCTTTTTTTAACTTCTAGTACGGACTATTTTATTGTTTCTCCAGTATCGGCACGAACAGTATAAGAATAGCTAAAATACAATGCGCTTTTTATCACCATCAAAAAACTTCCGACTTTGCCGAGGCATTAGAAATAAAAATAAAATCAGCTGTTCCTTTTTCCCCATTTTGTCAAGTTGTTACAAAAATGTACTAATTATTGTTTTTTTTTTTAAGTTTAAATTGATTCTTTGTCCTAATGAGTGTTTTGAGTAATTAAACAGGTAGATTAATCAATCAGATGGCAAGGTAGCAATGGACCAAGCGCCGCCACATTGACCGGTCTCGTGCGTCTCATATTCACCATATCCCCGCAACCTTCTCCAGATCATCGGTCCACTTAGTGGGAGGCCTTTCAACGCAGCGTCTCCGGTTCGCGGTCGCCACTCCCGAACTTTTCGGCCCCACCGACCATCCGTTCTGCGAGCAATGTGCCCTGCCCACTGCCACCTAAGTTTGGCAATTTTTCGGGCTTGTCGGTAACCTTGGATCTCTTTCTAGTGGAAGTTATTCATAATCATTATATCTTGCTCTTATCCTAATTGATTTAGGGTCAGGGCAACATGTCTTCTGGCACACTTCTCTGTCAGTTGCCCAAAAGTTGGAAGGATAATAAAAAAATAATGTCCATTTTAAGAAACGAACAAAATTTCTAAGTACAAAAGCTTACTATATTGTTAACGAATTTCTGACAAAATCATCTATTTTGACATAGATTATTATAGAAATTTTGACATTTCTTGAATATAACTTAGATTTGACATACTTACATTTTTATTTGACTATATTTGATATTCTACACAGATCTGACATACATTTGTTTGATATTTGACATTATTATTATTTATTTATAGTATTTTCTGGGGGAGGCCTATGTCCAGCAGTGGACGTCTTTCGGCTGAAATGATGATGATGATGATGATGAGTATTTTTGTTGTTGGCATTTTGTAATTATTGTGTTCAAATTCATTTTTGAAAAAAAAAAATTTACGAATATTAATTTAATTTGAATGTTTACATTTGATTGATATTTTATACAGAATTGACATGCAATTTTATTTCACATTTGTTTGATATTTTACATAGTTTTGTCAGATTTATTATTAATTAACATTTCATGTATATTTTGACGTTATTAATGTTTATTTTCATTTTTTTATTGTTGAAATTTTGTAATGATTGTGTTATAATTCATTTTTGTAATTGTTCAATAAAATAACTTTCAAAATATTTGCACGCCATAGTATGTGGCAAACATATCCGAACTTTTTCTACTTTTTTTATCCTGTATGCACGTATTATTTATTCCTGCATGTATACAAGTGTTTGAGCAAATAAATATATCTTTACCTTTTATATTTCAGTTTTCATCTCAATATACACCCCCTTTCTAGCCATATTATCTATCTTAGAGTCAATCCACCATTTCCATGTTCTTCCACTCCTCTTATAACCATCTTAATTTATTTCTTGTATTTCACACATTTATAACGGTCAATTTAATTGTTACATGGAATTAACAGATCATGATAAAATTGGACAAAATATGATCGTGTGTCCGAGCCCTAAGCTGAGAGAAATCTGTTATTTAACGCCCCGTGTCCGCAATTTACGAAGGAGATAAGCCGTTTATACGAGTATATTCTATTTTCTCTTTCATTGCATCAGTAAGACGACGAATGTAGAATAATGTAGATTCAAGAATTTTAGTGAACTTTGAAGTCTTACGTGCGTAAAGCTAGTAAGTCTTCAGCTTTACACGAGTCATACAAAATATAATAGAGTTTCTATTGGAAAATTCTCATGTAAATCTGTACGGGTTGATTAAAATTTGCTTCATATTAGTCCTAGAACGTTTGGTACTATATTTGAGCTTTTCTGTCATAGATATCCGACATAGAGAAAACCGATATCAGTGTTTTCTGTATTGTCTGGTATACGATTTAGCCAAGGGGTCTCAGCGCTAACAAAGAAAATTTGGTTCAAATAAATGTCACAAGATGGCGCGATATGCATCGAATTGTTATTGAATTGTGTGTAAAATTAACATTTTCTAGAATTGATCATAAAAATTGTCTGTTCTTTTTTAATCAACACACAAAGCATAAAATTATGGAATATTGGGCTCTTAACTCCCATTTCAAAGATTATTTAAACGGATCATTTAAAATTAATTCCAATAGATGGCGCGGTTTTAAATATCTGAGGCATGCCACTCGATTTTGTAAATTTGTATTGTAACATATTTTGGTACAATGAAACTGTAAAAACGTGCAAAAAAAATACTATAAAACAAATCGTATACAGTGAGTATTTAAAGAAAAAAATATTCATGAACCGAGAAAACCCTTTTACTTGCAAGTCGCTGCTAACACCATCTATAGCCATGGAACGGAACCGAACGCAATCGAAGTACTTATAAAAATAATCATCTTAATCAGACGAAAAACGCTAGTTACGTCGGCACGTTTTCTTTGTATGGGTTGAGGCAGTATTATATTATCTGTGATTTAGTTATAGGTACCGAAGGAGTTTACGCGCTAGGGGGTTTATCTGTGTGCTTAGTAGGTGTGTACTTTCGCTAGCACTGAACGTGATAACTTGAGAGCTGAACTAACAAACCATTTAAGTAGTATTTACTTAAAAATAAAAACCTTAATTCATAAGCTAATAGAGCTTTAGTTAATATACGAGTATTTACCTCACAAATACTTAAGAAAATGCTTTGAAATATTTTATGGCGCTACTCTGTGAAAAACCTTTACACGTCTGTGTTTACTTTACGTCTTTCATTTTGAAAACTATGCGTACTTGATGTTTTATGCCTTTGCATTAAATACAAGTAAAATTTAAAAAAAAAAAGCTCCGACACATTTTATTTTATGCTATATTATTTATTTAGTAGTAGGAGACATGCTTCGATCGACAATCTGTTGTACACGTAATTATGTCACGATATCTTGCGAAAATACAGATTCAAACAGTAAACCGCCCATAACTTTTAAAAGGCTGAACGGATTTTCATCAAACATAGCTAAGAACAGTCATGATAAAGTCAACTTTAAAACAAAAAAAAACCGGTCGATTGCGAGTCGAACTCGTGTGCTGTGCAGTAGCGTTCCGTACCTACCCATTGTATAATGGCCATAATAAAATGGTATAAGTTTTATTGGTGGCTAAGTTTTAAATATATAGGCAAATTTAGATTTTCACGAAAGCTTGTAAGTACCAAAATTTACCTTAATTTATTCATTTTTAATTTTTTGGAATTTTCCTCTTATTTGTGCTGTAAGACCTTACATTTTGACAAATTTCTTGATTAAAAAAAACAGCATTTTTTTATTTCATGCTCTTGTTTTGATAATGTGCTACGTTACATTACAGAGATGAGCATCACATCAGTGAGGGAGGAGAACCGAGCATTACAGTGCGCAACCTGTAATGTTACAGATCGAGCATTACATTGGTGAGGGAAGAGAACCGAACTTGATGATACAATGTGTAATATTCTTATACAACTTATAACATGAACCATCAACAACCACTTCGTCTAACATTTTGGAATCAACTAAATGCTCAAAATCGAATCTAATGTTACATTACAAGCGAATGCTCGTTAGTCAGGGAGGCAGTATTGTAATGTAATGCTCAAATTCGAATCTGAAATGTTGCATTACATGCAAACGTTCCAGGTTAGGGATCATGTATGTAAGTTTTATCTATAAATCAGCCGGGAAAATGCTTTTCAAATACGGAAGGCGGAACGAAACGGTTTTTCTTATAACATTCAACTTTCTTTGTAACACGTCTGGCAGGATACTATTGCGGTGTTATACGGAACGGGAGTGGTCTGCGTATTGCATACGGACATCCGTACCTGAGGTACAACGCCGGAAAGACTGAGGTATGGACTTGCTGACTGATTTAATTAGCGAATGACACATTTTTTCAGTTTTTTCTTAGTCTAGTAGCACTGGTCTTACCTTTAATTAAGTGGTTAAGGATTGTCTGGAAAATGATACCAGACATCCAGCTACCTCTTGACTTATTGCTGCGATCAAAGCCTTGGTCTATTTTTTTTCTAATTTGATGCTAAAAGTTAGGGTACTTACTGAGGTTTTTTCGTTGGGGAAAACTTCTCAATACGTCTCTGTTTTTCCGCAAAATTTTACCCGCATAGGTACTACTGTTCCAATTGCGATCAAAGCTTTGACCCAAAACATTTGAACTTGTTAAGCCTAAAGTGCATCGACTTCAATGCTTCACTGCATGTAGGTCAGCAGTACTAATTTAAAAATCTGAACCCGCAGCTCCAAACTTGTCCAACCAACTAGTATAGCAGTAGCACTCATCACGACAAGACGTCTTCCAAGGCCTCCAAGATTGACAGGCCCGTGATTATCATCACTCACTTATCATTATTACATCAAGCAAATTAACACACTAACACCTCAAAGACAATCCTAAGTAGACCACTTTAAAGACTGCTCAAAAGCCACTATTAACCGTCGTAATTTGCAGGCGAGTGAGAAACTCGCCCATAGAACGATCTATTGTATTACTCCGGCTTGTTAGCCATTACAGTTTTACCCACTGACACAAAAATGCATCTCTGAATAGCGATAATTGATTGAGCAAATCACGACTAATGGCGACCACTGACCCAGCTTTCAATACGATTGTCTACGCAATCACTTCCTTATTTTCCAATTTAAGCATTAAACATGAAAATATAAAACATTTCGCTATAAGTAAGTATTTGTTTAAAACTTTCAATATTGGAGAATATTATAAGGCACTTAGTTGGCGGAATGCTGGCGCCCCAGTATCTTAAGTACTTTCTTGCTACCGAAAGTGTACGCTATCGCAAAGAGGTCTTTTTGCAAGCCGATCTGGCGATACGATTTATATGACTGATACACCTACTAAAGTAATCTTTATTGAGTTATCTCCGTAGGTTTTACTTTCTTTCAACTGAGTCATTGCTTTTGATAAGCTGAGGATCGCGCAGATTTTAATTTTATTTCAAAGTATTGCATAGTCTTCAAAAGGAGGCTGTAAGAACTATTTCTAAGTTTGATTTTCAAGAACGTAATTGCATTCTTATTTCTAATGAAATAATGCACACTTTCGTTAATTACATTAAATGGGTCTAATTCAAAGTCTGCCTTATTTCTAGCACACAAACCTCATTCGATGCACAGGTGAACAAGGAACTCTTTGATGCATCCTTTTCACATTCGCACGCTACGCACGTTTCAAATACTAATGTTAAAGCTTGATGCGAATCTTAAACTGCCGATCCGAAACGCCAATCCCACTGCCAAAAACGTGCACACGAATATAGTTTAAATTGTGTAAGAAGCAAAGGTTAAATTGGCGTGAAGGAAAAGTGTGCTGCTCGGAAAGCATGTGCGAAACGGTAACTTTACAAACAAGGAAATAAAAAGGCGTTTGTTTATACAACATTTTCACGCGTATTTTGTTGCGTTTGTGTTCCGGATTCGGATGATAGTTATCGCCGGTGTCCGGTGAAAACGACAAATTCCGTTAACCGAGTTATCCGTCGCGACCGTCACAAGTGGAGCGGCTGCAAGGTAAATAAGTCACTACTTGCCACTGGCACGGTTGCCACTGGCATTAATTGTGCAATCCGTCATATTAGACATGCTGCATTATCTGCTTTTACGTAATTTTGATCACTAGGTTTCGTTTCTGCTTAGTGGCATCTAGAATTTCTTTTCGCATGTTGGTTCTAGAGCTATGAAGTTGGTCCATGCTTCCTAGTACATATCCGTGAGACACACAAAATTATGATTTTTCAGAAGCATGCATTGTTATCGAACTAAACCATGTAAGAGCTAGAGTTCAGAGTAGACTTAATTCAGATATAAAATCGTTCATGAGATGCATATTTTTGGAATCTTATCTCATCTGGACACATATATTAGTGCGAAAGTTATTATATACAAAAACCAACGGTGATCTCAGACTATTAAGCCGCAATCTCAAGAATTTACTACAAAAACAAAAAAAAAAGGAAATCCTTCGATTAATTGGATCATCACTAAGACGAAAGAAAAAGCCTCTTTTTGCATTTATCGTAAAAATACAGTAACAATAAAAGTAGGCTGAGGCAAGGTAAGACGCTAATGAGACGATTTTACGACCAGAGATTATAAGATTAGTAGAGTAAAGAGAACTGTTTATGGAGTGAAGGTAAAGAAAGAACAAAATAAAATTTGCAGTATTAAGGATAGGAGAACTGGAGTGTTAAAGAACATGCAACTTAAAAAAATACTAGATAAAAAACATGTTTTTCACATGATTCTTTAGAATACGTCTGCTCCAACTTATGGTCCTTTGATCCGGACTCATTTATTTTATTTTATTTTATTAGTTTTAAGAAGGCTTACAGTCTAATTACAAATAATAATAGGTAACCACAACATATTATCAAGTTGCTAATAACAAGCCTCCACAGATATATAGCATATCGATTAAACAAAAACCGAACAGTTACAGTCCAATGTGTACATAAATAAGTATGTTATTCCTATTCATTTACTTATGTTACTAAATATTAGTTAAAGAACCACTAGCCGGTGCATTATTCACAAAAAAATGATTTGGCTAAAAGCGTCCTTGCTGTGCTTATCTTAGAGCAAAATAAGTCAACATCGTGCTCAGAAGACACATCATTAAAACTTCGAGCGCTTCTTATAAGAAAAGCATTACGCCTATAATTAGTCGTGGCAGAAGGCACATCCAGAACGGCATTTGCTACTGGAAACTGTGATAACCAATTCGTTGCTGAGTTATATGTATCAAATAGAGGAAAAGCATCTCCATTTTCGATGACATCACGTACTAAGCGAGAGTTAATCAAGAAATGACTGTAAATTCGTGAAAAGTAAATAAATTAGCAAAGAATTTGCAATACTTTTGCTTTTTTTACAGCACGGTTAGATTAAGTTGTTAACTAGTTTTTACCGACACCAAATATACCAGCTTTTTATGTCTCATCTTCGTCTTATTAAGTATTTTGTTTACTTCACATTATTAGAAATGAGGACCACGTTACAGGAAAAGTTTAATGAATCAAGATGACCAATACTGAGAAAAGATGTATGGATACTGTGAAAGGTGATATGGCAAGGAAGAAAGTAAACGCTAAGATGACGGCTGACAGAGATCTACGGAAGATAAAGACACTGTACCGAGCCTCGGACAAGAGCAAAATATAAATATGGTCGGATATACGAAAAGAGCCAAAATTAAGGCAAGGTGGAAGGCAAAAACGCTGTAAAACGAATAATGGCGACAGAAAAAAAATTGAAGATCAACTCCAAAATTAGTCAGGACAGGAGAATATTTAACACACTACGTATATAATATGTAGTATCGTTACAATGTATTAAATATTTGTTTGTATTTGCACATCGTCTTATTCATTTCGAGGGCGTCTTACACAATCAATTCCCTGTTATCACACACTCGATACAAGTTCATGCGCGCACTTTTTACCGTTCACGTTAATCAATCTGATCCGCATGTTCTCATCTGTTAGATCAAGATGTGCTTCAATTACTGAGCTTCTGAACCAATGAAAAGTAGATCTATCTTGCACAAGAATATTTCCCATAGAAATATCGCAAATCCCATTAAAACAATACGCTAAATCAACTGTTATAGTGGTTAGATCTTTTGTTTATTCTTTCAATTATCTAGCTAGACGATGTACTTATACTTGCCGAAGTGAGTAAACTATTCTAGAATCTTAGCACGAAAATGAGTCTACGAAAGTGTGCGAAAAGCTTATTTAAATATCAAGTCGTCGATACCGGTGCGGAGAGCGTTAGCTGACGATCCAAAGATAAAGATCGTTAGAAGGATCTTTATTGCCAGCCAGCTATTAACGAGGCATTTGTGTAAATTTTCCATATAGCCTTCTCTTTTATTATCTTGAAAGCGGCATAGCTTAGACGGTATTGTATGAAGCTATTAAAGATTCCGCAGTGCATTCTGTTATTGGTTGATAAATGCATAGGTCCATGCGCCCACCTTGCGTGGGTTAAAGAAGGTATATGAAAATTAATAATGTTTTACTGCCTCTAGTAATTTGCTTGATAGTTTCTTTTATGGCTAAGTAAAATAAGTCTTTTAAGCTGTTACTGAATGCAATAGCTCCTAAGTATTTAGTTTTCTGTACTAGTTTAGATTTGCACGGGGTCTATTCCGCGGAGTAACCCAGACTCACTTCAAAATTGACCGCTGACCTTAAAAAGAAGATTGGCTGGCTAAGCTGGAAGACCAAACAATATTGGAAATTAAATGGAGCGTACAGAACGACCTCAGCTGAGCATTACACGGTTTGCGGTGAAGCATTTTTGATACAAATTCAGGGGACAGACGTGCATCGCTGTACCCAAAGTGAATTTCAACGCCTCTGATTGGATAACGGTACTGGGTGTCATATTGATAAACCACAGGGAAAATATACGCGAAAATTTGATTCTTAATTCAAAAATTTCAATTCTGAATTTGAACTCATTTGCTTGATTATAATACATGCGGTATAATAATGGTGTAACGGCACAGTATATTGGTTATCCAGTACACGTGGTACTAGATTAATTACTCTTTTACTCAGAATCTTCGTGCAATATCTTAGTTGCGGAATTTATTAGGTCGTATTTTAATAAATTACTTTCTGCAAAGTTAAGATAGTTAATAGTTTCTATAAAATTTACTTCATAGCTTAGCCAGACGATAGTGTATGTTCATACTTAAGTTTAGTATCGTAAGTAGCTTTTATATAGATTTTCGTTAAAAGAAGACGTGGTTCAACAGCTTTCCTATGAAAGTTTGTAAGATATGTTCTATTATTAGCGAAGTCAAAGATTTTAATGTCCAAAACCAATGTGTCATTTATGTCCAGTCTAATTTAAATCCCGGTGTTCTCTTACTAACATTTAATACAAAACAACACATTTATGTATTATTTTTCAGTTAACGTTTACATACAATTGATAGGTGTGTTAAATAATATAAACAAACAGCCATTTCAGAAACGGTATTTGAAATTATCACCCTAGCAGCAATTAATTTCTATAATTAGCCATTACGCAATCGTCTTTACATAAAGCGAAGATACTCTTTATAGAAAAAGAAAATTGAACAGGAACTACAGCGGCTGCATCTGCGTCGTCCGTAGGGCGGAATGAACTGGGTGAACGGTGGCGGGTTGTCTTCAGAGCAGCGCGCGCGCAGTCCCGCTTGAAACGTCGTCGCGGCCGCACGCGCACGTCGCGCCATGAATCGTCTGTTGATCGTAGTCTTTGCGCTCGCCGCCCTCGCGACCATCGCCGCCGCCGATGACCCGCCGCGACCCCGCCTCATAGACTTTAACCCCTGGGCATGGCTACCCTCAAACCGAAACAGATCACCCTCAATCATGGATTATTTCTTTCCCCCATCCCGAACTCCCAAACAATCAAACCTTGACCCACCCGCTGACCGAAGACCCCCTGAAACCACATCACACACAGTCGAAAACACCCCCGCACCCACCACTATTGAGGAACGCTCTACTACTTACGCGAAAAAAATATCCACTAAAACTAAGTCAACCGCACCCGTGACAAACCCGACCGCTACGACGGCACCCAAAACGAAAAAGTCCACCCGAAAGCCTATCGCGGCTACGACGGCCGAGGTAAAAACTACGCAAACTAGAACCGAGGCTCCGGCGTCGACTACGAAAGACGCGACCGTGACTACGTACAAGCCGCCGACTAAACATTACACGATCCGGCCGGTTGTGCGCACCACGGAGACGCCAACGGTTCAGGACACGGAAACAACGCTGAACAGCGATAGCACGGAGTCTGTGTCTGGTTTTGATACTGTGGGAACGACGGTTGACGGTCCGAAAGAGACGGCTCCGACGCTGAGCACGGCCGACGAGACCCGGTCCACGGACGCTGGCACCGCGAGCACGGCCACCGTGGAGTCCACCACGCCCACCGACAGCACGGAGCCCGCCGACAGCCGCGAGGGGTACTTGCCGCTGCGCGACAAGCCTCAACAGACCCACGTCAAGATCAACGAGCAGACCAAGAAAGAGGTCAGTGATTTAATACTATTCTCTTTTTTTTCTAAATTGTTCACAGTCTAATAGCTACAACTTTCCTAGTTTGTGACGCCGCCTTGTTTTCTCGAAGAGATCGTAAATTTCTTTAGGCGAGGTAAAGCCAATCTATACATAAATATTCGTAGCGCTGAGCACTGGATAGGTGTAAAATATGTGACACAAAAGCTCTTTCCGATATAGCTTGTGAGCTCGCTCGTCGCCGGCAGACGGGAGAGCACGTAAATTCGAGCTAATGAGCCCTTAGAGAAAGGTTGCTGTGCATTCACCAGCTCTAAGCATGTTCTCACATTAGCCGTGCAAATTTCTATGAATTATTTATTTCCTAGAAACCCAATGAAGTGCATTACGATTGTAAAAAAAGATAGAAACAAGAACACATTGTGTTACGCCCTGTGACCATATGTAAACTAAATTATTACACGTTGTTAGTTGTTAGACAGTTTCTATTGCACAGTAATGGTTAATAATGAACGTTTAAATCATTCCCACTAATCATCGTTCGAATTAAATGCTAAGTAATACTCTGAAGTAAAAAAAAAATGTACGCATTGCAAGGAAAGTAGCTGCTTTTATTTGATGAACGCTGGGTTTTAATTACAGTACCTACAGAACGCATCACGAGGTACTAAATTAGGCATAAAGAAGTAATATTGTTGATAATGAACTTGAAAAAGCGAGCAATGCGCTTAAAAATACACCGCCGTAATTTATTGTTTGTATTTAGACTGGAAATTGCATCATACATTGAAAGTAATTTTTTACTTTAGGTCCTTCGTTACAACTATATTAAGCCTTGTATTTTATTCCCCAATTAATAAACGACTTGTAAAAAAAAGGTGTCTTGCTCTTTAGTTTCACTGTAATCAAAACGGCAAGCTAGAATTTATAAGCTCTTATAAATTGTATGAATGTTTGATTATGAGGATATAAATTCTTTACTTTAGTGCATGCAAACACAGAAAGAAGTTTTTGTCACAATACCATTCCATTTTAGTATCCGAATAAGAAAGTATTTTCACCATGACGTGTGTATTAAAAGAAGAGCACTTTCCAAAGCAACAGAGACTTGCAAGTATCTTTGATATGAACATTAAAATGCATAAATGTCGAAGGGAACATAAAAAAAGCGGCCAAGTGCGAGTCGGACTCGCGCACGAAGGGTTCCGTACCATTATCGCAAAAAACGGCAAAAAAAAAACACGTTGGTTGTATGGGAGCCCTAGTTAAATATTTATTTTATTCTGTTTTTAGTATTTGTTGTTATAGCGGTAATAGAAATACATCATCTGTGAAAATTTTAACTGTGTAGCTATCACGGTTAATGAGATACAGCCTGGTGACAGACAGACAGACAGACAGACAGACGGACAGCGAAGTCTCAGTAATAGGGTCCCGTTTTTACCCTTTGGGTACGGAACCCTAAAAAACATAATTACAGTACATCATATATGAAGAAAATGTTATGCGAATCAACTGTACTTTAAATTACTGCATAATAGATTACACTGATGGACAAAACATTATCAACTCATGTCCTAACACATCCGATACTGAAAAAATCATTTTGCATAAAACCCATCAAGTCATAATTGAACAAAAAACAAAACAATGGAGTCCATTAAGTTAATATGAAACAAGAAACGAAGCAATTATTGAGTAAATTCAAGTATTTTCAGTCATTTGCTACATCTAGAGATTCGACAAAAAATGCAGCACTAGACATGAGAAAAATTAAATTCCTGCAAGATGATAAATTACAGTGACATTTTTAATATTCTATCAGTTTTTTGCGAATGTTAAAAAAAGAAAGAATACCACGATTATGCATAATAAAGACTTTTTATCAGTTACAGCATAGGAAATAATATAGTTTAATAAACATTGACATCAACATTAGTGTTACAATACAAAGCAAATAGAAACTCACAACCAAAGACGTTTTTTGTCGATATGGTAATATAACAAAAGTTAATAGAGAAAGCACTTGGATTCGGAAACTTCGAAAAGTCTCAGACAATGCACAAAAAGTGTCCAAAATCATATTGTGGCGGTACTTTCCTATCATTAGCGACTTTGTGGTCTGTTCTAACAGTGGTGGACGCCCGCAGATTCTTGGATAGTAACAAATTTACTTTGGACACACCGGAGACACAATGTGAACTTTCACTGTTACACGGTCTGATCCATCATCAGTAATGAATGAATATTTTCTAATGCGTTTCGTTGATGAATTGGAGTTAGCTGCTAATCGCTTTTCAGAATTTATCCGCAAGCACATAATACCCCTTCATTTCTTGGCCATGATATAGCTCTGCCTATTATGCTTCAACTACATTATGAATTATGATTTCCTAGTGAATAACAAAAGCCATTCAGAATAGAAATTGCATCGTATTACTAGAGTTAATTTAGTTAACCATTTTGTTATTTGAAAGTAAAATATTATGGATAGTGTAATGTGCTTTTAGAGTTAATCACAAATGATGAGTAGTTATGTTTAGCAGCAGATAGATCTGCAAATTGATGAGTGAGAACAAGCATCAAATGGATAGAAAGGTAAAACAATTACAGTTACAAAATAACCTACGAAAATTAATGTAGTATCGACAGCTGCTTACATTTTACGATCTAAATATAAAATGGAAAAGACTAATAACGGAAGAGAAATATGAAGACATCTGAAGGAATAAAATAAATTCCATTTTCCATGGACGCATTAAGCTTGGGTTTTAAATTCACCGTTGTTAGGCGCCACCGGGCAAATCTAACGGACTCGCGGATACGAAGCGCCTGCGCCGCTTGACGTTCAGCTATTTGCATTTTAGTGTCGTTTATCCATAATAAACGCGACTATTCGCCGGTGCAGCCGCATCGTTAGCTTTTTAATATCCTGGCGAAGCACTTACAGGAAGATTTTAATTGGGGAATGGAATTTACTTCATTATACGTCTACGATTACCGAAACTAATTCTAGTTTCAACCATATCCCTGTCTTTACTACGCATACTCTACTTGAAAAAATCTATTAGATACTGTTCGTAGATATTACTGAAATAAGGAAATGGTATTGATGCAAATCTTCAATAAGTTTCTTTTCTTTGGTTGGAAACAACAAGGTGAGAAAGATTTTAGTGTCTGAAATGAGCAACAAGAAAACCTTAAATGAAATAATGAACTTTCGTTAAAACTAAAAATCTACATTATTTGACTCATCTGCGAAAATTCAGTCAAAAGGTTAGAGGTGACAAGAATAAGCCATTAATTAACCAAAATCTAAGCATACAAAGCAAAACCAAGAAAAAAATTATCTACCATAGTTTCAGTGGAATACTTACTAAGTCGTATAACCTAATCACTATGTACGTAAGCCTATTGTGATGCAGATATACACACGGTGAAAGAATTTAATGTTGGGAAAGGTCTTCGAGCCGGCTTTATTAAGGTCGTTTAGAATTCCATGTAACAGTGGCTTTATTATATTTTATAGCCCGTGTTTGTTGAATGAAGATTATCCGCGAAGATACGGTAGGCTTCATGGCTTGAGCCTGATTGCGGTGACACGCTTCTTTAAAATATACAGTTACCGGTAATACACGACGCTGAAATCAGGTATTGTTCAATTTAGAATTTGCTGTTGAGAGTCAGACAATGGTAGGCATGGAGACACTGAATAAGACTACACTGAACTAATGACAGATGTTAACAATAAAACAAATTATAATGTAGCTAAAGATTAACAAATTTCTGAGAATAAATCTGAATTAGAAAAAATCGCAGTGGTTGATTGACGATTTAGTGAAAACAGAAGGTAATCATATTTTATCAATTGCAATATTCAACTCAGACACGCACGATCAGCCAAAGATGAAATTTTCTCTAAAACAAAACGTAACCAACGCATAATTACCTGTTTAATTCAGAGCAAAACGAGACGAAACCAAACAAATCTCACTTTCACGTGAAATGAATCATCAATAAGGTACCGATGGTACTAATCGTGTCTAATTAATCAGTACGCATTACTTGTAGAAAGTATAGACAGATCTGAAGAGAAAGGGGCGGCAAACACTACCTTAGGAACTGAGAACAGGGAACTGGGTTGGAATACTCGTAAACATAAATTGCGCTTAGTCGAGAGTGTTTCATGAGAGAAAACTGTTTTGTTGAATGGGCACCGTAATAATATATATGATATGATAATGCTAAAACATCCTGAGTGTAATACTATTCAATTAAGCATTCAGAAATTATTGATCTTGGGTGGCCTTCGATTGTGATGAGAAAATTATTTAGTAATAGAAGTCAAAAATCCCTACACGATATAGTGCCAAGATACAAACAGTAACAATAATTGTAGTCTCGTTGATAAAAATGTCAAACAATTTTTCATCTGCTTCGTATTCTGTAACCGTTCTAAATAAGAAAAACATGAACCGAATAACTGAATAAGACAAACAAACAGCAGCAACAGAGATTGATGTAACATTGTCTACAATTGTATTGACTTTACCGTATCCAAACGTATTTTCTTCTAAGTAATCAAAGTATTCGTCTGCAACTTATGTAAGCATGTCATTCTTACGTAATTCAATGCGCATCGAATCTTTGTTTTCTTTTGGGACATTTTTGGATCAGATTCGATCATTAGAGACAGCATTCGACTTTCATGCTCGACATTCCAACGATTAAATCATGTATTGCACAACATCCAACGGAATACTTCACAATTGTGAATGGTAATTCAATTCGTACAATAAAAATAAGAGAATCGTCTGCTAACAATTGCAATCACGATGTAAAACACATACCTCGCATCAATTGGAAGTGAAATTCAAGAGACGAAACATTTGCTACCAACGACTGTGATTTGATTGCTGAACTACTTGATGCAATAAATGTTTATTCTACACTAAGAGTGAAATAAAACGTGCAATGGTTTAATAACGACGAGGAAAATTGCATTAAAAGATTACGCGTGATACATTGCGCATTAATAGAGCGAGAGTAGATTTCAGAATATCGAGTGAGCTACATCGATGCGATCCGATTACCGATATCATTACTGACCACATTATTGTATCGGCCGCTAGCTGCATCCGACTAGCTAATGATATCCTTTCCCAGTTTTTGTACATCATTATTTTCTCTGGCCATGATTGAAGCGTGTACATAAATATGCATGGGAGTGCACCGACGCCAAGTCACGACATCCTGCAAGGGTTGTTTAGATATCTTAGTTGGTGAAAGGTTAGATTCTAACCTTGTCCATTGTACTGTACGGTGAAATGTATTGGAAATTCTTGATGGCAAAATAAATTGCGTAATAAACCATTAGGTCAGTTCACGGACGTATTGTAATAAAACGTTGAATTTAGCTCTTTATAACAACATTAAAGTTATATTTTAAAAGCTCAAGCTATCATCAGCATAATTCTAAATCTAAATAAGGTCAATTGAAATACTTCAAATTCGAGAGAAATAAAACAAACACCCGTCTTGAAGGAGAAATTGCCGACATGACGCCAAGTAAAAATACACTTCAAACGCATTTTTTTGGAAATTATATTGATAAATAAATTGAAAGACAAGAAAAAATACGTAGGACTCAACGAGAAAGAATGACTTCATTTTAATTATAGGGTGGCAAAAGGAGCAATCATTTATTTTATTTTATCGTTGATGATGAGAAGAAAATAGTAAGTAAATACAGGTTTACCGAGGCGTGTCGTAATTTGTGCGTCGGTCGTATGTGACCGACATCGAGTTCGATCATTCGTTCAAGGCCATCTGTTATTACATAAAGTGTCTCACGTAACTGAATGTTTGTTCTGATAATGTTGCATTAAACCCGCTATAGTAGGATATCATCAATTTATTATTCCCCTGTTATTTAGCAGCATAAAATGTCGGCCAGACATCAAGTGAATTGTGGTATTTAAACACGCACGTCTGTAAATAAATGAATATAAAGAGATGTTTAATGATTTACTTAGTGAATTAAACACAATAACAGAAGAGGATTTGTGCTATAAGAGGCATCTTACTGGCTTGGATGAAAGATGTTTTAAGGCCATCTGTACTTTGGAACAGTTATCTTTTTTCTGTTTGTCCCGTGGGAGGTACTACGTTTTCCATAACATATAAGATTTTAAGATTTAAGCAACAGCTAAATCACAATATAATGAATTTGTCCGCAGCGTTGTCGTTGCACTTCATAATACAGTTGCAAAATTGAGATTAAAAATCACGAAATAGTTCTTTGTAATGTCACGAACATCACACCTGTCAAGAAAATCGTGCTTATAATCCATTGCTATTTTTCAGGGCTATGACCGCTTATGAAAATTTATTTTTAGAAAAATTATGTCTTGTTAGACCGGGAGCGGAGTGCGTCCAATATGACATAACCAATTCGTTTGAGCCAATTACAGGTGGCAATCCGCGTCACGATTGACGGCGTAAAATGCGTTTATCCGGTACACTTATCACGCGAATTCCACACGCGAAACTCGCCTTAGATAAACCGTTTACGAATCAGACAGTTAAGTACGAAATCGCGTTAAGTCCGTTGCATTAACCGTATTATCCTTGCTTCGTTTGTAAACAGCTGCTGATATGCTGACAGTTCCGATAGGAGCTGATAAGATTTGGAAAGTCTGGAATGAAACGGATTAATAGAGAAGTAGCATACATCTTCATTAATACCATTAAGTTTGAAGCTGCAATAAAGTTTAAAGCAGAAGAGGTAGCAGTAAACGAAGAGCAATCTACAATAATCATAATAAATATTTGCAATCATAGTTAAAATCTAGAAGCCCTACAGCGTAATGGTCAACTAAAACCTATAAAACGTGCAATCTATGTTTAATTGTTTACTGATCTTAAGGCTTCATCAATGATGGTTTACCCCACAATAAATGGCTGCGATTACTCTGCGCATTTCTTTCTTTTTCGTTACGTGCAAAAACCTGTATTTGTTTAAATGACGACTGTTTCTTTTCATCAGCAGCACCCACCGCAACTTCGCCGTCATCAGAAGTTATAAAATAAATAGTGGCCACCAAGAAAGCGAAGCTAACAAGAAAATAATCGTAGAAAGTGTACAAAATTGTTTTCTTGTATGTACTGTCGATAACAATTCGATTGCAAACATGGACATGTGCCGGACTCATTTTCACTGATGTGCATTACGCATTAATTTATTTAATGAAACGATGACATAAAAAGCCAATAATATGTTTGTTCACGTTTCCGTAATCGAATGTTATGACGATTGTAAATTAGTTCGAGTTAGCAATGAATTATTTATAACACGCGTTTTACTACAAGTCAACAGTTGCATTATCGGTGACAGTGAGCTCACAAGCACTGCAGGCTACCTATTTATCATTCACTATGAAACCACGACGTTTAAAAGTATCGTAAAAAGTTATAGTATAACTACAAAAGAACGTGTGGTAACTATTTCACGGGTATTTGAACACAAAAACTAAAGTAATCGGTTTGTATGTGATGATCAGTATTTATTGTGAGCTAGCTAAACAGTTTGATTGAACTAGATTCGAAGGTCATTATGGACTATCGATTGATTGACAGGTGATTAAGTCCACAATTTCTTAAGTGAAATTAAATTCTGTCCTCTATTTACATAGAAATTAATGAAGCGCTACTGTAACAAAACGGATTCAATGAGATCGGTTGCGGAATTTGCTCCAGAAAATAATAACTTTGCATTAATCAATTTTCCCAGAGATCCGATACAATTATTGTACTGCTTTAAACATTAGAAAGCAGAAATAAGTGTGTTAAATGGAAGGCCAGTGTTTGTAGAAATGATTTTCACTCTCGGTAAGCCGCGAATAATTACCTATGTATTCAGAGCACCGAGCGAATTGTCAACGTACACAGAATATGTAAAGTGTGAAGTCAACGAGAAACTGAGTTCAAAAGCAAAATCATATGTAACGTTTGCTTTCTAACAATAGGATAGTAAAGCAAAACAGATTTTCAGTGAAAGCAATGAGGCAAATCAAATTGAGTGTTGTAATGATGAATTTAATGCTCTGTATTTGACCTCAGTATCAATATGATTATATATTCATGGGAAATAAGAGTATTGAATGGCAAAGAGAGCAAAGTCTGTGTTCACAGACGCTTGGAAGAATAATGATTTGCAAGAATAAAGTGGTTTTTTGTGCTTCGTAATACACTGTTGCTAATGGCAAAGTAAATAGTTGAGACTGGAAGACATATCTTAGAAGTGCTTAAAGCTTTACAGATTTTTATGGAAAGATAAATTATTTATCTTATTTTGTAATGACTAAATATTATTTAAGTTCACATTGACATTGATTGAAGACTGCCAAATCAGCTCGAATTAAGGCTAATTACTATTAGAAGTGCTTGTAGCACTAATGCAATTATTTCATTGGACTGGTGTCTATCTGATCGTGCAATCAAAGATCGTGATTTAATACAGAATGGAGAGAAAACTGTTACATGTGATACTGAAGCATATGCAGCATATATGCAAGAAAACGTTTTCGAAGAGACCAATGGGAATGAAAACAGTAAAATATATAAACAAAAAAATAACTTTCCTTAACCACAACACACTTGTCAATATTAATATCAATAGTAATAAAAAGAAACGGGACTTACAGACAGCACCACGTTGTGATACATACCTGAAACAAAAGAAGTCATCAATGAATGAAAACTGTAATGAAGCAATGATGTAAGAACATGACGAATTCTTGCTCACATACATAATACACTGATATTATATTAGAAGCCTCAGGCGAAAGTTTACTGACACTACTGACCTCTCTGTTCATTAAAAGATAATCGAAAGTGAAATTAAATCGAGACGAGATTAGTTCGGCGATTCTATCAACATATGTTTCGAAGCCCTGAATTGATTTTTTTGTCACTGCGAATGGGAAAATTTCGAACAATATAAAATTATATATTGTTTGATTCGGTAATTTGTCTGTAATAATTAAATCAGTAAAAATCCATGATAGTGTAGTCCATTTATGGATGGTTGGTTATCTTTTGGAGTGACTGTTAAATCAAACAAAGCTGTACTACAAATTTAATCGCTAGCTTTAGAAAATGTAGATCTTCATTAACTTCGATGAGATTTATTTTTTACTTGTCAAACCAGAACTTATTTCCACTATTCACTTTTTACGATTGATATAAAGCCTAAGAAAGCATAACGGTCTTCAGCTTTAATTATTTTATTAACAACAACAGCATCTTCACTTATTCTAATAAAAATAACGTTGTATAACACACATTCTGTTACACTTTATCACATAACTTTCAAGTTGTATTTGTTCTCACACAATTTTTACACATTCTTTAATTAAAAATCCGTTATTTCATAAGAATGTGAGAACTCCAGATTTCAGTACGGACAATTTCTTATGGGTACTATCTTGTACCATGTTGCTAGTAAATTCTTGGTCTTTTATGTGCATAACAAATGTCTGAAGCGAATACTATTGCTAAGATCTGTTTTATTGCTGTTCATATAACTTGATACTTTGCTTCCTTGGTGTCTTTTATATGTGCCCGTAAATGTCCAACATTATACGTGGGCTTGAGGAGACCGCAAGATATGTCGGGTACAGCTATAATCATGAATACTTTGCATTCTGTTATGACATCGGTAGATGCTACAGTTTATCATCCTGATTTATTCCATAATCGAAGCATCTCGAAAAGGATTGGATTGTAGGATTGATTGAAGGATGGAGTCTATTCGGGACTTCACAGACTTATTTTTTTACATTTTGTTTTGAACGAATCTGATTAATTAAAATACTAGATTGCAGTTAAAAATATGTGTTTCACGCTTAGCTTTAATCTAATTAGTTTAGAGAGTGAAATAACTTAAATTATTTTTTCTTATAACTGGAACTTGGTTTCCGTGATAACACGTGCAAATTCATGTTATACTACTTCGAGCTCGTTTAAAATCGTTTAGTACTAGTTAGGAGTCGAATAAAATATACGTCAGAATGTAAAACTTTCTTGACAAATCTGAAATCCTAAGCTGAATGATAACGGTGTGTTGAGATATATACCGCAGTGGTCGTGCTAATTAAAATCACACTCTGAAATGTAACTGTGCTTGCAGACACTTTAATCGATGATGATATAACATTCGTACTTCCTACGTTTACAACTATGCTTAGTGAAGATTTCCAACTTATATTAATCAACCATTAACGCTAAGGAGTGATTAAATACATGCTTTCCGAAGACGGAAGTTTGTCACTGGACCAATTACTGTGATATGATTGGGTCTGGACTGGCTGACCACGATCTGGTCGGAACTGGTAGACGGTTGATAACAACCGGTCGGTGTGATTATTTACCGTAATCTAACTAATGTTAGTAACTTAATAAATGCGTGTTATATCATCGTAATGGCTTCCTTAATCCGGTTACGGAGGATTACTGACGTTTGTAGTAGTAACTTGTTATTAAACGGAAGCTTCATTGATGACGTACAGTCATTCAGTGATTTTGATTGATTCGTAACCGGTTCGGAATATCTGTGGCCTATCATTTGCGTAGACTAGATCTCATCTTGTTGGTAATTAAATTATTGTAGTATAAATATTGGAAGTTCATTGATCGTGATTTATTTCATACGTAACTGCTTTATTATCAAAATTGATATAATAAAATGGTCTTAAAAAGTTAAAATTTTTATGAGGATATGTTTGGTTTACTTTTGAAAAGTTTCTACGATTTCTTCATTGTACAGTGTTTAAACCATAAATAGTTATTATAGCACTGTTCTTGCCAAACATCTCACAATAGAATTCCACAATTGACAAATAACTCTCGTACCATTACCCACTGTAACAAGTAAGACAGTGCTTTACTAAGTCCACAATACAATAAATAGTTGCTTTCAAAGACACGAGTTTCTACATCTTTCAGTACATTTTATGAGCTTTCCCGCAGCATATATTTTGTATCTAATAGTTTTCATATCAAACATCACGAACCCAAGTCGAGTAATGGCCTCCCGCGGTGAAATACGGTGTACAATGCAAATGTTAGATGCCTAGAGTTGTGTGATATGCTCAAGCGTATATATATAATGGAAACGGGAGCTTCCTGCTATTATTTATGAAAGATAGCAGGTTTATTCTCATATTAATATTTTTCTTAGTCGTTCAGCGTTTTACAAGCTGTAAACCTAAAGCTTAAAGTTCAGACGATTGCTAGTACAGTTTTCATTTAAGGTTTTACTTTTATTTCTATCACTGCAGCTGGGCCTCTCTGATTCACTATTGTATGTTGAACTGCATTGTCAACTATGAGTAATGATATTAATTTACATATTTTAGTGAATTGTTTTAACGGTGTTGAAATAGGAAATGATACTGTTATTATTTTGATAAACTGTGTGAATTAGTCAAAGCAAAACAGTTACAGTTAACGACCTATTCATAATTATGTTATTTTCATTTAGTTTTTACGCGATAATTGACCATCTAAATATGCATTTTCGTCTAGAATATTCTAAAGTACTTTGCTGGAACTACTTGAGAGTATTAACACATAAGTACTAAGCACTTATCCTACTTTTGAAGTTATAAAGTTAAATCCACGAATATTTGCACGTAACCGTTATCAGAGGTTACCGCAAAAATTCTACTATCTCTAAGATAGATCGTTCATGTAATGGGCAGACACGGTAAATAGTGGTTTATGTACCTAATATAGTTGAAGGTACATGACTCAATTATAGTGGTAACCCCAAGGTTACTGGGTTAGTCATAACTGTAGGCTTTCTAAGGAAATTACATTTGCATGGTGGAATTCGTGGGTTTTTTAATTGAATAGTTTTTTTTTTATGATGCTTGTGGTATGTTTGTTATGCTAATGATAAAGATCAGCACAGTCATAAAGGTGCCAAATTGTCGGTGGAATATCTGGTATTTTTAAAAACTTTGTTGGTTGGGGAAACTATATGACAGATAGTTATGAGCAGACAGTTCATTTTATAAATAGGACGTTTACATTCTTGTTAACCTCTCATTTCAATAAGGTATGTTATGAAACTGTCACTACCCAGGACTTCTATGTTATTATTGGTTGGTCCACAACAGTCGAGGCTACTCGTTAGTTTGTCCAATAACTGCAATGGATAATTACCGCTTGCGAGCAGATAATAACTTAATAGTTATTCTTTCTTCACCTTCAGTTAAATACTTGGACGTGTGGCATCTTAGGATGGATGTTGAGTCCGTAATTATTGTCATGCTTCAATGGTGTATCAATTACAAGTGTAATTGGAAGAAGAAATGATAATATAGCGTCGAACCTGGCGACAGTTTTCTTGACAGGATTTAGGAATTCGTTTTAAAAAACTCAACTCTACTTTTTGCTAAACAGCTGACAGTGACAGTTATATTATCAAATGCAGCTCACAATTCAACGGAATACGATCTCACTGACAACGTACTGAATTTGTGGTTTAGTAAAACAGGATCAATCTTCTCAACTGTCTGATCTCGAGGGTCATTGTTCGAATGAAAGAATAGGTACTTCATATCTAAAGTGGCTAGATAATGTGATATCCCAAAGTAAACTATGATTAATATTAAGTAATCCATACTACCAATAAATCAGCTTAAAGTCTATATAGCATCTGCACAACATTATATTCTCAGGCCAGAGCCCAAACGTTCTCAAGAAACTCAATCTTCTTCTGTCTGCCCTTCCCTTATACCATGCTACTTGGGGTCGGCGCAACACGTTTTCTTCTTCCGTACCATCCTGTCCCCCATCCGCTATCATCGAGTCCCTTTTATTCCATGTCACTACTCACACAGTTCAACCATCTTTTCTGTGGCCTTCCCCTCCCTCTCCATCCATCCACATTTATATTCATAACTCTTATAGTAACGTTTCATCTCTCTTCAAGACATGACCGTACCAGAAAAAATCAATAAGGATAAGATATCGGTACCCTAAGGTGCAAGAAGAAAGCTAAAGATAACAACAAACTGTGTTACAAAATTATTAAAGCCCAAATAAGTAGTACATTTGAGAGTAAAACCTTAATTGGGTAAACACGAAAGCCTTCCAAATTCCAACCGCCGATCTTATCTATCAAGACGTGTTTTACTTTTCTCCAAAACAGTCAATTTGTTTTTTATGAACACACTAAATGTGTAAGTTGGCCTTCATATGTAAAGAGAGGTGTTAACTTAATTTATGACATAAAACATGTATTCATTTGAATAAATGGTTTTCTGCAGTGAATTAATTTGAATATATGCATTAATTAAAATGTATTTGGAATCTCTGGACTCGTGTTTGCAGTGTTGTGAGATTCAGGACCATGTTTGCTAAATTAACTTTACATACCAGGAACAGTTTTAGAATGGGACTTTGGAACTATAAATTGATCCTTTAAATCTCAGATATGGTCAATTAAAAGTAGTTCAATGAATAGCCAGATTACGAACTATGAAGGTTATTATGAAAAACCTTCCTATTTAGCCCAGTAGGTTGCGTTTCTCTTTATTTATTTTTTGGACTTTAGGACCACGATGGAAATTTCACTTTTCTCCCCAAAGAAGCACGAAATAATTTCACCATGCCATAAACATCACGATCTATGGTCCGTTGTTTTGAATATGGCTGATTCCATTCTAATCATATGCAAATATAATACGAACACTTCGCTAAATCAGTTGCAAATCTACTCTGATTCAATTGTTTGTTTGAATACAAATGCACTGTAAATACAGATCGCATTTACGAACAGTTGCAAAGATTTTTTACTGGAACTAATGTTTACATGTTATTGAGACGAAACATATCAACTAGTGTTCATTACTGGGTAAAAATAGCATTTCGAATGAGTTTACCGTAGTTCATTGATAAAAATAGACCTAATTTCGAAAGGGAATTATTCCTCGTAATCACTGCATTGCACAAACCTGACTCTGTGTAAATCTTTTTCAACATGTTTTTTCGCATTCGCAATTTTAACCCAATTACTAAAGAATATGTTTCTACTACAAGACATGATAATATGACGATAATAATAGACATTGGAGATTATCATATGCGTATTTTTTTTGTTTGGTCCTCCGTCTACTTGTTGGTTTCGAATAGACTGCATGTACAGTCGGATATCAGGTTAAGTCACAGGAATACGGTTTCAAATGTCTTAATGCCCCTTACTGCCGAATGGATTTGACTCTTCTTTAACATAATGTGGTAGTAACTGTAGTGGTAATATGCGGCAGTGTGGATACGGCTGTTTAAAATCAAAATTACTTAACAGAAAGCAGTACCCAAAACGCCACCGTCATTACTACGATCTAGTAGCCTGCGCTCGCACCTCCTGGGCTCTTCTCTGACCTTCAGCTTTCTCGACCCCAGTTAAATGTGAAGTGGTCGACGTGGACGATCAAGAAAGCTGGCAGATTGTTTTGTCCAGCTTGTCTCTCCGACTTAATCATCAGCTCAACCGCGGCGCCTTCTGGCCAAGGCTCTACATAATCTGTGGCTGAAGTGACTACGACTATACCTCACTCGCGATATCTTAGTGTGTCAGTGGTTAATGGACATAATTTGTGGTTGTTTTGACTACCTATATCTCACTTCACCCACTCCATGATTATTCATGAGTTCTATTAAGTGTATAACATTAATTGCACTTCGATTCGTCGTCATTGACGGAAGAGTCCTGTTAGCAAGGACTTATATCCGCTATTAATACATTTATGTTGGTAATCATTTGATCAAATAACGGTAGAACTGCTCGCCGAGTAAGTTTATGTCCTTTAAACGTGCGTATATGCAAATTATAATTTATATGAACGGTTAATGGCGGTTGTAGCTTCTTGATGTCGACAACTTTATGAACTTTCGATAGTAATAGTAAACACATTAAAATACCATAATCGACATCGTCGACCAAATCATCGCTTACCATCAGGTGATATAGTGGTCAAGCGCGAGACTATCAATAAAAAAAAAGAAAAAGGAATGGCTGATAATACTACTCTTTATGTGGAAGAATGGAAATAAGTAAAATATTGCGCCGACCATAACAAAAGATGGACACAGAATAGATGCATGGATTGTATGAGGAGTGATATGATGGTAAAGGTTTTTCAGTGATAGCGTGACGGTTGACAGGAGGGAATGTAAGAAGAAAATTAATTATGTCGACCCCAAATAACATATGGGACAATTTCTGACCTTAAATGACATGGCATCAGAGGACGCACAAGAATATCCTTAGAAAACTCAATAATTTTATCAAGATAATTATGAATTAACCTGAAAGATAAATATAGAAAATGAGCAGAGAAGATTATTACAGACAAGCCATATCTAATTTACTACACTCGAAGCAACAGCGAATACCAATTATAATTAATTTGCCTAAGCTTCAAAGCCCGGGTTTAGTTGAAAAGCTAATTGCCACTATTACTATGATATGACCGTGCATGACCGAGAAGCCTTTTGAGTAAGGAAATCGTAATGTATGTGGAAATAACCAGATATACTAATTGCACTTATTAACTTCAGTTTTGCTTATTAACACCCGGACAAAGGTACTCACTCGTTTTCTAAGATTTTCATTAAAAAAAAATCTGTTTTAAAGATGTAGTCTATTAGAAAAAGACAGAATTACTCTTGTATACGTTATGTCACTGGTCATGTCAGGGCTCCACCGTCACTATATCGGGAAAAGCTGGTTACCTCAGACCGCTATCAGGCTGCACACACTTCATGTTAAACGAGGAAAGTATCATGTATCCATGAATGAACAGGTTGAATCACTTCTAATAAGAACAAGACCAGTCCATCAAAACATGAACGATCCTCAGCTTACAATGTCAAAGACGGAGAACCACTACTAGGAATAAGAAATAGCCAACTAGATCATTTACAAACTACCTAATGAATGCTAAACAAACCCAGATTGACACTTTTTGCATTGAAATGTATCAATCATGCAAATTGTTTTCATTCCAAACAGTTTATCTCATAAACAGTTAATCCTACAAAATAATGTGACATCTATATTCCACTTTTATTACAACCATCGACCATAAAAGAAAAAGAAAGTGCATTAACGCATGTGCGAAAAGGTTCAAAAGGGAAGTTGGTATGTATTAGTCGCCGACAATTCAATCGATACTTACACAAGTGGGTTAAAATCTTTGCCCTACAAAACCACCATGACTAATCAAAAAGTAACATACCTTGGTACCTTATAGGAATTTCAAACATGTTCTACTTTTGTTGATTACAGAATAAATATGTTTTCAACCGCGCTCGTCGGTCGACAATTTTGCTCGAAGTGTAAAATTGTTCAGTATTGCACTCTAAGTGCACGTTCGTCCAAATAAAGTGTCGTGTTGTCTGCAAACGGCACTTGCGGTATTGACTCAAACAGTTTAAATGACCGTCAGTTCGGCCTTTATTGAATTCAGCGGGGATGTCTATCAACTGTTTATTTTACCGCACAAATCTTGAGCAGCATTTGAAGAAAACCGCTTGACGTTTACAACTTCTAGCCCTATTAACACACTTTGTGCTTTAAAGCGTACTCGATGCTGAATTGCTTTAAGACCTAATGAAATGTCAATTAATTCTGAACGAGTATTATAGCACTATTTATTCTAATTAAAGGGCGCAGGATCTAAATAAATTTATATTTATGGCTGGAAATAGTATTCTAGATTGATGATGATGGTTTTTAGATAATTATCAACTATTACGATGGCAGTTACCCTAGACTTGCAGATTAAGATTGCTTACGACGCGACGCGACGGTGCAAACGTAAAAGCTTTAAAGAACTTTGCGTTTCCAAAATAAGGTTTTACTATAAACCAGCTTTTTTGAGGAAACAACAAACAGTGAAATACAGTTATTCCAACCCAACACACAAATATTATTCTAACCTGGACTTCTGCTTACCCTACCACGACAACGCACTCAAACATACATACATCATGCTAAAACTATTAAGCAAACACACTAGTGACAAAGTGAACGACTTGACACTTGAACCGTGTCTAAACGAGCCACCAGTGCAAACAGTCTGACACTATGTCCACTGGAAGACGTACAAACGCAGCTCTCAAACCTGCACAAGTGGACAGACACTGTTGAGAATGAAGTGCAATTTTCTGTCAAGTACTGCAAGTAATACTGTACTATTATGTATAGTGTGATATAAGAAGTGTCTTGGTAAGAAGGTGTCGTGGCGTTTTAAAAATATGTACATGTAAACACACATTTGCATACATGCATTTGGAATATTTTATTGGTAGGAAAAATGTAAGAGCAAAAGTTTTCAACGAGCTGTGAGGCAAAATAACCACTATCTTGAGCCCTAACGTATCCAGAAGGCTTCGCGGTAGACCCCGTAGAAGATTGCGGGGTGAGCTCGTCAAAACAGACAACCAGTGGTCCATATAAGCCCTGGATCGAAATAGATTAAAGTAGCAGTAGGGTGATGCAGTCAAGCAGTACTGTTCGAATCGTAGATGACAGAGAAATTAGAACAAACAATCTGCTGATGCTAGCAATAGTGACACCGATTCCAATAAATAGAAACTCAAATAGTAACCCTGATGTAATTGCTTCCGAATTCTGGAATCTCATTCCAGTTCGGTCACTAGACACTAAACCAACAGCAGCAGCAAATTGAAAGTGAATTGATAAAAAATTTACAAGAACAAACTCCAATTTAAAGTGCCGCAAATTAATTTAAAGTTTTTATTTAACAACCACTATCACAGTACCACACATTACAAATAACTGTACTTGTTTGATAGATAACCGATTAACGGAAAGCGATTGATGAATGTCTGATGTCCAATGTCCATACATTCCTGTTCGTGCGACAAAATGACGCAAGAAAAGGTTTAATTCACACATAAATAGGAAAAAGTGAAGGGAGTGGTTCAGTAAAGATTAATTACTCTAGTAGTGTATAGCTAGATTTATCTTAGCTCATAAGTGATGTAAAAAAAGAATGCATCTGCTGCTTAGAAGTCGAGCAAGCCGTAATAGTAAACGAGAGGTTACAGTTGCAATAGCGATGATCGTAGACTCGTAATCATATATACACATCATCAACCGTATTCCCGTTGATGATGTGTTATGAAGATGATAGCATAAAGCACTTTCAGAAAATAAGAACTTTCTTATTCAGCCAAATTAAACTTACCCAGGAAAGAAAGCTTTTGGAAGTGACTGTTATCTTAAATATTGGTCGTAAAATCCTGTGGAGGGTCGATCCGGTACATGAAACAGTATCGAAGTGCGAAAATAACTTTCGTTTCGGAAGTAAGTGTGTTTGGTACCTTGTTTTATTATTTTGAAACACCGATATCCGAAACGAAAGTTAATTTTTGCACCTTTTTGGTGTTTTGCTTTGGAATTCGATTAATATTTTTGGGTTTTATTTTTTTAATTTTATCTTTACAAATTTATACTGTTTCAAGTACAGGATCAAAACTCCACGAGATTTAAACGACCAAACATTAGCGGTATTAATAATACCTAGTACCATAATATTTCTAGAACTCATTAGGATTCATAACCATCGTCCGGTGTAAGTAAGTATGAAGCCAAAGGGAAATACGCCAGGAAAACACCACTTTTAGCGTCGATATCATTACTTAATTGATAGAACAATAGATGTTATCCAAAGGTTTGACGGCAGATTGAATTTAATTAGGAGATAATGTTCAGCAGTAGCTGACTAGTAGTAGGTCTTCAAATTCAAATTCTTTATTGCGAACTAAGTGTACAAAATTTTGAAGATGTTAACAATAGGAAGGTTCTTAGAACTTAGTTGCCTGTTAAGGCATTGCAATTTAATTGGTTATAAATATTTAAAAAATATACACACTCAATATTACAGTTTACATTATATTATATCATACTATACTTATAATTTATATCACATTATATTTAGTATCAAAATCATTTTAATATAATAAATAATTATTTTTCTTCACGGAATTATTTACTATTTTTTTTTCTTTTATCTTATCGGAGTTAACTTGACTGCCGACATGAAGGCTGCATTAACTAATGCTAATATCGTGGATATTAAAAAAAATTGTATTTAATTTTGTTAAACCGATTTAGTGCCTTAACGAATAATTCCATGTTCTATTTTATCCGGCTCGAAAGACAGAAAAATCAAAAAAAGTTTTATATATTAATATCAAGTATAAATTTATGAGCTGCATTTATCACTCACAATCAGGATAGTATTTGCAAATTAAAAATATCAAAACAAAAACAAAGTCGTATGTCCACTTCCATTTATACGCTATAATTTATTGTGAAGCTGTAAACGCATCCATACCTTCGTCGCTGGAAGCGAGGCGGCGAGACAAGATTATGTCAACTATTAGCATTTATCTGTCCCGTTCACGCCATCTACATCTCGGTAAGGCCTACCGTTGCGTACCAGTCAACGGAATTGTGTTCAATAAAGCACTGTGTCAGCTAGCGGTATGCACTTTTTTCTTTTCCCTGTCCAATCCACCTTGGTTGGTCGAACAACAATGGCGAACTGAACTTAATCTCGTCTAATACCGCAGTTTAGTTCTTATTTCAAAGCCTCGATGACACGAAACACTGGACTGTATCGATTCTCCGTTAACAAAAAAAGCATTAGCGTCATTAATTCACCTACACGTAAATTTAGAAAGTAAAACACCTCAAAATCAAATACAAAGGTGTTAAATAACAAGTTCACTTTTCGTTTCGAGTATTTAATGATAGCATCGGCGATAAATGGCGAGATCTACAGTAGTAAAAAGCGGATAGTAGATGCAATGTACTTAAATGGAAACCTCTCACTAACGTCTGTAACTGTAACTTGTAATCCAGTATGGCGATATCACTTCTGACGGAATGACTCGGAGCTGTTATACGAACTGGCTGTATTATCATTCGCACTATGCATTACTGAGGCAGGCTTGCATTTTGATTCGACCTACGGTTATTTATCAAAGCTGATGAATTAATGAAAGCAGTGTGAGTGATAGTCGATGCAGGAGAAAACGTCATTAGCAGTATTTGGAGCGTACGGACGTGGGAACCTGTCATTCGAGTAGTTATAATAACCGAGCCGAGTGCGAAATCAGAATAGATTAACAATTATACAATGAGTCGGTTTCTTTCGCCGCACATTGATAATACGGATTGGTATAAATGATCCGGTGGAGGCAGACATTGGAGGCGATCTCGGAAACGTGACCGCTGCTCTTGTTTGGATTGCGGTTGGAATGGTTGTAAGCGGACGAAAGTTTCAA
Source organism: Anorthoa munda (assembly GCA_945859665.1). Lineage (NCBI taxonomy): Eukaryota > Metazoa > Arthropoda > Insecta > Lepidoptera > Noctuidae > Anorthoa > Anorthoa munda. Next base: position 17,673,313 of record OX243908.1, read on the forward strand.
CCTACATTTGGTCAGGCACGTATGTATCAGTGGACAGAATTTCCCTGCTTCGACACGGGTCAAACTTTAATCATGCCAGTGTGTTGCATTGCGGAACGAATGCAAAGGTTGTTCGCGAATAACTTTAGCTCGCCAAATGCGTATGCGGCTCACGTTTGCAAGCGAAATCCTCGGGCCATCGGCTCGTGCCGCCAAGTGACTCGGGACTACTAATGCGTTTGTTTACTTAAAACTCGGTCAAGTTCACGATCATTCATGAGACGCAGATTCACTTGTATCCGTAAGCTTCTTGAATTAAGCATTTTGGACTTCCTAATTTAGTCCTGCCTGTGGAATACTAAAATGGAAGATATTCATCGGGCATTTTGCCGACAAAGCCTTAAAAGAACTTTTGTTATTCATTGCAGACAAGATAGAACAGCTATGGTTGCACGCTGCTATCTTGAACAGCTGGGATAGACAAATCGGGGGGACTATGGGAAGCCTTTCCCCGTTCGCCGCTCACGCAGCGAGGAATCTACGCCCCTTCGATTAATCTAATCCGTTGTGATATCTTATCGGATCAGTAAAACGTGGGTCGAGTATAATTTTCATCGCAAACAGTCAGCAGTCAACGTTTCGTGATATAAAGATGCGTGTAGAAAATTGTTGTAGCGGAATAATTTGTAGCGTTTTGCATATGCCGATAGGATGCGTTCAATTGCTTCCTGTCTCAAACGTTTATGTTACGTGTTATACAGCTTCGCATAACAAATACGTCAAGGCGGGGCGCTCTATAAATCAGGATTCTACTAATAAATACTGTTCAGATTTACAGCAGTTTAATGACCTGCATTGTAAGATGTTTCAGCAAAGACCTCTCTCCTTTGTGATATCAACGAGCTTTTATGGACAATTGTGTCTACTCCCATGTCTCCGAACTAATGGGTCCCTTTTAAGGTACTATCATTCAAAATGAGGCCAAACGCCCACCGGACCAACGGTAATGATCGTGAGATACCAATGTACATGTACAATGCTTGACGTAAAATAAATACAATAAATCAAGAATATGACTTTGAATGAAGATATTCGGTTAATTGTGTTCGTATTACTTTTATGGAGCGTGGGTGAATTGATGATAAGTGTCCGTCGACGAGAACATTATATCGACGGCATGAAACTATTCAAAAATACATATCATAGAGAAAATTGCAGCGATTCAATTTATTTAAAGCATTTCAAGTAAGCGGCTACCTATGCTGATGCCAGTTGACGGACGAGATACCGCGGGTATTTATCGGCCGTTGCAAATTGTACAAGATGACACCATTCGCGACGAGCAATTTAAAAGTTATTCATTTACCCGATAATGTTAAAATTTTAAAATAAAAGACACGGTGAAAGAACTGTTAATTTGGTTAACAAACTAAACTGTGCACGGAAGTTGTTGAATTTTTTAACAGCTAATATAAGTTCCGTGACTCCGTGTAGTAAGACATACGAAGCAATTGCTATCATGCGAGTTTTCGTGTTTTAATAAAAAAAAACCTAATTTAGGACGCATTGCTATGTAAATAGCTGGTCTCTACTCTTTCGTTTTAATTCACTGACCGTAGACGGCAAAAAAGCGTCACCAACAGGCACGGGCACGAGCAATCGTAATTAACCCCGGGTTCAAACTATCCTAGCGGGAACATGAGCGTTATTAAAGCCTTACAAGGGGGAGAAAGTTCAACAGGCGACCACTCGACTCCCTTATTACGGATGAAAGATGAATTTGAAACCAATTAGTGCACGATTACGTAACAACTTATCGACAGCTCGAAGACGTTAAAGCATACACAAAAGGCGGCGTAATGGGTGAAAGCAATAGAATCAGAAGGCCTCATCATCCGGTCTGATAACCTTAGACACCATTGTACACGGGCAACCTCTAACCGAACAACAATAAGGGAGAGTTGAGCTCATTGAAACGGACTTTTCATTTTCCTAAATGAGTTGCTGGTTGTAAAGTCACAGATGGGTTATTAGGCTTCGTCGGTAGCATTGTGTAAGTCATCGATGTGGTTTGCCACAATGGCGGCTTTCTCGTGGCCTTTGTGCCCGCTTTTGAGCTGTCAATAAAGATATTCTCCAAATGTAGTAATCACTGTTCTGGCGAGACGTTAATTATCGTTGACGATTCAAGTGATTATGAATTCGAGAGTGCAATCTGTCCGTCTGATTCTCAGCGTATAACATATGTTGATTGCACTTATAATTTTGGTGTTACTGGGTGAGTGGGGAACATTGCTTCAAGAGTTGGGCAGAGATGTACTCTTATAAATAAATTGTTTATCATTTGCATGTACTTATCCGATGGTGGACCGATTTCTATTAGTGCTCCGTTCAATTATATATCATTCTATGTATTTTCCACCTCACTTTTTGCACCATAATGATTAAATTACAATTTTCCGACACCATGATTAAATTAGTTACCGTTCGACACATTTCAGGTCGTAAGCATTAGTATCTTCGAAGCGACATCGACATGAGAAACTATTCGCAATTTATGTCAATCACGTACACAAACCGTCACCGTAACATGTTTTATGCTTACCGGAGAACTGTTACTAATGTCCCTTTTTAGAAGAGATATGCCGTAATAAAATACAACTGTTTTATCCGAACCATAATGGGAAAAGCGAGAAAGCGGTAGCAGCCCAACTTCCTGGATAGCTGACTTAACCTTTTGTGTCGATTTGAAGGCATTTCATTGGTTGGCTATTTTAAGATTTCAGACTATCGGTACTCCAACCATAAGTTGACGGCATAGCGAAATGCACCTCACGCACATTTATGCTACAGTCGAATGCAAGATATCTCCCGTTAGATACAAATTCCACGGAGGCGGCACAATAGCCCGTTGAGAGATCATCGATGGGCAATTTGGGTCCATATTGTATAGGCGAAGGGCCTCGGGCAAGAAAAGGCGCAGTAACACGAATGACCGACGAACTGGAAACACGTCGTCGATTTAATTGAAACTTTAGTAAAAAACTTAAGACAGACGGAATTAGCCGTGTCCCCTCCGATACGGTGAAATAAGTTACGCGACAAGCCTAAAAAAGGAAGAACTTGTTCTAATTCAATATCGAAAGTACCGTTCGTTCCATAGTTACGGCTTTGTCTATTATTTTGTCTCTGTTATGATGCTGTCAAATTTTGATGCTCGTGCACAGTAGCCAGTTACAAATTGCTGACGTCATTGTAAAAAGTGAGCTTTTGAAGATGACCTTCCAAATTCCATACATTAAACGAAAGAGAGAACGAAAGTTCAACTCATGCCAACATGACAAAATAATTGAAAATCACTCACGTTCCAAACCAACACAGACGTCCAGTTAAATCTTTTTGTTGTCAATGCCAACACAAAGTTTGGAGGGAAACACGACCTTCAGACCCATCCAGTTGCTTTAAAATATCACTGGTTTAGAGCCGACGCATTTTTAACCTCAAACATACTGTTATTCGACCAAAATCGATCGTGTGGCTGTGCCCTAAAGAATCTATCTATTGTGGTTCTTTCACGGAAACTTCACGGAACGTTACGACCTTCGTACAATAAAGCTTTCTATAGAGATTGATCGGCTTTGTCCGTCACACCGCAAGCGAATTCAAACCTCAATGATTCGTGGAAAATGGGTGATAATGTCCAACGGTCAGGGTTGTACTTCAAATATTATGACGGCAGCAAACTTAGAATTACCATAGAATTTTATAGCGACGTAAATATCTGTTGCATAATCGTCTTGTTAGTCGAGTCTTGGACTGTAAAATTGTTAATCAGACTTCAATTTATTAACAGCCACTTTTCTAGAAGTAGTAAACCGGACTTATAATTCAGTACTGACATTTGGTCCTTAGCTAAATTCTATAAACGACCTACAACAGTAGAGAAATAATATGGGCATGAAGTAATAAATCTTGAAAGGATTTAACCCGTAAAAGGTAGGGAAATTATTTGCAGTGCATTACTCCGTTGTCGCCTTCAGCGAAGATCACTTGAGTGAAAAACGATGGGCATTTGACAGATCATTTGAGTTTGTAGGAGGAAGTGCATCGCAAGCACAATTACCGATGGTAGGCAGTAGGTTTTCAACCCAGAAAGGAGTCAATGTCGTGAGAAGCGCCGCGGGTCAGCACTGTGTTAATGCGCCAGTCACGAGCCGCGAGCGTATGAGTATCACTTTACTATTGTAGTATTGTGCCAATGTTTCGCAATTAGCGGTGAAAATATAGAAGAATAACCGTACAAATAGTGCATAGAAAAATGCACCACTATTTGCGAATTATTAACAAGTGGTGCATAGAAAAATGCACCATTTGTCAGCATTGAAAACAAATAGTCTATTTGCATGGTGCTGTGTAAATGGCTATAGTACTCCACTATTTCCATTTATCGACTATACTTACACAGGTATAGAACCCAAGCAAATTTAAGCTTTAGCTGCCAATACTGCCATTAACATAGGTTTAATTTACGGTTTCAAGAATTATAGGTTATTAGATCCATCAATATATAAGTATTGAAGCGCCTGAGAAGTCAATAATGTAAGTATTGGAACTCCTGAGATGTACCGGTACTTTAAATTGTCAATAAAGATATATTCATTACTAGCTGTTGCCCGCGACTTCGTCCGCGTCAAACTCGTAAAAAATATATTTTTATTTTTTTAGTTTCCCGCCGGAACTATGAATTTACTCGTTATTACATCAGCTATCTACCAGTGAAAGTCCCGTCAAAATCGGTCCAGCCGTTTCGGAGATTACCCGGAACAAACAGACAGACAAAAATATAAAAAATTGTTTATTTGTTGTTAGTACCGTATATCCTTTCACGTGCATTCAATAAAACGTTGTTATTTTGATATTACATACAGACACTTCAATTTTGTTTGTATAGATAGATATTCTGTTCAAGATGATGCATTATGAGATGGAAATGAAATAAAAAAGAAAATCACAATCAACCTTGTAAGGTGAGTATAGACTAGAGCATTTACTTGTACAAGAACAATAAGCATTCGCTGTAAGTTTAATTACTCGAACCACACTTCGAACATGCCGCTCGATGTTTTGTTACAACCTGATTTTAAAAACCAACGAGCGTTTTGGTGTAACATTTTATCGAGCAATGGCACGAGCGCGGGTGACGTAGAGTGATGTCAATAATGAATGCAAGGTACAAAGAAATGATACAGGTAAATGCTCACCCGCCTTGTGCATTAGGTTGAGCACAGCGTCGAACATTCGCAAGCATGTTACATTACATGACAATGCTTAGGAAACTGAGCATTTGTCTGTATTGTACCATTCGTAAGAACATTACACATCATCAGCCTATTAATGTTCCTACTGCTGGGACACAGACCTCCTCTCTGTGAGAGGGAATGGGCCGTTATCCACCACGCGGGCCCAGTGCGGGTTGGTGGATGTCACATGTCTTCGAATTGTTGGTTCTAGGACATGCCGGTTTCCTCACGATGTTTTCCTTCACCGTTTTGAGAGCAGTGGTGGCATTACATTACATTGTAATGTTCGCAAACCTGCAATAATTAAGTATGCCTTTAGAGCTTGTTGAGCTTTGTCTGTCACTACAAAATACGTCGTTATCCCAAATTAGAACATCATTAAAGCAGTGTGACCTATTAATAAATCCTGAAACATTTAGTGAAATTAAACGTCAATTAAACAACGACAAGTATGTTTGTCGGTTAACTGCAAGAGTTACTACCTTAATTGTATTATGACGAGAAACCGTAAGCTTTACTGTACCGGTTAATTTAGAGCACTATAATGACCAGGCTTTATTAATGACTATATCTACCTGACCTTAGATACCTAACCCCTATATGCTTCCACGACCTTCCACGACTTGAATGAGGCCAACGACAGAGCTATCCATGTGGCCACATTCTGGTCACACAAAATTTCAGTCGAAACGACAAGTAAAGAAGGAGAACAAGTTGATTACACCGGTAAGAGAATTTCATGTCAACAAACCCGCTACGGTAATGTCATAATGACTTCATTGGAGACATAAGCAGCTTTGAGAAAATTACTTTATTGACAAGGCTAAGGCTGCCGACAAATCATGCGTTCCAACTGCTAAGACACAGTTCCAACACGTATGTTACTGTGAACACATCAACGACTGGCGCTGACAAGATTCTCGTACACTTCAGAATGCCAGATCGACTATCGGAAACGAACAGCCTAGTGCATTTACAGCCTTATACAAAAAGTGGGACAATGTCGCCGTAACAATAATGTTTATCTCCGAAGAAACATTTTAATCTAGACGTTACAAGCTTTTATAGTCACGAGAACTTAGACATGATCACGAAACCGGAGAAATATTCCAAGAAAGCCTCTGTGCAAACACGAAGAAACATTTAAGTTTTATTACATTTTATTTTATGTATTATAGTTCCTACTATTCCTAGGTCTCCGCCCGATTATATTATGGGCTACAGATGATATCTAGTGAGCAAGTAGCAGCATCCACTGGTATACTGATAACATCATAATGCGAAAACCCAGTTTTCGAAGGTTGCGAAGGTCACACGGTAGTTGTTGGCTCTCGTAGAACACGAGGCTCGCTTGTCAGGGTAATAACTGGTCTTAAGTTCTCTAAAGAGCGCACGGGTGGAAGAAACATTGTGAAAAGCGGACCGCACAACACATATACAGTATATACAAACCACAAAACATTTTGGAGGAAAAGGAATTCTATTAAAAAGACGATGAGTGGAAAAACCAGACTGTAACAGTACTCTGTTACAGTCAGTTTTTGTGGAGGCAATGTTGAACACTTGACGAAAGTTACTACATTCGTGAAATGTTCAACATTACCTCCATTCCATGCACTTGCTTACGGTACAGATAAATTAAATGTTCTTAATTGTATCACATCCAGTTCACAGCGAAAGTTTTCGTGATGCGAAGTCAGATAAGGTTAATATTGTTATGTGAACGTGACTGCAAAATAAAGTTCAGCAATCATTTTCCAGTCAGCCAGGTCAAAGTCAGACCTAAGGGCACGCTAGATGAGCCAGTCTAGAATCAATTTGACGAAGTATCCGATGTAACTATGTCAAGGGGTTATAGTAATCCGAGAGAGGAGTCCGTTAGACGAAGTTCACGCGGCACCGTGAAATTATACAAACCAATCATCGGGACTGGTGACTTTTCATAGTGACCTCGGGCGGATAGGAAAATGATAGGAACGATATTATATTCAATCGTTGGGTGAATTATGTATTTACTGCCAATAAAACGTATATGTGAATTGCTGTTGCATTCAGCCATCATAAATAGACATAGAAAGTATTAATTGATTTACATTGTGAAGGGAGGTAATAACAAAATAAGCACTACTTTTGTACTCTCATTTTATTGCTCATTAAAATGAAAACCCGTTAGGGTAAAGGTTATGTGTTCCAGTACCATGAATTCGAATTGTATGTTGTCAAACATCATCTTTGCTAAAAACAAGTCAATAGTTCAAGACAGAATTCAGTTAACTTCAGAAGAGAACAAAAAAAAGAAATGTTTATCTTACTTGCATATTTTTTCTAAGTCCCTTGATCAAAGCAAACGTTCAACATTTATTAACAGATCCTAGTAAAATTACCTTTCACCGATTTGTGCTCCTCATGAAATTCCCGCTGCCGAGAGTTGCCGAATATCTGCGAAGGTTTCCGAGCGCTTCTGAAGGGGTACGAGATAGACGGAACCATACTCAAACCATATAGGTACTTTTAGGAACAACCTGTATCAATTTAAAAACTCTCCACCACTTGTTTTTAATTTAATTGGATAGACGGCCGGATCTGACACTGATGTGCGCTCGTTAGTACTAGATAATATTTCGCATATACCCAATGTAATTTTGTTTTTTTGTTATTACTTTTAACCCACGCTGGAAAAAGAGGGGTGTTATAAAATTGACGTTTGTTGCTGTGTATCTGGATATTTGTGTGTCTGTCTGTGGCATCATAGCGTCCAAACGGGTGAACCGATTTTGATTTAGTTTTTTTTGTTCAAAAGGTTATTTTGTCGAGACTGTTCTTAGCTATGTTTGAATAAAATCGGTTCAGCCGTTCAGCTATGGGCGTTTTACTGTTAGAATCGGTGTGCTTTCGCAATATATCGTGTCATAATTACGTGTTCAATAATTGCCGATCGAAGCGTATCTACTATGTACGATAAATCATGTAGCATAAAATAAAAATTTGTCGGAGGTTTTTTAAATTTTACTTGTTACCTAAGTACTTACTCAAGTGGTTATAATTTTCTCTAAATTATGTAGTCGATGATTTCGGTGCACGGTAAATATTGTAAACAAAGATAATAAAGAAAATTTTAACTAAATTTGTTACTTGGACAATAATACAGTTTCAATACTCTCAGAAATAATAAGTTTACCGGTTACTTACTTTTACAGTTGGTAAAGTTTTAATATGTCTGACACATTACAAAACAGGTTGAACAGTATTTCTCTGATTAAACGGGTTATTTGTTTTCTGTGTCGATTCGCCCGAAGTTAATTTTAGAGAACAAAAAATTAAAAAGTACAGTCGTGCTCACCCGTCTCGGAAATAATATGAAGAATTAATCGAAATTAATAGATATTTTATTACCCAAACTGCAAGGAGGCCAGAATCATGAAGAAGTATTTGCAGGGCTAAAATCATTAGCAGTAGAGACTAACGGAGTACTAGGACTTCAGAATCGAATATCGATTTAATGTATTGCTTGCCTAGTTTTTAGTAAAATATCTATTAACTTAGATTAATTCTTCATATTATTTACGAGACTGGTGAGCACGACTGTACTTTTTTCATATTTTGTTCTCTAAAATTAACTTCGGGCGAATCGACATAGAAAAATTAATATTTTTAATAGTGGTCGATTCGCCCGGTTCGGGCGAGTTAAATTCGGTCAAATCGTCCAATAACCCGATTAAACTGGCGGAGAACAGATATATGAATTGTATTATTAATTGTAGGGAAAATAAATAACATACAAGAAGTAAAACAAATAAAAAAATAATTAACTTCAAAATATTTTTGATCGTTATCTATTATCGTGAACACCAGTCATTTCAGCTACGAATTAGAGACCACAAACATCTCAAATTATTGCTTTAATTAGTGCGATGGCTTCCTGTCGTAAGCCAGGACGATGAACAAAAGCGTTTAAATCTACAAATGCATTGATATATTTCCTTATATAGCTTCGTATTTATTTTCTTCCATTAGGACTATTAAATAAACAAGAATTCTAACATCGTTTTAACAAGACATAACAACCCATTCACCACGCAATTCGCAGAGCGTTTTAACATATTCTTCAATGCACAATATGTACAAAGAGTTGTGGCGAATTTCCAATCAGTTGCTTCATAAATCTGCGTCAATATTGAAGACTTGGGAACGACATGGGTGGTTAATTCAACTCCATATAAATCCGGTCGTTATACTAACAGGCGGTATGAGGAATATGTTAGTGACTAGACGGAACTGGTCGCATTCAAGTGGTTGAGTTAAGATACTTCTATGGTATTTGTTGTAATTGATGGAACTTGCAATATTTTTTCATAGCGTACTTGACTGAAAAAATGGTGAAGACTTTTTCTTCAAGAAGCAACTTACGACCTAATTATTTGGAGGAACCTTGCAAAAATGTTTGGTTCCCATTATCATAATTTCAGCCGAAAGACGTCCACTGCTGGACATAGGCCTCCCCCAGGCGTCACCACATTGACCGATCCCGTGCGTCTCGCATCCAGCGCCTTCCCGCAACCTTAACCAGGTCATCGGTCCACCTAGTGGGAGGCCTTCCAACGTATCGTCTTCCATCGGTTCGCGGTCGCCATTCCAGAACCTTTCGGCCACATCGGCCATCCGTTCTGCAAGCAATGCGCCCTGCCCTTGGTTCCCATATTTCGGGATAATTCTTGAGACAGATGACATTTTCATGTCTCTTTTTACAATTCCCATGGTAGCACGGCAACTTCACAAGGAACCCCACAACCGTTACTCCGATCAAAGTATAAATTAATATAACTTATGAGAATTGCAATATTTTGCGTAATAAAATAAACTCGCTGTAAATTGAAGAAATTGACGCAATCAAGCTTTGAATTTGAACTTTATCTACGGAATAAACTTTATTCATATCCGTCATAAACTCTTCCTGTACAAATAAAATAATTTAAATGAAAGTAAAACGTTAGAAGTTGATGCGAATGTAATTGAGACTGAATTTATATTATACAATAATAAAATTGCCATAATAAGTATAGCAATAAAAAAAATTGCTAATACGTTTACATCAATAGGAGTGATTATGAATCAAGTTTATACCTTAAAGCGATATATTAAAGATGATGAAAGCGACGATGGAAGCAATATGTTTGCAATTGCATGAATGCATATACACGTTGGATACAACCAAATAACTATCATTTAAGTAAACTGTTTGATGAAGAAAATATAGTAGCTTAACAACGATGTTTACTTAGAATTTACATACAATGGATATTTAAAGTCTGCTAAGTGTCCTAATACGGAATGCAAACACTAAACTACGGTAGGTGTACTTTACGACATCGTATGAGATATTCGCGCGAGAAACGGTTAGTTTGAACAATACCCTTTGCGAAACGAGCAAGCAAGTGTCGTGCTTATTTATACGTTTATCGATTGTAATATTCCACAATAAGCCTATTCGTGAAGTTGTAACGGCATGCGACAGGTGAGCACATCAACCATCAGCGGAAACTCAAAGCTATTACAAAATGCGACTATAAAGACGAGTCTCCCCTTGACGATTTGCGGTTTCAGTCAGGAGGGAATACGAACACTAAATGCTAGCTCATTTCCACTTCGGATTTAAAGAAAACCACAGCCACTTCGCAAAGTCATCGCCATTAACCGTGCAGTCCGATGCTATAGAGGGACAATCGAACTTAAAGTACACTCAAAAGCCCAGGAAAATTCACTGAAGCATATAGAAGATAAGCGTCACATTTCACTAATTCAAGATTATGATTTCCCAAGAGCAAAATATTCAGTGTTGTAGTTAGAATTTATTATTGTCCGCAATGAAAGATGAATATTAACCAGCATCTAATTAGCGTTACATACTGATGCATATCGTGGTTAATCGCTGCTGCAACACATATTTGCGTCAGAATAAGTGGGGCTTTCGTCGTCAACCATCACGGAAGACGATGAAAAAAGGAGCGTTTCCGAGTCGAGTATCGCACGGCATATCTGTCTCAATGGAGCAGTTCAGTTGTTTGTAACAATACAACTCGGTGAGATGCATGACAAAAAGTTTATAAACACAATAACTGAGCGGTTCCCGACCTTGCATTTCACTCAGAACTGGGCTGTGGTCGTGCCCGTAGATCCCACTTCGGTGAACGATTCTATTGCATCGCTAACTGTAATACCGTTTTGAGTACCGCTTAATCCAAAGACGTAACTATTGTTACGAAAGAAAATGGACTCGATAAAGTTGAATTTATTAATATTGGAACGTGGAGTCGAGATGACATTAACTTCAACGCGTCTGATTTTACAGTTACTGAAATGAAATCCGGTAAAGTTTTTGGCTTACACTATTGCCATTCAATTCACTTTTGTAAAGTTTTTTAATAAAGCAATATCTTGGTAGAAAGATATTGAAGCTACAAGACCTGATTGTTCTTGGTTTTAAAAGTGCCTTTATCTATTTTACCTTAAACGACAGCCGACAGTGCCTTGACTGATTCTTCGTTGTATGTTTTCTTGACTCCATCTAACTATTTACGGTGAGAAAATCTTCAACATGGAAGGGAATTAGAAAACCATTTGTTTGGATTATAAAATCTAATTGCATAGCGTCTTTTCGCATTATATAGTGTGAATAATCCGGAAGTGCTTACAATAATTGCTTATACAACAAATTATTCAAAATCTTGATAACATAGTAATTTGTAATGTTCACGGAAAAAAAGAAAGGTTGCCGACAGTATTATGTACACAATTTGAATAATTATTATTGATGTAAGAGCATTCCACGATATCCATTAACAATTGAATAGTCAATAGCTCGTGGGAACACAATTGAAAAACCTAACAGGATTCAAACATAAAAATATAAAAGAATATTAACGAACAAAAACAACGGTGATGTAATACCTAATTAGCTTTTATAATTGTTGTAAATCAACGCTTTCACACATGTGTGGTTACATGCTTTGTAGGCAATGAATTATCTACATAGTTTAGCACAAAGTTACAATTAAGTCAAAGAAAGTGCGATGATTTGATATATAATACAGACAAGAAATCGATAGCTTTCCCCATGGAAGAAGAAAACTTGAAGCCAAAACCAGGGGTTAGTCGACGGATGCTCAAGCGCATGTAGACCGTATCGGCAAGAGCAGCCGACAAAACGGTGCGTCACGCCCAACTAAGCCACGCAACGCTACAAACATAAGAAGAAACGGCAAAATGATGTGCGAAATTTGTAACCATATATAATGCATATTTTACGTGATAACAATGAAAGAAACAAAAAAAACGAGTTCATGAATAAAGAAAAACGTAATAGAAACACTTTCATTCACTACCATTAAAATAAATTTACAAACAACAACGATAAAATTAAACATTACAACACTTAAAAGCGAAATTGACTCATGAGAAATGCACAATTGTTCCAAATATTACATGACCGGAATGACATTCTCGCTTCTCAGATAATTAAACACGAAGACGTTTTGTGTTCATGACGAAAAGTGACGTAGATCAGCGTTTGTTTGAATAGTGAAAACGAGGAACAAAAACTGACCCAGATGTGCTAACAGGTGCCTCCGATGTGCAGCCTATGTTAAGTGAACCGTAAAAGCTTTTACCAATAGCATCTGTTTGTACAATACTCCGGAAAAATTTCAGGAAAGGAAACATTTTTATTTATATTAGCCTACACTGCTCCACAGCTCGGCAAAGGCTTCCCCAAATCTTTCCAGGTATTCTTTGAACTGAACCACATGGAACCAGCCTTTGCAGAATTTTTACTGCAACGCCTTTACAGTCAAATTACTATTGCACATGTAACACCCGACCTTTACCAACCTAGTGATAAACAATAACATTACGCCTATAACACCGTAAGGGTCAAACAAGCCAACATTTTCAAGTGATTATCGGCGATAAGTATCTCGGAGATCAGATTAAAGCTGAACAAGAAGAAAGTAAATCGTTCGAGCGATCATTCGATAGCAAATTGGATTGCCTTGAACGTAATGATTCAAAGTTACTAAATGAGAAAACAATACTCGTAGATGTTTATCGCGGACGTGTAAACGTAGCTAAATCGCTTCAATGAATTGCAAAGGCGTAGTTGAATGCAAGTAGGCTATTGAATAAATCATCTTTAGATATAGGCACGATTTGGTCGGATAACGCCCCTTGTTTTCGGAAGAAAACAGCAACGTGTAATGGGCAACAGAGCCGATAATTACGAGCTTTCCTTTTATTGTTTCTTCGATTGGTCTAGAAATGTCTGGGAACGGAAGTGTACAATTGGATTCGGTTCAGATTTTTCTGCCATTCGCATTGTTAAAAGTCTATATCACTTGGGAGACTGTTGCCTTCTGTAAAACTTTAATATCACTTTTTAAGATAAATATCTATATATTTAATCTAGATTGAACATACTACAGGCACTTCAGGTGTTATTATTTTATTGCTGCAACAGTAAAACCATGGCAATGAATACTGGAAGATTCATGTCGAGAGAAATCTTTAGTGGACTTTTACGACATATTTTAATTAAATTATTAAATTTATTTTTCATAACCAACTTATATTCTTCTTTGATTACAGTAGGATATGTGCAAATAAATGAATAATTATATAAATATAAAAAGTTATAAATATTCACAGGCAACTTACTAAGAAAATTAAAGTTTCGACAGATTTCTTCAGTGAAAAACTTACAGAAAGTGAATTCTATTCAATAGCAAAAACAGCAAATAATATGGAAAGATAAACCCGCGGGGTTAATAAATAATTCTCATCTGCATGAGACAACTGCAGGAAAGCGCAGCGCGTGCCGCGTTCCATTGACCTACAATGTGCTGCAGCCTACATACTGAGTTGGAAACAAGCAACCTACGATTAACCCGCGAATATGATGCATGGCACGTAGAAAATTGCCGGGTAACGATGCTGGATGAGAGCCGATGCTGATTTGATGACAGGATGGTTTTCGTACCTTTCTCGCAAGTCCATAATAGCTATAAATATGTATGTGAGAACCCCAGCCTACTGACATATGATCGAATAAAGATTGCACCAGATTGAATTGCGAATGAGGGACTTTCCTCTAACTCTGACTTACGATTTCTACGTTTCCATTGCCAATTACGCGGAATTTATTGTGAACTCTCTTGATAATTTGATTTGGAATTAAACTAATTTGACTTTTGATATATTTATTACTTTCTTGGCATTTTGCTCGGGTTAAACGTTCTATTTGCTTGATTGAGGGCGAAAATACACATGCCTACATAAAAGTATGCATGCAAGCTTGTGCCATAATAACTTCCTTATTTCCAATTTTATAATGGCATCCAAGTCACTTGTACACTACACTATATGCAAGTTAGTAGTTTAGCCCTTTCTCAAACATGGTAAGTAATAAACTTATGAAGACATACATTTATCTTGAAGTGACAGTTCATTAGGCAAGTTGTCCATCGCGCGGGAGGCGTTGAGATTTTTATAAATTGATAGGACGGCTTCGTCTCACTTTTCTTATAGTTTTCTTTTACGTGCTTGCGCACAATATAATCATTAAAAAGAAACTAAGATTTTAGCGACAATAACTCTAAATAAAATAAGAAAGTTCGCAAAAAGGTGTTTGCGGTATCGATGAAGCCGCATTGTTTAAAGTGGACAGTTTCACTGCATAAAAATAGAATAATGTTCAGATTAGCTACCTAGTCTTGTAGGACATGAATATCTAGGTCATTGGAATTTCTTTAGTTTACATTTTATTGTTTAAATAAATATTCAATATTTTTGACATCTAATATGTTAAATTTTTGTCAACTAATATCAATATTTGACAACTAATATCAATATTTGACAATGAATATCAATATCTGACAACTAATATTTGAATTTGATTTCTACTAATTTCGGAATCCAACTATTTTTGAAGAGCCATGCATAAGAATTATAGGGCTAAGCCTTTTCAACACTTCTGTATAACCTTAAAAATAGCAAAGGTAAAAGTGACACGATCAACAATTGAAATCCAAGTGGACGAACGGTAACCTAATGATAATTACCGATCGAGTAACCGGCGCTAATGTACCGGTAAATTGGTAAGAGTACGGATTCTGTATGAACACCTTTTTTATCCGATACATAACAGAAGTTCATTTTATTGGTTGGTTGACTCCACTGAGCTATCTACTTACTTATCATCGACTACGAATCGGATTTCTTATTACAAACGCTTGCATTGAAAAACTTCAACAGCATTAAAAAGCTTGTTACGCAACCTTTTAATAAGTGGCAACGACTATCGATTAAAATAAAACGTTAATTAAATCCAAAGCACCTGTTAATTACATCAAGTACAATTATAATTTGCTACCATTTATTTTCTTCAAATCAATAATTGCTAATTCGGGTTCGGCAAATTCTTTAAAAAGTGTTGTTAATCGACGAAATCAGAACCAGTAACGCAAGAAATTTTGATTTTCTACACTCAAAATTACGTACCGTGGCATTCTTTAATTGCTGCGAACATTGCTGTGAAATTCTGTAAATTTAGCATTTGGATCAGATATAAAACTGGTAAAAAATATATAGATAGGTTACTTATTACCTACCTACCAACTCAGTTCATTACTATAGAAATTAGATCTTGGTAGTCGATTATGAATTCGAAACAGTGGTCTTATTGTTTGCCAAATTTTACGGTTAAGCATTTCTATATGGGTACTAGGACAAGCATCTGTCAAAAGTTTGGATCAATTCAAAATGATCCTAATCTGAAGAGAAACATTCCAGCTAATAAATAATTGCACTTATCTTCGACAGAAATCGGCCATTTCTAGTAAATGTATCTGAGATTCAAAATAACAGCCTTTCACTTAGATAGTAATCTACAATGTTAGATGTATTGCTTCCGAAGGGTAGCAGAGGTGAACACTGAGACGATAGGTCAACGATCATCAACTTCAATTGAACACAGATACAGATCTTGTAAATATGAATCAAGTTCGAGATCGAGAATTCCACTTGATTATTCAAACCGACGAAGATTTTACTGCTAGCGCAAAAACAAGTGTAGAAGCTGTTAATAAAACACAATATACGGCGACTGTTCGCAAAGATGGAGTGGTGTAGTAAAATTAATAGAGACAAAAAGCAGTCACACAAGACTTGCGTAGAAAAACGGGTGCAAAGGTTCAGTGGTCGGGGTAGCTCGTAACGAGTTCCCACAAGCTCCAGTGATGGTAATAACTCCACTCACAATGAGCAATCAGTTTCACTCACTATTATATAAAGGGATAACGACTATTTCGCATTAGACGCATTCTTAGATGAAAGTCACAAAGGAGATCAAATTAGAAATATCACTGCCCTTAATTTTGATATGAACCTAATTGAATTTTTTGATTTGGCGATTCATACAGTAACAAAGGCTTCTGTTAAAGGCATTATTAGTTAATTACACAAAGCTTTCTAAAGTTCACAGATACTACTCGCAATCCATACAATAATTGGCGAAATTGAACGACAAATAGATTTAAACGTCTCTTATGAAGTGGGCAATTTGGATTCAGTTAACCTGTCGTAATAGATAGAAGCGATCCAATATATGATAATGAGTGTCATTATTGTTGACTACATTACGATCAGATGTCTTGACTATAAATCTGAATGAGGAATGTTAAATTGAAACCCGGAAGCGTCACTATTATTTTAAAGTGTTTATCAACACGCTATCGTTGAAATAACTTTCTAACAAAGAGTTTCGATTGGAATCCATTACCATTTGTCTTAATAGACCTCCATCTGTGTAGTCTAAATGTTAATATGTGTTTCTCTCAGTGTGAGATTCAACAGAATTATTAGTAGTGTCATAATTATCATTGATTAACACTACTTATCTTTAATCTCCAATTTGTATAATCTGTTTATCGCGTGTTAGATCTATGCCCACGAAAAAAGTTGTAAATTAGTGAGCTTACACTTTTGATGAATCATTTCTCAATCATCGTTTTGTAAAAATAGAAAGATGGAACCTCACAAATCATCCTAAAACGATCATCAATTAGCTATCATTATTTAGCAATTTGTCAGGTGCTGTCCGAGACTTGGAGCGCGCGGAAGAAAGTTCGATTTGCAGTCGCGTGCCCACTTCTGTTCAAAAACGAACACAACTTTAGACAATCGCCGCTTTTAAGTAATGAATCGTGTGTGAAATTGAAATGGCTTGGTTTTATAAGAGCTTAATCCTAAACGTTCGAGTAAACACATGATGATGAATGGGCGGATAATGGCTGTTAGAGTTTTATTATGGTTGTAGCTCGGAAATGTATTTGAAAGATTAATAGCCCATTATGTTCTTAACGATTTACTAAAACGCGCCGCCTTGTGGCATTTTTCTTTGACAGCTTTTTACTTTTGTGCATGTATTAAAGAACTGATTACACAGGGTGATTGGAAGTTGGGTGCAAAACTTAAAGGCGAAGGTAGTACAAACAATTTAGAACCATTTAAGTCATGGTTGTCTTAGACGAAGTCTTAACATTTTATTTTACCAAATTTTTATGATTATTTTTGAAAAATCCCAAAATTTTAACTTACCTGCTTATTTATGGTCAAATTGAATGATAAATGAATTCATTTTTATTTAATAAAAGTAATGTAATCTAATAAAACATGTTTTAGGCCTCTGTGTCGTTAGACATTTTTTTTACAGGCATTTTAAGTTCATAAAAAAAATTCAAAATCATAAATACATTTTGTAAATCTTATTTAAAAAAAAGACGGGGCGTGTTTTTTTTGTTCAAACCTTTTTGAAATTATGCATAACAATCGCTCTTTCTTTTGAGGTGTCATTTACGCGGATATCTTACAAATTATTGAAATAAGGACCTACAAACTTTGAGGGAGAAATTTTAAATTTTGTTTTTGTATGTAAAAAAAAAATCTAACGACACAGAAGCGTAAAACATGTTTTGCTAGATAGCTTACATATTACTTTTATGAAATAAAATAAAAATGGATTCATTTATCATTCAATTTGACCATAAATAAGCAGTTTAGTTAAAATTTTGGGAACTTTCGAAAATAATCATAAAAATTTGGTAAGTAAAAAAAAATAGTAAGACTTCGTCTAAAACAACCATGGCTTAAATGGTTCTAAATTGTCTGTACTATCTTCGCCTTAAAGCTTTGCACCCAACTTCCAATCAGGAGAAGTGTTTGTTACCATGAAATCGTTAAAATGTCGAAATATCCTACGTTACTCTTCACAGGTATCATAATATATATCACAACCGCATTGTTCTAAATAAAAATCTCTTCGACAAAACAATATAAACGACAGAATATAATGCTAGGCCTAAAATTGATTCAAGCCTATAATTTAGCCACGAAATTATAGGTGAAATCGTATGAATAATCAAATTCCATCGACAATCTGTAACGTATTGTGGTCATTTGTGGCAATGTAAAAAGTATTCAACCTTTTTGTTGGGCCCTTTCTCTGTGGCCTTTCTACTTTTATATTTTGCGGCTTCTTACACGTTCATATTGTTTATTTATTAAATTAAATCCAACTTATTGTTGCTTTATGAGATGGCCTACGGAATTGAACAGCAAATTAGTGGTAAGAACTTCCTAAGGTTATTAAACGAGTAGAATTTATAGTCAGGCTTTTTGTCCAACTATTTTATTAGGTGTTTACAGTAATGCATCAGTCAGCTTATATTTTTTGTTAAATTTTTGTTGAACTTCACCGTTAAGAAGTTTTTTGCATTCAAAGAAGTTCTCCTAACGCGCTTGTTGGCTGCATCTTGTTTTTCTATATCAGACTTTATTCATCCAATCTAATAGCCGTAAGATTTTTATCGAGTCTTGAGCTAATTAGTATTTCCTGTGTAAACGACATGTGAATCGGATTTTTTAATTATTTTTGTTTAGGTGCTACTAAATTGTGAAGATTCATCATTCGCATAACAAATGGTTGGAGCGGACGCATGTTTAAGTCCAGCACTTCACAGTAATTTATTTCCGTTTCAAATCTCTTTATCTGTGTCTATGACAGATGTTCATCATGTCATAAAGCAGTGCGGTCAGTAGTCTAATGGACACATTCTTGAAGCGAACTTGTTGTCAGAGACATTTTTTATTTCTTTTTTTTTTTAGATTTTTAAAAAAATTGTTTTTTTTTTTTTTTTTAAATGTTTGCCCCACACTAGGAATTTCTTCCTGTATCGTGGGTGCGTTTACAAACATATAGGGCTGAGCGTAGTTACGCATCATTATCGCGAACTCACGTAAGCTCCTGTAATGAATGAACGTCTCTTCAAAGAGGCGGCTTGTCATGCAAAGCCTTATCTTTCTTCATCACAATAAAGTTGCGTTAGAACATCTTGACAGGTGCTTCAACTCGCGTCTGCGTGTTTCCTTTCTTATAATAAACTGGAATGTGCATTGTTACCAGTTTCTAGTTGCTGCTTTTACCAGACGCGCAGGTGCACGTATTTTCTTTGAGGTCATTCAATTAAAGCTTTTGCATTCGACTACATAACTCGATTACGTAGCACAACGAATCCGTGCGTGTGTAATTTCGTACGGTCTTACACTTCTGTCGTATTTATTATTTTATGATTGTTGTCTAGCTCAAACGCGGGACGACGCACGCACGAGCACTTGCTGGCTCACTTTCAATTTCGGCGCTAACGCTTATTGTAACACTGCCTTTGTTGTCACACCCGCCGACCAAACAAAACTGTACACTCAAACGGAACTGCCTTAATCATTTAGCTGATGATTTACAAACAAAACTTGAATAGAGTCGCTACGACCAATAATTTGCCCAGAAAAACGAGAAAAGTAGAAGAGAAATTCACTATCTATAGACTTTCGTTATATCTATTTCATTTCTTATTACAGGGAGAATTTATGTATTGTTGTTGCTAATAGTTCTGGTAAATGTAGAAATCATTTCAGTTATTAAATTAGATACGCAGATTAGTTTTGGATCAATAATTTATTTTAAGTGGCTCGTTTTTGTTGTGGAAGTGATTCACACATTAGCGATCGTGATTATAGATTTCTAGTTGCGAAACATTGGTATCAGAGTGCACAATTATGGTATGGTCTCATTAAGCTTGGCGCCTTTGATGGCAGGTTTTGTGCGCAGTTAGTAGCGCATTCGTGTGGCCTAAGTAAGAAGTATTGATTCAAACACGCACACCTTTATTAATAAATTCCAGTTCTATAAAAATACTACATCGTCCGTTAAAATACACTTAAAATAAAACTACAAAAGAATCGCCGGAAATTGACAAAAACATCGCTAAAAACAGTGTAAAGAATATGATTCGTAATAGCAATAACCGAATTCTAAGAGTGCATTACATGATAGATAACAAACTGAATATATGAATGGGTACAAACTTGAAATTAATTTACTTTGTAACGTTCACCAAATTAAGAAGTCACGACTGAGACCGTGTCACAAACGATTACTTTTTTCTCGTCGCATCGCTCGTCTTTGAAGACATGAACAGTTTTTCCAGAAGTTCTTGTCAAAGGAGACAGTGAAGGCCGATTATTCAAATGTAGTACAAAATTCCGATGCGTCATGAAAACGCTAGGCAAGTAGGTTAAACGTAGTCACCAAACAGTTTTTAAAGGTAAAACTTGTGGGATACCAGCGTCCCACTACGTGCAACAAGAGTTTCTTTAAAAGGGACAAAATGGAAAGCCACGTTAAGGGAATGTTCATAGTTCAACTTTCTATTTAACTATGCAAATCGTTTTAATTAAGTTGTGGGTAATTGATACAATGCGAATGGATTGTCGGCAAGGGACATTGGAATAAAAACTCGAGAAAACTCGAGTCGCATCGTAGTGGTTCTAAATAAAACTCGTGGACACGAATGTGGAACAAAATGTGGAACATTCATTATCTGGTCTCCGCACGTTGCGATCAACAGCGTGCCGCGCGCAGACACGCAACTAACAAAAACATGACAACAATCTAGACAACACGCTGTTCCCAGAGAAATAGAATACGTAATAAGAACTACTGCACCAGTAGACTATAATTTAATACAGGTGTTTGTTAATAATAGGCGGGGCGAAAAACATGTAGGCGCTTTACAACTAAATCGCGAAATATTGTTTTGTGAGCTTGGATAAAGGTATAGCGGAATGAACCTTTGAGGCAAATTCAAGCCATGAGTTGGCGCCACTTTGGAGAGAGGTCCTCCACGTGGAAATCGTTATTACATCGCTTTTATTTAACTTGCAATGTATGTTTGTATGTAATGTGTTCGGGTCAAATCTTGCAACCGAATTTCAAAGTTGTTATCCTCCACCGATTAAGATGAAATTTTGCATAAACGTTTAGTTTAGATGACAATGCATGGTTATCTAAGTGACGTCATTCTAAATCCAATATGGCGAACGACCCAAGATGGCGGACTAGTTATTTTTTGTGCACTCCCATGATATGGGTATCAAATGAAATTGTTTGCTTAGAAAAATAAGAAAAAAAATTGTTGGAAAAAAATTATTAATAATTTTATTTATAACATCAACATGATGAGTGAATTTAACTAATGTCGGAAAACATAAGAGCTTTGATAGGTGTCTGGATAATGCCTCAGTACTGGCACGTAGTATACGTCATTTCAGAAAACCCTCAACTAAATCGTAAAATATTATCTAGGTAAACTTTCGTGACCTTGGAAGAAGGTAACATTTGGGATATACTCGTACCAAAAGTATGGCGAAAATTTTGCAAAAAAAATAAAGAAGCCGTGGTTCACAAGGCTCGTTAATGACTATAGTGACTGCAGCTATAAATTTTCTCAAAATAAATATTTCTCTTAGCCACGCGGAAGCCACCGCTGTGTTATTTGAACAGGCGGCGCCGCATTAGCCAGCCGCAATGATTGCCGGCGAAAGGGCAATTTCCTAGACTCTGTTAACTTTAAGCACGAGCCCAGAAATTGTAAGGAAAAGCTGCGCAACTCCATAGTCGTGGTCTACGGAAACGATGAAATAATAAATCACAATAATGACGGCGATATGATAGGATTTATTGTGCGTCGTTCTAGGACCAATCATGTTTTACATGAAGTTGTACATCCAAGAGCATGAACAATAAAACGTTCGCCTGATCTATTACCTTCTCTGGCCGCAGCTTCCCTATTATCTCATAAGAATGAAGTGTAAATATTTCAAGCTCACGTTTTGAAAAGCCGACGGAGGTCAAGTTTGATTAATGGAATGGTATGTCTTTACTGTATCAGTGTTCATTTGTTTTTCAAGTGCGGCCTCTGCTTGATACCGCTTTATTCAATGAGGTCGTTATTCAAAGGGAGTATTAAACGTCAATTACGTTTCAATGTAAAATAGTAAACCTAGATGTGTCAACAACGAATATCAAAAACTAGCTGTTGCTCGCGACTCCGTCTGTGCAGCATTAGTACTTCGTATAGCCTATATTTTTATAGAATAGAATACTCTTTATTATGTACACCATATAAGTTACAGAAAGTGTAGAAAAAGAAAACATTACACTGGGTGACACAATGGGCATTATATCGCGGCATAATAATGTAGGTGTGTGGCCGCCTTACTTGAGAAATTATTAGTTCACCATACAATTTTCCACCCCACTTACTTCCCTCTTAAGGATGATTTCCGGGATAAAAACTATCCTATGTCCTTCCCAGGGTCTCAAACAGAAATCACCATATCAAATTTCATCTAAATCGGTTCAGTAGTTTAGGCGCGAAAAGGTAACAGACTTACAACAGACAGAGTAACTTAAAAATTTATAATTTGAGTATGGATAGTATGGATGAAAGTCATCCTAATGAGATGCACAGGTGAACAACAATTTGCATATAACTGGTGCCATTAAATTCAAAAGGAGACTGCCTATTCCCGAGTATATCTCGAGCTGTAGCGGTAGGATACATGACAAATAAAAACAAATTTTATTTAATGACTACATGAACGCTAGTTCTTTGTTATCCATTCTCACCTGGGTATACGAAGCAATTGAATCCATTTTTTCGCACTATTTAAGCAGATGCAACTGCACCACAAATTGACTCGTCTGCCCTAACAACCCCATGATTCTTAGCGAGCTACCCGTTTTGCGAAGAACTAATATAGCAAAACATCTAAGTGCGAAAACCACAAAACAACTACAGCCGTTTACTATAATAACCGGATAGTACAGACAGCTGGAAGCAAATCAGGAACACTTTTATAATACATAATGATACAGTATAAAGACTGCTCATTGAAATACTCCAACACGTTGAACCACCGGAGGCGATAGTAATTTGTAAGACCTGCAAACCTAGTCTCATTCTTAACACTTTATGACGCCTATATTTACCGATCTGCTAATGTACCAGACATTATTATTACTGCGATTAGAAGACATAAAACTGTTACGTTATTGTACTTAATATGAACCAACAGCAATGTAATGGATACCGGTGATATTTTCCTCCCTTTTGTAGAAGTGTTATGGTGGCATTAAAAACAAGAATTAGCACTGTATATTGCATCTACCTACAGCGAAGCCGTGACATTGACGCCTTATCCATATCTTTTCATGACTATCGAATTAGTTATTATTTTAAGTGGATGGGGGGCAACATCCATTTGTGAACTGGTAACACTAATGAAACCTGGTCTCCCTAAGGGTAGGCAAGCCTTTTGACTTAAACTAAAAACTTGCAATATTACTAAGGATAAGGAACTGGATGCACCAGTTCTTGAATCAAAGCCGATTTGTGCGATTGATCGGAAAAATAAACGCTTATCGTATTCGAACGTCATTGGTCTTGACAGCCGCGAGAAGGGATGGTCGGAATAAAGGTCCTTTTCTTAGTTCTAAAGATAAAATAGCAGCAACAACACGGCACGCAAAATATATTAAAACCGTAAACGATAAACTGATGCTCTCCATTTTTCACTTCAATTCTAAAAACACCATTGACATTATTGTAACAATATCAATAACCGTCACATCCTGTAAGCTTTTTATTAGAATCCATAACTGATAAATGTTACAGCACGCCTAATACAGCCGACAAGGAAAAACTATACACAACCTGCAGAGTCACGACCGCTTACTCTATGGGAAACATAATCTAAAACAAAATCAGCCGTAGCCAATCTGCTACTGGTTTTAATATTCCATTCGATGACTCCGGGGCAAGATAAGATACATTACCAGGAAACATCGAAGAAAACTGAACTGTAGCAGGGCATTATAATAAAACGTGATCGCTTGTAGGAATCATACAAAGTAATAAAGGCAACGATACATTCGCGATTGTTATTAACAATTGTTTTAAACTAAGCAACGTTGTAAGCGATCTAATCAATTAATTAGAGGGGAATAGCACGGCCTGTCACGATAGAAATTAAAGTCGGTTTCTTATTGCATCGAGGGATTGGCCTGTGAGCGCCGGGTCTAATCGTGATCAGAACGCTTCGCCAATTTAATATATTGACAGTACTGAACTTTCTACAAATAACGTCGTGGAAAACAAAACGAATCATTAATTTAGAAGCAAACATTAGAACCATTAAAATTATCATAACGTAATCTAAGTTTTATACAAATGAACAAAAGATTGTATAGACACTGAATACTGAATATGATTAAACCAAGATAATTTTAATAATGTCGCAACAGCTGCTGTCAACAAAGTCTTTTTTCGAAAGAATGCAACAATTTTATAATTGAGATATTCTCAAAACGATTTTATCAGGCGTGAAACGATGGTATCTGTGTTTCGCTGTGCAAGTCTTCAATAGGTAATTTACGACGCATGTGCGTGCAGGGGTTTCGATACGCCCGATCGGCCATTACGCATGCGCCCAGAACAAGTTTTGCACCATAGTATCGCAGTTAGCGGAAGAATCAACTAATGACCGTTGTTCAAAACGACGGCACACAACTGACAACGGCTATTATCCGTGTAAGAGTTACACAAGAATATGTAATTTATCTCTGAGAAAATTCAGATGCAACAATACCTCTATTACATAGTAGAAACCTAAAGTTAGCTTAAGACTTCGTTAAGAAAGTGAAAGCCTAAAATTTCAATGTAGGTAATATTTTATTACCACTTTTTTGGATAATAGTGCAATTATATTGGAAAGCAATAAACGTAAAATTTATGCAGCAAATTACGAGTTTTGCTTAAAATACTTTCTAACAATACGTGAGGTGATATACGACCATTACTAGGTTCGAGTGCGAGAAACTTTCGTTCGTTAAGGTACGAGAAGACGCCATTATTTGAAAACAAAACTAAATGCTTCGGCGAAATGCTCGTTGCGATAAACAGTAACAAAAAAGCAAAAGAGCACGAGCCATGACACCGGCAAAATACGAAAATAGCAGCCGTAATTCACTGCAGCATTTTCGAGCATGATCAACCATTAGAGCTTGGCGCCGCTTACGGAGCTACCGATCAGAGTTCAAACGGTAACCAAACACAAAAATCCAATTACGAGAATGATCGAACGCGCTGCAAAAAATGCTTCGACGTTGTCACACGAAGAGTTGCATCACGCTCACCGTTAATATGACACACAAACGGCATGTAAGACTGATCAATAGAGGAGACAATGGATTCAAGAGAAAAATAGATTAATTGAGCGATGATCGCAACAGAGACTGATGCCGACAGCGATTACCGCAAGCACTCTCAGAACGGGACCAGCTTTTGTGGGCATTTCCCGGACCGAGCTACAGATACATGGCATGGACAGCTAGATTAGATGGACACAAAAAATACGTTGCTGCGAAGTAGCCTTGTTTATGGATATAATGGATTTCTTGCCGAAGAGGTACTTGGTTTTTGCAAAACTGCAGAACACTGGAAGTAAAAAGACAATTGGCAACTGGTAACTGGCAGGCAGTGGAGGCATCTAATATCTAACAGATATTTCAGAATGTGAAATCGTGAGCATTGTTTTGGACGCCGCCGTGGCATTCTTGCCGTCCGTCCAGTAGCATGCAAGCGCATTTATCCGCATAGGCAAATAGGACCGTTTACGAGTTCTAGCAGGGTTGCACTAGCCAATTACGTGTCGGCGAAGTATTCATTACATAGGAAGATGCTGAGTAAAATGTATAGGCGCTTGGCGCACCAACAGCGCTTGGATAAGCGTAATGTACGATCGGTACCGCCTTATCGGGATATCGGTTCTCTGTACACCGCGCGTGCCTTTGCATACATAGATGCGGCAGCATCGATACTCGATATCGCATAGAATATTGTCGTGTCTCCGCGTTCGTCCTGGAGGCCGCTGGGAACCCGCACACAATGAAGACTGCACTGCCTCTCGTTCAGATGTAAATCTTTACCCACTCGTTTTCAATGGTCCGCATTGTTCTATTTAACGATACAATTCAAGCGAATTTCTCCAACTTTCGTGAGCGCTTTATAAGGAAAGTAAGCGTTTGTAACGTCAATGTGGTTAAATTTATCGCGTTAGGAAACTTTATTAGGAAATATGGATTTTAAAGTTTTAGAGCGAGCCTCGTTATTGTGTGTCGGTTTAATGGCGAAGATGCTCGTGCGCTTGCCGGTAACATCGGCGGGCAATCTAAGGAAAATCTATGTGCGTTCAGTGCAGGCCGTATCTCAAGGGCATAATATGAATGGACTACGCATGAACCATGCGGTAATAGTAGATTTAATACGCGATAAATTCAATTTATCTTATTAAAGGTGGGTTATCTTGGCTGGCGAGGCGTGGCGGTTGTGTCGCAGACCAGCGTGGGTAGGGCCCCTATCGTGCAAGTCAAATCTTTCGCTTCGCCCAACCGTTCTCTCACTTATCTTGTGGCCTACGCGTTGACTAGTGAACGTTTATTTAAATAAGGAGAACATATTAAGTAAGCAGGCACTAAATTGTGCTTTAAGTTGGTTATTTGTATATCGTTTCACCTTATTAATATTCTGGTGGCATTTTCTCAATGACAGGCTGCAATTGTTGATTAGAACCAGCCTATAAATCAGTTTCTAATTTCCAATATAACGAGAACAATGCCCTACGAATCTAACGAGCTGTTTCAGACCATTTGTCTCTTATAAATTATTTGCATTCACGTTTCAACCTCTACGAATATAAAGTGGCCACACATCCTTATCTAGTGACTGGAAGAGGCGGCCATTAATTTACCATTGCAGGGGCACACCTCGAAAATGTTATATATTTTAGTTTTCACGCCTTGTTTGGTGCTTGTTAAAGTGATCCAGCTACTTGAGCGGGCCGTAACAAATTCCCT
Organism: Anorthoa munda; assembly: GCA_945859665.1. Lineage (NCBI taxonomy): Eukaryota > Metazoa > Arthropoda > Insecta > Lepidoptera > Noctuidae > Anorthoa > Anorthoa munda. The sequence continues at coordinate 17,700,952 of OX243908.1, forward strand.
GGCGGACGGCTACAAGGCAATCTGTAACTCGATCAGAGGACGTAGCTTAGGATCTCCGAACTGTTTATCGTGCTGGTTTCCTGAATGTCACGACATTGTAACTATGTTCGACGGCGACTTTCGACGCATCGATACATCACTCGCATCGCCTTAGTTACGGCTGTTCCGAAGCCAGTTAATGTCGAGTTTCTCGGTTATTTGTTTAGAAGATAACGTGTTTAGAGCGTTTATTAGAGGCTGTTTTAAAACCGATTTACAATTAATAAGATAAAGCAAAGTTATGTGGTAATATAAATCTAAATTGATCTTTAAGAAATTCTGAGTCGACTTTGATGGATTGAATAGCATGATATCGTGATATTGGATGACAGGGTTCCAAACATATCGTCATTAAAAGGTAACTGTTAAACCGTTGTTTAATAGATACTACTTTAAAATTAATATACACCCTACAGATTATTATCAGACGCTAATACGAGCGATATGCTAATTAAAACGATAAATATACTCCTGACAATAATATCGTACTTTACTAATGCTAATCGTTGTCCTCTAAGATTTACGGGACTATTCTAAGTATGGTTGACTATGTAGTCTATGGTTCAAGCGCTCTGTGCTTTGTGAGATTTATTTAGTCTGTTTATACTGTTTAGATTGCAACAAACTTCTTCCCTTCTGCGGAATCAGTGCAAGTGCGTAGGCTGACTTGAGGTTCTGCGAAGTCTTTCGTTGCATCTACGAAAAGGATTAGAAGTTTTGTTCATATTTTATGAGTTTTGATTACTTTTTTGAAGTTTTTAGTTCTGGTTCTCTATTTTGTTCCCTAAGTTTTTTATCCATTATCTAAAGTGCCATATTTTTTGTCGTCGTCATCATTTGTACTCGAACTTAATGTCACATAATATTACATGCCATAAAATTTGAAATCCCTAAATACAATATGCCCTAAATTTATTTTTCATTAATATTATAATCAATAATATACAATAGACTTAAAACTGTTTTCAATAAAAGTTACGTCTTAAATTAAAAAAAAAAAATGTTTATTTATCCTGTTTTTTAAATTATTTTTTGTTTGAACGTGTTATGGATAATGATTTTCGGACAAACAATTTTAGGAGAAGAAAGGGAGGACCGTTTTCAGTATCTGAAGCTGAACGCCCAACTTTTCACGTAGGGCGTCATTATAATTTTTGCAGTCTCATGTCAAAACTGCAATCCATCAATTGTTTGTCATATTTCACCACGGCAGGATAGCGGTGGTTTGGCGAAACCCATATTTTTATCATCCTAAATATTTGTTCTATACATCGTCTAAATGAGTAATCATGCATTTTAACATTAAATTTTATTGAAGACATTCGTGAGGTGCATCGCTATTAATTTATAGATGCATATTTATGTGCTTTAGCTGGTACAATGAAAAATATTTCCCATTATGTGACAAACGACATTGTATTGAAATAAGTTCACCTATTTAACCAGTTTCAATGTGAGGATTCGTTATTTCATGCGTGCCTTTACCTTATAGAGCTAATTGAAACTTTAAGGGCCTTCAATACGATTTATTGTTCCCCCATTTATAGTCTCGCATTTGATTTCAATATTGTTTCAGAGAATGACTCACGACGAACTGCTTATCGTGTGTGTATATCCGTTTGTTAGTTCTTGGTGCCTCACGTGCTGAGCCGATTTATACGAAGCTTATAAATACAACCGAAATATTTTTCTTCGGTAGTGTTTTCATGCAGTGAAATTAAGAAGCTTTCTTAAGACGAGTGGAACGCCTATGGCTGTTGCGTTTTAGCATGGCAACAGCGATCATTGATCCACCTACATTTTTTGACATTCTTAATTTCAAAAACTGAAATATAGGTATAAAGCAGGATTAACATGTATTAAACTGCCGAGCAATGAAAAAGTTCCACCCACAAAATGGCGACAAACACCTTAATTTAATTTTTTCACATTTAATTTAAAATTTGAACACAAGATTTACGTTTTTAGTTGGTAATATTCTGATGCGCTGTTAAATGTACTTCAATATTGCAGACGGCGTCATTAAGCTAGCCTTTCCCGTTTAGGAGTAATTTGGTGCTATGTCACTGGAACTTTTTCATTGCTCGAGAGTGTATATCTTCTTTCTTTACTAAATCAACCTGTCGTTTTACAAGTGAAAAGCGATACATAGTATTTTTTAAGCATGTAAACCACAATAAACTATCATCATCATCATCATATCAGCCGAAAGACGTCCACTGCTGGACATAGGCTCCCCCAAGCGTCGCCATATTGACCGGTCCCGTGCGTCCCGCAACCAGCGGATTCCCGCAACCTTCACCAGGTCGTCAGTCTACCTGGTGGGAGGCCTTCCAATGCAACGTCTTCCGGTCGCGGTCGCCACTCCAGAACCTTTCTGCCCCATCGGCCATCCGTTCTGCGAGCAATGTGCCCTGCCCACTGCCACTTAAGTTTGGCAATTCTTCGGGCTATGTCGGTAACCCTGGTTCTCTTGCGGATCTCTACATTTCTGATTCGATCACGCAAGGAAACTCCGAGCATAGCCCTCTCCATTGCCCTTTGAGTGACTGTAAGCTTTCTGATGAGGCCCATTGTAAGCGACCACATCTCAGAGCCATATGTCATCACTGGCAACACACACTGGTCATAGACTTTCGTCTTGAGACACTGTGGTAAGTTGGACGAGAAGATACCGCGCAACTTCCTGAACGCTGCCCAGCCGAGTCGGATTCGACGGTTGACCTCTTTCTCGAAGTTGGCCCTACCCAACTGGATCGTTTGTCCAAGGTAGACATAGTCACCCACAACTTCAACCCACAAACTATTACGAAGAGATATTAAGGAAAGGGTTATGGCCGCTATTTCCATGAAAGATCGTTCATAAAGATCAGCATAACTAGCAGAAAATTTAATAACGTAGCAACTACCTGCAAATTAGTTTCATATTCAGGTCATCGTAAATCAAAACTTGATACCTGAAATATGCTGTTCATAAACATAGGTATAATCTTTACTAGCTGGTAAGAACAAGGTAGCCCGCCTAGCGTATAATCCTGGTTGACTTAATATGCGACAGTTACTTTACTGCAGTTTGTCTAAAGGCTGAGTTACTGTACTAGTTATAGTTATAAACTATATTTGAATTTGTATACAATGTTCCTGGCGTGAAGATAGGTTTTAGTTTTAAGGTGTGCAAATAAAATGTTAGGTAAATTGAATCTGGCCGTTTTAGGTATAAACCAGACCATGTTGCAATCTTTATGATAGTACATCTAGTTGGCTCTATCTTGGGATTTTTATTTTTTTATTTTTAATATAACTGGACATGTTCTTTTTAGGGTTCCGTACCCAAAGGGTAAAAACGGGACCCTATTACTGAGACTTCGCTGTCCGTCTGTCTGTCTGTCTGTCTGTCTGTCTGTCTGTCACCAGGCTGTATCTAATGAACCGTGATAGTTAGACAGTTGAAATTTTCACAGATGATGTATTCCTGTTGCCGCTATAACAACAAATACTAAAAACAGTATAAGTATATAGTTAATATTTAAGGGGGGCTCCCATACAACAAACGTGATATTTTTGCCGTTTTGTGCTCGATATTAATAACGGCAACAGGTAGACGCTTGAAATATTCACAGAATATTTAGTTGTATATTCTCTCCCAAAAATAATAATTATTAAATTAAAATAAAATAAATTAAGGGGGGCTCCCATACAACAAACGTGATTTTTTTTGCAGTGTTTTGCGATAATGGTACGGAACCCTTCGTTTGCGAGTCCGACTCGCACTTGGCCGGTTTTTATTTATTAACTTTAAAACTTTCGCGTTTCATAATATATTACGGGAATTTAACGCGATGATTTAGATTATTTATTTACCTATTAACGGTGATTATTTGGTGTTCGTTGGGTTATTAGGGGTGATTATTTGTTTTCTATGTTCTTTTTTATTTTTATTTCATAAGTGTCTTATTTTTTATTTGATTTTTAATGTTTTCAATTTGATTATAATGTTTTTAATTTGGATTTTTAAGGTTTTTAATTTTGATAATGGATGTTTTTTATATTATTTTCATAATTGTAAGGTTTAAATTTATTATATTTATATTATGTTACCGGTAAGCAAACGTCAGTGATCAGGTGTCCAGTTACCGATATAATTTTATGATGATTACATCTGACTAGCATATCTTTATATCTTACAGACATGCCACTTGATCGTATACGTGCAAATTAGGTGCTTTATACGACTGTTTGTATGTATATGTCTAAATTAGAAGTATATATAAGTGTTTGTATATATCTTTAAATAGCTTCTACCAGTGGCTTCGCCCGCCTTAAAATGAATCCAAGGAAACATATTCCCAGGATAAAAAATATCCGACGTTCTTATCCAGGGTCCAATCTTTGTCTACACCAAAATTCATTAGAATTCGTTCAGCGGTTTAGGCGTGTTAGCGGAAAGAAGAGAAAAAAGGCAGACAGATTTTAATTTGCATTTCCATTTCAGTTTGGAAGTATGGATTTTTTATTGGCTTGTGTGCTATTTTTCTTGTTTTACTCTTTGTCAGATTGGTTTAGCATTGATACCAATCCGTTCGATAAAATCTCAAAGCGATTGCGTTACGGTACCAGTAACTCAATCCAGGAAACTCCTGTAAGGAAGCTAAGTTTATGTATCATCTTAGATTTAATCTGTAAAACGATAGATGGCGCTGTCTGACTATAAAGATCACCCTTAAATCAATAATAAAAGCAGGAAGAGATAAGTCTGTCTGAGGGTAGTCTATGTTTTTAGTCGATGGCTATAAATATGAATAGAAGTATATCGACTCTCTGTGATGCAATACAACCGGGAAGGAAGTAAAACTACTTACTAACGCCATGCAACATTGCAGTACATATTCCTGCTAAAAGATATATGTCCGGCCTAACTACAAAACCTAGGAACTAAGAAAATGCAATGACCCGTGTAATGACTAAATTATCAGTTTTTAAGCAAGCCAGCCTCACTCATTTACAGGTGTTAAATTAGCATACCTACCTGCATAAATGCTTTGATTGGAACTCGAGAGAGCATGATTAAATTATGTACATGTTATGTCAAACAGCATAAATTATAAAGCCAGTTACACAAGTGCGTTTGGCCGTATAAGCTGTAGATAGATAGGAGTAGTGACTACGCGTTGAACTCTTTACTATAAAAATACCGTCTCAATGAAACTGATACAAAGTTTGAATGAAAAATACAAAAATTTGAAAATAATCAATAATAAATATCATCATCAGCCTATTAATGTTCCCACTGCTGGGACATGCCTCCTCTCTGTGAGAGGGGATGGGCCGTAATCCACCACGCGGGCCCAGTGCGGGTTGGTGGATGTCACACATCTTCGAATTTTTGTTTCAAGGACATGCCGGTTTCCTCACGATGTTTTCCTTCACCGTTTTTGAGAGCAGTGGTGATGAAATAATTTGCACAAAGTAAAGCGCCTGCCTGGGCTCGAACCCATGACCTACAACTTGTAAGTCGCGGCCGATACCACTGGCCCACCACTGCTCTAAATAATAAGTATGAAATATTCTTTTTTTAAACAAGATTTTTGAGCTGAAATGTTGTTGCCAAAGTTTCAAGAGTACGCAACTTTTCAGCTATATCGTATGCCAAGAAGAGTTTGAAAACCCGATTATAATAATTTTCTTGCTTTCGTACGTGTGTCCGTGTGACAACAGTTGTCGAACACACGTACGAAAGCACACAAGGTAATATTGTAAAAAAAAAATTCATTACTTTTTTTTTAAACAAGCTGTTTTCGTATTCTCCTCAGCAAATCCTTTCATTTGATACCCATATCATGGCAGTGCACAAAAAATAACTAGTCCACCATCTTGGTCCGTCCGCAAAATTGAATTTAGAATGACGTCACTTAGCTAACCATGCATTGTCATCCAAACTAAATTTCGTCTTAATCGGTGGAGGATAACTGCTTTAAAATTCATTTGAAGGATTTGACACGAACATATACATACAAGTTAAATAAAAGATAATAACAGCTGCACGGGTCGATCTTTAAGGTTAAGCAACGCTTGACGAGGTCGGTCCGTGGATGGGTGACCATTTCAACATACCGAGTTTCCTCCGTGCCTCGGAAAGCACGTTAAGCCGTTGGTCCCGGCTGTCATTTGAAGATCTTTGACAGTCGTTACGGGTAGTCAGAAGCCTGAGATCTGACACCAGTCTTGTCAAGGGGTATCGTGTTACCCAGTTACTGGGTTGTGGAGGTCAGATAGGCAGTCGCTCCATGTAAAACACTGGTACTCAGCTGAATCCGGTAAGACTGGAAGCCGACCCCAACAATAATTGGGAAAAAGGCTAGGCAGATGATAACAAGTTAAATAAAACCTTGTAAAAAATGGTAAATAAACGGCATCAATAAAAATATCCTTCATAATATTGGGGCATTTGAGTCAAAAAAATCGGTTGATTTGTTGAACTCTTTACTATGAAAATATCCACCTCAATGAAACTGAAGCGAGTTCTGAATAAAAAAGACAAAAAATTGAAAACAAGCGGTATCAATAAAAATATCCTTCATATTATTGAGGCATTTGAAACAAAAAACAGTTGAAAATCACATTGTCTACGTTCGTGATCTCTCGGTTACCGCAAATGTACACAGAGTCAGAGATTGTTCGGGGCACACCTCAGGTGGTCCAAGATGGCGGAAAGTACAAAAAGTATGTACAACAAATTGTTTGCTATAAAACTGCACGTTTTTGTGTTTGCTAAAAAATCTAACGAGGTTGATCGAAACATTTTTTTAGTCTAGGCATTGGTTGAATACCTAGATTTTATTTTTGATTTCAAACTCTACATGGTCACTTTTAAATCTTTGGCAATCTTTCAGGAAGTTTAAGCACTCATGAATATAAACAACATTATTTTGATATACACTGAAATATGAAATAAAACTGGCGCAAGAATTGTTCCGTACCACTATCGCAAAAACAGCAAAAATAAACACGTTTGTTGTATGGGAACCCACTATTTAATTCAGTTTTTAGTTTTGCTCTTGCAAAAGATACGTAATAAGCCTACCGAACACACGTTCGACCATCCCCGCTGTCCGCCCGCGGACCATGGAAGTGTCACGTACGAATTTGGCAAGCTCTAGTGAACGTACTGCATGCCTATTGTATATAAACTCGTGTTTGGACAAATAAATTATCTTGTCTAATTCATTTTTTCAGTTGCGAATACTTTTTGTCAAATTTAAGCCCACAGCGAGTTGTTTATATTCATGAGTACTTTCACTCCCTAACAAAATTCCAATGAATCGAATGTCACCGTGTATTATTTTCTCATGCAAAAGCTTATCTTTGTAGGTAAGTTATTTTGTCAAAGAAATAAACTCGCACAAATTTAGTGTATAATTATTAGTATATATATTATATTTAGTGTATTATTATAATTATTAAATTATAGCCATGTAGCGTTTCGTAGTACCTACGTAAGCACACTCGTAGCAAATCTCGATCGAGTGCTACGAGACTAGAATCAGTTCCAATAACACGATATTTCATCCTATTATTCTTAATTATTATGTATTACACTAACTATCCTGTGTACACAACCCACAGGTCCAAGAACTATGCATAACTTAAGTATATTAGCATATATTACGATCCCAATCTAAAAATGATTAATATCAAATTGCATAGGGTAAGTACTAAACACTAATGAAGCTGTAAGGCTTGTAACATAGATTATTAAGCTGAATTATTAGTTCAAATTCTCGTTTATTCTATCTTTTATAAATTTCACCTGACCCGGTGTCTGTGTGTATGTAATCCCCACAGATATAAATCTAATTAGATGACGCGATTGTATATACTTCGCGTGTCAAAAAACGGAGTAAATTACGATTAATGATCGTAATTTGAGCTTTTCATTTAGCACTAGCTGACCCGGCAAACTTTGTTTTGCCATAAAGACACCAAACATTCATCTACCCTACTTACCCTACTCTACCTACCCTACCATAACCTACCTACCCTACCTACCCTACCTACACTACCTACCCTACCATAACCTACCTACCCTACCTACACTACCTACCCTACCTACCATACCCTATCCTACCCTACCCTACTCTACCTACCCTACCTACATACCTATCCTACCTATGTAGGTAAGTTACCATTGTTTTTTTCTTATTTTCTTTTTCATAGGAACCTTCTCGTAACAATAACAAACACAACAAAAAAAGAATTAGCGAAATCGGTCCAGCCGTTCACGCGTGATGCCGTGACCAAGGGAAATAGGGATTCATTTTTATATATATAGATTATCGGCACCGGAAATCCACCGTAATCTAGAAAATTGCCTAATTATGCCATATTGAGCTATAAAGACTGTTTAGAAAAAGTTGGCCGAGGCATTGGAAATGTTTTCTTTGACTTGCGTTTTCTAGTTAGATTAATGTCTGTGGTAATCCCCCTTCCCGTCACATTTAAATTTTTAATATAAAAGCTTGATTAAAAATATATGCCTATATATAAGCTTGTGTCACAAAAAAGGCAAAAAAATAATATTTCCTTTACCTACAGCATCTCAAGTAATGAGCGTAAACTCTCAACTTGCCTTAGTACCTCAGTTAGCGCAATCGAAACCCCAAGATTTATTGGACGGATACGGAAATAAATCAGCGATTAAGGATGGGCTAAGATCGTAAGTTCTCTCTTAAGACCCTTGGCCTACAAAATGCCTTTTATACTTAAGGGTACACTAGTCGACGGCAGGAACTATTTTGTGCGCGGGGTTAATTTGCATGCTATATCAACCGACAACACGTGCGGAACAGATAGATGCTGTTATGAGTAGTAAGAAGCTAGTTCGCGTACGAATACACACTTTTGCAAATTTGTAGCGAAGTGGATGATGATTTAGAACGAAAACGAGCGCGCGAAATTTTATAAACAGACCTTTGGGAGTCTAGATATCATGAAAAAACGACTGAATGTATCTGTTCAAAATAAAATTGTTTGCATTGTTGAACTACTAATCTATCCCTGTATGGAGGCCGTTTTTCAATTTTCCTTCTTCTTATGGTACTTATTTGCGCCCAAAGATGAGTTAAAATTAGTGTTGAAATATGGAACTTTTGAAGCTCATAACTTTCAAGTTAATATTTTTTTTACTTTTTCGCTTCCATACAGGGCTAGATAATGATGAGACAAATTGATATAATTTTTTATTTTGAACGTACATCGTCAAACAGTGGAGTAAAGCCAGACTACGTTTATATGGAAGAATTTTCGACTAGTGTACCCTTAAAGATAGAAGCACGTACATAGTGCGTTACTTATGGAGAAAGTCACGTAGTAATGTACTACGAAAAAGTGCTACGAATTATGAGTAATACGAGTACGTAGCGTTCACGACCATAATGTTGTGAGTTATGGTTTAGATAATATGGGCAATAACTGGATCTTTTCTCATGTCGGCACGAGCGGAAGCATGAGCTTATTGTATTGATACCCCTGAGTAGCTGATTTTAAAATGAGAATCACGTCTAAACAGCTATACGTAATTTTTTGGAAAAATATATGTTATATTAGACCGTTTTCTTTACAATTATATCTAAGAAAATTATGAGTTTTATTCGTATAACATAGTGTTATTCATTTGTAAAATTATGTCTAACACGGACAAAAAAACGACAAAAGCACCAAAACATTCAATTGTCACCATCTCAAAGCCAATATTTTTAAAGCTGTTTTTTTAAAGTCTTAGTGTAATAATAAGGAAAGTATAAATAAAGTTATTCATTAAAAAAAACTTTTTTTAGAACAAGCTTTTTTCGTATTCTTCTTAGCAAACCCTTTCATTTTATATCCATATCATGGCAGTGCACAACAAATAACTAGTCCGCCATCTTGGGCCATCCGCCATATTGGATTTAGAATGACGTCACTTAGCTAACCATGCATTGTCATCCAAACTAAACGTGTATGCAAAATTTCATCTGAGTCGGTGGAAGATAACTGCTTTAAAATTCAATTGCAAGATTTGACCCGAACACACTTACATACTTATTGCAAGCTTGTAAACTATTGTAAAGTACTGAATTTTATTTCGCGCGGGTGTGAAACGAGTGCGCGTTTTGTTCCCTCAAGGACGTCAGCGACTGTCGTTGTCTTAATATATTACACACATATAAAATAACGCCTTGATTCGCCGAAGGGTTATGTAGAGGTGGGCATATAAAACATCCATATTTCACCAGTTATTATTAATGGAGGCGTGTAATAAAGGGTGAACCTATTGCCCTCAAACAGGCACAAATCCAGACACCAGGCTGCTTCTGATAAATTCTAGATACAAAAAAACTAAAAACCCTTTCACAATTTGTCGAACCCAGATCCTCATACTCGCGCTTGCAACCGATCGATCGAGAACGAGGGAGAGACCATGTGGAACAACAAAGAAAAGCCAGTTAGCAAAGATAATCCCGTAACTAAGAAAAGTATTCAAGAATCGTCATTAGTCGAAGCTCTGAAGGGCTAACAGAGCCTCTACGTATTCTTAAGTTATAGAATCATCATCATTCATAATTTCAGCCAAAAGACGTCCACTGCTGGACATAGGCCTCCCCCAGGCGTCGCCATATTGACCGATCCCGTGCGTCTCGCATCCAGCGCCTTCCCGCAACCTTAACCAGGTCATCGGTCCACCTAGTGGGAGGCCTTCTAACATATCGTCTTCCGGTTCGCGGTCGCCATTCCAGAACTTTTCGGCCCCATCGGCCATCCGTTATGCGAGCAATGTGCCCTGCCCACTGCCACTTAAGTTTGGCAATTCTTCGAGCTATATCGGTAACTTTGGTTCTCCTGCGGATATCATCATTTCTGACGTGATCACGCAATGAAATGCCGAGCATAGCCCTCTCCATTGCCCTTTGGGTGACTTGAAGCTATAAGGTCTATCCACACATATCAGGGCCGTGCCCGGGACGTGCACGGGACGTGGACAGACCGTGCCCCGTCAGGGGCTCAAAAAAATATCGGTGGGAACATTTTATATGAACTCGTTCACACACGTCCGTGCACGGGACGTGCCCGGGCCCGTGCACTGACGTGTGTGAACGATGTCATGTGTCATTTGACAAAACCCGGCCCTGTCACGTCCCGGGCACGCCCCTGATATGTGTGGATAGAGCTATATAATGGGGCAACACAAACCAACAAACAACAAAGCCAATTAGACTACCTCGGGTGCATGTACTCCTAATCCGCTATGCAATTCCGGCATTCAATGCCCACACATTTATAATATTTACTGCAAAACGAACCGTCTGCCGAGTATGTTTTTCACAATAATATAATGCAGAAGTGCTCCGAATTCCATAAACTTGGTTATTTAGATCTTAACACGAGCACGTATTTACATTTCCGTTTTATGATTGTAAATAGATCTGAAAATCATTAGAATATTCTCATAGATAACCATACTAGTATAATAAATGCGAAAGCAACTCAGTCTGTTTGTTTGTTAAATATTAACGCTCAAACTGCTGAACCAATTTTGATGAATTTTGGTAAAGAAACTTTTTTTTGACTATTCTCATTTATTTCCAATTGACAAATTATGTACAATCAATCTGCCTAGCTTTTCCCAACTATATTGGGGTCGGCTTCCAGTCTTACCGGATTCGGCTGGGTACCAGTATTTTACATGGAGCGACTGCCTATCCGACCTCCACAACCCAGTAACTGGGTAACACGGTACCCCTTGGCAAGACTGGTGTCAGATCTCAAGCTTCTGACTACCCGTAACAACTGTCAAAGATCTTTAAATGACAGCCGGGACCAACGGTTTAACGAGCTTTCCGGGGCACGGAAGAAACTCGGTATGTTGAAATGGTCACCCATCCACGGAACGACCTCGTCAAGCGTTGCTTAACCATGATGATCGATCAGTACGGCTGGTTTGACAAATTATGTACATAAACAAAACTTAAATATACTAACTTATTCTAGACTTTTGTTTTTGTAAAGATATAGATTGGATCTTAATGAATAGATATTTGGGTGTTTTGCGATTTTCACGCGGTCTAAGCCGCGGGCAGTAGCTAGTTTCAACTATGAAAGGACATAATTATATTTAAAGGTAGGTATGCATCGTCCTATCTTCATTTAGAATGCAATGTTTAACTGTAAGAACACTCAAGTTTAATTGCATAATTATTAAAAGATATTTGCGTAATTATAGAAGCGTTAATTTATGTTAATATATAACTTCTGCCGGTACTTGAGTAAATTCTAATAAATGGTAGGGTCTTCTATTTTAGGGTTCCATAGTCATCAAGGAACCCTTACAGTTTCGCCATATCCGTCTGTCCGTCCGTCCGTCCGTCTGCAGCTTAGCTCAGAGACTCTTATTAATATAAATATATTATTTGGCATGGATATACATATTAATTACGCCGAAAAAGTGGGGATGTCTTTTATTCTCGTCTATCCCATGGTGTGGGGTATCGTTGGATAGGCTATTAAAAAATATGATGACTCTGTCAAAACCATTTTTCGATTCAGGGATCCGTTTGCGTAAAATTAATCTTTAAATTGATAATGTTTGTTAGAATCAAGTGTCCTCTCCTCCTGCCAGCTAAATGGTTGCTATTGGATTTGAAAAATTCAGGGCAGTAGTATATATAACGAAATTAAAAGGAAAACTATCAAAGCTAAGTAGGCTTTACAAGATTACGAATAATAGTCGATCAACTTATAAAAAGTATGAGTGAGCCACCGAAACCGTTTAAATGTGCATGAAACAAAAAAAGCCCTGTTCTTAGTCCGCATTATTGTGCATCTACGGAACCCTATTACTGCGCGTGGCCCAACACGCACTTGGCCATTTTTTAGGGTTCCATACCCAAAGGGTAAAAACGGGACCCTATTACTAAGACTTCGCGGTCCGTCTGTCTGTCTGTCTGTCTGTCACCAAGCTGTATCTTATGAACCGTGATAGCTAGACAGTTGAAATTTTCACAGATGATGTATTTCTGTTGCCGCTATAACAACAAATACTAAAAAAATAATAAAATAAATATTTAAGTGGGGCTCCCATACAACAAACATGCTTTTTTGACGTTTATTGCGATAATGGTACGGAACCCTTCGTGCGCGAGTCCGACTCGCACTTGGCTGGTTTTTTTTTCATATCGTCATCAATGAACAGTCGTTCCACGATACGACTCTCACTAATAAGTAAATATACAAAGTAACAAGAAAATAGCTTATGGTACAGTCCGCAACGATCGCAATTAACCACTTGTCAATCTTATTACCTACTAGTTTTATCCCGTGACTTCGCTCCCGTGGCCATTCCGCAAAACCTATGACACTCAACGATTGTAGTATTTTATCAGTGAAGAAATTTTCTTAATCAGAGCACTATTTCTTGAGAATATCCCTATAAACATTAACAAAATACAAAAAAAAATACCTGTTTATCATATTAGTTAAGGCACGGGCACCCAACGCGAAGAAAGAAAATTTGGTTCAAATAAATTGCACTAGATGGCGTGATAAGCTTCGATTTGTTATTGAGTTTAGTGAAATATTAAGATTTAAAAAAGATTTGAGACGATAAAAAAATTATGTTCTTGTTTAATTAACTCTCCTAAGCACAAAATTAAGGAATATTGGGCTCTTAATTCACATTTAAATGATTATTTAAAATTTATTCCAATAGATGGCGCGGTTTTAACTTTTTGAGGCATCGGTTTTTTTAATTTGTTTTGTAACACATTTTGGTACAATGAAAATGTAAAAACGTGCAAAAAAAGTACTATAAAACCGATCGTAGCTGTATTTAAAAAAAAGTATTCACGAACCGAGTAAACCCTTTCACTTGCAATTCGCTGCTAACACCATCTATATCCGTGGAACGGAACCGAACGCGATCGATGTCCTTGGAAAAATTATCAGTTTAATCAGACGAAAAACGCTAGTTACGTCGGCACGGTTTCTTTGTATGGGATCAGGCACCAGTATGCTAGTATTATATTATCTGTGGTTAAGGTTAAGGCTCAATGATAAATTAGTTAAGAGTCAGACGAAGCACAAAAGGGTGAAAAGTGGTCACCTGCTAACCTTGCCGATTGTACACAGCGGCAGTTACTGCAGTTACCTAATAGCAACAAGTTGCTGCCCTTTCATTCCACATCGTTTAATTAAAAACCGGCCCAATGCGAGTCGGACTCGCGCACGAAGGGTTCCGTACCATTATCGCAAAAAACGGCATAAAAATATCACGTTTGTTTGTATGTGTGCCCCACACTATTTGTTGTTATAGTGACAACAGAAATGCATCACCTGTGAAAATTTCAACTGTCTAGCTATCACGATTCATGAGATACAGCCTGGTGACAGACAGACAGTGGAGTCTTAGTAATAGGGTCCCGATTTCACCCTTTGGGAACGGAACCCTAAAAATAAATGAATAAACATAAAGGGCCGCTAATTATATTGTCAAACGAACGTGCGTTTAATTATGACTAGTCCTTAATAAGTATCTGTGTGTCCACCATCTTTTTATGGGTTTTAGTTATTATGGAACAGGACTTATTTGGTATCTTGTGCTTGCAAATGATAGGCTGTCTGTACCGGTCTTGAGTGCTACATGATGTTAAACTAAGAACAGTATTGCTTTCCCTTCAATAAGCTTTTTATAAATATGGATTTTTCTTGCTTTTATAAGTGCTTGAAAATTAACTGTATGTTCAAAGTCATAAATTTAGGCGCTATCTTAATAATATAGATAGTAAATTAAACTTAATAAAAACATATCGTAAATAAAATATATAGAAAAAGGCCGGTGTACAATGAAACATCTTACGCGAGGCAACATATGCTTCCTTTATTTTACATTCTTCTTACTTTCTACATTAAATATTTCTTAAAAAAAGATATTCAAAAATATAAATAAAATTATTCATTAAAAAAAACTATTTTTTAAACAAGCTTTTTACGTATTCTTCACAGCAAACCCTTTCATTTGATACCCATATCATGGTAGTGCATAAAAAATAACTAGTCCACCATCTTAGGCCGTCCGCCATATTGGATTTAGAAAGTCGTCAAACTAAACGTGTATGAAAAATTTCATCTTAATCTGTTGCGGATATCTGATTTAAAATTCAGTTGCAAGATTTGACCCGAACACGCTTACATACATACATACATTGCATGTTAAATAAAAGCTTGTAAAAATAGAGACCCACCGGTATCGGGAACAGGATCCAAGCTACCGGCAGTCAGGGCTCCAGAGACCAGGAACCTCATAACAATACGAGACTATGTAAAGGTACTGAACGAGTGTCAAAAGTGGATACAGTGAGCATAGTCTGTCGTGAACAGTGACGAGTAACTAGTGAGAAAAGCTCTGGTAGTAGCGGCATCGTGCGTGAAAAACGAGTGAGGAAGAGGGTAGGCAGATATGTCAGCTCGTAAATATCACCTACCCGCAAAGACTTTAGTTTTCGTGATCATGGCGCTTGTAACGGTGCCGAAATATCGAGCTCTCAACAAAAAACAAAATATACATGGTAAATATCCCGAAACAAATATTAATTATAATGATTGTGACCATGTCAGCTTAAAAACTTATAATAATACGAGTCCTGTATCCAAAGTACTGCTTTAGATAGATACTTATATTATTATGGATTGGTAGTATTGATTGGTAGCGTTATGATTAATTAAACGTAGATATTTACGGAATCTATTTTCATTGCTATTCTCGCTTTGTTAATTTTGTTTACATAATCGTTTCTAATTTAATTGTCTACATATACAAAGCAGCAATCATGTTTATTGGTATAGGTACATTATTTTTCTGTATGGAAGGAGCTTAAGTTTTATTTGCTAGGCTATTATATGCTTGACACTTTTATCCCGTAAGCTGACAAAAACCTGTTGACAAAACACCTCAACATATCCTCCAGGAATCGTGTTACAAAACGGTTACCACGATTAATTCAACACCTAATTGCACTATCTCTCATTAAATCTTTCCATAACCGTCCAAGGAGCCATTACTGTCCACTATAAAGTTCTTCATATCTCCGAAGGCCACTCGAATCAGTCCGTAACGAAGTATTGAATAACTGTACCGCTATCCTTGGTAGCATGTGTTAAGAGTGGACGCAAGTCGTACTGTACTAACTGTACATGATAACTTCGAGTTTATTATTGCAGGAAAGCATTGATATATTTATGCATCCTTTTTAGGGTTCCGTACCCAAAGGGTAAAAACGGGACCCTATTACTGAGACTTCGCTGTCCGTCTGTCTGTCTGTCTGTCTGTCACCAGGCTGTATCTCATGAACCGTGATAGTTAGACAGTTGAAATTTTCACAGATGATGTATTCCTGTTGCCGCTATAACAACACATACTAAAAACAGTATAAAATAAATATTTAAGTGGGGCTCCCATACAACAAACGTGATATTTTTGCAGTGTTTTGCGATAATGGTACGGAACCCTTCGTGTGCGAGTCCACTTGGCCGGTTTTTTTTCTTGGTGTTACGAAGTTCTAAAAATATCCTTCATGTTACGCAAAAATACTATTGTTTATTTTATGTTATAGTAAAGATTAGAAGTTATATGTTTATGTATTTTAAATATTGTGTTTTTATATTTAGGAAATTTAGTTTATAAGTTATTATTATTTACATTCTTCGTAGTTTTATATTGGATATAAGTTAATTGTAAGACCACGCTATCGCATTAGGTATATACCTGTAATTATAGTTGTAAGGGAGATTTTAATAAATAAATAAATAAATAAATGTTCATTAACAGTTTGAAGTGAAAGGTCCACTACTGGACATTGGCCTCCCCTAAGCGTCGCCACACTGATCTGTCCTGTGCGTTTCGCATCCACCGGACGCCCGCAGCCTTGACCAGGTCATCGCTCCACCTTTAGGAAGACCTTCCAACACTGCATCTTCCGGTAAACGGTCGCCACTCCAGAACTTTTAGACCCAACGGCCATCCGTTTTGCGAGCAATGTGCCCTGCCCACTGACACTTAAGTTTGGCAATTCCTCGGGCTATGTCAGTAACCTTGGTTCTTGCGGATGTCTTCATTTCTGATTCGATCACGGAAGGAAACTCCGAGTGTAGCTCTCTCCATAGCCCTTTGGGTGACTTTAAGCTTTAAGCCTTCTAATGAGGCCCATTGTGAGCGAGCACGCCTCTGTCTCGTAAGTAATAGATCCGTAAAATCTTTTATCTACACTCACAACATAATGTTCCAAATATGAATTCAAAAAATATTGTATAAACACGTACTTTATATTCATGGATAGGTAAATTTTAAAAAAAAACCATTACAGTTCAACATTTTCCTTCAATTTTTAAACAACTGCATCATAAAATAACTTTTTAATTTTTATAGCACACTTTTACTTTTTAATTTATTGGCGCTTATGGGCTCATTGAAGTACTGTCATTGTCTAAGGAGGCGCACGCTGCGCAGTCATACGCTATGAGAATCTAAATTGCCCGCCATACCAAATATTTTTCCGTTTCCACTCTTGTTTTATTGCAATTGTATGAGTGAAGATAAAGTAGTGTATGCAATAGCATATAATTAGGTATTAAAACACTCGCGTAATATTATTATCAAATTCGGCTTCGCCTCATTTGATAAACCTACGCTCGTGTTTTAATAACCCCTATTATATGACCATTGCATAAACTACTATTAAATAACATTCCAACTGTAGATATTGGCTTCCTTACCCAAAGAGTAGCAGCAGAGATATACCTATAATAAACCTGCATTTCGCAAGTGATGTTTTAATTAATAAGGGGTGAGATTATTGCCATCAACTGAGCACAAAGCTCCGGGTTGCTATTAATAAATTCCGGATGAAAAAACTCAATCACAATTATAATTATCTTTTTGATTTTTAATATGTACAACTGACTATTTCTAATCTTATGACTAATAACAAAACAAACTTACATACAAAAGGGAGAGGGAAAAGGACTCATAGCGCATCAAAAAATTCATCCACATCGATGTCAATGGGAAACGTGCCCAGAACGCTGGCAGCATTGCCACGTTGAATAGCAATGCTGATTCTCTGGCTGAAGAAAAGGCCAGCCCTCTGGTCACGCGAACAGTCACCTAACCGTTTACTTATGTCTCGAAAAACTCGATGAGCACTCGGACCCCATGGACCTAATGTCTCAACCCCAAACGGCTCAAACATATAACTGCCAATAAGGTTGTTATATTTGCGCCGTTTGAGGTTTTCTGCACCAGCAGCAGCTGCCCCAGCACAGCCCGCCGTGCTAAGAAGATGGGATGGCGCAAGGGTATCGACACATGTTGCATCCCACACCAAAGGCCTACCCAACTTCCAAGGCATTATGGTCATCCCATCCGGTCTCTTCCCATCGTCGCGTGCCAAGCCATTGGGTTCTAAAACAGCTGGCACCCCGGCGGTGACAAGAGCTCGACGTATGATGTCATTAATGCTGGCGTGCCGTGCTATCCGACCAGCGCTCCTACTGCAGGATAGGCCATGGTGTCCGAGGCGGTCGACTGCTTCACCACATTGACAGCGATGTGGAGCTCCGCTGGGAGTACCTAGTCGCAGACATGTAGCGATCCGGAAGGTAGTGTCACTCAACATTGTGCCTATGTTGGGTGACGGTAAAGCCTGTAGCCAGAGGCCCGACTCCCACTCACCCACAGCCAGTAGGCGAGTACGCTCAGCAGTATTGGTGGACGTATTTATGAGTTTATTCCGTACCAATCTGCAGAGCGGCTCATCCCACTGTCTTTGGGAAGATGGGTTTTCGGGCAACGCCGTATTCGGGCAAGCCACTTTCCCTTTTGTATCACAATTTACTTTTCTTTTTTTTTTATGATTTTTTGTGTTGTGCTGTTTCTTTTGTGTGCACTAAATAAATGATTTATCTATCTATCTACCCGACCCAGGAATAGAAAATAATACCAACGAGTTAATCTATAAAATAAAGTCTCTCTAAAATATTGTTTCTGAGAAAACAAAACATAGAAGAACTTATCAGCTTTAGAAGAAGGGCATAGCCGACTTGTAGTCGTTTTTGCACTGCAATGAATAAGCCATTACATTTTACGTGGGTGTCTAAAGATGGGATTGAGAGATTTAATCAGATGGATGGGCCTGCAACATCCATTGATAGGATCGACTGCGAATACCCTGCTCCAAGGGCCGTTGCCTGCCCCCTGACAATAAGCTTTGCGTTTAACACTAGACCCATCCATTAAAATGGACGAAGAAGTATTTTATCAAACTAAAACCAGTGTTTAAAGTTAACCCCACTCAGGGTTAGATCGCTAAATTGCTTGAATAAATAAACACAGCGAGATGATAATGCGTGTATCATGTATTTGTATCTAAAAACAATGTTGTAGACACTAGACACACAAGGAGAGCGTACTATACTTAACGAGCAGCCGACGCGTGAGAACCTGAATTTATATTAAACGGACGTAGATATTATGTCAGCCTAATGAAGTTTTTCCCATCTTCCTGCATTGTGTTACCATAATCACTGCATTTCTTTGAGATTCACACAATGAACATGATTCATTATGCATTTTCATTTCGCACCATTTATAGAGGTCGTGCTTTAAATCAAAATCTCCATAATACGATGGTATCGATTGTTTTCTCATACATCGATTGCAATATGCAAATAAATCTGGATAAAGTCGGAAGTAATTACGCGTTGGTTATGTAACACAACCCTGAACCTGTATTGAGGCTGGTCGCGGCCAACGAACGCAGAATGCGACTTGCGTGCGACTAATGCGACCGTGCGCACTTGATCGTTTTAGATAACTTTGGAGGCACGTTATAAAGTCATTTAAAATCTTAATAATTTATTTATCTTTGTTTTTATTGGAATTTGTAATCGAATTTAGAGCTTAATTAAGATTTTGTACATTGATATCGTGTAAGTTGTGGGTTAAATACTATCTAGATTTATCTGAAATATTTTATTAATTAAAGATAGCCGCAAGACTTTCACGCGAGTAACAAAATCATAATTTAGATTTTCATCAGAAAATTGAGAAAACTTTTCATCAATATTGGGCAGTCATAGTATACTATGGCAATTTATATTTGTCTAATACTTTCGTAATTGCTATTTTATGTTCTTGAATGGACAAGACACTTACAGGTGCGTGCGTAATAATCATTTAACCACAATTTAACTCATTAGTAAGCGTGGGAGCAAATATCAGGGACGCCTTAGCACTCTTAAGCAATTTTATTATTATGCTATAAACTATCGCACCTTATATTTAATTATAAAATACACTCACCGTAAACTTTTTACTGTGGGATTCTTGCGACAAATCACCTCGAACGTATTACACTTACAAGCATAAGCATAATAAATGGCATGTTTATGTGTCACTTCTGGTATAAATTAATCTTTATTACAGAATGTTACTTCGTTTGAAGAAACCGATTCTAATTGCGGTCGATTTTATAGGCGGTAACTCTATCTAAATAAATCTAAATCAACAAAATAAATTTTCCTTATATGTACTTGTATTTGTCCAAATCAATAAAACAAAAACAGGCTACACTAGATTAATTGAATATCAAATTGACATTAACCAAAAAAAGCTTAAAAGAATATGTCTCTTTTTTGAACAGTATCAAGAAGTGGTCGTCGCGCTATACCTATCTAGGTGCATTGTATCATATTGATCTGTTATTGACGTTAAGTCATTTGTACTGTGAATTAATTAATAACACATGAAAAGGTAACTCTTGACTTTCTACACATTTCTATTGAGCGTTGATTGGAATTTCACTTCAATTAATTGCTGTTAGAATATGTGAATGACTGTCAAATGAATTCTAAGGCACTTCGCCCACGATGGTCACAATTGACTTTAATAATAATTGAGGGTCGGTCTCACACAGAGCAAATTACTAGACCACTAAAGCTTCCCTGTTCAAAGAAATTACATAAAGTAATTCGAACGTATTCAGACTTTCTCGATAATAATTTTAATATGATTTAATTGGTTATTGCAAGAGATGTTAAGTGGTTATTGCAAGAGATGTTAAGATAAAGCGAAGCGCATAAATCTAATAAGGAAGTATTGCACAAGCTGAACCTTTAAAAGAGATTGATGAGACTATCTTGACGCCTTTTAGAGATTTATAGAAGAAACGGTACTGGACCAACCCTAGATGAAGTGATGATAATGCTCTTGATGCCGAATAATAACTTCAAAGTACTTTTTTTATTCCGTGCAGTAGTGGCGCAGTAGTGGTCCAGTGGCAACGTCCGCGACTTACATGTTGTAAGACCCAGGCAGGCGCTTTACTTTGTGTAAATTATTTCATCACCACTGCTCTCAAAACGGTGAAGGAAAACATCGTGAGGAAACCGTCCTAGAACCGAAATTTCGAAGACATGTGACATCCACCAACCCGCTCTAGGCCCGCGTGGTTGATTACGGCCCATTCCCTCTCACAAAGAGGAGACCTATGTCCCAGCAGTGGGAACATTAATAGGCTGATGAGGATGATGACCTTTTTTATAATTTTATTCGCAAAGTAACTACTACTTCGCTAATACCAAGCTAAGCAAACGATTTATTAATTTATTCTAAGAATATTTACACCTGAGGCTTTTACCATACTTTAACATTAAGTTAATTAAACATCATTCACTCAGTAATGAAGTTAGCAGAGCTCATATTGAGCTCATATTTTGTCAGTCTACGTAATTCGATATGAGTTAAATGCAAGAAAAAAGAAGATCTAGGACAGGTTGCAAAGTGTTTTTTATCAGAAATTATTCCAGTTCCATCATTTACGCCATCAAGATACGCCGCTACAAAAATCATAACGTATACGCATTTAGAAAGTGCATTTAACTAGCCCTAGCTAGGTATGAAACCTACACCCAAACTGCCAGAGTGCCCCGGGGTACACCCTGGGCATACCACGTTCTTCTTTTTTGGTTTCGGGTGAAACCTTCAAAAGGCACCTGGAGTTTTGGGGAAAAGACTTATGGAATTTTTACCTCACTAAAACCACCCCGGTGATCACACAGCACGCAGATGGGACCCCGTGATCTCTCAAAAGACAACCTCGGAACCCCCGCTGTGCAACGCCTGTTAGGGCACATCCCTGGGGAGATTAATAAAGCACCTCCCCTGAGCCTCGCTGAGCAAGGCAGCACGTGATCATTGTGCCACCGTCTTTCCTGGAGTCACTTGGTGGGCGAACAGAGTCCCCAATCTGACCGCCCATGACCCCGGAGTCCCGCCTACCTTTGAACATACACTCACGCCACCACCTACCTATTTGGCAGATATCTTTATCACAACATTTAAAACTGATAGTTTCAGCCTAGGGGTGTTAAAGTCAAGAGTTAATAAATTACTTCTAGGCAAGCGTGCTGCATCGTCGACCACATCATCGCTTTCCATCTAGTGAGACTATGGTCTAACGCGAGCATATAAAAGAATAAAAACTCAAGAACAAAAGCTCAAAATAAACTTATCTTCAAGTACTTAACAGTCCATTCTGATAGGTTTAACAACCTTCAGTTATCACGATCAATGACGTCACGAGATGGCGGGATCATGTCAAGATGGCGAACCGCAGATTTGCTCTTATGGTAAAACATCTCGTGTGAACAGCGCTGCCCTGGAGCTGACCTTATAGCCCTTTGTAACGGCTTGTAATATTATTCAACTTTTTTGCTGAACTTGAACGGTTTGACCTTCAATTGCAAGGACTGAAGCTTGAATTCAAAAGTGGTTTACAATATTCGAGGTCATTTTTTAGGGTTCCGTACCCAAAGGGTAAAAACGGGACCCTATTACTAAGACTCCGCGGTCCGTCTGTCTGTCTGTCTGTCTGTCACCAGGCTGTATCTCATGAACCGTGATAGCTAGACAGTTGAAATTTTCACAGATGATGTATTACTGTTGCCGCTATAACAACAAATACTAAAAACAGAATAGAATAAATATTTGTGTGGGGCTCCCATACAACAAACCTGAATTTTTTCCCGTTTTTGCGAAAATGGTACGGAACCCTTCGTGCGCAAGTCCGACACGCACTTGGCCAGTTTTTTTAAGATGGTTCACTAGTTTCACAGTAAAATGTTTATGAAAATACATTCAGTCTAAACAAGCAAAAATAGCTAGGTATGGTGAACCAAACGACAAATAATAAAGAAGTTAAATAAAATCAGTTCAATAAAAAATCTATACAAATCGAAAACCAAAAAATACAAATGCACCAACGCGTAAAAAGACATAAAAAGGCAACGCATGACAGGTGAAGCCCAACCCAAAACCGTTGAGACAATTTAGATCGTTCAACTTGAACGTGACGTCCGGTGCTATTTTCGAGAAAAAATGCCAGTTCGAGGATCTAGCCTGGCTCGGTAACCCTCTCCTGAGTCATCTCGACCGCGGTACCCTGTTATCGAACACAGAATCAGTACGGTACAGGCGGTCAAAAAGAGCAGTAACTTTGCTAACGATAACATCCGACACAATGAATAACAGACTCAATCGTGCTTTGCGGCAAGTGCTGTGTTTTATCATGGTGAGCATTTAAATACAAAATTAATTAACAGTGAAATAGTTACGCGTAAAGCAAAGTGAAATCATTAAAGAAAAGCGGATTCACGTTCAGAAGCACTCATTTTTGTTTAAGAAATAATCGAATCTGAAAAGCAAGAGTTAATCACAACGCTCAATTTACGGAAAGAAGTGAAAGTTTGTTACGATTAATATAAGAACAAAAATTTGCAAGTTGTATTAGTAATAAAACAATTCTATTATAAGCACAATCGTGAAGGTCAATTGGGAGCACGGACGGTATATTATTTAATGTTGTTAATGCAATTATGAGTATTTTCGGACGAGACCATAAAAAAGAAAGTTATGACACAATGGATGCTCCAAGAATTATTAGTTCTTACTCCTTTTGTACGTTTGTATTGAAATAGATTTACTATGTGAGAACTGCGGTTGAGAAGATTAGTGTTCGTGATTATATCTACAGTCATATCTCATTGTAATGGTCACTCGCCGTCTTGGCTTTGAAATGTACGGTGTTGAATAAATATTTTATATTTTATGAGTATTATGAAATTAAAAATAATTATTGCATTACTTGTTACAGTTGAGTATAATTAGATGTTATTATAATATCATCACGATATCTTGCGAAAAAATCCAAATTCAAATAGTAAAATGCGAATAACTTTTGAACGGCTAAACCGATTTTATTCAAACATAGCTTACTTTTAGCTTACTTTTAGCTACACTTTCGACAAAGTCACCTTTCAAACAAAAAGAAACTAAATCTAAATCGGTTCATCCGTTTAGGCGCTATGATGCCACAGACAGACACACAGATACACAGCAACTCACGTCAAACTTATAACACCCCTCTTTTTCCGTAGGGGGTTAAAAATAATACAAATGAAAACCTGTGGAAGTATACATTTTCAGTTTATGGTGAGAAATCTCACAGAAATTAATAAAATCGAAGATGCGTTTATGGTGGTAATCCACAATTTGAATAGTAATGCCTGCATCTGATTTTATTTTACTAACATAGCTTCGCAATTTGACTGCGATTACATTTTATATACCACGTCCAATATGAAAATGCGTTGAACGCATAAAATAAAATCATCAATAACGATTGGTTACTTACAAAAATTGAACTGAACTCTATAGTATTAGCTCTTTTGTGTAAAGTAAAAGGAAAATTATTGTAACAAACACGATCACCAGTTGTGGACACAAAAAGCTCTTTGTTGTGAGTTAGTCAGATGTCAATATATACGGGTTAGTGGGCCAGATAAGTAAGTACGTCGACCAGCTTATGTTGATAGCAATCCAAATTGGATCTCTCAGCAGGTGGACATTGTAATTGTTCGCCGACGATGCCACTGCATGCTCACCGCGCGCTTCAACACGATGTATTACGATAGCTATAACTTTTACATTCGGTCTAACATTTTAGATTTAGATCTTATCACGAACACCTTGTTAATTTACAAAGGAAGATACGTCAAATAAAAACGATCTCTTTAAATGCATAAGTTCCGTAGCTAACAAGTTTATGTCCAAAATTAAATTAAAGGCGCAAAAAGTAAAACGAAATGGTCTTTGTGAAAAAAACTACAAAGGATAATCGTCATTTAACAGGTTTATTAACCTGATCCAGCAACAAACGTGACGAAGTAATCGGCAAATCGCAGGGTACATGACCGTGAAGCATTGTTATGAGTAAGAACCAACGCGCACGAATCACTCCTTTCGTATACCAACACTAAGTTTCAAAATCTCGAGCCGCCACAAAATTTGGCGGAATCCTTGCGTAGTAGATAAAGAAATACTTCAGAAAACAAGACGACTTCGTTAAGATAGGAAGCGAAATAAGAAACGAATAAGATGTATACGCAAGAGCGTTGACACAGAAACCCTCGGCGAGACAAACGGGGATGAATGAGATTGTGGTTCGCGATCCGAGACCAAGCTCGTGCGATTTCCCATCATTGTTACGATAACTAATGACAACTCGGATAAATTGACGCACTTTCATCGGATACATAAATTGTTACACTACATTCTTGTTGCTTGCGAAAATAGCCTCATTGACAAATTGCATTCCATTGATGATTGTTCCATTTCTTATAATGGATGAAGATTCATAAATCAAATTTATTCTTTGATTCCAGACGGTGCCTCTACCCGCCGGGTCGACTTCAGTGCTAGCGAAGCCGACAAAGTATCACTACTATCCCCACAATCAGCACATCTATTTATTGCCTGAATGCGCTATTCAACAGGTAATTGACGCTTTTGTTCTAAAGAAAGTACCGGAACTGAAAGAAATGAAATGCTTACAAACACTATGACTAATCGATGGACTAGACGAGTTCAGTAATTGCGAGATCTTTAAGAACCTGAGCGAAGATAATACTGTAAGGTTTCCCAATTCCTCGTATTATCTCCGCTCAGGATAGATGCGGATCGAATGTGCTTTTGTTCTAAATACAGTGCAATGCCGGAGAACGGTGCCGTTATAAAAATATTATACCTATATCAAATATTTGATGATGTTACATAAATCTTAAGAACAATTAAAATAATAGCAAAGAGAGAACATTTCTAAGAAATATATAATATCAAGAACAGCCAGATAATTTTCTTGATGGACTCATTAAGAATATAATTACGTGCTAGTTAGTTAAGCAAGCCAAGATCAGTTCATCTATGTTTGTTATTATGACATACCAAGTCTATGTAAGACATGTGATTAATAAATATCAATAGTAAAGAATCTCGTCCCACATGTCTGGCACGAAGACTATGCAGTATGTTGGTTCGTTAGCTTCATATGGCGGTAACGTTACAGGTATGCAACGCGGTGTACGTGCGTCTCAACTACACTCAGCCGCTGTGCGCGTGCCCCTCTCGCTACCGAGACCCCTGCTCCGCCAGTCTCAACGCCGACGACCTGCATACTACGCGCCTCACCACCGATTCGAAAAAAAAGGTAACGCTCGAACATAATTGGATTTGACACACTGAAATCATTCTATGTATATACTCATAGTCACTTTTTGTATTGCCATGTTTGTTGCAAAAGAAATCGATTTCGCCAAGTCAAATGCTTCTTACAAAGATGTGTAGCACACATTAGTTCTCTGTATTGTTGCACGGTGTTGAGACCTGGTCATTGATGATTTGAGGTCACCCAAAAGAATGCAACACGTGGAAACGGCCAAATCAGAACCTAGATATGCAACTTCTTATTCACAGACAAAACTTATTCACGCACGTGTGTATGAAGATTTACGTGATACAAGGCGTCGCGTGCTAGTTCTAATTGAAGAATTTTATTTTGGTATATAAACCGATGATCCAATTAATTGAATATTGTTGTGGTCACGCTAGTTTTGCTTACTACAACCTAAGTAGCTATCGTTATCATCATCGCAATCGCAACACATTCTACAGATTACAGCTTTAGATTTGAAATTTAAATTGTGAAAGAATGTTGATAGGAAATAAGAAGGTTGATTGCCTTGCCATACCTAACGTATTTACGTATACTTAAACAAAATCTTATGGCTACTATAGCTGTACAATTTGCGTGTAATAGCAACACCAAAACACAATAAATATTTATTTTATATATTAACACTCGCACCATTTCTATTACAGTTTGCCAACAAAGCTGTGACCCTGGTGAAGACTTGCGAGGCGGTCTCAGAGATGCGAGAGTGTCGAGCGCCTAGAGACTGGTCCCTATTGGCGCTGCAGAACATCAGGACTGGCAAGTCACACTACTTGGTCATCTGCCGGTGTCCCGAAGATCACATATTAGGTAAACCATGTTTATTTCTTACATTATTTATGATACAAAAGTTACAAAGCAACCCCAAGTTTAGCAATTGTACTAAGGCAATTGATAAGATCGACTTGGGACTAAGTTGGTATTATGCAATAGCAGTTTATACTTAGCAGTGGGAGAATGTGGGCTGAATAGAATTTCCACCTATTAAATTCATTTGCGTAAGAATTTTTGATCATTGTCTCGTCAGATGTAGCTTTTCCGCACGAAGTGCCACAAGGGACAGTCTTAGGTACAAATCCGACTGAGAATTCCTATTGTCCATTATATTTGGTAAAGAATTCGTATTATCAGATACTGTTACCTACATGGTTACTGCTACGATATAAGGCATCTTGCATTCCTTGTATGTTGACAGTTCGTGTTGTATTGTATACAGTGCATTGCCGTTTTGTAAGGTATCCACAGTTACCCAAATAAGTATTATAGTAACCAACAGCATAATAATATTTTGTGGCTTTTCCAGCTGCAATTTGAATCTGGACTGCCCTAACTTAAAAGAATTTATTACTTGCAAGTCTAGATTGAGGAACAAGTATTTTTAGTTGAGCTCCTAACATGAGCAGTGCTTGAAAAACCCTCTAGTTTCACTAACATAAAGGATTGAAAATAACCATGTCAATTGTTTTACTTTACAGAAGGGCCGATGTCTCACGACCAACCGACGTACGCGTCCGTGCCCGGCATCAGGGTGTACGGAATGATGTGTGTACGACCCACCACCGCTTACCATTCCGGTTAGTATTTTCCTTAACAATTTATCATTGTAATAAGAACCTAATTTTAGACTTCTACAAATCCAAACGCCTTACGATTTTTCCAAATGGATGTGAACGAATAGCAAATTGAAACGTAATGTTCACCATTCAAAGGATGTAGTTAAAAGCTAAACCGTCTTTATCCTGCCTATATTTCTCAAATGCATTTGTTCTTACAGTCTCATTTTCTTTTTTGCAGCCTACAACAAAAACAGATACACCGGCCTAACCGTCCAGAGTACTACAAGCGCCTACAAGGTGGACTATTCTCAGTCTCACGCGTATCCCGATAACAAACCCGTATACAACAGATACCACACACATAGCTACACAGAACCCTACTATAACCGAAGATCTCGAGTCGCGAGGACCAGGCGATCGACATCAGAAAACCCCCCTTTCCCATGGTACAAAGTTATCGAACTAGCAAGGTCATTACATTGGATCAACTAGAATCTAACCTCTTTTAAATTTAGAATAGAAAAAAGTTTGTTGGCTTCATGGAGGCTTTATATTAATCGGTTCCGCCTCTTTGAATTCAACTTATACTTGAAACATATTTAATTTCGAAACGCTTTTCCGCTTATTTGTCCGAATTTTTAGTTATTATCTGCTTACTAACTTTCCCATTCTAAACGTGATTGTTTAGTGTGGTGAAATTTATATTTGGATGCCTATGAAATACTCAGTACAACTGCATTTACTAGAATAATTAACAATAATTTTATTTATTGAAATAAAATAGTGAAGCTGTTATGTATGGGATGAAAATGTTATTAGCCATTAGAACTCAGAAGCTTTGAAAAATCTGTACTTCCTTCAATAACCATACCATGGAACATACATTGTACTATATTCCGTCTAGTATGAAAAAGTAAATTTATGTCACATTATAAATATGGATGAACAGTACGGCAACTAGCTACAAATGCTCGAAACGGCACAGTCACACAAACATGGGCTTCGACGAGACTCCTAAGCGGTTGTCGCGATGCTGTCAGTAGTGCGACCCGCTAAGGGTCTCATCGATGCGCATGCGAGTGTGCCGTTTCAAGCGTTTGTAGATAGTTTCCGTACTGTTCGTCCGTATTTATACTGTGTTTATGCGCTGGCTTGCCGGCGCTCACGGTTTCGAATTCAAAATTATTATCCTTGCGATATGGATATAAAAAAATATCAGCCAAGAAATTGTTTATCCATACAAACACAACAATCAGCAGTGAGCAGATTTATGAATATTACATATCTAGTGCTAAAAACTTGTACCAGTTTCACCCTAACAAAAAACTTATTAGAACAATTCTGTTTCGAAAGTAGATTATTTCTATTATTTATTTAATTCAGAACACGTAATTTATTTCTCGGTATTATTTAGCATTACAATTTGCCAGAAATAGAAATAACCATGACTATTAGATATTAGGTTTTGAATTATTTGAATTTCAAAATAAAATAATAATTATTTTTCCCCACCAATATACGGTGATTACATAATAATTAAAAAGTAAATCATTTTTTTATTGTACACAAAAGATATGTGATAAGTTTTCAATGGTTTTTTTGTGTATCATTTCAGTGCATTTATAGTTACATAAGTATGTTTAGTTTAACGATAATATATTTATGTAAGAACCATATTTATACTTAGCGTAGTAAATTGTAAATATTAGATGTAAAAATTACAATATTTGTAATTACGGAAAATAAATTTAACGGATTTTTCATATTTTTTCACTTACCTACTCATCGTGACATCCTTCACATTAACGCCGCTGAGAAAAATACATTGAATTCTAGACTTTGACACCCTGAAATAAAGTTCAAATTGTCTTGGCAAAAAGCTGTATACATAAGATGACTTACCTAATACTTTCTGGTCGACGACAATATCGCAGGTGTACATTGCAGCCATCAGTCGTTGAGGTTGCGCTTGGAATGCTTTCCTGCAGCCATCCTTCACTGCCGACATTATTTGACCTATGAATAATAAAGATGTTCCTATTAATATTCCCACTGCTGGGACGCGGCCTGCGTCCTCTCTGGGAGATCTGTGTGGGTTGTTTATTTATTTATTATTATTTATTTAGATTTCAAGTCGTGCGTTCAAGTCAAAATAGCACACGCCACCATAGTCGACCACTGCGAAAATTAAAGTCTGCACAAGCATTGTCTAGGAGCATAAATGATTTTACCTTTCTACTACAGAGTGACAGTAAGAAATTTAACGAATAGGTACAATATTATTTTAATAAGGAAGGAGAAAAGATTAACTGATTGAAAGTTCGTACCTGACAAAGGTCCAAAATGTAACATATCATCTCCAGCCGACTTATCTAAAAACCATTCTTCAACACAGAACGCAACGCCCATCATTGGCTCATCACACAATGGCCCAGCTAACGAAGCCAACTGGAACCCATTCACGAAACTGCTCTCGTATTCAAAGCGCGGATCTTCTTTTATTTCTTGTTCGTGATGCAAGTATTTCGTTCTATAATCTTCAGTTTGATTGAGCAGCAAATTCGGACCACAATTCCTGGGCCCTACAGACCATATTTGGTTGACGACGTCCTTCCATTCGGGACTTAGTTTGTCGCAAATAGATTGGAGTTCGTCTTTGAAGACTTGGATAAGTTTGAGCATGCGATCGGATAGTTTGTTTTTTGTACCGTTTATTTGTAATTCTTCTAGTTTGCTTTCCAACTTATCATTTTTGTGTAGTCCTTGTTGTGTTTTTATGTGTTGGGAAATTGCTTTGAGTAAATCAGTTGATCTGTCTAGTAATGCTGTTATTTCGTTCGGTATTGGTTTTGCTCTGATATTTATTCTACTTTGTTTGTTGTTTGAGTAAACTGTTATAACTGGATCTATGTCTTTGTCTACAGTTTTGTCTACAACGTTTTGTGAGTCTATTTCTTCGTTGGCCATGTCTATTTTTGGTGGCTCTATTATCGTTTCTCTGAATGGAACGATTGGCTCGGATACAGAGATTTCTATTTTTGCGTATTGATTTCTAGAAATAAAAACAATTTAATTTAGAATACTTCTATAGATTTGCAGTGCTTTTATGAATGATATTTAACTTTAAAGGAAAGTGTTTCCTGTTTTCTAATGGAAAAATTATAATTTTATTTAGTCCGTTAGTGAGTTTATTAAATAATATTGGACCTGTATTTTTTACTTTATCATATGAATAAAAACTGACCAAGATATAGCGCATCAAAGTTCAGTGGGGGCTTGTGACGTCACTTTGTCAGTATACATTGTAGCACACAGTGACGTCACACGATATTTCAACGTACTGTACCGTCGTAATTTTTTGTTTACGTGGCAAAAAAAAATACGTCTCCAATATTTTTAGATTATCTAACTGGCGGATTAATAGATATTTTTGTCAACTGCCCTATTTTACAAATTTAAAATATTACATTTGACTTACTTCAAATCTTCCAGACATCTTTCTAAATGAATTTTACCAGCTGTAACCAAAACGTGTTCACCCGTTTCTTGGAGTAACACTTGTACGCACGAATCTGCTTGGTTGAGGAGTTTCAAACCTGCAATATAACAAGTTGTTATGTCAAAGCAAATTAGCACTTATTTCGTAAGATATAAAGTCGAATTTTCAATGGCTAAGAAGTTGTATACCTCTGACTAATTGTGGTAGTTGCGACGGGTAGGTAGGTTCTAAAGCTACCCTCAATATTGGTACTACTGAGTATTGCATCTCACTGAACGCAGGGCACGCTATGGTATTGGATAATGTGGCTGTTCGTAGTACATGTTCTTCTAGGCCACCAATACCTGGAACCAGATTAAAAACATGTAAGTATTTTTTTTTAAAACCCTGTACTATATACTAGATACGTCGCAACACAGAGCAAATAATAGCCGCGCCCGAATACGACTAGCGCGCACATCCATCCTAGATGCTCATATTTCTATGTGCGTCTCAATTAAGAAATAAAATTATTCACTAAAATATATTTTATTAAACCAAGCTTTTTTCGTATTCAGCTCAACAAACCCTTTCATTCGATACCCATATCATGGCAGTGCACAAAAAAATAACTAGTCCGCCATCTTGGGTCATCCGCCATATTGGATTTAGAGTGTCGTCACTTAGCTAACCATGCGTTGTCATCCAAACTAAACGTGTATGCAAAATTTCGGTTTAATCGGTGGAGGATAACTGCTTTAAAATTCAGTTGCAAGATTTCACCTGAACACACTTACATACATGCATTGCAAGTGAAAACGCAAATAAAAGCTTGTAAAAAACAAAACCTACTCTAATAGTAGTTTATGCAATGGTCATATAATAGGGGTTATTAAAACACGAGCGTAGGTTTATCAAATGAGGCGAAGCCGAATTTGATAATAATATTACGCGAGTGTTTTAATACCTAATTATATGCTATTGCATACACTACTTTATCTTCACTCATACAGTTGAAATAAAACAAAAGTGGAAAGGGAAAAAATATGTGGTATGGTATGGCGGGCAATTTAGATTCTCATTGCGCAGCGCGCGCATCCACAGATAACTGACAATGACATGAGCCCATACGCGCCAGAAAATTAAAAAGTAAAAGTGTGCTATAAAAATTAAAAAGTTATTTTATGATGCAGTTGTTTGAAAATCGAAGGAAAATGTTGAACTATAATGGTTTTTTTTTTAAATTTTACCTATCCACGAATATAAAGTACGCGTTTATACAATATTTTTCGAATTCGTATTTGGAACATTACGTTGTGAGTGTA
The DNA here is from genome assembly GCA_945859665.1 of Anorthoa munda. Lineage (NCBI taxonomy): Eukaryota > Metazoa > Arthropoda > Insecta > Lepidoptera > Noctuidae > Anorthoa > Anorthoa munda. The sequence goes on from OX243908.1 coordinate 17,734,001, forward strand.
GATAAAATAAATTATTTACGACAGTCATAAATGAGTAAACTTGACTTTGACTAGTACGAGAATACTTAACGACATGATGAAACAAATGGCGGAGCTGGCACTAAGAAGGAAAATTTAAAATAGACCTTATTGTGTAAATTATTTTTTTATATAATATAACAAATATATTAACATATATACAAATGAATATTCTAACAAAAACAAGCCTAAATACAAAGGGGAGAGGGAAAAGGGCTCATTGTGCATCAAAAAATTCCTCCACATCGATGTCAATGGGAAACGTGCCCAGACCGCTCGCTGGCAGCATTGCCATGCTGATTCTCTGGCGGAAGAAAAGGCCAGCAGCCTTATTACGTAATGAATTCGGAAAGAGCAAAGGGCAAAGAGTATGAAAAATCGACCAATCACATCGCGTCTTTCATTTCGCATGTGATTGGTCGATTTTTAGGGTTCCGTACCCAAAGGGTAAAAACGGGACCCTATTACTAAGACTCCGCGATCCGTCTGTTTGTCTGTATGTCTGTCTGTCCGTCTGTCACCAGGCTGTATCTCATGAACCATGATAGCTAGACAGTTGAAATTTTCACAGATGACGTATTTCCGTTGCCGCTATAACAACAAATACTAAAAACAGAATAAAATTAATATTTAAGTGGGGCTCCCATACAACAAATGTGATTTGTTTGCCGTTTTTGCGATAATGGTACGGAACCCTTCGTGCGTGAGTCCGACTCGCACTTGGCCGGTTTTTCATGTTCTTTGCGCTTTGCTCTTTCCGAATTCATTACGCAATAAGGCTGCAGCCCTCTGGTCACGTGAAGAGTCGACGAGCTCTGTGCTAATGTCTCGAAACGATGCGCACTCGGACCACTCGACCTCATTAGAATTTGTATGGGTGCCTTGGCGACAAGCAATTGAAATTAAGTAAGACATTAGTAATCCAAGTAGTCGACAATCACGTAATACAAACGCGAAAGTCTTTTCGAATGGCGAAAGTGATGCAATTTGTTCTACTTTAGTTTTAGGTAAAGCATTTAAACATTTTTGTTTTAACAAAAACATTACCTCTGCAGAAGAGATTATTGTTTGTATGAACGTAAAGGAAGCCTAGTTATTTCATACAATTAATACACTGAATAATGTTCCGCAATAAATAACTCACCAATAATGTTGCCTGCTATTGCTTCGTCAATTGATTCTAACTCCCTTCCCATTAGAATATACAAAGATTTGATTCTGAAACAAAAAAGAAATATCTACTGACAATTTTTATTTTTAATAACTTTTCATACTAGGAATTTTTCCTGTATTGTGGGTGTGTTTACAAACATTTAAACTTAAATATACAAACACTCAGATCCAGAACAACTATCTCTAAGTTAAGAGCGATGTAACAAATGTTTGTTTCATAGCTCAACCACAGCGCCAACCATGTAGTCTAAATAAAAACTCCAATATCTTCAACCGCAAAAGTTATATCAATATTATACTTACTCTGTACAAGTAATATGCTCATTACTTTGTAAATCCTTCAGTTTCTTATTGGGATCTATTTGGTAGTCCTTACTAAGTATTTTAGAGGGATCATGTTTGGGACCTAAAACATAAACTTTATCCCCTTTCTTAACTTTCCCACTAAATATTCTAGCAAAAGCTATAAATACTGGCTGGTCTTCTTCTACAGCTGCCTTCTCTACTTCTGTATCATTGTTTTCTTCTAGAGGAGTCTCTTCGATTTTGACATTGTTTTCTCTCTGTTCTCGCAGCTGTCTCGCTCTTTCTCTTCTCAAAGCCATTTCTTCAGAAGTCAAAACCTTGGGCTTGTTCTCAGGTAAAATAGACTTATCAACATTAAACATTTTGGATATAAAAATAATTATTGGTCTATCCTCACTACTATCACAGGCTAAAAAGTCTTCCTTTAGTTTTTGTGTCTCAGGATATAAGGAATCGAAGTCTCGGATTCTTGAACACATTAGTTTTTCTACTTTTTCTGGTAGTATCTCTTTGGGTGATGGTAGTTTTTCGCAGACCATGTTGAGCACTGTACTTGATAATGGTAGCCATTGCACCATGAGGGACTGGAGTTGAACTCGAGAGTCTGTATGCCTTAAATCTCTTGTTGTTAACTTAATACCAAGTTTCTCACAGATAACTGGGACTTTTTCCTTTTCATTTCTCATGGCTATTGTTTCGTATACGTTCCATAGATTATCTAGAATGACTTGAACGAAAAGAGGTTTCTTTGCTTTTTCTTGAGCTCCTTTCATGAAACGTTTTGTTTTTGTGTTTAGGTAGAAGTCTCCCCACAGTACTTTTCTTAGAATTTCTTCTTTTACACCTGAAATAATAGATTGAATTAGAATCTCTGACGGAGTCTGTGTTTCCCGACAGCTACAATCTGGGAGTCTTTAAGTCAAGAGTAAGTAAGTTATTTCGAGGCAAGCGTGTTTCACCGTCAACGACATCATCGCTTAAAATCAGGTGAGATAGAGGTCAAGCGCGAGCCTATAGAATATTAAAAAAAAAGATTTCTAATCATGAATATTGCTGATATAATAGTAAGATTTTATTGTAAAAATATTTCATTAAAAAAAACAAGCTTTTCTAGTAAAAAATTGCAGTGTCACATGAATCAAATGTGTGTGCAAATTTTTAGCTCAATCGGACACTGGGAACTGGGTCAAATGTAACTTGCAAGATGTGATTACAGACACCGGGACAGGTCAAAGTAAATAAAAACTTGGAAAAGAGATGAATGAAATTGCTTAAAAGTTTTGATGACAAATCCTCTGACACGACAAAGCTTAGTACGAGTTTTGTCTCACGCTGGAATGCATTAACATAAACGTCAATTTGTATTGAAACTTGACAAGCGCCGTCTGAGGCCTTAGTGCGAGGTTTTACTCACGCTCAGTCGCGTTTACGTAAACGTCAATTTGTATTGAAACTGTGTGCTTATTCCGAGTTTTTTAACGTACTCACTCGTGATAGCGTAAACGATCTCTTATGTCAAAATGTATACAAAAAAAGAGGTTTTCCCTTACGGTCACCAGACGGCGCTTATCCAATTTCATTACAAAAATTACCGTTTACGTTAACGCGATTGAGCGTGAGTAAAATACGTTTGGGCGCATTATGTCCAATTCGCAATTGGTCCAGTTCGGAATTGGCCCAGTTCGCATTTGGTGCAATTCGCAATAGGTCCAATTAGCAACTGGTCCAGTTTGCAATAAGTCCAATTCGCTATTGGTCCAGGCGTCCTTGATAACGAGAGGCGTATTTAGACTACCCCCACGTGAGGTTGGGTGAGATTCGGCTCTAAGTAAAAATGCATATAATTATTGATCAAAAATTAGAAAAACAACACATATCGGTATAAATAATTAAGCCTGATATATCATAATCACTCAAATGTCGCGACAAATCACTCAAAAAAGACATAAAAATCACTACGTTTAGTTACTGAAAATGAGGTTGCCAGCCGTGTGGTGAGGGGCGGGCAGAACAGAATACAATTGAATTAATAGTAGTATGTACTTATTAATAAATAGTATCATATTAATACATACGTTTGTTGTTTATAAAAATATCAGAAAACGAAATTAAAGGAAACAGAAACGTATTATCTATCTACTAAACTTCGTAAACAATGTTTTTTAATGCCTTGAACTATTCTACTACGATGCGGTTCTAAAGCTCAATAATCTCTGCGTATGAAAAAGATTTAGGAGGATTAAAATACCTAACAAGGATATCTATACCTAATTAACGACTATAATTTGAATTGGTCAATTTGCTTACTGGACAATTTGCGATTTGGACAAATTGCAAATTGGACAAATTGCGAATTGGACAATTTGCGAATTGGACAGTTTGCGATTTGGACATTTTGAGCCCATTGGACATTTTGCGAATTGGACATAATGCGCCTAAACGGTAAAATAAGGCCTCAGTGGGCTTAATGTGAGTTTTTACTCACGCACACTCGCGTTAACGTAAACGATCTCTTATAATGTATACAAAAAAAGAGGTTACTCCTTACCGTCACCAGACGGCGCTTCTCCAGTTTCAATACAAATTGATGTTTACGTTAATGCAATTCAGCGTGAGACAAAACTCGCACTAAGGCCTCTGGATAAGCGCCGTCTGGTGACGGTAAGGAGAAACCAATTTTTTTTTGTATACCTTTTGACATAAGTGATCATTTACGTTATCACGAGAGAGTACGTTAAAAAACTCGGAATAAGCACACTGGCAATTGGTTTTGTAGACCTTTTTCTTTTCTTGCTATCATATAATACTTACCAAGTTTATCAGAGAACAATTTAGCGAAGGTATGAATAGTAAAGCCCCATCCATCTGCAGCACTGGCAAACACCACATTTCCATGTTCAGGTGCAAAATAAAGGTTGGAATCATCTGCGTCATCCATTGCAGAGGTCCAATCATAGAAATTGTTGTCTTCTTTATTGAGCTGTTCTTTTTGTTCCTGCAAAATTAAATTTCTACATTTAACTGACACTTAAATATTAATAACATATTAGAATAAACTACCTCCCTAACTCATCATCTTCCTGCCCTTATCCCACGTTACCTACTTGGGGTTGGCGCAACACGTTATCTTCTTCCATACCATTCCGTCCCTCGTTACGCAGTCACTGACTCCCTTTTCTTTCATATAACTCCTCACACAGTCCATCCATCTCTTCTATGGCCTTCCTCTCCCTCTCCATCCATCCACATTTATATTCATATCCCTAACAAACAGCTATTAACTGAAACCATAACATGAAATATGGTATTGATTTGTGCTCTTACTGGCTGGTGAAAAAGCTGGTGTAAAAACTATGTCTAAATCAACCTATGCATGCAATAGTAGGGGTGAGCCTCATGCCAATGTACAAGACAGTATTGATTTTTTTTTTCAGATTGCAACTTGGATAGTTACGACAATGTTGTTATTTCTATTTTTTTGTAAGTTACAATATTTTTTTGTGTGCACGCAGAGTATACCTGTAAGTGATTGTTACACTTTATTCTGATTTTTTGCTTCTGTTTAATTTGCTTATACCAGTGTATACAATTATACAAATAATTAAAAAAATCGTACAAGATAAAAAGTGTACAAGTTTCTGCAATAAACCTTTTTATTTTATATTTTTTTAAAAAGGCTGCCCGATAGCCTTAAATACCAAGCCAACCCATGAAATCCAACTTAGGTTTTGACAAAGCAGAAAATCATAGTCTAATATGAATCTGATAGTAAAAAAACCGGCCAAGTGCGAGTCGGACTCGCACACGAAGGGTTCCGTACCATTGTCGCAAAACACTGCAAAAAAATCACGTTTGTTGTATGGGAGCCCCCCTTAATTATTTTTTTATTTTATTTAATAATTATTATTTCTTGAAGAGAATATACAACTAAATATTCTGTGAATATTTCAAGCGTCTACCTGTTGCCGTTATTAATATCGAGCAAAAAACGGCAAAAATATCACGTTTGTTGTATGGGAGCCCCCCTTAAATATTAATTTTATACTGTTTTTAGTATTTGTTGTTATAGCGGCAACAGGAATACATCATCTGTGAAAATTTCAACTGTCTAACTATCACGGCTTATGAGATACAGCCTGGTGACAGACAGACAGACAGACAGACAGACAGACAGACAGACAGACGGACAGCGAAGTCTCAGTAATAGGGTCCCGTTTTTACCCTTTGGGTACGGAACCCTAAAAAGATGAAAATAGAAAAATAAATATTTTGTTTATAACATACCTGTTTCCCCATAGTAGATTCTTCATTCTCAAAGACTTCAGTAGTAAACAGCTCCGCCATGACCGCATTCACTTGCTCCAACAGCTGCATCAAGTGCACGTAAGCATCCAGTGGTGTCAGCTGCATCTCTAATATGAGCCGGTCAATTTTGTTCAGTACCAACACCGCACGGATGTTCTCGGAGTATGCTTGTCTTAGTACCAGTCGCGTCTGCGGGCATACTCCTTCTACGACATCAACCTAAAACAGAGAGTTTGATTTGTGTTAAGATTATCAATAAAAGGTACACAATGATAGAAATGTAAGTTATTTATTTATTGGAAAGGACACCTTTGCCCTGCAATGAGGCTATAGAAGGTTCAAAGTTAAAAATTGAAAGAAACTAATTTATAAAAGTGCAAGTGCAAAATTGTGGCAATGATCCACATTCCACATGGCTTTTAATCAGGTTGACCATTGACGGTCTTGATGGTCCTGGTATTGCTACTAAAGAATTTTTATGATAGGTGTAAAGTTACATATGGAAGTAGGTCATACTATAATATGACTCATCTCAAATGTTGGGAGATATAAACAAAAATAAATAGCAAGATAATGTTGTGAAATTTTTTATCAGTCATATGAAGGAAGGTCTTATGGAGAAATTGAACTGAAAAGAATTGTTTTCATAATAATTAGGTAAGACTGATACTAACAGCTGATTAGATTAAGTTATACAGGTATTAAAATTTTAAATTAATTGGTATGCTCTGAGGCACAAATATTTTAATTTCAGTTGTTTCATTGATTTATACATTTAATTGACAGATAACATTATCCTTCAGTTAGAAATCCAGCATTTTAAAGTGTTCTTATTTGAATCTAATAAGAAAACACGTTTTACTTACAAGGACAATGGCACCATCACAAAGTCTGACGGCAGTAGATACTTCACTGGAGAAATCGATGTGTCCCGGAGAGTCTATCAGGTTTACCAAGTACTCCTGCTGCTCCAAACAGTGGTACAACGATATACTACTGCTCTTCATCGTTATACCTCGCTCTTGTTCGTCAGGCCTGCTGTCCATATACCGCAGCTTCCCCGACATCCTCTGCGATATTATCCCATTGCTAGATATCAGAGAATCCGCCAACGTAGTTTTTCCATGGTCCACGTGCGCCACGATACAAATATTTCGAATATTTGTAGGTTTGTTTTGAAGTTCTAAAAGTTTTGATGAATCCACGAGCCGCATTTTGGAATTTTTAACACAAACTTATTAACTGCTTCGGTAGTATGGTGCCAAAACAGTTTATTAATAATTTTGCGTAAGAAATCTGGGGAAGATATTGCGAAAATTACAAGATAAATTACACAACATGAGTTAAAAACTTGTGCGACAATATTGGTATTGATTTTGACACTGACACTTTTGTTCGGAAATAAAATGTCTCAGGTTTTGTAATCTCATCCTTTCTTTTGATACAATGAATAAACTTAAAAAAAACACACAAAAATCCCAAAATATATAAGAACAAGAAACATAATTCATGGGCAGTTTCAAGAAATACGCCGAGGACAAAACGAACAAAAACAAAATGTCCAACAAGAAGCTTGCCCGTTTCTGGGAGCCCTTGTATTTGTATTCCGATTTGACATTTTATTTGACTGTGACACCAATACCAATTTGACTTTGACATTTCGTTTCCTTGCTTACGTTGAGGTTATGAGGCCTCATAATTTTTAATTTATTGAATAAAAACTAAATGAAATGGCGTTAAATAGATTATTTTCTAGTTTAGTTATCACTCCTAATTTAATCGCAAGGCGGTCAATTCATGTAGCTGCCGTAAATTTTGCCAGTAAGCCAAACATCGATAAGCCAAAACCTGGATTAGGCAAGAGTTATAGACGAATTGTGCATTTCCCTGATGAATATACTGTTAAACCTTTAGAAGTTACAAACCTCGCTGGAAGAGATCCCGTATCTGGTGAGTTCGAACAACCTTAAATAGGATAAGTCAGTTTTTTGCTTGAAATTGAGCCACACAACTTTACAGTTACTGTTTTGTAATAATAAATAGTGACAATTCCCTTTCCAAATTATACAGCTGCACCACTATACCAAAACTGACATAGTATATGATGTTATTTTTTGGTTTACTTACATTGTTTACAGGCCGAGTCATAGCAAAGGGCATTGGTGGTGGTATCAAACACAAGTACCACTGGATAGATTGGGTCAGAGATGGTCCTACTGACGGACCGCCAAAGGAAGAAAAAGTTATTCAGGTTAGTTAAGAATAGTTGGCTACAGGATCTATGATATGGATGAATATATCAATTATTCCTCTTCATATAAAATTATTAAGTTACTCTTGCATAGTTTCCACATTAATATTTTATTGCTATGCCTCCAAGCTGACAATAGCTTTCTAAAATTAACCAATATTGTCCCACTGCTGTGCGAAAAGTCTCCCCCATAGCTTTCAATCTTTTCTCTGTTTCGTCTTCTCCAGCTAATCTCCCATAGACTCTTCTTTCTATTTTTATTTTAAAGTCATCACACCTGTGTTCCTGGGCCTCCCTCTACGATGATAATAATTATGTTAAAGTTCTCGCCAAACTTCTTGGCCGCCCTGAAGTTGGCTACAATGGCTGTGCAGTAGAAAATCTCATACAAAAACAGCACCGTTTCGAGCCTCGCGCATCCGTTAAGCCAACTTCAGGGTGACCCAGAAGTTTGGTGAGAACTATCATCATTTCAGCCAAAAGACCTCCACTGAACTATACATAGCTTTATTTTTATGATGATGATTTAGATATCTTTTTCTTATGTGGAATTAAATATTGTAGGCTTTCTACTTGACAATATAAGACTGGTTACAATGTATCACATGAATGTATTGTCTCAGGTAATGGAAGATGGCTGCAGAACAGCACACATCGCTTTAGTTGCTGTTGGAGAAAAAATCAAATATATTTTGGCCACAGAGAATATGAAGGCAGGAGATATCATCAAGTCTTCTCGCATATTGCCTAGGATACCAGGTAAGACCATAAAAGATTAATAAGTAAAGAAAATATAGAACAGATACATTGAAACAAAAGTAGATGTACAATCTACTTTTGTTGTGTCTTGTAGCACAGAAATGTCAACTCTACTTAATTGTAAAGGTGGTCTATCCATGATGAAGTACATTGCATAATTTCATGATTACCACATCAAAGTTTTTAAATATTTATCATTACTATTAATACAAATTTATTTTATTTTCAGTGAGAGCAAATGAAGGAGATGCTTATGTATTAGGAGCACTCCCAACTGGAACTATTGTACATTGTATTGAAAAAGAACCAGGTAAGTGGAACACTGAACAACAAAAAATCCTGAGTTTCTAGAAAATAACTATACCTACCATTCATGAACAAGACACCGGGTACATATTCAGTTGTATCCGGCTAAGCAGATTGTTTGGTATTCTTGAACTAATCTAGCCTTAATATTTATAAGGCTGATTTTAGAGTCACGCTGACCGACGCCGACCGTTGGCGCTGACAGTCTTCAGACCCGACCATTAACGAACTCGCGGCCGTCAGCACTGATGGTCAGCGTGACTTTGAAATCAGCCTGACATGAAGTGCTGTTCTTTTGCTAAACCATGATTTTAAGAGATTGCCCAGGTTTCTAGTCTACCTATTTCGCTATATTTTTTTCTAGCATCATGAATAAATAAGTAGGGTATCTATTAGGTAAAATTAAAATAATTAAGGTAATGTTAACTATTTCCAGGTCAAGGTGGTCTTTATATCCATGCTGCAGGCACATTTGGAACGATTATAAGAAGACAAGATGACCGCATCATTGTTCAAATGCCTTCCAAGAGGTTGTTCAGTTTTAACCAGCACTGTATGGCAGTTGTAGGTAAGATAAAGCAAGAGATTAAAATCTATTCCTAATTTGGTTGGCATACAAATTTTGACTACAATGTTGCTACTTCTATGTTTGGGGGGTTTGGTTTCTGCACTTAGTTCTTCAAATTTAGCGGAGCACGGCCTATACTGTGACAGGTTTGAGTCACAAATTTTTATCACAGTTTGGGATCAAAAACCGTGATAAAATACGTAACTGTATTACAAGAAGACAACAGCTGACCCGTACATTATGCTTGCATAAAAAAAATTACCAATGATTATTTCTACTATGTTATTAACAATTAATTAAAAAATCAAAGAAACACACATGTTGGCTCAATCCATAAAAAATATATTTCCCAGGTCGCCTCTCAAACGTAGATCATGGAGAAACACCAATAGGCTCCCCACAGCGCAACAGATGGCTCGGAAACCGACCTCGCTCCGGTCTTTGGCAACGAAAGACTGGCCGACACGGAAGGAAGATCAAGCCTCCTAAACCAGTCAAAGAAATCCATCTACCCAAACCAAAGTCATTGCCAGCCATCAGACTGACATTGACAAAGTAATATTATATTTTGTAGAAATAAAAATAATCTTAGATGTTTTCAATGATTTTTATTTTATTATATTTGATACTTTTATCTACAGATAAATATCACAACATAAATAATAAGCTGCTTTTGTGCTTGTATATGACTCTGTGTATTACTTTTAATACATCCATTTTAATTATTTTTTATTTTTATAAACTCAACCAATCTGACCTCCACAACCCAGTAACTGGGTAACACGATAACCCTTGGCTAGGCTGGAATCAGATTTCAGCCATCTGACTGGGTAGTCAGATGTCTGAAATCTGAGCGTAACGACTGTCAAAGGCCTTCAAATGACAGCCGGGACCAACGGCTTACCGTGCTGTCCGACGCACGGAGGAAACTCGCAAAAAATGTAAAGATGGTCACCCATCCACGGACCGACCTCGGCAAGCGCTGCTTAACCTTGAAGAGCGAGCCGTGCAACTGTTATTATTTAGCCACGAGCTCATTTCATTTCATATATTTTTTATTAACTACAACTTTTTTTATTTTTTTATTGGCTTTAATACATAGAACACTGATCAAGATAAATGCATGGGAACCATTACATTAATACATGCATGGCAAAAAAGCTTAGCTTTAAATACACATAGAGCTTGAAATTACGAGTATTTATTTTTATTTTAATCTTCGTCTTCATCCGAAAAAGTCATTATCTGAAAACAAAAAAATAAAATAAAATTAATTCACAAGCATACAGGACTAGTCTTTTTACAATCTTTTATTAAATTTGCAATGTATTTATGTAAGTGTATTCGGATCAAGTCTTGCAAAGACGAGCCTAACCATTAAAAAAAAAACAACATAATGATATAAATTAAAGTTATAGTAATCGCCACGTAACTTGTCAAGGTTTTGGCGTAGTGGGGGCAAGTTCGGGCATAGTGCGCGAACTGACCAACCACCATATAGAGCGAGATTTTAGAACGTTAGCTCTATATACTACACGGCCGCTTTTTGGTAGTCATTCAAACTTGGTCGGTTTCTCCATGAATTGCGGTTGTTCTGGTATTTTTATTATATCTCTTTAATTATTTAGTGTAATGAGCTGTAATTTTACATGTGAATAGTTGCATTAATACACTAACTATCGCCATATGTTTTATGTTGCATTTCCATTAAAAAGTCCTAAAATCGGTTGTCATACAATGTAGTGGTCCAGTCGTAGTAAATTATGCGACTGCTCATTAATTACTAAGAACACATACATGAAACTTGGCAGGACTTTGTAGACCCTTACAAGATACAAATAAACGTTATAAGTTAGGCTCTAGTGTTCCTATTTTAAGTACTTGGACCTAAAAACCTTATTTTACTTTTACGTGTATATCTTCTGAACGGTATGATTTTTTCAAATTCTGTATTCACAATCATTACACTCAAATTCAAAGCAAAGTGCGTAAAAAAAATCAACTCTGCACTAAGCCGTTTTATATGATTTTCATCAAATAGCCAAACGTCAGCGCAGCGGAAACTTGATTATCTTCGCAGTTTTATGTCACACAAATTTCATTTAAACATACACATTTACCTCTCGTTTCAAACTAATTATTGAATGTATTTTTTTTATCTACTCCTCTCTATTTTTTTTATCTATCTATAATTTTTGTTGAATAGCTCCCCAATGGTTGGATACACAAATTTGTACTTACTATACACAATTATACGACGTCATACACTAATTATCTGCTTATCTGAAATTAATAAATTCGACGTTTTTCCGCTGCGACTACGTACACTGCTAAACGTTCCCCGCGTCCCGCTTGGTAACCAAAAAGACCTAAAACACGACTCGTGCGCATCTAACGACTCTTGCAAGTTACGTGCCGACAACTATAGCTGTTCCAAATTAGAAATTATTCCACGTTTTTCCAGTATTCGTATTCCTATCATACCCATCCACAGAACAAGTCAATAGGTAGTAGAGAAGAGTATAAGATAAATTATTCCACTTACATCAGTCATTTCAGCCGCCAAATGCAACTCATGGAGCCCCGTCACCTGTTCCAAATAGTTTCCACTATCAAACACGTTGAGCAGGAACGCTATGTTTTCCTCTCTGTACTTCTTGATCACAACTTCTGAGCAAGCAATGCACTGTTTAAACTTGGAACAGGTTGGGGTTATAGTTTTGTAGGAGTGTAGGAAGCCCCTTATAGTGTGGGGAATAGGGCCCAGTACGCCTTGGAACTGTGGAGGAATGTCGTCTGTGTAGGTGTCTATATTGTAGAGGGCTGGTGCGTTAACCCTGAAAAATAAAGTTAATAGTTATAGTGATAAGTAAAGAATCCCAAAGACCTAGTGGCCTCTTTCACATAGTTTGATGGGGACTATTTGCTGAAAGACGTTATAAATGGAACAGATTCTCATTTTGTAACACCGGCTCCACACGTTGGTCCCAGCGCTCATACCAACGTTGGTCGGTTAATTGGTGAGTCTCGTCAGAGCCAATGTGAAGATCTCCGATACGGAAATTGCTGTGTGCGTTTTTACAGTACTGAGTGCATGTTATAATTTATATTTGTTAATGCATAAAAGGAAAAAAACACATCAAAGAAGATGGTGGACGACGACACAGCATAAAACACGGAAACACTCGATGCGTGTTGCAACAGGACTGAGCAAATCACCAACGTGTGGACGGATCGCGAACGTTCGCACAAATTCCTTTGATAAAACCGATACGCGCCGGCCAACTACCAATGCTCGCCGCAATGTTGGCGCCAACGCAATTTCCTAGATCCACACGTTGGACGAGTGTCGTTGGGACCTACGTTGGGGACAAAGTGTGGAGCCGGCGTAAGAAATCATCTGCCAGATAAGTCTGGTGGACCTTATCCAGAGGTGGAGAAACAGTGCAACAGACATCTAAACTGAATGTAAAAGGGCCGATTTCTAAATTGTATATTTGGAGTTAAGAATGTGTCAAACCCTACTTTATTGGCAAATTTTGACAGATTTCAGGCTTAAGGTTGCCCTAGTCGACGGCTCGAACTATTTTGTGCGCGGGGTTAAAATGCATGCTATCTCATCCGACAACACGTGCGAAAGAGATAGATGCAGCGATGAGCAGTAAGAAGCTAGTTCGCGTACGAATACGAAACTTGCAAATTTGTAGCGAAATGGATGATTTTTTAGGACGAAAACGAGCTCACGAAATTTTATAAACAGACCTTTGGGAGTATGGATATCATGAAAAAACCGGCCAAGTGCGAGTCGGACTCGCGCACGAAGGGTTCCGTACCATTATCGCAAAAATCGGCACAAAAATCACGTTTGTTGTATGGGAGCCCCACTTAAATATTTATTTTATTCTGTTTTTAGTATTTGTTGTTATAGCGGCAATAGAAATACATCATCTGTGAAAATTTCAACTGTCTAGCTATGCTAGGCTGTATCTCATGAACCGTGGTTCATGAGATACAGCCTGGTGACAGACAGACAGACAGACGGACCGCGGAGTCTCAGTAATAGGGTCCCGTTTTTAACCTTTGGATACAGAACCCTAAAAACGACTAAATGTATCTGTTCTAAATAAAATTATTTGCAATTGTTGAACTACTAAACTATCCATGTATGGTGACTGTTTTGCTTCTTCTTATGGTATTTATTTCCACCCAAAGATGCGTTAAAATTAGTGTTGAAATATGGAACTTTCGACGATCATAACTTTCAATATACATATATTTTTTTTTACATTTTTGTTTTCATACAGGGCTAGTAACGATGAGACAAATAGATATATTTTTTTTATTTTGAACATACACCTTCAAACAGTGGAGTAATCGCCATACTACGTTTGTATGGAAGAATGATCGACTAGGGCAACCTTAACTCCTGAGTGCCTAAAACGTGGATCCACACGAGGCACAATGACTTTATATTTGTTTCGATAATTACAACACACAACCGGTTAAGTATAGTTTGACAAATACGCAACCTCAAATGCTTAAATCAGAAATCGGGGTAGTCTGTAGTAAGTACCATTAGGTGTCAATCAGGTGTTAGACTTACTTTAGTGGATGTTGCAATAACCCGACTAGAATCTCAACAGCTAAGGCGCCTGCAATAGCTGCCACACCGGGCCGTGTCACCGTACATTGTTGATCTAAAGTGCGGTCTTTTTGCGACTGAAATAGAAACGAGAACAAAATAAACAGTCTTATTAAATTGAGATGGGTCATGCACATCACATCAATGCAATAAAAAAAACCGGCCAATTGCAAGTCGGACTCGCACACGAAGGGTCCCGTACCATTATCGCAAAACACTGCAAAAAAAACACGTTTGTTGTATGGGAACCCCCTTAATTTATTTTATTTTAATTTCTTAATTATTATTTTTTGAAGTGAATATACAACTAAACATTCTGTGAATATTTCAAGCGTCTACCTGTTGCCGTTATTAATACGAGTATCGAGCAGAAATATCACGTTTATTGTATGGGAGCCCCCCTTAGATATCTATTTTATACTGTTACCCTCTTACAAATAAACGCGGTATAAAGTTATACCAGGTATAACAAAGGTATAACCATACATTTTCATAGGTTTATACTTGGTATAACTTTATACCGCGTTTATTTGTTAGAGGGTTAGTATTTATTGTTATAGCGGCAACAGAAATACATCATCTGTGAAAATTTCAACTGTCTAGCTATCACGGTTCATGAGATACAGCCTGGTGACAGACGGACAGACAGACAGACGGATCGCGAAGTCTTAGTAATAGGGTCCCGTTTTTACCCTTTGGGTATGGAACCCTAAAAATAGTAAAATTCGCAATGGACATCAAACTTATGAGCAATTATCATAGCTCACAGGTAAAGACTGAAAACACTGCAATAAAAATCAGCTTTCAAAGACAACGGGTGATCATTGTAGTAAACCAGACGTCCGTGATGACTAAGGTCTCCCAGAAAGTGACAGCTCCGACATTGAACTACTTCAGGAACAGATTGTACAGACTAGATATATCCAAGCTATCTGAAACACACGCATCAGCTAACTAGCTGATAGTGTATCATCATCATCTTCCTGCCCTCGTCCCATGATACTTGGGGTCGGCGCAACACGTTTTCTTCTTCCATACCGTCCTGTCCCCTGTCACGCTATCACTGACTCCCTTTTCTTTCATATCACTCCTCACACAGTCCATCCACCTTTTTTTTGTCTTCCACTTCCTCTCCTGGATGGATCCACATTTTTATTAGCAAGCCTATAATACCTTTAAACGAGCAATCTTAATATATATAAATCTCGTGTCACAATGTTTGTCCTCAATGGACTCCTAAACCACATAACCGATTATAATAAAATTCGCACACCATGTGCAGTTCGATCCAACTTGAGAGATAGGATAGTTTAAATCTCAAATTATAGTCGCAATTTTAATTTATTGCTAATTATTTGTCTGTTATTATTTGACAGTCACAATTATCTGTTAACTCCAAATGATTCTAACAGATGTCGATACCTTTCGACTGGGTTGAGTAAGTAATCAATAGATGGCGCTGCTATGGTAAATCTACGAACGTGTCATATAAGCTACATTTTAACAGCATAATTACCACGTGTTGTTGACGCTATAAAATTAATTAAATTTATTTTGTAGTGAACGAAATACCGTATAAGTCAATTATTTCCACTTTTTAAATTTTTGGTGTTAGCATAGCCGGCCACGTGTTACTAAGTAGACTGAAGTGTAAATTGCATTCATATTATAATGAAGATAATACAGTGAAATTAATCCTGTTTTTTACTTATTTGTGCTTCATTGATCAAAACTTTATAATTTAATCTAATATATAACGGAGATAGGAGGGCTATCTTCAATAATACCCTCGGTCTGTGGGCATATCGTGGGTATGCGATGCACAAAGCAGGTAACTTAAGCCGTTTTAGAGATAGTTCTTGTTCCAATTTTATCAAAGCAGCGGATTCGGCCACCAATCGTTTCGCTTTTTCCCAACTTAAACACACTTGTTCAAGTTCACACACGCCACTTTAGGCTACTTCTCAACTCCTTTTTCTCACAACTCTTTTCAACTCCAAAAACAGCGCGTCCGCGCGTATCTTTTCTAACTTCACGACCCAATATGGCGGAAGAACCCACTCAGAGTGCCTCTATGACACCCCTGCTTTTTATTGGCTAAGAGAATCTCTTCCGGCAAATTACTGCTTGTATTATCCAATCCAAATCGAGTATTTTGACATAAGAAAAATAAAGTGTTGTCAATCGAATAAAATCGAACTGAGAATTGATCAGAAGCTAAATGTTACCAATTAAACAAACCTGAAGTAATAAGTTTACAAGCGATATACCTTCCTCCGACACGGCCATCTTGACATTCAAACGGTCCCACGTTTGATGTAAAGCGACGAGCAACATCGTCACTCAATAAAAAAAAAAACAAAAACCAAGAGATAAAAAAATAGGTAATAGGTTAAGTTCGGCCGCTCCTGACCAAATAAAAAAAATAACGTGGTCGTGACATCTTCCACGTGAAACCTTCAATCAACACCTTATATTACCAGCCTACAACAAAACTCAAGTACATCTTTACTCATGAAAACTGAATTCTCTTAGCTTTCACACTGTTCATTTGTTTTCTCCATGTAAATCTAGGTCTCCACACCATACACCGTACACAACCATTGTCGTACTATCGAACCAGCCACCTCACCATTTAGACAACCATATTAACACATTCTAAATGGTTACCGAAGCACCAGAGGTACCAGGTTCCCAACAAACGCCAAGTCGGTCTCGAAGCACTAAGTGTGCCAGAAACCACCCAAACGCCCAACACAACATACCATGTCACATACACCAAACAACAGGTCACCGAGGCCCCAGAGGGACCAGGCTCCCCCAGACATACAACAGGTCACCGAAGCCCCAGAGGGACTAGGCTTCCCCCAGACAACAGGTCACCGAAGCCCCAGAGGGACCAGGCTCCCCCAGACAACCGGTCCTCTCGAGGCAACAAGACTGCCAGATACCCATGCCACATACACAAAACAACAGGTCACCAAAGCCCCAGAGGGACCAGGCTTCCCCAGACAACCGGTCCTCTCGAAGCAACAAGACTGCCAGATACCCATGCCACATACACTAAACAACAGGTCACCGAAGCCCCAGAGGGACCAGGCTTCCCCAGACAGATAACAGGACTCCAAAGCCCCAGAGGGACCAGGTTCCCCCCTGACAAATCCAGCAATGTTTCTTGGTCCCACAGCAATCGCTGTAGCTCCTGATGGTCAACCCAGTGACCACCCTGCAACCATAGTTATCCTGACCAGGCCTCGTAACCCACCACGGTTACAGCAGTCATCTTACTGACCACTCACCTCGTAACCCACCTCGGTTACAGCAGTCATCTTTGACCACTCACCTCGTAACCCACCTCGGTTACAGCAGTCATCTTACTGACCACTCACCTCGTAACCCACCTCGGTTACAGCAGTCATCTTACTGACCACTCACCTCGTAACCCACCTCGGTTACAGCAGTCACCGCAGCGACTACTCATCACCGTACAGTCAGTCCTTTGACCATACACACGACCTCACCATTGCTAGATAGATATGAATCAGTCTTCAACACAGAACATTCAGTTACTTCAATGGGTACTTGATCTTTCAGCTTTCCTCTAACTCATCATGAACCAAAGCCTTTAATGCAACACATAGCTGCCACCATTCAGAACTCCAATAAACATAAACAGCACCTCTAAACCAAAATCAAATTAGTTATTTCAATCTTCATTCTCAGTACTGAATACAACGGCAATCTCAAATTCAGGATTTCTTTCCCAGCCAAAAGCATATTCAAGAACTCCATTTTGTGTTCATGATTTCATACCAAACCCTCAGTGCGATAGGTATAATAACTACCAACATCAAACACTACCAATTCTGCAAACTAAAATTGAAAATGAAAGCATGCACCGCATGTCACCGAGTTTACATCTGCGTTAACATTATCTTATCCAACTTGCTCAGATAGCAAATAAAACAAAATTACGTTAGGTATGTTCACAATGACCAGCACAGAACATTCAACAAGTTAGAACACCACAACCATTACTGACAGTATACTTTAAATTCCACATTTATTATTCAAGGTAGGTACTAGCCTACATGACACCACACAATCACACAATTCACAAATTCACACCTTTCGTTAAAGAGATGTTACAATTATTAAAACTTTTGAACAATGTTCAAGATTACCGAGGCCAAGCATCGTTGAACAACACAGAACAAGGAAACCATTCCTAGTTTCCTCCAAAAAACAAAAGCTCCTGTACCAAGTAAATCAAATAGAACCTAAGTGTCCAATTCATGGTCCACAATCAACAATAACTTAGCAAATACATTTGCTACACACAATGCACTTTCAACTTAAATGCCGATCAACTCTTGACTCCGTCATCTCTCTAACCCACGAAACTGAGAAACTGTTCTATGTTAATTTAAATGTTGCCAATTGAACATCTATCTCATCTTCAGCCACAACTTCAATAGTTCTTCGAGAGGGCTAATCCCTCGGGCATCTCATAATACCTGAATACGTCTTCTAGACACCATCTACATGTCTAGTTGCACTTTTCATTTGCCATAGTCCACTTAAATAATTTTTATTTGTAGGTAGGTATCGTTAGAATGACATGTAATCAGTTGGTTCATTCTCTACAATGCGATATATAACAACTACAGACATTAACTTTACCTTTATTCAACCGTTGGTAGCAACAAAACTAAACGCCAACTGTATTGGCTATACTAACGTTAATCCTCGTGATGTCTGCAGGTTGTAAGATTGCAAATCGAGTCGACCAACAAACTATTTAACTAAACTTTAACACCGGTTTGAAAATAATCTTGATCATATAACTGTTAACTGAAAGTTATTGCATGTTTTTGCAACAAAGCAAAAGTTAAAAGTCTAATCCTCACAGTGACTCACACTTTGTAACGACTTATTAATAATCTAGTCTTTATCCAGTAATTTATAAGTTAAAAATCATATCACAGTTAAAAGTTATTTGTTTATGTTTTGTCTTGTCCGACTTTTTTCGAACTTTTTCGAATGTTGACACTTACATGTCACTGTCTAATAGAGATGAGTAAGGGATGGCGATCTGTTATCAATTAATCGACGAATCGATTTAAAGGCAAAAAATAAACAAACAATTTTTCAATCGATATCCAGTACTGAATCGATCCAGCGTATCGATATTTCGCCCTAGAATATCGAGATTCGATTTTTCTGTTTTGATATGAACCAAAATATTATTTAAAAAACCGGCCAAGTGCGAGTCGGACTCGCACACGAAGGGTTCCGTACCATTATCGTAAAACACTGCAATAAAATCACATTTGTTGTATGGGAGCCCCCCATAATTTATTTTATTTTAATTTAATAATTATAATTTTTTGAAGAGAATATACAACTAAATATTCTGTGAATATTTCTAGCGTCTACCTGTTGCCGTTATTAATATCGAGCAAAAAACGGCAAAAATATCACGTTTGTTGTATGGGAGCCCCCCTTAAATATTAATTTTATACTGTTTTTAGTATTTGTTGTTATAGCGGCAACAGGAATACATCATCTGTGAAAATTTCAACTATCTGACTATCACGGTTCATGAGATACAGCCTGGTGACCGACAGACAGACAGACAGACAGACAGACAGACAGACAGACGGACAGCGAAGTCTCAGTAATAGGGTTCCGTTTTTACCCTTTGGGTACGGAACCCTAAAAATAGTCGAATGTATTACACAAAGATATTTGAATTCAACGATAACAAAATAAATTTCTTTCCCTTTTACCTGATACTTTAATTTAGTTGTAAAAACAATCCCAATCAGCCAAAGATGTGAAAAGATACACTATTATTACGTATTTTCTTTTTACTTTCCATAACTGGATTCACACTTGCATTAAAAATACCAACGCGAATAGTTAGAATGTACGTTATTTTCAAAGAAAAGCATATTCACAAATTGCCTTGAAGATCAAATCAACAACAAACTCAGTGGTAATAATATTTACGGGCAATCTGAAGTGACACCTATTAATAAAGAATGCATGGCTAAAATGCCTAGTATCTTTACTTCTCGATTATCAGTAGTGAGTAAACTAACAACCTATTCATAAATGTGTGTACTCTTGTGACAGCACTAGTGGTCACAAAACCGTATGTTGTTCTAACATCATGCAACATAAAATAATGTAATGAAATCTAATTTCTTTCCGTTTTGTTCTCACATTCCAATGCTCCAAGTACATTAGAAAGATGAAATTGCGAAAATCGTTTCATTGTTTATTTTGTTGGTAAATAAAAACGATTGAATACTTGAAACGGAAATATTTCAAAGCTTGAGCCCGTCAAAGATTTAAAAGATGGCGTGACATGCACGGACTTCTCATTCTGTCTATGCAAGAATTATTTGTTTGTTTTTAAATTGATCGCGAAAAAACAACATGCTCGTATTCAATAAGCTCCCCCAAGCAGTAAATCACGGCATTATGGGGTCCTGAATCCAATTTCGATGATTATTGAAAGAAACATACAGTATCAATACCATTACATAGATGGCGCTGTTTGATTTTTCTACTCTTTTCATGTAACTTACATTAAACATTTCAATTAAACAACATAATGCAATAGTTATAAATTGCAATTAATGCAACAATTAATTATAAAACTTAGGTACTTCCAAATCCAATACATACTTCGGCTGCCACAAATGTATGCCAATGCACAGATAGTTGAATGCAGATCAAAGTAACATACCTTTAAGCCTGTACTCCCGGAAAGGTCAGGCAGCAGTGCCAACCATGCACATGTCCAGACTCCTAGGTGCTATCAGAAAATATTAAATTGATTGATCACCGCAGCGGCATGTATAAAACCACTAAATTTCCTCTTTCATAGCACTGTAGACTGCAGGTTGTATGTTGCCTCTTGAAATGGAACCTGAGCTCCACACTTATCTTGTAGCACTACATGCAGCCGGTCACAACAGGTCTTGTGGTATCCACAGCCATGTTGAAGGGCTCAGACGTCCGTGCTATTTGTTGCATATTGTGTGAATGGCTGAAAAATTCATGTCTATGAGCAAGATTTCCACAAGCATAAAGTTTTATTGAATCAAGTTGTAGCTTAGGATGTTTGCTCTCTTGCACTGTATTTGCACAAGTGGTCTTAATCTCTTGCGAATTCCGCTGACAGTATGAATCTGGCTGAGTTTCATTTAGCATCATAACGAAAATAACAATTTATTTTAAATTTTAGCCACTATAAACCAAGAAAAACAATATTGTGGCTAAACTTCATAAGGCATTAGATTGGTACTTATTATTGTCGGAATACTTAAGTTTATACTTCCCTGAACATCACCACCACAGTTGCGTTTCCCAAGTATCTAGTCAGGATTGGGCATCGATGTCATCATTAACTTCATCATTATCTGCAACTCGACTTCGCATATTGTCTAGGATAGGCCACACTATACGGTTGGTATGCGGTCACAACATGATATTCCTGTCTCTAGTAGCCGGCAAGTTGCAAAACATCTCCATTAGGTACGTAGGAAGGTACTTCCATGATAATTTTCGCGCACCAGAGCGCGCCAACCATTACTCGTCTCATTTGGTCCATTATCGCTTTGTGCGTGCATTGTTTTCACTTCTGATAACGGAGATAGGAGGGCTATCTTCAATAATACCCTCGGTCTGTGGGCATATCGTGGGTATGCGATGCACAAAGCAGGTAACTTAAGCCGTTTTAGAGATAGTTCTTGTTCCAATTTTATCAAAGCAGCGGATTCGGCCACCAATCGTTTCGCTTTTTCCCAACTTAAACACACTTGTTCAAGTTCACACACGCCACTTTAGGCTACTTCTCAACTCCTTTTTCTCACAACTCTTTTCAACTCCAAAAACAGCGCGTCCGCGCGTATCTTTTCTAACTTCACGACCCAATATGGCGGAAGAACCCACTCAGAGTGCCTCTATGACACCCCTGCTTTTTATTGGCTAAGAGAATCTCTTCCGGCAAATTACTGCTTGTATTATCCAATCCAAATCGAGTATTTTGACATAAGAAAAATAAAGTGTTGTCAATCGAATAAAATCGAACTGAGAATTGATCAGAAGCTAAATGTTACCAATTAAACAAACCTGAAGTAATAAGTTTACAAGCGATATACCTTCCTCCGACATATATATAAATCTCCTGTCACGATGTTTGTCCGCGATGGATTCCTAAACTACATAACCGATTTTAAATTAAATTGGCACACCGTGAGCAGTCTGGTCCAACTTGAGAGATAGGGTAGGGTAGGTAGGGTAGGGTAGGTAGGGTAGGTAGGGTGGGGTAGGGTAGGGTAGGGTAGGGTAGGTAGGGTAGGTAGGGTAGGGTAGGGTAGGGTAGGTAGGGTAGGTAGGGTAGGTAGGGTAGGTAGGGTAGGGTAGGTAGGGTAGGTAGGGTAGGTAGGGTAGGTAGGGTAGGTAGGGTAGGTAGGGTAGGTAGGGTAGGTAGGGTAGGGTAGGGTAGGGTAGGTAGGGTAGGGTAGGGTAGGTAGTTAGGGTAGGTAGGGTAGATGAATGTTTGGTGTTTTTATGGCAAAACAAAGTTTGCCGGGTCAGCTAGTTATTCTATAAAATTCTCGTGTCACAATGTTCGTTCCCGTACTCCTCCGAAACGGCTTGACCGATTCTCATGAAATTTTGTGAGCATATTGAGTAGCTCTGAGAATCGGTTAACATCTATTTTTTTTTAATTTTTAGCGTAGGTAGGGTAGGTAGGGTAGGGTAGGGTGGGTAGGGTAGGTAGTGTAGGGTAGTTAGGGTAGGGTAGGTAGTGTAGGGTTGTTAGGGTAGGTAAGGTAGATGAATGTTTGGTGTTTTTATGGCAAAACAAAGTTTGCCGGGTCAGCTAGTATGTATATAGATTATCAGAATCTCAGAAACGGCTCCAACGAACTTCATGAAATTTTTCATGCATGCGATAAATCGTACTAGCTAGGTTTCATTTTTAGAAAACGTCGTTTTCTCTATTTTCACCCGAGCTGAGCTCGGTCGCTCAGGTACTAATAATAATCTACAGCATTAATTTTATGTCTCCATCTGAGTTGTTACTTTTACAACAAATTTTCTTAGAAAACACTCACATTCCCAGGCGCAGTGACGTCATTACAGAAGTAGCATCCCAGGTTACCTCCGGCGATCCAGCCACTGCTTACGGAAGTGCTTTCTTCTGGGTTCGAGTCGCCGACGCCGTGGCGCATGACCAGATAGCTGTCGAAACCTAGCGCCGCGTTTATCACTATCTGAGGGATGAAAATATTGTGTTAGGGAATTTTATTTAGAAGAAAGGACATAACGGTCCAGAAAATAGATTGACATCGACAACCAAGTGAAGGTCAGAGGAATACCCTGGATAACGATTTATTTATTTATTAGTTTATCCTCGCAATGGAACGCCTAGCAGCAATTACACCAATGCAATGGAGCACAATCTTATAATAAACTCACTATAAGTCCAAGTTTCCTCACGATGTTTTCCTTTACTGTTATCAGCAATGTCCAAGACAAACTTGGAAAGTACATATGAATTATTGAAAAAGTCACATTGGTGCTTGCCCGGATTCGAACCCAAGACCTTAAGCACGAGAGGCAAAGTCCCCACCACGACACGATGGACTGATTGCTGTTCAGGGGCTGTACTATAATATGTTAACGATTGTGCTATGAAAAAGGGCTAAGGGCCTACATACACTTTAGTGCCGTAAAACGGTAACTTTCTAAAGCATACTCCTTCGTAACGGCTAGGTTAAAAAGTTTGAAAAAAATATATATTATTTTTAACACATGGTTTTTTCGTATAACAAATAGTTTTGCTTTAAAAAAATAACTAACAACACGCTATTTTTTCGCTACTTTTGGATACTCCTCCAAAACGACTTGGATGTTTAAAAATATTTTTACTCAGAAAAATTGATAGCTGGAATTTCTTCATAACTAACATAGCATATATAAATCAAATAATATTTTGCAAACAAAACTGTTCAAAAGGAGGTCCAATATTGATATTTTGGCATCGAGCGGGCGCACGGCCAGTAGTGCGTTAACATTGGAGCGTATATATCGCCTTAATAATATCCTCTTCATCCTGTATAGCTCCGTCTCTCTCTCACAGTGGAACTATGAGAGTTTTGACACGTCAGAGTAAGGCCCCTGGTAGACTATATCCAGCAATGAATGTCTTTCGATTGATAGGCTTGCGCTTGACCACTATCTCACCTGATAGTAAGCGATGATTTTTTAGTTTTCAAACATGTATAAAGCAAAAATATGTTTTAGGTAAATCAAAGGTTTGTTCTGATAGCGCAACAACTTGAAACAATTTTAGGACATTTTCAGTACTATTGAAAAAGTCCTAAAATTGTTACAAGTTGTAGCATTCGTTACAACTTGAAACAACTTTGTCGCAAGCAAGTTGGTCATTCTAAACTGAACTTAAACTACAAGTAGGTAGGTACATTTTAGTTAAATTGAAAATAAAATCAATTGGACAAGTGTCGGTTAGTTCAGAAATACTATAAAATTTTACCTTTCCGTAGTGAGCAGCTAGAAGTGTTGGAAGCCAACGCGCTTCCCTAGTATCTAAAAGAAGGAATATGACATCATGTTCAGCTATGGCCTTCGTGATAAGTTGTATGTGGGATATCGTTTCCAACTTCAACGATTCTCCGATTGGATGTCCTGGCATTGGAATGTGAGCTGTTATGCCTTTGCTTACCTGAAAATAAAGTAAAATAGAATAGACTGAATTTCCTAAGTAAAAATTCATAATTTAAGGTTTGGCTCTCGCCTATTCCTGCAATATCGGACCAATTTTATAATTTAAACTTATTTTTTGTTTTTTATCATCATCATCTTCATCATATCAGCCGAAAGACGTCCACTGCTGGACATAGGCCTCCCCCAAGCGTCGTCACATTGACCGGGCCCGAGCGTCTCACAACCAGCGGATCCCCGCAACCTTCACGGTCACCAGGTCATCGGTCCACTTAGTGGGAGGCCTTCCAACGCAACGTCTTCCGGTTCGCGATCGCCACTCCAGAACCTTTCTGCCCCATCGGCCATCCGTTCTGCGAGCAATGTGTGTGTTTTTTATAGATATTCCATAAACTGAAAAAGATATACAGTGCCCCTATGTTTTCCTTTTTGATGATACATTATCTTTAGAAGCACTAGAAACCTCAAAACATGCTCAAAATTGCGCTGTCAACAGAGAACTAGTGTACAAATTTGACAACAATAAATGAAAAAAACCGGCCAAGTGCGAGTCGGACTCGCGCACGAAGGGTTCCGTACCATTATCGCAAAAAAACGGCAAAAAAACACGTTTGTTGTATGGGAGCCCCACTTAAATATTTATTTTATTCTGTTTTTAGTATTTGTTGTTATAGCGCCAACAGAAATACATCATCTGTGAAAATTTCAACTGCCTAGCTATCACGGTTCATGAGATACAGCCTGGTGACAGACAGACAGACAGCGGAGTCTCAGTAATAGGGTCCCGTTTTTACCCTTTGGATACGGAACCCTAAAAAGGAAAACATTGGGGCACAGTATATATCTTTCTTTTTCTGTTTATGGAATATCTTTTAAATTGGTACAATATTGGAGGAGGAAATAAACGAGGGTCAAACCTCGAATTATGACTGTTTACTTAGGAAATTCAGTCTGCAACCGTATTTCTTCTTAAACAACAGCAGAGATAAGAAAGTCTTAGGTCACGTTCCTCGTGCCACCAGCTCGCATGCATTTTGAATTACATCGCGGGCTACTGTGATCAATCGCGGCGACAGGCGAAACGGCGTGTGCAATTCAAGTGAAAACCGGCCAAATGCGAGTCGGACTTACGCACGAAGGGTTCCGTACTTGGTAAATTGCGGTTTACGATTTATGACGTATTACATAGATCTCGTTCAAAACAATTTTCGGTGAAAGTTTATATGGCAATGTACATCATATATTTTTTTTAGTTTTATCATTCTCTTATTTTAGAAGTTATAGGGGTTGGACACACACATTTTACCACTTTGGAAGTGTCTCTCGCGCAAACTATTCAGTTTAGATTTTTTTTTATTAGAAACCTCAATATAATTTTTGAAGACCTATCCATAGATCACCAAGTTTCAACAGCATAGTTCTTATAGTTTCGGCATAAAGTGGCTGTGACATACGGACGGACAGACAGACAGACATGACGAATCCATAAGGGTTCAGTTTTTTGCCATTTGGCTACGGAACCCTAACAATCGATCGAACGTACTTTACCATTTAACTTAGTAAAAATCGCTTATTGGTGTGATACAAATCGAATCACATCCAGCCATCAGGAAGGTCGCTATGAGTCAAAGCACATTGAGACAAGAGTCGAAGCGAAGCGTCGCGTCTGTCTATAAATGCACATTGCATATTGACCTCTATTTCCACAACGTAAAGTCGAGCCGAAAACGACGAGACGACAATGACACTCAACAAGTAGATAATAATAATTATTATTCAACACTTAATAACTTACAACAGTAGGTAGAATGCTCTTTAGGCTATCGGCCGCCGCTGCAGCTTTCATTCGACCCCCATTGAGGCAATCTTGAAAATTGAACAGAACTTGTCGTGTCGGATTTGAATAGGAAACTTTTCCGTTATCTATAAACGTTATGTGACGGAATCCCCATGCCTGGAAAAAATTAAATAACGATATCAGAATTGTGTGAAATGAAGTGAATGATAAAAATTACTAATGATAATTGACTTGATAATTTGTAATGATATTTTATTAATTGATCTTTTGAATGAGAGGAGCTCGTGGCTAAATAATAACAGCCGCACTGGTCGATCATCAAGGTTAAGCAACGCTTGACGAGGTCGGTCCGTGGATAGGTGACCATTTCAACGTACCGAGTTTCCTCCGTGCCTCGGAAAGCACGTTAAGCCGTTGGTCCCGGATGTCATTTGAAGATCTTTGACAGTCGTTACGAGTAGTCAGAAGCTTGAGATCAGACACCAGTCTTGCCAAGGGGTACCGTGTTACCCAGTTACTGGGTTGTGTAGGTCAGATAGGCAGTCGCTTCATGTAAAACACTAGTACTCAGCTGAATCCGGTAAGACTGGAAGCCGACCCCAATATAGTTGGGCAAAGGCTAGGCAGATTGATTGATCTTTTGAATGATAATTGTAATGATAATGTATTAATTGATCCATTGAATGATAATTTATCTGGTTTTATAATCCAAAGTCCAAGTTAAGTGCTGACAACTATATCTCTTCTTTGGTCTTACCAGTAAATCCCGTGCTACATGGCAGCCGAGGGTGCCAGCGCCCAACAGCAAGCATTTAGTACTCTTCATCACATCCACGTTTATGTCCGGCGCTAGACGCCATTTCATTAGCTTTATATTCAGATCCGATGCTGTATCCGCCAATCTAAAATATGGGAAGAAAAGATGAACCAATCAAACAAGTGACTATCTAACAAACATAGCATATCAAAACATTACGCCTGTATTCCCCCGTAGGATTAGGCAGAAGTGTACTTATACCACACCAACATTTTACCAGTTGTTTATCATCATCATTTTAGTCGAAAGACGTCCACTGTTAGACATAGGCCTCCGCAAACGTCGCCACACCGGACTCACGCAGCATTGACGCTCCACCTAGAGGGAGGCTTTCCAACGCTGAGTCTTCCGGTACGCGGTCGCCAGTCCAGAAATTTTCGGCTTCAATGACCATCCGTTCTACGAGTAATCTGCTCTGCCCACTGCCACTTATGTTCTTGTTCTTCGGGCTATGTCAGTAACTATGTCGATAACCTTGATTCTCTTGCGAATGTCTTCATATCCGATTCGATCATGCAAGGAAACTCCGAGCATAGCTGTCTCCATAGCCCTTTGGGTGACTTTAAGCCTTCTGATGAAGCCCATTGTGAGCGACCATGTATCTGTCCCGCAAGTAATCACTGGCAACACACACTGGTTATAGACTTTCGTCTTAAGACACTGTGGTAAATTGGACGAGAAGATACCCCGCATCTTCGCAACGCTGCCCAGCAGAGTTGGATTCGACGGTTGACCTCTTTCTCGAAGTTAGTCCTACCTAAATGGACCGTTTGTACCAGGTAGACATAATCTTCCATAATTTTGAATGTAGTCTGCGACCTTGATAGGAGTGGGTGCAACATGGGCATCATCACCTTGGTTTGTCTATGTTCATTTTTAGACCCACTCTTTCGGAAGCTCTACTGTGGTCATCGAGCATTGTACTGTGGTCCCCCATGGTCTCAGCCATGGCCACTTTATCGTCGGCAAACCGCAGGTGAGTGATGAACTCGCCATTGATGTTGATGCCTAGCCCTCTCCAGTCCAGAACCTTGAAGACATCCTTCAGTGCAGCGGTGAACAGTTTCGGAGATATGACGTCTCCCTGTCTCAGACCTTGCTGCAGAAGGATAGGTTCCAAGTTTCATTTGGCACCGCTAGAAAGAATGCAGTACAGCCCAAGTCAAGATCGAATCGAAGGTTTTCTCGTAGTCCACAAATGCTAAGCAAAGAGGCAGGTTATACTATTCGGTCTTTTGTAAAACCTGCCGCAATGTATGCATGTGGGTGCTAAAGCCTTTTCGCAAACCGGCTTGTTCGGGAGGCTGGAAATCGTCAAACCTGCGCGCGAGACGATTCGTGAAAACAACTCTGACTCTGGAAAACAACTTGTAGACATGGCTAAGAAGTGAGATGGGCATGATAATTCTTCAACCGGGCTTTGTCCCCACACCCCTGCACCATGCCAGTGGCGTTTTCCTTTCGAGTATGACGGACTCAAACAGATTCTGAAGGGTCTGAAGTACCGGTTTTCCACCCGCCTTCAGGAGTTCGGCCGAAATTCGGTCATCACTCGGCGCCTTGTTGCTCTTAAGTTGTTATAGAGCCATCCTAATCTCGTAGAGACTCACATTTGTGAAGTCTTCGGTATAGTGGCGGGTCAATCTAGTTCTTGGGTCGTTTGCTAGATTCGCAGCGGATTTTCTGACTGACGTTTACAACTGCCCATAGAGAACCTCTCGATCTCCCTCAGAAGCACCAGTTTAGCGGATACGATTCTGCCATCGTCGGTCATCAATTTCATGAGCTGGCTCTGTCCAATAGCCAGATCTCTTACAGATTCCGCTCAATAGCGTCTTTATTCAATAGATTAAAGAGACATTCCAACCTTACTACAAAAAAATCTCAGGATTGAATGAGACATCCAACTAAGTTAACTGTATGTAACTAAACTCCATTTTCGATAACATTAGACGTTTAAATTAGCCGATTTTACAGCCCGTTCAACCGATTTTGACATCTATTGCGTTAGTGATACGACATATGGTAGCTGTAGTAAACAGTTGGTTTTGGTAACAGGTTTATGCTTTTTATGTCCTCCTTATGTTTACGGGATAGAACTCAAAATCGGTTGAACAGACTGTAAAAAGATTTGGAAACATGTCTAATGTTATTTCAAATGGAGTATAGAAGCTAAAGAACCCACACAGAGAAGTGGCCAATTGTTGAATTCAATAGATGGCCACAATGTGGAAAGTGAAAAAAATATAATTAAAAACTTACATCACAGGATCTAAAGATGCTGACATATTGGCACGTTTTGGTCCAAATCCTTTATCATTTCTCTCCCATCCAACCCATACATCAGTTACAGTACACGGTTCTGTCTTTATCTCTTCCTATTAAATAACATTTTAAAAACATATTAATATAAAAAATCATAATTATTATTGATTTTAAATGTATAATGCAATTATTTACTTGTACAGTTGTTAATTGATTCAGAATAATTACCATTGCGGCTGTCACCAGAAAGTATCGACTACTTTCAATATTTCCCTTAGGATTGCACCTAAGCCCAATTGCTTTTAAATCAGCTCCAAGTAAACTTGGACAGTGGTCGGTCAGTACTGCAATGTAAATTCTTAATGGCCATCCAGGATTGTCTGTATTACTCGGATCATTAAAGACAAAATACATACTAGATAGGTTGATATCTTTCTTTGGGCCTTTTTTCTTGTCTAATAGGTTTGATAAAGTTATAACATTGATAGTGTCATTGTCTATAGAGAATGCAAAGAAGCATTTTTGTTCCTTATCTAGAGATTTATAGCTCTGTTCCAACTCAGTAATTAGTTTGGGGCTGAAAATGTTTGTGATACTTAAACTTTTGTCTTCTAAATACACTGTAGGCTGCATGGGTGCAGGAAACCCAAACCAGTATGTGTAGTTGAATTTCTTGAGATCCTGAAAAGTAAAATACATTCATTATCATCATCATGATTTCAGCCAAAAGATGCCACACTGAATAATACATTACTTAAATAAATTTCCAAGTATTATATTACAAAGAAAATAAACCAAACCATCATTATCATCATCGTTTCAGTCAAAAGACTTCCACTGCTGAACAGGCATCCCCCAAGGTAGCGACATTGACTGGTAAGACAATGACAAATCTTGATCATCAGGTTGACCATGATGAATAGTTAAGGTCTTTGAAAAGAATACTTTTTCATCTCGGTGATTCCTTTGGAAAAATTTTAAGAACTGAAAACACTTCACTAGAGAAGCTACTGTAATTATAAATAAAATCTCAACTCACAGCAAAAGATATGACTACAAAATTCAATAAAGTACTAGGTTTCATAATCCACTCTTTATCCTGAAGCCCGGCCCATATTTCCTTCCCAATGTCAGTCAAAAAGGTAGCTTTATTGATAGATTTGAACTCTTCTATTGTGTTCTTGTTCAATAGGGTACCTCGGACATTAGTGTATAACTGTTCATCTTCTGGCTCTCTGAAAATATGATTTCAATATTGTATTGCACATGTTCATAGAAGTTTCTTTCTCATGTTGTTTTGGTAGATGAAAATAATTATGTATTACGGTTATTGAAAAACTTTGATAAAATGGAGTTTTCACATAGAGGAAAGTAATATAGTTTTCATGACTGACACCTACTTGTTGAACGACGTGCCATCGACTTCAAAGACTGCTCCCATGTCATCACGATTAGTAAAACGTCCCCAAATCTGCTTTGTATTCTCGTTCAATTTATCTACATCGAGTTTCATCTCTGTGAGGGTATGCCAGAACGAAGGGTGCACGAACGACATAAATGACGTATATTGTACAATATAAATACATTTTCCTTCTGATGCTGCCATTTTCTTATGTATTTTCTATCAACAATTATATTCAGATATTACTCTAGAACTACAATTCAATCACGAATACGAATTTACGAAACAGACATCGCAGTCAGACAGCCATTAGACAGCACAATATTTTGTTTGTTCATTTCATTAGTGTCATGTGTCATTGTCACTTTCAGTGTCAAATGGGGATGTGAACTGCGATTTTTTCACTATAGGTGGCGCATCGTCGCCACGGCTATTGAAAGCTGTCAAATCCATACATTTTGTAACCTATCATTCAGTTTTAATTTTCTCGAAATATTTCTGTCTGTGCCGTACCACGATGTACCAACCCCGGTGTTCATTTGTTGCCCAAAGATAAAACCTTGATAAAACGCTAAAAAAAAACTGGAAAAAGCTTCGATGAAGAAAGGGGAAAAGGCTATAAGTACATACTTAAAGGTTATGTTATGAACTTGTCAAAGTAACTATGTTGCTTGGTAATCTTCGGCGATTTAGTGGAGTTATTAACGTATTGATAAAGTTCTACAGCGGAAATGTCATTTGCTTGGCCTTCAGAACCTTGAGTGCTTTGATTGCTGAAAATGAAATGAAAACTTCTAACCTAAAACGTAAAGATTTATTTGATATGATTGATTAAAGTAATGTTCTCTCATTTTTTGTAAATTTTTCTACAGTAAATCAAGTAAGAAATAACTCGTTACAACTAAAAAAAGGGAATAAATATAATGACCACCAAAAAAAACTTTGTGACGATAACCCCTATCACCTAAAATATATACTAATCAGCAAAAAAAATAAACCTAAACCAAATTTAGTAAATTGATCACCAAATTTAGTAAATTGATCACCAAATTTCATAAGTGCTAAAACCGTAAGATATCAAATCTAGTGATTTGGTCAATGAATCAGTCCAAGAGCGAGCGAAGCGAGCTCGGGAGCTAAGGGCACCCCGACACGGACAGGTTAGGTTCGAAGGAGATGACGGGAGCTGAAGTGAGCGAGCAAAGCGAGCGAACTCAGCTCCCGTCATCACCTTCGTGTTAGTTTACTTTAGACCCTGTATTCAGAAATAGGAGCCCCGCCCAGCGGGGCTCCGTCGACTCGGTTGCGATTCTAAATTTAATTTTGGTGATCATTTACTATTTTTGTCAGTATATTACTAGATTTGGTGGTTTGTTAAACATAAGCCCTAAAAAAATAGCCAAATCTAGATCTTAGCACCGATGAAAAATATTTTATATCTATATATATAAAAAAACAGGCAAAATGCGAGTCGGACTCGCGCACGAAGGGTTCCGTACCATTATCGCAAAAAACGGCAAAAAAATCACGTTTGTTGTATGGGAGCCCCACTTAAATATTTATTTTATTCTGTTTTTAGTATTTTTTGTTATAGCGGCAACAGAAATACATCATATGTGAAAATTTCACCTGTCTAGCTGTCACAGTTCATGAGATACAGCCTGGTGACAGACAGACAGACAGACAGACGGACTGCGAAGTCTCAGTAATAGGGTCCCGTTTTTACCCTTTGGGTACGGAACCCTAAAAATGAATCCCTATTTCCCTTGGTCATGGCATCACGCGTGAACGGCTGGACCGATTTCGCTTATTCTTTTTTTTGTTGTGTTTGTGACTATTAGGAGAAGGATCTTATGATAAAAAAAATAAGGGTAGGTAGTGTAGGGTAGGGTATGTAGGGTAGGGTAGATGAATGTTTGGTGTTTTAATGGCAAAAAACAGTTTGCTGGGTCAGCTAGTTTTATTATATAAAAGTCTGCCTCTCAATAAGATATGTTTTCTTTCCAGTTATCCTTGATCCTCATTTTTTTAGTTCGTGTTTCAATTCCTTATGCTTCCAGGGACAATACATATTATTATTAATGATGGTAGACCGGTTTAAACATAAAAAATAACAAAAAAACGTGATATATATTATTTTTCTCTGTGATGTAAACAAAGCAAAAATTATTTGACAGCAGCTTAGATAAAGTACCTATAGATGTAGCAATGGCGTGGCCGCACATGAAACAACAATAGTTATTTCTGGTTTTACAACAAAATCAAGAACACTACAACCCAACATCGCACTGACATTTATTATCTATAAATAACCCAATTCCTTGTCTCAATAAACCTTAGATAAAGTACTTTACTAGACTCAGATAAAGTACTTTATCTAAGGTAAACACATAATACCACGAAATCACATAAAATCAAACACGACCGAGTTTGTTTGTCAAACCTGCCATAACATTAGAGTTTGACAAACAACAAAATCCGGCCACGGTGACAAAGACAAAAAATAATCTTTTGTCCTTATTATTTACACGGGGCTGCCAACTAGCGATCTCGCTCTATCAATAACGCTCATTTTATGGCTAAATCTATAGGTACTTTATCTAAGGACAACAGCCATTGCGCCGCCAACGACATCTGCGCTCAGCTTTGCGTTCACATCCCCATTAGGCTCGGAACGCAGTGCAAAAATGTCAAACCTCGCTGGCCTGGCCATCATCTGGCCACTGAAAGGTAAAAGGCCACGGAAACATATTATTAACACTCGAACCGACGCCACGCCACCCGACGTGTCGTCACCCGACGCGTACCGTACATATAAGCAACACCCTACGTGATGCTACAACACGCTTCGCTAGTATCATAGCCAGTACTGCCAGGTCTCGTTTTTGTTTTATCCCAAGTCTGATCTCAATTTACCCTAGATTTTAAGTTTAATGAAAAAAAATCTCGTTTTTTTTAAATATGCTTTCCCTCGCCATACCATCTATATTTGATACATTTCATGCAAGATCATACATAAGATGAAACATTGCAATCTATAATATAATTACAGACCAGTTTTACTTTAAGAATATTTGACACCCTTAAAAAAATCTGGTTATTTTGGGATTTGTAGTATACCAAATACTTGACTAATAAAAACCGAAAATTGCGGGTTCAAAGGAAATATTTAAACTTAAATCCGTCATTACAAATTTGACTCAAATAAGTTAATCATTACTATTAAAGCATAAACATAAAAATTACCTTCACTGAGTTTGTACCCTAAAAATGACGGTGCTGATGAAACTTAACTCAAAATTAGGGTAAATTACCCTAAGTTGGCACCACTGATCATGCTCTCGACTGACTGACGTGTGGCATCGGGTGTTAACTAGAAACACACTGTGTGCGAAGCGTCGGGTGGCGTGTGTTCCCCCTCTCCCGGCAACACGCTGAACCAAACCGACTGGGTCTTGTCGCGTGTGACTGCGTGTCGTCACATGGCGTGTTGACTTTGTGTCTCTGACCATATTAAATGTATGGGATGGATTAATACTTCAACGCGTCAGAAGGCGTCGGGTCGGGTGTTAATAGTATGTTTCCACCTTGAGGTGTTGTAGTCACTGTTGTAGGCATAGAGTCCTGGCTTTTTTGGGAAATTAATGACTTGGCTACTAAGGCTTTTATGTTCGCTGTCGAAATTTGTTGTGTTCGTTATTTTTCGGCGTATAGTTTTAATGATACAGCTCGTCGACTCTTCACGTGACCAGAGGGCTGGCCTTTTTTCGGCCAGAGAATCAGAATTGCCACCCAATGTGGCAATGCTGCCAGCGTTCTGGGCACGTTTCCCATTGACATCGATGTGGACGAATTTTTTGATGCACAATGAGCCCTTTTCCCTCTCCCCTTTATATTTTTTATATGGGCTTGTTTTTATTTAGAACATTAAATTGTATATACTCGTAATACTTAAAAAAGATACAGATACTTTAAATATTAACGGAAATATCTAACATCAAATATATTGAGTCAGCTTTCTAGGCAATCGTCGCTGAAGTACTCATGACTACAATGAAATTCTCAGTTCCACTTTACCGAAATCGCGCCGTTTCAGTAAATACACATATTGACCAGTTGCATAGACACTTGAGATTTTACATCCAATATTCACTAGACATCAATTTGTGAATATAAAACAGACGCTGGATTTCACTGATCAAATAAAGACAATTTGTATCTCCTATTCACCGTTGTACAGTAGAATCACTTGAAACAGTTCCGTTTTTCAACCTTTTTAGTTCCTATTATCCTACCTACTTACGATACTGTAATAGAACTGTGCTTATCATGTGCCTACCTATGAAGCTTTGTTGAAATAAAATTGTGCAAATTTGTTTGTCGTCTTGGAAAATAAAGGTTTTTACCTAAGAAAAACATTCGATAGAGTAGGTACCCAGAAACTTTGTTTGGCAGGCAATGAGAGCCCAAATACCCGATGTACAATAGTAGTAGTAGTTGTAATACATGGCCGTAGTCAAGGTCAAATACATACACAGCTACCAAAACGCGCGTCAAAAGTCCAACGGGCCTTGGTTAGTGCTTTCGGCGTGGAGGTAGGAGGTAGGGTCCATCAGGGATCACTCCTGAGCCCACTAATATTTAACTTATGCATAGACTATATCACACGGGCTATAAAAAAGCCGGCACCGGAATGTATGCTTTATGCGGACGATATAGTCTTACCCTCTTACTAATAAACGCGGAATAAAGTTATAACATCTGACATCAGCTTTTACAGTTAGGATAACTGTAAAAGTGGAGTAATTACTTACTTCAAATGTTTGGGTTCTGTGCTTACCTCTGACCCATATGTGGATAAGATTGTAGACCACCGCATCAAAACCTGATCGGTTGTTCTTTGTGACCACCAGTTGCCCATCCGAGTAAAGAGCGAGTTTATCTATAGTAAAAAACCGGCCAAGTGCGAGTCTGACTCGTGCACAGAGGATTCCGTATAAAAAGCTACATTCTCCAAAATAAATAGGTAACATTACTAACGTTCATAAACAATGTTCACAAACAAATTCCAAAATAAATAGGTAATATTTAAATACACACAGTAAGCACGAAATTGTAATACCCAAAATCAGATTAACGAAAACTAGCAAGTCTTTTCTTATAAACAGTATACGCTTCTATAACAAATTGCCAAAGTCAGGTAAAGAACTGACCGATGGAGAGTTCAAAAACTTCATCAAACGTGTCCTTATTAAAAAAGCATATTATAAAATCAAGGACTACGTTGAAGATAAAAATTTTAGCGCCTTCTGCGCATGCGGCTTCCCTGTTAACTCATAAACGGTACAAATATGTGGATGTCTCTAACTATTCTCAATCTCATTTTTCTTTTTTTTTCTCTTCTTTAATTGGACTTTTTACAATGGTTTTCAATCATCTTAATAACCCTTTGCTAAGAATAGTTACAGCACTGATAACTACATTTGTGCCACATGTTAAATTTAGTCTTGTTAAACATTTTTTTTCCTTTGTATTGATGCTTTTACCGATTGTTTTGTGTATGTGTGAACATTGTAGGCCTTCTAGATTTCTAGATGCTTGATAACATCTGATAACTTTTTATCTCGTTTTACTTTTATTTTTAGTTTCTAACGTCTTATTGTCGGGCCTACGTTGTCCCCCCATCTCTAAATAATGCTGTAACATGGAGATATTGTAAAAACAAACCATATTTTTAAAAGAGTAACCATGGAGTTTCTTGCCGGTTCTTCTCCATAGGAAAGGACCAACCCGAACCGTGCGCCTTTTGTCAACGTTTTATAAGTGCCCATGTAGGCCTAGGTAAAATAAAAAAAATTGATTTGATTTTTGATTTTGAATGAAAGCACCGAACATTGCTCTAACGAAGGGACATAATTAACTTTGCCGTTCAAAAACTGTTGTTTCCTTAAATCAATATACAATAAAGTTTTACTTGTAAAGCCTACTCGGCTGTGATAGTTTTTCTTTTAACTTCGTTATGTATACTACTGCCGTGAATTTTTCACATATACCATTTAACTGGCAAAAAAAAAAAAAAAAATAGGGGGGGCACCTTGACTCTAACAAAAATTACCCATTTGAATTTTAATTTTACGCAAACGGATCTCTGAACCGAAAAATGGTTTTGACAGACCTGTAATATTTTTGAATGGCCTATCCAACGATACCACACCATGGGATACACAAGAAAAAAAAGTCGTCGGCTTATCGGCAAAAGCCCTGACGAGCGGCCCTTCTTCGAGTTCCTCTTCGCTTCACCATGGTTGTCCAAGCCACGGCTACTAAGCCACTCCCGCCTCAACAATGCGGCAACCCACCGGGGGTGACCGGTTGCCGCCTGACGTCAAGGCAGTAGTTCTTTTGAAGAACTTGGGAGCCGCCGTTGGACGAAAATCTCTGCCGCCAACTTCCCTACTACACCACCCTGCCAGGTCCTGTAGCTCCAGTGCAACCTGTAACCTCAATATGTAAGGGCAGCTTGCCACTGGACTTGTGATTCCTCCGCCTGTTCCAGGTTACCTACCTGTGGTGTTCACTAGTAACACTAGTTAGGGTTTAGGTTTTATAATAAAACAACCAGATTTATCAGTAAGTAGACAGCACTGAATGGGACTTCCGGACACCGCTGGTGCAATCTAACCATGAATAGACATAACCATGTCACGTTGTACTGGGATCGGTCTACCATCACTGATAGGACTATTGTTGCCAATAAGCCGGATATAGTGGTGATAGACCGATTAGCACGCCGCACAATGATAATCGATGTCACCATCCCGCATGACGAGAACCTCGTAAAAGCTGAGAAAGAGAATCAAATCAAGTATCTCGACACGAGGTTGTCGACATGTGGAATGTGGACTTTGCGATCATTGTGCCGATTGTCGTTACGGCCAACGGCCTGATGGCCAAGAGCCTTGACGACCATCTGTCGAGGCTGTCATTGCGCGGTTGGATCAAGCCCGATACAGAAGGCAGTACTCCTCAATACGGCTCGCATTGTGAGGAGGTTCCTGTTTCTGGAGTCCTAACCACCGGTAGCTTGGACCCTGCTCCCGACACCGGCGGACTACCATTATTTTTTTATATTTTTAAATGTTTTTTTTATTTGTTTTTACAAAAAAATATTAAAAAATGTAAATATTAAATGTGTACAAAATTGAATAAACGAAATAATAATAGACGTAAACATTAAAGTGCTGACTACATTTATTTAAGAGTATACCACAGTATATTATCTCCGCCTTCGCAACCGTTGCAGTTTTCACCCGTAACCCTGGGCTCGGGACTGCGTTATACAGCACAGCACTGGGTTCCTGTCCTGTTTGCCACTATTGCAATTCGGCCTACTGAGTCGAATGGTGCCCATCATCATGTTTTGAGCTCAGAAATGAAAAGCACATATAGTAAACTATAATATATATATATATTTGCATTGAAACAATCACTATTTATTTGTTTGTATTGAATCAAAGTGATGTAAAAGTCAGCGCACCTGTACGTAAGCTACCGACTAAACCTTGAAGCGAAGGGCCGTTCGTTCGTAATCATATTTGCTGGAATACTCGTAGTATATCAAGTTTCCAACTAACCACAGATAATATAATACTAGCATAAACTAACTAAAGAGGTAAAAGAGCAGCAGGTCGGTAGATAGTGGATATGATTGATACCTACTGGTCAACGGTAGTTCAAAACCCCGCCGATTGTTTTCTTTTTCTTTTATGATTTTTATGAAAAATTCAAAAATACGAAATGTCATACTCATACATGATAGTGTCAATGGCTTATTTTATATTTTCTTTGATTGGATTTTAAAATAAATTTATAACAATAAGTGTAGTTCGATGTAGAAAGTGGTTTCATTTTGATCTCAATAATCGAAATTATTGTGATAAAATCTGTAAGTGGCAAACGGAAAGTTTCACATTTATTATCGGCCGTACCCATTGCGGGGCAGAGTGGGGTATCTGTTGCTTGAACAGTAAATATCCCAAGACGGCGGCGGAGGCGGCGATGCGCCATGTTTTGCGCGCAATTCTCTAAAGAAATTGCGTCCTTATACTCCTTATACAGCCGCAGAGGGTAACGGGGTCCGCATAAATTTATGCGGGCCAATACCTGGCCGGCGCGTGACGAAATGCGAAAGCACTCCAGCGCCTCGGTCGGAACACCGTGTGATTTAAGTCAGTTAGTCTGACAGACCGCTTCGCCCACCCTAGGGCGGAGGACATCCATGAGGATTTCCACACGTTAAAAGTGGGGCGGCCTCCCCGAAATTCTGCCAGGCATTCTTTTCTTGACCCACCTTTTTCTGAACCAGCCTTAGCAATAAACACCTGTTTCTGGGCCTGCCTTGGCGGCACTTTTTATCTACTACAGTGCTAAAACCAATTAGGCAGGTATATGTACCTCTATGAGTACTTAGTATAAACTCTGTAGCTCAGAATAAGAGGTTCAATTCATTAAGTTAATTTTGTTTGTTTCAGATTAGTAGATTTTGGTTACTTACCTTCAATATAAAATAAGCTTTAAGACATGGCAATAACTTCATTGGATAATATGTCGTTTGAAAAAGCACCTTCGCAATCTACAAATTCTGCTCACAGTTCCAAACGTTCCTGTCGATTACTTCAATTATCATCACCAAATTTCGCACCTGAAAGCACCATGTCAAATGCTACAAGTAAATGTAGCACATCAAAAAAAAATAAACAAAGATCGCCATATCTAGCTGGGGATAGAGTTCAGTTACTATCAAGAGTAATAGAAAAGCGATTCGTTCGCAAAACTAACTTTGTCTCATCATTTCCACTGGCTGTTAATTTGTACAAAACAAATTCTGACGACTTTAATCCACCTATAAAAACTCCAAAGAAAATGAAGAAATCAGTGCTGACTCTCCCAAACGACCCAGCTCCAGTGCCTCAAGGATGTACAGTAAGCGATATGAATGATTCAGAGTATTGCAAGAAAGAAGATGAAGATCGAAAACGAAAAGTAGTTAAGAAACGTCTTCCGATTCAAAACA
Source organism: Anorthoa munda (assembly GCA_945859665.1). Taxonomy (NCBI): domain Eukaryota; kingdom Metazoa; phylum Arthropoda; class Insecta; order Lepidoptera; family Noctuidae; genus Anorthoa; species Anorthoa munda. Next base: position 17,774,454 of record OX243908.1, read on the forward strand.
AAAGAAAAACCCGAGTAAGGGAAAAAGATTTTGAGTTTTACGACAGAGATGCTCAATATTGCTCGCAACTCAATATAAACTTAGACTGTAGCTCTACGGACATGATGAAAAGTTATAATGATGGAAAGCGGCCGTCAAACAGGAAGAAAATTAAACCTACTTCCAAAAATCCCCAGACAGTGTCTAACAATCTGAGTGATGTTTGGACCGTACTTAGAAATATAAATAGTTTTCAGTTTAGGCCGTCTCCTCCGATGTCTGAAGAGAGTATTGTACCTGAGAAAAAAAAACTACAAAAGAAACCAACAAAGACGAATCGCAAAGATGGAAGGTGATTATCGAAAGTGTCGTTGAAACGTTAATTCTTAATGACTTTTACACTAACCACATTATTTTTTCAGAATGATTGAGACTTGTCGAACCGAAGAGTTTGCGTATATATCAAGTTACGAGCTGGATAAAACTGCAGTTAGTTTCTCACCATCTTGTAGTATTGATCGTATTACAGTTATAGACAACCAAGATGAATATAGCAAAATATGTGAAGAATTCGAAAAAAGACTTCTTGGAACACATGATTATCTTAAAGAGTCAAATAATACCAAAAATCTAATCCAGAAAAATAAAACTTTATGCAAAAGTCCAAAAACCAACGTAAGAGCTTTAGCTAATTCTGGGTCTAAAGATAATAAACCATTTGTACCGAAAAGGAAGAAAAAGATCAATTTGAAGCGCCTAGTGGCTGAACAAAGTAATAGTAAAATTACCGAAACAGATTCACTTATCACTACGGACAACTTATTACTTAACGATAATTTTAATATGTTGTCAAATATAACGGAAAGAGACAGCATATATCTAGCAAAAGCCAGTGTAGGTTCTGATTTTTCAGGATCGAGCAAAACTGAATTACCTAATAAAATGAATGAACGACTTTACCGGAATGGTAATAAAATTATGAATAGCTTGATTTGTGTATGTTTGATAATATATACATCTTAATAATGATCATTTATGTTGTTTCCAGATAAACTTGCATTTTTGCCTAAAGAACACGAGTCTACTGCCAGTATAGACAAACGATTAGATCCTCAGCAAAGGAAACCCCGCTTATTAACTACCATCCCCACTTCGTGTATGATTCCAAAATTAACTCAAACTGAAATAAAACGGAGGCTTACAAATATGAGGTTTCCAATTGTTGTTTTAGGGAAAGATCAAGTCAGTTCGAATATAGAAGTTATAGATTACGAACCTCCGCAGTTCAATGGCTTAGATGATCATATTTGGCCATTTATGGTGGAGTGGTCTCCAAATGCTCCTAAAGATACAAAACCACAGAATAATAAGCTAAGCAGAAAATGCCAGTCTTATCTTATAGATATTAACTCAGAAAGTCAGATCAAAAGCAAATCGTGCAAAGACAATACTGAAGAAAGTACAAACAAGCACATGGCCTTGAAAAACAAGAAACAAGCAACTGATGATAAAAGAAAAGCTAGAATCGTGTCAACGCCTACGATTGAAATAAACGACAAGTTACTTGAATGTACTAAGAAGCAGAAATCAATTATACAGTTAAAGGACAAAATGTTGAACTTCTTGTACAAAAGATCTTCGAATCGTGACAATTATGAAAATGACAAAAGCAAATTAATAACACTCAGTAATAACGTTGCCATGGCTGAAAATGACGTTCCAGCTTTAACGGACAAGCAATTCAGACAAGATGATTTGTTGGCACTAAATGACTTGTCTATAAAGAGAGTTTTACCTACTGAAGGCAGTAACAAAAAAACTCCACTTTATAAACATCCTTGGGCCAAAGCAAAGTGGGCGAGTGATTTTATAGAAAACGTTATGAAGAAGATACGAAAAGGAGTTTATTACACTCAAGATCGTAAGGATTTTTGTCACACTTATCAAATAGGTGAATTATGATATTTAGGTGTAAGTAATAATTAAATATGTGGGTACGTAGGTAATACTAATAGTAATAATTCTTTGTTTTGCAGATTTAAAGGAAGTTTCCGTACAGGCAGGATCGCTATGTGATTCTACTGATTCTACTCAAACTTGTGATAGTGAGGCAGACTTCACAGACGATGGATTGAATAATGAAAACCAAAATAACTTAATAAATATACCTGGCTTCAATAACACTCTACCGTTACTAGAAATTAAAACGCTCAACATGAACCAAATTACTGTTAAACATTGTGTGACAAATGTTATGGTAGAGTTCGACGTTACTGTCCCCACTAAGAAAAAAAGTACAACGAATCTGAATACGTCTTCGTTACTATTAACTCCAATTGCGAAAACTGAAGGTCAGTCTAAAGTATTCAAATGTAAAACAACAATTTTTAATGCTATGCTGCCTGCTGAGTTGTGCAGTATTCTACCAAAGATGATGAGCAGTTTAACCGATGCAAGTAAAACCTCGATTGGAAGTTCTACCATGTCTGCTTCAAACCAGTCCAGGTTATCTACAATATCAGAATTGACTCGCAATGAAAATGGTGATCCATCAAGTAATAGTATCATAGCACCGATTCAACTTTCACCTGAGATTGAGCACATTCTTGAAGGCAGATTTTCAAATAATGATAACAAATTGCCAACTGCTCATACAATTAATTTTAAAATTAAATACGATCATTATTTGGTAACGGAATTGTTACCAAAGGTTTTGTTGAATAAATTTTTAAACTATAAATTGAGTCCTCTGGTAGCGGAACTTGATAATTCTCACTGCACACATTCGCAAGTATCTTTACAACAATCAAATAAGAAATTTACTGGTGTCACTGATATCCAAAATAATAACATTTGCACCTCGGTAAAAATCAATACCGATAGCAATAAAAGATTGATAGCCTTTAACTCTGACAACCTTGTGAGTATTGTTGAAAGTATGATGTGCAGGCACAACTTACAATTAAATCATAATTTAAGTACTTACGTCAATATGCTCAAACAATACGATGGCAAAAATCTTCAAATAAATATGTCGATGATAAACGACAGTGGCGTTCAGAAAACAGCCTCAGTAACCATTAGTAACTTAAACGTTGATTCGTTATACAAAGCATTTCCTAATATGAAGAAGAGCAGTACATATCAATTGGATACAAATAACGCTCATTTGAAATGCATAGAATATAATAACACTTCATTAGCAAAAAAATCGAAGAAAACGGCACTAACTAAAGTCTCCCTGAAAAAAATAAAAAAGTGTAATTTCTATAAGCTTTATAGAAGATGCAAATCAGCTAATCGAGAGTCAGGAGAGAAATGTATGAATACGTCTAGCACGCCCCTCGATAAAATTACAACTTTAGACGATTTCTTTCAAATTCTCGGTTCGAAAACAATATTTTCTAGCGTATTTGATGGGAATGTTGCAAAAAAGATTTTATCGTCAGTGACAGAGGTAATTTTAACACACTATTATATAAATGTTGGTAATGTTTGTAATTAGATACTTTATTATATTCTAATAGTAATATAATATGTGCAGATGAAGAACTGGATATCAGAGATAAATGCAATACAGGCACTGATGATATTATTGTTGAACAATAAGAAAGATACGCAGAATTTAGTGCGATTCAGACCAATCATTTTGCAAGGTATCGCAGTGAATAGAATCACTCGAGCTTCTGAATTAGACATGGAAATCGAAGTAATCGACAGGGAAAATTTCAATAAATTTCCGCAGGTAAGTAACTTGATCAAATACAGAAGTCTCACTAATCCTGCACTTCATACATCCAGTAGTCATCTCCCGTGTCTTCCTTAGATAATCCCTTATCAAATTGGTACATTATGATATTTTATTTATCTGGATTTTTTCTATACAATCCAGTAATCTGAAAATTCCAATAATCAGGTTTTCAATAGTGTGGCGGATTAATAATTAGTGTGTGTTTATAAAGGCAGTCTATCCTACTTGTAATTACTATCTTCATTTGTTCTCTCTTGCAAGAGGCCAAGCTTATTCATTAGGTGTCGCAAAAAGCCAGTTAAAAACACAATTAAACCAACATAATTAACACATTTTTCATTTCTGAAGGAGTTCGAAGGAATAACTTACTTGCCGGAATCGGTAACGAATTACGAAAATCTTTTGGATGAACTGTACTGGATAGCTAAAACTACTGTAAGATATTTTTTTAGTTATTTTGTTTTGTAAGTGCATATTAAACTTTACTGTATCGTTTTTAGGGTTCCGTACCCAAAGGGTAAAAACGGGACCTTATTACTAAGACTCCACGATCCGTCGGTCTGTCTGTCCGTCTGTCACCAGGCTGTATGAACCGTGGTAGCTAGACTGTTGAAATTTTCACAGATGATGTATTTCTATTGCCGCTATAACAACAAATACTAAAATCAGAATAAAATAAATATTTAAGTGGGGCTCCCATAGCACAAACTTTTTTTGCCGTTTTCTGCGATAATAGTACGGAACCATTCGTGCGCGAGTCCGACTCGCACTTGGCTGGTTTTTAGTAAACGTCATAATATGGCTGCTTTAAGGAATTGTGTTTTCTACTCCTCAGGCTTCCGATTACAATAAACCTTTCGACGAATCTTCAGAAAGGCTTCTGAAGTCCCTATTGCAAAAACGCAAGAAGTTGAATCCGTCGTACCTCCGTGTAATGGCCCGCTACGTAGGCTTGGGACTGGTAAAAACGCCGACGGAATGTTAAATTATTTGTATTTATTTTCGGCCTGAATTGTCTCACTGCAGGGCAAAGGCCTTCTACCCAAATTATTTTGAGTGCCATGTTTATGTGAAGTTTGAGGGTAGTTGAAAATTGTCTGTTGCTTTATAAATTGTATTTATTTAAATTAAATTATTTATACGAATAATTATTATATTTTACAATTTTAATTCAGTTTTATTTATGTAAAAAAACCTCACTCAATCACCATATCTTTAACATAGAGCAATTTTTTTAGGGTTCCGTACCTGAAATGGTAAAAAAGGAACCTTTATAAGATCACTTTCTGTCCGTCTGTCTATCTGTCTGTCTGTCCGTCTGTCCGTGTGTCACCACCGATTTTCTCGGGTGAACCTAGCAAGTTGAAATTTATACCAGCTATTGAGGTCTATAGTCCCTATTAGATGTATAAAGAAAAAAAAACAAGGTTCAGAGTCAACACGATAAAGGGCGTCGCCAAGGGGAGGGCAGGGGAGGGCAGCTGCGCCCCCCTAGAGATTCTAAAAAAGTTGCCAAATGTAAAGCAACCACAGTCCTAAGTCTTTCACTTGACTTGCTTGATTGATCATTCCCGTACGTCACGAATGAATATATATAAACCAAACCCAACAGATCGAACCGTTGTTTATATCCTAAAATAGGCAACAACCTTCTTTCCCGACACGGAAAAGCGTTGAAAATTTTGATCGCTCTTCCGTGCACAACGTGTACGGTAGAGTTGCGTAGCTTTACACGTTGGACTCTGAATAGTGCTCGCCAAACTTCAGTTCTGGGCCGCCCTGAAGTTGGCTTTCCGATGCGCAAGGCACGGATCGGTACTGTTTTTGTATGATTTACTACTGCGCAGACATTGCAACCAACTTCGGGACGGCCAAGAAGTTTGGCGAAAACTATACCGATATTATTACAATCGCTGTAGATGTAAGGCTCGTACTACAAGTGAAAAGCTTCATGTGCTCTCGACTTTACCTACAATTCATACTTTTCTCATTCTCCATAACAACTTGCCCCCCCCTAGGCCATCGGCTGGCGACGCCCTTGCTCACATAAAAAGATATTAGTAAATTTCGTTGAGATTTTTGCGAAAACCTGTAAGTTCTCGCCAAACTTCTTGGCCGAAGTTGGCTACAATGGCTGCGCAGTAGTAAATCTCATATACATACTCGTTTGGCGAGAACTATACCAAAATTTACCTGAATTTTGCTATTTTTTTATTATTCCCTTTGTGCTGTAAGAACTTTTAAGCTTTTAACTAAAATTGACAATTGACAAAAGTCAACCGGAAGTACCCTATAGGTTTTGTGCGGTACTTGCCCGTGGTCCCCCAGTCTAGTTCCCCTTGGGGTTTTTTTTTTTTTTTTTTTTATAATTTATAGGCTCGCGTTTGACCACTATCTCGCCTGATGTTAAGCGATGATGTGGTCTACGGTGAAGCACGCTTGCTTAGAAGAAACCTATTCACTCTTGACTTAAAGACCCCAAGGTTGTAGCTATCAGGGAATAAAGACCCCGGAAGGGAGTTCCACTCCTTAGCTGTGCGCACAATGAAAGTATTAGCAAAACGCTTTGTGCGTATGGGAGGGATGTCCACCATGTACCGATGGCGCATGGCCGTACGTCTTGTAGTCCGATGATGGAAAGGGCTAGGCGGAATCAAATTGTGCAGTTCCGTCGCACACTCCCCGAAGTGTAACCGATAAAAAACCGATAGGCTGGCAACTCGGCGACGATGTTCGAGGCTCTGGAGCTTTGAGGTGACCAGTGCATCGTTGCCAATGAGCCTTTTCGCTCGTCTGTCAATCGACTCAAGTGCATCAAGCTGGTATTTGGCAGATCCATCCCAGAGGTGAGAGCAGTACTCCATGCAAGATCGAACTTGCGCTTGATACAACTTAAGCAGCTGTTCCGGCGTGAAGTACCGTCTCACCTTCGCAAGGATCCCCAACTTTTTGGCAGCCAGTTGAGCCTTTGCCTCAATATATGGGCCAAAATTAAGTGTCGATGTCAACGTTACGCCAAGAAGCTCAAGATGGTTCGTTATCGGTATGGTTACACCTCGGAAAGAAGGAGCCGGGTGAAATTGGCTCTTTTTCGCGGAGAAGAGACACGCCTGTGTTTTTGCGGCATTGAACTTGACCAGATCAGGGGTGTACCACGAGCAAATATTTTTGCCCGTGGAACCCTCTGAATAACAATCTTCTTATCAAATATAACTAGGGGACCATGGGCAAGTACCGGAAAGAAATCCCTTCGCCGCAATGTTGGCACCATTGCTTTTCATTGAAGGAATGTACAGAGAAAAAGTCATAAAAAAGTCTCGTTGTCTAAGTTGATAAGAATATACTTTTTAATTTATGGTACATTCATAGTTCCATAAAAAATAAGAAGTTTCAGTAATCTATATATATTGGTTTCAGTTCGACGGTAGACAGGAAATCGACCGCACTCATACGCCATATATTCAATGTACTCTGTGTCATACGCTTCGCGACTCTGTGAACGACTAACATATATAATAGTAATCTTTGACGACTAATTACTTGACTACTTAGCTAAAGGACCTTTATGCTTGACTACGATTCTCAAAGTTTCCAACACCTACACAAAATTATTAATGGTTTAAATAAATGCAAGATTTGCAAAGTTGAGAGTAGGGACGGCGCTAAATGCGTGGGATGCCTGGGACATTTTGACTTTCCCTGCGTTGGCATAACTGAAGGAGGATGGAGAAAATTGTGGGATCGCAAGAACACACGGAGGTGCAGTAATTGCAAATCCTCAAAAATGATTTCGTGACTGCAGCAAAAAAACTTAAATCATCTATAACTGCAAGTTGGGTCTGCAGACCTACAGTGTCATAGATCTACGTCAATGATCATCTAATTTTTGAGAACAAAATGCTGTTGAACAAAACGAAAAAACTTGCTAAAGAACGAGGATTTTTATACACTTGGGTAGGAGTCGCTCATTTTTCAATGTAAACCTCAATATTTTATCGTAATGTGTGTGTGTTAATTTCTACGATATCATTTGCTTAAGGCGATATATACGCCCCAATGTTAGCGCAGTAATGGCTGTGCGCCCGCTCGATACCAAAATATCAATATTGAACCTCCTTTTGAACAGTTTTGTTTACAAAATATTATTTGATTTATTTATTTATTTTTCAATACAGTTGTTAAACATGGCGTACTTTCAGAGGCTATAATTATGATTCGAAAATTAAATCTTATGCATAGGCATCTTTCTGTTACGCGGTCGTGACTTTTGTTTACGAGCTCGATCATTAGTTTTGCAGTTTAGTTTTAAATTTATAAGTCAATTTAAAAAGTTTAGTAGCAAAGAGTTTTCATACATAGAATAAAAGGGGATAGATTTTATACGAGGAAAAACGAACGATTCCGTACGTTTTAGCATTGAACACTCAAAAGTCTTTTTAATGGTTGTTTAATATATTTAATTACCATTTTTAATTTAATTATTTTCACATCAACATTTGTCTAAAATCGAATAGGCTGTTTTCGTTATAAAAAATGTCCAGTTGCAAAAACGCGCCTTTAGTTATAAGTCAATTTAAAAAAGTTTAGCAGCAAGGAGTTTTCATACATAGAATAAAATGGAATAGATTTTATACGAGGAAAAATGAATGATTCCGTACGTTTTAGCATTTAATTCTCAAAAGTCTTGTAAATGGTTGTTTAATATATTTAATTACCAGTTTCAATTTAATTATTTTCACATCAACATTTGTCAAAAATCTAATAGGCTGTGTAGGCTATTTTCGTTGTAAAAAAAATATGTCCAGTTGCAAAAACACGCGAAAAATTTTTTTTTTTGAATTTTCATATCTAATTCTTTGATTTGTTTTTACTATTTCCCACAACTGTATTGAAAAATATCGTGTGATACACGGGCGTGTAGGTTATTGCAAACTCGTGTCATTAAAAACCCACGCCTTCGGCTCGGGCTTGTTAGTGACAGCTCGTTTGCAATAACCTACTTTCCACCCTTGTATCACAATGTACTATTTCAATACAGTTGTTAAACATGGCGTACTTTCAGAGGCTATAATTATGATTCGAAAATTAAATCTTATGCATAGGCATCTTTCTGTTACGCGGTCGTGACTTTTGTTTACGAGCTCGATCATTAGTTTTGCAGTTTATTTTTAAATTTATAAGTCAATTTAAAAAGTTTAGTAGCAAAGAGTTTTCACACATAGAATAAAATTGGATAGATTTTATACGAGGAAAAATGAATGATTCCGTACGTTTTAGCATTGAACTCTCAAAAGTCTTTTAAATGGTTGTTTAATATATTTAATTACCAGTTTTAATTTAATTATTTCCACATCAACATTTGTCTAAAATCGAATAGGCTCTATAGACTGTTTTCGTTGTAAAAAATGTCCAGTTGCAAAAACGCGCCTTTAGTTATAAGTCAATTTAAAAAGTTTAGTAGCAAGGAGTTTTTATACATAGAATAAAATGGAATAGATTTTATACGAGGAAAATGAATGATTCCGTACGTTTTAGCATTTAATTCTCAAAAGTATTTTAAATGGTTGTTTAATATATTTAATTACCAGTTTCAATTTAATTATTTTCACATCAACATTTATCAAAAATCAAATAGGCTGTGTAGGCTGTGTACGTTGTAAAAAAAATGCAAAAACGCGCGAAAAAATTTTTTTTTTGTGAATTAACAAATCTAATTCTTTGATTTGTTTTTACTATTTCCCACAATGTATTGAAAAATATCGTGTGATACACGGACGTGTAGGTTATTGCAAACTCGTGTCATTAAAACTTACTTTCCACCCTTATATCACAATGTACTATATTAAAACTTTATGCACAAGTACAAAGGCGGACATATTTCCTTAGACATATTCTAACAGTCGACCTTAGGGTGGTGCAGAGATAAAAAAAGGCAGGTGCAACTAAATGAAAGGATAAATAGAGAAAAATATAAATAAAAAGCTTTAATGATAAATAGAGAAAAATATAAATAAAAAGCTTTTATAATTTACTTAAGCTATTTCAGCTATGAAGAAATTCTAGCCATCAATTTTTCTGTGTAAAATATTTTAAAACATCCAAACAAACAAACGGCCATTTTTATTCCTCAGTTAAAAGTTATCAGACTATTCAAAAATCGGCCCTAAAGCGGTTGTAGGCCCATACCCATAAAAATTATATCTATGCCCTTAACTGAGACTTGGCTTATCGAGGGTATTAAAGACACAAGACACTAAATTGTTTGACGACTGTTACATAGTGTGGAGGCGCGATATAGATAGAAAAACGAATACGATAGAAAAAGTAAAACGAGATATAATGTTATGAAATGTTATCAAGCATCTAGAAGTCTAGAAGGCCTACAATGTTCACACATTCACAAAACAATCGGTAAAAGCATCTATACAAAGGTAAAAAAAATAAAAATAAATGTATATCAAGACTAAATTTAACATGTGGCACAAATGTAGTTATCAGTGCTGTAACTATTCTTAGCAAAGGGTTATTAAGATGATTGAAAACCATTGTAAAAAGTCCAATTAAAAGAAGAGAAAAATGAGATCGCGAATAGTTAGAGACATCCACATATTTGTACCGTTTATGAGCTAACAGGGAAGCCGCATGCGCAGGAGCTAAAATTTTTATCTTCAACATACCTAGTCCTTGATTTTATAATATGCTTTTTTATTATGGACACGTTTGATGAAGTTTTTGAACTTTCCATCGGTCAGTTCTATAACTGACTTTGGCAACTTGTTATAGAAGCGTATACTGTTTATAAGAAAAGACTTGCTAGTTTTCGTTAATCTGATTTTGGGTATTACAATTTCGTGCTTACTGTGTGTATTTAAATTATGGAAGTAGCTTCTAGTTTTGAAAAGCCCTCGATTCTTGCGTACGTACAAAATACATTCCAAAATATAAAGTGAAGGTAGAGTCAGTATATCGATATCTTTAAATTTTTCTCTGAGGGACTCGCGAGGACCCATTTTATAGATCACGCGGATTGCCCTCTTTTGTAAGACGAAAATTGAGTCAACGTCCGCTGCTGATCCCCACAGCAGAATGCCATAAGACATAATACTGTGGAAGTAAGCATAGTATACTAGCCTAGCCGTAGCTACATTGGTTATCTTCCTTACTGCATACGCAGCCGAAATTAATCTACCCGAAAGAGTTCTAATGTGCGCGCCCCACTGCAATTTAGAATCGATTGTAAACAAAACCGTTAACGTTAAACGTAAAACGTTATAACTTCAAGATTTTTGCCGTCAAGATTTAAATTTAGGTCACGTTGAGGTACATTTGGTAAGGAGAACTTTAGACATTTTGTTTTTTTCGCATTCAGTAAAAGATTGTTAGCTGCGAACCATTTTGAGAGAAAATTTAGACTTTCGTTGACATGTAGGACATCCGTATCTTTCCTATTTGAAAAATTAGCGAAGTATCATCAGCAAATAAAATTATATCCGATAATTTGGCCATCATAAAAGGGAGATCATTAATGTAAACCAGAAAAAGGAAAGGGCCGAGAATTGAACCTTGGGGCACGCCCATCTTGACTAGAGATCCGGAGGAAGTCGCCCCATTTACATTTACTTTTTGCTGTCTGTTTGATAAATATGAAAGCACAAGATCAGCAGCTTGTCCTCGAATTCCGTAGTGTTGTAATTTACAGATCAGTGTGTTTTGATCGACGCAGTCGAACGCTTTTGAGAGATCACAGAAAATGCCAATTGCATCCTGGCACTTCTCCCAAGATTCCAAGATGTAGCTGATGAGTTTCACTCCCGCGTCCGTTGTCTACCTACCTTTCGTGAAACCAAACTGCTGACTATGCATGATCCCATTTAAATTGAAGTGAGACAACATCTGGTCTATAATTAGAGGGATCACTCTTACAGCCTGATTTGAAAATTGGTACTACTTTACTGTGTTTCATTAAGTCAGGAAACGTGCCGCTGTCCAAACATTCAAAAAAGTAAACATTGAATATGCCTGTTAGGACAGGAGCGATTGAACGGAAATCCCCCATAAGTCTTCAGTATTTTTTATATTGAGACTTTTGACCGCGTTTTTAATTGTATCAATACATATTGGTTTAAAAAAGGTTGGTACGTCTTTACTAAAGTTTTCTTTAAGAAGAGCTTCAGCTAATTTAGATGAGGAGGGAAGTGACTTCGTAACCTCTAACGGAATGTTGGTAAAGAAATTTTCTAATGTCTCGGCGACATAAACATCATAATGGCGGGACCAACTCTTGTAATTAAAAGATTCTACCACGTATATTTAGCACCCATTTAGTACTATTTTGTACCTATCCTGAAATTTTTGTACGTCACACGGCTTAAGCGGCATTTCACGATAACACTGGTCCCGCCATTATGATGCGTCATAATGGCGAGACCATGCCTGTACTACAAAACTACAAATAATTACATAATTCTGATTAAACCAGTATCTAGTACCGGATTTAGTACCTCCAAAAATCAACAGTGGTTGACGGAAATCCTAGTCGTTTCTTTGGTTTTTTTTTTTTTAATTTTTTGACACTTTATACGCCTGAATAAATAAACGATCAAAAGCACTTCAAGTAAAAAGTTGCAGCCACATTCTTACAGGCGCTTCATTGCTTTTTTTGATCTTAAACCATCTTGGCATTTTTATTGCCTTTCTAATTAAACTGGTTTGGGCTCATCGGTTGGATGGTTTCAAAGTCTGTAAAGGACATAGATAGGTAGAAAAAATTAAATTATATTAAGATTTATATTGCAGACTGGCCCTCGCGTAAAAAGGTAGTTACATATTTAATATGTAGGATGTACAGATTATTTTTAGTAATACCTTTATAAAATATGTTTAATAATAATTTACCTGCCTTGGCCTAACCGTTATCTAGTAACATAATGTTTCACAACAATACAATTAATAATAAAGCGTCTGTCTACACGAAATGTAGCTGCAACTTTTTACTTGAGGTATTTTTGCTCGTCAAATTAATCAGGCATAGAAAATATCAAAAATGAAAAAAATATTTTGCAATGAGGCTAATCGGATTTCTGTCAACCACTGTTGATTTTTGGAGGTACTAAATCCGGTACTAGATACTGGTTTAATCAGAATTATTTAATTATTTGTAGTTTTGTAGTATAGGCATGGTCTCGCCATTATGACGCATCATAATGGCGGGACCAGTGTTATCGTGAAATGCCGCTTAAGCCGTGTGACGTACAAAAATTTCAGGATAGGTACAAAATAGTACTAAATGGGTGCTAAATATACGTGGTAGAATCTTTTAATTACAAGAGTTGGTCCCGCCATTATGATGTTTATTCGGCGACTTCTTGCTTATCAGAAATGGTTTGATTAGATATTTTCAAAGACAACTCATTCTGATCGCGTTGTTGTGTCTTTGCCAGTTTCTCTATTAATTACTTGCCACACAGTTTTTATTTTATTATTAGAAACACTAATTTTGTTAATTATTATTTGAGATTTTGCTTGAGCGCACATTTCATTTTCGCCCAGCCAGACAAGCACACCCTAATTGTGTAAGTTCTAAATAAAATAATTTAAAAATCAAAAACCCGACTGCTTAAGATGTGATCAAACCCGAACCGAAGAAAATATATGCTGTGCAGTCAGAGGTTCAGGTGGTCAGCCAGTTCGCGAATATGTATCCTCCAACTGCACAGCATATTGTTTTTTGTTTACAGCTTTTTAGTTCACTTCACAAGCAGTCAAGTTTTTGATGTATATATTTTTTTTATGAGTATGAATGTCATATTTTTTATTTTCTTAGGGTGTGTAGAGTTACCGCGGCCCTGGCTCAAGCAACTGAAGGAACACGGGTGGGTTTTAGTCAGTAAAAGTCTGACACGCCCTCCCGCCTCACCCAGAACGGGAGACGTCATTGGATGACTGCACAACAAAAAAAAAATTAAAAAAGTAGTGTAAGTGTGAAGTAAATAATTATTATACAACAGTTTTATTTTTACATTTTTTTATTGTGTATAGTAAATCACTTTTGCGGCGCACTCGTGTTGGAGCTCTTTGAGTCGCGCATTGAAGCCGAACGCCTGCGTTTCAGCTCTTCTGCCCGTTTTGCCTGTAAAACAAAAGAACGAAAATTAGTTAAAATTAAATTAAGTCACATTTAAAACTGTTACTACTATTATTTTAGAAAAAACTGTTGCTGTTTTAATATCTTGGTCTATATGAAGAATATGCCAAGGGGTAAGAAACAGCCATTACTCTTACAGCTGAGTATTATTTCCACAAATAATTTGTAGCCATATGATACCAGCTGTTAAGAAATGAATGCTAAATAATTTGGATATCAGTAGTAGTATCAATATCATCCCAGAAAGGACACTACCACTTCTTTTTGGGCACCATAATTATAGTGTTCCAGTATAAACAGCCTACTGAAGTGGGAAGCCAGCTTTCTAGCCAGCCAATAAAATATAAAGAATCACAAAAAAGTTTCTTTACCTTTGATTCCTTCTTCCTCTGTGCCAACAGCTTAGCGTATTCATTCTCAGACTGCTTGCGCTTAGCCAGGCGCTTCTTCTTCAGTGCCAGACGGTGACGTCTGCGCTGCAGGACGACAGGGGTGACTAACCGTTGGATTCTGGGGGCCTGGTGAACATAAATATAAATTTAGGTTCAATAAAAACTGATAAGTTAGCACTCAGGCTACAGAATACATTAATTGTATTCAATCTTCTGTAAATCATGAATTCTTATTCTTTATTGCATACAAAACATAAATGCATATACAAGAATGCCATAAATCAAGCTATGAAATGTGAAATCAATAGTAATGTCACCGCCAGATAACAAAAAAATAAGTTGTAACACCTGTATTCCAATATTTCAAAATGTTTTTCTTACATAATGTAAATGCACTGTCGCTAACACAATCAAAACAAATGTATCGCGGTAAGGGACGTCCGTGACCCTTTCATTTGGCATTCAGTAATGAGTAAATATCTAATAAACACGTGGAGTGATTTACATGATTTAAACAAATAAAATGGTTCTACGCCTATACTTTTCATTTGAGACCAAGATATCACAATAAACAAAAAATTATTCAGTACAAGTTACATAAGGTACAAGTTGGATCAATGACTTTAATTTTTTTGCTATCTGGTGGAAACCTTAGGTATAGTTACAGTAAAAATGTTCAGCACACTGTAAAAGTAGACAGACATGAGCCTGAATCTTCTGCTCGGCGCCATTATTATGCCCTGATGCTGCTGCTTACAAGCTACAGTAGCTTGCAAACAATATTGTAATCAGGGGGGAAGAGGGGGAGGGGGGGCTTACAAAGCAATATTAACTATTTACTAATGTTGAACAAAAATTACACTAAAGTGGTTTACTAATAGCCAACCACCAAATGGGGCATTTAAAATAGTTACTAGTGTAGCTTGTTTCACTAACTTTGGATGGTGTGGCCATCCAAAGTTTGTGAAACAAGCTACACTACAATGATAAAAAAAACAGCTTTTGATGTTTCAATCTATAAAGGCCTCAATTATCACTTATTTTACCTTATATCTTGGTTTGGCGTTCTCCTTGCCCTCCTTGGCAGGGAGCAGGCGTTTAACAACATAACGACGGACATCATCTTCCTTGGTCAGGTTGAAAAGCTTGCGGATCTTGGACGCACGCTTGGGTCCAAGACGACGGGGTACATTACCGTCGGTAAGGCCGGGGATTTCCTGTGAATATTTATTGATTAAGAATACTATGCTTATGAATTTATAGATTTAGTCTATCCAACTAAAAAAAAAACCTAAGAGTACCAGGATGGATGAACGTAATTATTATAATACAAGTTATTTGTCTTCTAGATTCAGAAGATTTTTGATATATTTTAACATCCTTTTGTTCTGAATATAAATTAGGACTTACTATAACAATCAATATGTGTGTAAATGCAAAATTTGTGATATCAACACAATTTCATTCAAATTGGTTGATTGACGCTTTCTGCCCCATCAGAACTAAAATTTCTTTATCTTTAATAAATAATAAACTGAAGTAAATAAATGTATGGTATTTGAAAAAAGACCTTTGAACAAATAATTCAAAGGTTATGCCAAGTACCAGTTGTTATCCCCTGTCGCATATAATTGCTAAGATTTGAGGATCTTAGAAACAGTAAGAACAGGGTTTGAATATTAAGTTCAGTAGCAATGCACATGCTGAACCAAGGGCAAGTTAGTTTAGCTTGCAAAGCTGTGGTAATTTTTCAAATCTTTACAGCTTAGGCTCAGTTTTTCATCAGTAGTTAACTCAAACAATGGTTAAATATGCTTACCAATGATTTCAAATAAATGAAAAGTGTTTTTTCAGCAATTATAACCTTACAAATCAGTTATAGAGTTAATTATTTGTCAATTTTCTGTACTAACAATTGATGAAAAAACAAATTTTATCAAGGTTTGAAACCATTGGTTAGCATATTTAAACGATTGTCAAGTCAATTACGGATCAAAAAACTGGGCATTTGTTTACATTTCGCACACATGTCTGAAAAATTACCACAGCTATGTCAGCTAAGCCTAAACTCAACCTACTAAAGTTCTTGACCTGCTTGAAACTGATGGTCCATGGATTTCTAAATGAACAAATTGGAAAAACCTTTAACAAAGCTGTCCTAACCTAGTTACTTCAAAGAAACCGTGTCAATTACCTGTTCACCCTTGCGGACAATGACGAGAGCCAACACAGACAGGTTAGCGTCGACAATGCAACCGCGGACTGACTTGCGTTTCCTCTCACCATCACGACGTGGTCTGTAGCATGAGTGGCCCTTTGACATCAACAAACGGACACGACCTGGAACACAATGGACACAAGTGAAGACATGTATTTTCATGCAACACAATCATTTGGTTATCTTTACATGTGGGACTTTCACGTTTGAAAATCACCACAAAATGATCACAGGTCAAGTTACGATAAAAAACATAGTGAATGAGTAAATAACATGTGGGAAATACGTACTGTTGGTAAGGACTCCCTGTTTCATGGGGAAGCCCTGCTTGTCGTTACCGCCGGCGACGCGGAGGACGTAGCCCTTCCATTCATCACCTAGCTGATCCGCCTCCACTTCCGCGCCCATGCGCTTCTCGTAGAAGATGCGGAGCTTGTGCTCATCAACTACCTCGAATAACTTCTGACATCCCGTAGCCGGGAAGGAGACGTTCAGCTACAAAAACAAAGTGAGGTTAGAATAACAATCACACTTTCCATCTTCTTGAAACTTCGACTACTGCCCCATACACAGATTTGGAAAACATTTAAGTTAAACACTACTCTGAACTACGACTAGTAAAACCACACGGCACTTATTTTATGGCATGATAAATTCACTTTCCACAATACGGCACAAGTTATCAAGTATTTCCTAAACAATCATATCCCAATTTTAACAAATAAATATGTAGGGGTGTACGTTAGCTACTATAGTATCACAAGTATATTATATTTCACCTAAATTATACGTAATTTATTAAAAAACATTATGAGAACCTTCATGACTGCGGTTAGATTCCTTGAACGTCAGCCATGAAAAAGACCAGAGACTATCGTAGAGCTGCTTACAAGGGATGTTGAATGCGGACACAGATAACAAAATACTAGTCAGAGATTTTGTTTTTGACATTCACAAAGTATCTTACTACTTGTCTATGTCGATTCGACTAACATAATTTAAAATATAAGAATTATTTTTTGTTTTTGTTCTCTGCCCATTTACTGCTACTAATACAGGGCTACAAGTTTTCTTTTTGGATAGCTAATGAAACGCAGATTTTTTTAAGTACTATTATCTGCAGAATGGCTAGCATAGACATTTCTAAATTTTTTCAGAAAGAAAACATATTATTTAACACATTTAATTCATTATCAAAACTATCAATCGTCTACTACAGCACATGGAGTTTCGTAAATTTTTTATTTTGAAATTGGACTCGTCAGTAAAAATAATGGCAAATCAGAATAATATTTAAACTAAACTGAAAATATAGTTTGTAGTGGGTCTTCGTAATTATACGAAGTGAATTTTGTTTCAGTCAAAACTTCTACTACAAATACTCCAATGCTGGGGACACCTTCAACCATATTATCTAGCTTTCCGAGCTCGGAGTGACAAGACGATCTCTTTCGGTCGGCATTGACTCACTAGCTAGGGTTAAAGATAGCGCCTCACAAAATTGGGGCGCTGCCGAGGACCAGAGAGCCACTCACCTTGTTAGTGACAAGAGATGCGCATGTCCACTATCATGATTTAACCCTGTACGGTGGGGCTTAGAAGAGCATCGAGCGTCTGTTCCCCAGCATTGGTAGGCCAGTGGCTACTTTGCATAGAATGCTGCCCAATCTCAGAGGCAGAAACAGACAGTCAGATGTCAGTCGCTGTAGGACTAATATTAACAGCCTGCAGCGGCAAATTGTTATTTGAATAGCACACTAGCCAGCCACTGGCTGAAAATAGCGGCGCGCATCTCCTACGGGCACGTTTAGGTCCTAACCGGGCACGGTTGCTTCAGTGAGTACCTGAATGGATTGGGTGAAATGCCACAGCAAATTGCCATCATTGTATAAGCGACTTGGATTCTGCACAGCACACGCTCGTGCCTTCTTAAGCCTTTGAGCAGTGGGTCTTGGTTGACAGGATCAGGCGAGACCTGTCTCTGCCAGTATTAGTGAAATGTGCTGGCCGAGACAGAACACTAGAGGGAAATAGCCACCGAATAGGACCGTGAGCTGGCAGATCCCACTCGGAGAAAAAGCCATTTTGGAGGCAACCGCCTCGAAGGCAAATGGAAATCCGTAGTTTCGGGCTCTGAGAATGGGGACTCTATCCGTCCACCAAAGGAAAGACAATGGCACAGTGATTACGTGCTGCCGTGTCCAGCGGTGCTCAGGGGAGAGTCCTTTACAGTCTCCCTAGGGATGTGATCTTTTAAGAAGCGCTGATGGTGATCACCGGTTTGGTTTTAGTGAGGTAAAAATACAGTGTGGTATTTGTTTTTTTTTCCAAAAGTTCAGGCGCTTTCTGAAGGATTACCCCCGATATCAATAAAATATGGGAATTCCCAGCAAACGATTGTAGATTTAGGATACTATGTTGCGTGTGTTCTGGTGGTCAAATGAAATAACAATTCACGATAAAATAAAACCGTATTATATTGTTCTCACATAACACTTACAACAAATACTAATTAATTTTTACTCTAATCTATTCTACGACCTAACTTAACAGTATGAGTGCTGACGAACGACTGGCGTCCTGCCCGTCGTCGTCGTATGTAATGTAGCGCCTGCGTTAATGTAAATAAACAAACTTATCACGTCAGCAGGGGCGCTACATAGACGTTGTCAAAGTATTCCTCTCGCTGGCCACCATTCTTATAAAGCGCGGTTTGTTTAAATAGCCGAGCTTCTTTCACTACACTTTATTTTATAGACGGTCACACTCACACGGTGGCACAAGGGGCTAATTGGTTTTACATATGGCTAATTGGTTTTATATAGTTTTGTAGATTCGTATTCAAACTCTTTTTTAGATGATCCTCTTTTGGTTTCATAATTGTATAAAAAATATTTAAATTTACTCAAGTTTCGAAATTTCGAATTTTAGGGGTGGCAATTTCGAAATCAAAACCAAGTCCGAAATTTCGAATCTATGAAATTTCGAAATGCATGCCCTTATGTCCCAGTTGGTTCAGTTAACTGCAATTTTAGTATTGAGCATTAGCCGTAATAGCCGTAACACATGCTCGGATTTGGTACGGGCGGTTCGCCGCGGTCCACTAGTTACAAAGTACGCTTAGTTGTACGCTTATAATAACGCGGTCCATTACTTGCCACACAGTTTTTATTTTATTATTAGAAACACTAATTTTGTTAATTATTATTTGAGATTTTGCTTGAGCGCAGACTCTTTTAAATATTTTGGAATAGTTTCTAACATAAGTGTGGAAAACTTGATCGCAAGTCAAAGATTTTTCGTAATATCATTTATATAAGAAATCGCGGCTTTCCCACAGTGGCCCATTCATTAAATTTCGATTAGGAATTATTGACTTTAACTGTCTTTACAGGACACGTTTTATTGAATTCTTGGCAAACTGTAGAAAACAACGTCCCGTAAATTCTTAATTAATAATGTTTTTAGTAACCTTTCTAACGCCAGTTTTACTTTAAACTGGCGTTAGAAAGGTTACTAAAAACATTATTAATTAAGAATTTAACTTATTTTTAGTTTACTCGCATAATTTTTTTAGTATTATATCCGCGCGATTTTTTTACCGCACTGCGTGCAGCTTCAAACAATTCCATAGGTTGCAGAAAGGGTGGATAAAATTCGCGCGAATAAAAATCGCAGTTTGTGCTAAGCCTAATACGTTCACTGCTCGCCGGAGTATGCGGGATGGAAGATTTAAAAATATACGTGAGTGAGTGAGTGAGAATGCAATACTGCCCGGCGAGCATGGCCTACTGTGACATGGCCTAAGTCACACTTTTTATCACAGTTTGGGCGATAAAGCCATTTTGTCTTAAATGCTAGCACGGCGCCGTGAGATATTTTCTTGACTTGTATCATAACCTTTTGACATTTATTTGTTTTCTCTTTCGGAAATTTGTCAATTTTATGGCAGTTTCGGTTCAACCTTGGCCATAAAAACCATTTAGGTTCAGAGAAACATAGCCCTACGACGCACTATTTCCGAATTATGGGCCTCCGAATTTTATTTTATTTTACATAAAACGCTCTATATCTCGAAAACGGTATGTCCTAGGCAAAAAATAACCAAAATTTAGCCCCCCCCCTTTGCTACCCCCATGCTAGCAGCATCCCAACATGAATTTATGAAAAAGTTTTTTTTTTTTTTGACTTTGCTTGGTTTTCGACTTGAACTACAAATTCTTAACAGAAAATATTTTGGGTCATGACAAGTTATGATAAAATATGTCATGTCTTACAATTTGTCTTAAATGCTAGCACGCTAGCACGGGACAACCATTTGACATAGCTTCAAGACGCGACATGCCTTTCTTGTAGTTGACTTCATAGTGCGACATAATCTGAATAGACGACAAAATAAAATAATACTTATAAAAAAAGTGTGCCGTTCATACAGATAAAAAACTTTTTAATTTTGTTGGGCACAGCCAGGTCCGGGAAGATTACCTGCAAGCGACTACAATCACTATTGAAAATCGAGATGGACCTGTTAATGTAAGTGCTGTCTATTGCCCACCCAGATTTACAATTAAAGATGAAACATTTAAAAAATACTTTGAAGACCTCGGAAGCAAATACATCTGTGGTGGAGATTGAAACAGTAAACACACGCACTGGGGGTCTCGACTCACCACCACAAGAGGAAGAGAACTGAAGAAGTGCATGGACACTCTAAGTTTAACAGCCCTTTCAACTGGTGAACCAACCTATTGGCCAACAGACATGAACAAGTTCCCTGATCTGTTGGACTTCTTCATTGTTAAGGGATTTACAGATACCTATCTTGATATTGAAAGTTGTCTGGATACAACTTCAGATCACACACCAATTGTGGGCACATTTAGTAGAACCATAATTCACAGAGAACCACAATCAACCTTATATAACCACAAAACGGACTGGACAGCCTTTGCAGAGTACCTACAGAACAAAACGGAATTGAAGGTCAAACTAAAAACGGAAATTGATATAGATGAAGCAACATTCTATATAACTAATTTGATACAAGAAGCGGCTTGGTGTAGTACACCACACCTAAAAACGATAAGTATAGACACAAACATCTCACTACAAATACGGGGGAAACTAGCTGAAAAGAGAAGGTTAAGAAGAGTCTGGCAATTGAGTAGGCATCCTGAAGATAGAAGACTGTACAACAAGGCAGCTAGAGAACTTAAGGAAGTGATAAATGAGAATGAAAACCACACCTTCCAACAGAAACTGTCATCACTATCTGCAAAGAGGTGTGATGACTACACTCTGTGGAAACTCACAAAGCGGTTTAAGAGGCCACAACAGCCAGTTCCACCGCTAAGATCACAGCTGGGAAGATGGGTTAAAAATTCTAAGGAAAAAGCTGAACTTTTTGCACAACATCTCTGTCAAGTGTTTCAACCAAATGTATCTACAATGACTGACTTTGACCGTGAGGTGAACTCCTTCCTGGAAAGTGATCAACAATTATCGCTACCAATAAAACTTATAACACCGAGAGAATTGTGGAGATTTATAAGAACATCAAGTAATAAAAAAGCCCCGGGTTTTGCCTTGATCACTGCTGAAGTCCTAAAACGACTATCGAAAAAACCCATTGTCTTTCTGACAATGCTATGTAATGCCATTATGAGAGTGCAATACTATCCCAAATTGTGGAAGCTCTCCCAGATATGTATGCTACCTAAACCTGGCAAGGCACCCACAGAACCCAGCTCATACAGACCAATCAGCCTTCTTCCAACAATGTCCAAACTATTTGAACGAATTTTCCTGAGCAGACTTAAGCCAATTCTGGAAGATCAAGCTATAATCCCTAACCACCAGTTTGGATGCCGGGAACAGCACTCCATGGTTGAACAGGTCCATCGTGTGGTAAACAAACGCTGGAACAGAAAGAATACTGTGCTGCAGTCTTCCTAGATATCTAACAGGCATTTGACAGAGTCTGGCATCAAGGATTACTGTATAAGCTCAAAACTTTGTTGCCGAATTCTTATTACATGGTGTTGAAATCATACCTGCTGGGCAGAAAGTTCCAAGTTAAATTTGGTGATGAAGTTTCACAGTTGTATGACATTGGGGCCTCTGTACCTCAAGGCTCTGTGCTTGGTCCTGTCTTGTACTCAATAAATACAGCAGACCTACCTTGCAGTGAGAATGTAGTAACGGCAACATATGCAGATGATACTACCTGCCTAGCAAGTCACAACGACCCTACTGTGGCAGCAGAAATGCTGCAAACTCATCTGTATAAAATAGACGAGTGGCTGGAAAAATGGAGAATTAAACCAAGTGTATCCAAATCTCTACAAATCACATTCACACTCCGTAGAGGAGAATGTCCACCTGTAACACTAAGAGGAGAACAACTACCTAAAGAAAATTGTGTGAGGTACCTTGGGCTTCATCTAGATCGAAGTTTAACATGGGCCAATCATATAAAAGCTAAAAGGAAAGAAGCAGATCTCAATTTCAAACGGTTGTACTGGTTAATTGGCCGACAGTCACCGCTAAATCTGTCCAATAAACTATTGGTTTATAAATGCATCATAAAACCCTTATGGTCAAATGGAATTCAGCTCTGGGGATCTGCCAGTAACTCAAACCTAGAAATCCTTCAAAGATTCCAGAATAATGTTCTAAGAGCAATATCAAATGCACCATGGTTTGCAAGAAATGTGGAAATACATGAATACCTAAATGTGCCCACCATTAAGGAGGAAGTAAATAAATACGCCACAAAATACAAAGATAGGCTTCAAAAGCATACAAACTAACTCGCTAGGGACCTGGTAAATAATAATAACCACATCACAAGGCTGAAACGATGGCAAATATTACAACTGGACCAGAGACACTAAATTGAGGGTTGATCATTCTGAGGATGGAAGGAGAGTATTTGCTGAAATACCTCCTGAAACACAAAAAAAAAGACAGAAAATCTGATTATGGCTGAATAGCCGGTGGCAGATAAGAAAAGAGTGAAAAAAAAAAAAAATTTTTGTTGGGAACAAATTAATATTTGACCCACGACCATAGACTTATGCACACTTTATTTTTCATTGTTTGTTTGATAACATAGTAAGTGTTTGTTAGAAAATTATAATTATTTTTCATAATTAAAATTAAATTATTACTTAAAAAATATAATAGCTTGGACCCAGTTCCCGATACCGGTGAGCCCCTATTTTTTTTATTTTAGATGTTTTTTGGGGGTTTTATATAAGAAATAATTTAAAATGTAGAAAGTAAGAAGAATATGGAATAAAATAAAATAATTATAAAAAGTAATAATCAAAATAAAAATAATAATTAAAAATAGGACTAACAATAAAAAAATAACAATTATAAAAAAAGTAATAAAATAGAATTAATTAATAATCCTGTAACATTTCAATTAATTAATAAGCATTGAGCACCACACACAAAATAAATTTATTGCCATTTGGTGCAGTAATTAGAAGGAAAATATTTTATTTTTCAACTATAAAATTTTATCACCTCCGAACGAAAGTGATACATTTTTCTTAATCATCTGTCAAAATGTGAAATTTGTGACAAAATGGGTGCGCCCGTAATTAGCAACTAAGACCCGATGAGTCTTTCTTTCCCCTTTCTTAGATAAGGAAATTTTCTTACGCCACCGGTACTAGTATTTAAGACAAAATGGCTTTATCGTCCAAACTGCGATGAAATGTGTGACTCAAGCCATGTCACAGTAGGCCGTGCTCGCCGGGAAGCAACAAGAAAGGCATGTCGCGCCTTAAAATTAAGTCACATTTTTGACCCGTGCTAGCATTTAAGACAAATTGTAAGACATGACGTAATTTATCATGTCTTGTCACAAATGTCTTGGGTACGCCCATGTTCGCTCCGCTGTGACACACAATCAGAGGTGCGAAAACACGATGAACGAAAACTTACATAGATGCGTTCCGTTTCACGATTAGTTTTTGTTTGCTGGAGATTATTTAGATATTTTTAAAAACTCCTAAAAGTAACGTAAAAGTTACATTTTGAGTCGTGTTACATGTAGGTTACATGAGGAGGTCAAAAGTAACGTAAAATGTAACAAACGTTACATTCTGGCAACGCTGACTGTGAGACTAGGTGGATCGAGTATTTTAAAGGTTGGAATAGGTGCAGCTTAGTCTCGTTAAATACCTAATCCATGGATCTGTTTAGTATATACGCTTCAACTCTAGCAGTTTCTTTGTGACTGTGAAAAGTGAAAATATTCTCGGCACACTGTATTTGTAAATTACTTGACATTGACAACTTTTGACAGATGAGATGCTGGTGAAGTGTCACTCGTAATTTTCTCACTGTTCTCAATAGTTTTCTCTGAATTGAACGAACGAACGTCATATGGGAAAAAACAGCACATTTTGCCTAATTAATTTAATCATAGAACGATAGAACATTGAAAGGGTTGTGTCTGGTTGTGTCTTGCTTGTGTCAGACAGCACTCAGTCAAGTCAAGTTTGTGTCTGAGTTTTCGTCTCCAAATTAATGTGTGGACAAAATTAAAAATGAAATAATTTGTTACACTTTTGAGTTGTTTGTAATAGTTTCTAAACAACAAGTGTATCATTATTCTCATTTACTTTTGGTTTGAGTGTATACTTTTATTTAAAGTAAAAATTGGTTGAGTTTGAATAAAATCAAACAATAATCCATAAATAATGAATCACGAAGAGAACAAAATTATGGCTCACCGGCAGCATGTGAAGTATTTTATGCGATTTCTGAACATATTGCCATCGTCATTGTCCTCTCATGATACTACCAGGTAATTAATATCACTTGTATTTTGAATGGCCAGACAAGGACTGCTTATAATAAATTTATCAGTATCTTGTTCAATACAGTGCCTTGTTTAGCCAGTATCATAATCTGAAGCAATGAATTGATTTATTCTTAGATATGCATTTTATATTAATAAACATAGAAGCATTGATCTAACTAGAGAAATTCATCGCACAATCCAAAGAAAATCATCAATAATAGGTACTTCCTAATAATGATGACTGCCCAGGTTTTTGTTTAAAGAGTGAATATGGAGTTTCTTGACCTCTCTTCTCCATAACAAGCCACTTTTCCGAACGGACGATAGAATAAATTATTATTACTTTTAAATTGTTGCCGTTCAAAAGTGCTGCTATTAGCCTATTAGCCTAGTTGAAATAAAGAACTAATTATTGTTTTTGGTCAAATTGGTTGAAAAATTCAATTACAGTAGCAAGTTAAGTCAGTTACATCTTCATAGCAATTAAAATGCTAATTTTGTACAAGGTTTTACATTCTGATATGTTAATTAACTATTATCATATGAATTGGCTGGGGTGTAATACAGATAGTTAACTACGAAACTTGAATTTTAATAAATTATCACTGCATACTGCGGATATAGTGGGGCAGGGGTATAATGAAGTTTTATTTAGCAGTATTTCAAACTCCTTAAGAAACAAAAGAAAAAAATATGACAGATTTAACTTGTTTACAAAACATACTATTTTTTAAATTACCTGTCTCATGAAGAAAGCAGTATAGCCAGTATGAATTAATTAATGTTCACAAAAATTAACATTATTAATAAACAAATTTATTGAAATAATACATGTTATATTGGCTATTTATCCTGTTCTTGAACTATTGCTATTCTCCTGCTTTTATGTAGACCTATTGCAAAACACATTTTTTTAAATATTTATACATATATTTTATTTTTAATAGTTAATTAAATGTGTTGATTAATATTCTTCAGAACAGTTTGGTCACATTTTTTTGTTTTTACAGCCAAGTAACACAAAATAATATTTGTGCAAATTATTATAAGACATGACAAAGTAATTTTTACAATAATTCCATTTATCGAAATTTAAATTTCAGTTAGGAACCCAAATAGTTTTTACATAATTATTACATCCTGTAATTACCAATTGCTTTTTGATCCAAACCATTTACAAATACATTTATTTTAAATGAACAATGCTATCTATTTTTTTTTTATAAAGAACTTAATTATTTTCCTAAACCGGAATTTCAACATGCTATTATTTTGTTTTCAGAGTAACAATAGCCTATTTTTCTGTATCTGGACTGGATGTACTAGGCGCAATATCATCGGTTTCATTAGATCTAAGGAATAGAATAGTAGAATGGATCTACAGACTTCAAGTACACCCTGATAAGAATAGTAAGTAGTAGAATAAGCATAACATAATAATATGCCCACTGCTGGGACACAGGCCTCTGAAACCCAGCAGTTTAAATTTTTAGTTCTAGGACATGTCAGTTTCCTCACGATAAGTATTAGAAAGTGACTACTAAATAGTAAGTGACTACCCAGCTGACCATTGTTTGGTGCTGAGTTTTACCATGCCAACCCGGTTAAACACAAGGCTTACAGGGCATGGGTTGACGCTCGAATGCG
This sequence comes from Anorthoa munda, assembly GCA_945859665.1. Taxonomy (NCBI): domain Eukaryota; kingdom Metazoa; phylum Arthropoda; class Insecta; order Lepidoptera; family Noctuidae; genus Anorthoa; species Anorthoa munda. Next base: position 17,801,409 of record OX243908.1, read on the forward strand.
CAAGGCAACTGACGTGAGTCAGAAGAAGAGAGCCTTCAACACGGCTGCAAATGCCTGCAAAAAGGTGATGTGAAGAGCACGGATTGACCACATTAGCAGAATCGGGGATAAACTTGCTTCATACATACCCAGCAGATAGCAAAGCGTTTTGGTCCTTGGCTAAGTCGATCGAATGAAACTTCTGTCGCCCCTCACTATCACCACTGCTGACACTCGACGGATCACTGGCCCACTCTGCTGAGGAACCTCAGGCCTTTCCTTTTTGCGGAATCTTCGCGTCTGAATTCTGGTGGCGCAAGGAGAAGGAGGAGGATGTGAGACGAATTTGTCGGACATTCGCATCCATCAAAAATCCGTAGTGCTGTGTAGCCTTGATTTGAACAAAGCTAGTGGCCCAAACGGGATACCAGCATTTGTGCTTAAAACCGTGCGCCTGAATTGTCTCCAATCTTGACACGTCTATAACGCGGTTCGACTGAAGAGACTGGAAAAGTGCCGAACGCTTGGAAGCAAGCTAACAAACAGTCCGTGCCTAAGAAGGGCAGTCGTGCTGACCCGGCCAACAACAGACCCATCTCTGTAACGTCCATCCTTTGTAAGAGTATGGAACGTGTACTCAACAGTAAGCTCTTGGCATACCTAGTAGCTTACGACATCCTGAGTGACCACCGATACGGCTTCCGTCGAAATCGGTTCACTGGAGATCTTCTGGCATTCACATCTGGACTGAGGCCATCGAGAGACACGGGAAGCGCTAGCCGTCTCCCTCGACATCTCGAAGGTTTTCGGCAGGGTCTGGTCTGGAACGAAAGCCTTATTGGTAAGCTTTCTTCCTTCGGTCTGCCTAGTAATCTGTGTGATTGGATTGCAGAATCCATGAGGGTTCGATCCATCCGAGTGGTTATCGATGGCTGCTCGTCTGGTCAGATAGATATCAACGCCTGAGTCCCTCAGGGGTCGGTGCATTATTTTGCAGCAAGAACAATGTTGCCGAGAGCAACATTGTTCTTGCTGCACAATAATGATCTGCTAAAACCCAGTACCTTTGAGTATGCAGACGACAGCACTGTTGCTGAGAGATACTTGTCCGACGCACGGGCAACTGGGCCTCAGATAAGGTCTCTTCGGGAGGCCATGGTTGAGCGCCTGTCCTTGAAGGCTGTCTCCGAATGGGGCAATGCCAATTTGGTCAGGTTTAATGCTGCTAAAACCCAGGCGTTTCTTTTCGCCGCTAAAAAGAGTCAATACCACCTGGCTCCATCTTTCCGTGGTGTTACAACAGGTCACGGTCCATTCATTGAGGCAAACGCTCAGTTGGCTGCAGACTTTGCAGGCTTGATTGGTGTACATGAAAGTGAAACTCTTTGAATTATAAATGTTAAGTAATAAATTTATGGGTTGAACAAACTTTTAACCTTATTATGTTATACTGTGAACAGGTAATTATGTAATAACATATGAATAAAAATATAAAAAGTTATTCCATATCTATTTACCTATTAATTAACAATAGCATTACACATATTTTTGTAATTCTTATAAAAACCTTTATCATTTAATTTATTATGCTAATTAGCTATTATTTACATTAAAGACACATATTGCACTTAAATAAATAAATTGGTTCTAGTGACATTGTGTTTTCTATGGTTCCCCAAAGTATTTGATAACGTGTTTAGCTTCTTCGGGGTCAATGTAATTTAATATCCATTTCTGAGACATTCTTAACCTAAAGGATGTTTTGGAAGAATCGTATTTATCTTGTTTATTGAAACAAGGGTTATGTATGACTGCAGATTTCAGCTGGCGTCTTATATTTCTGAATCAAAAACCCTCTGATTTGCGGATTCCAGAGCAGTGTTTTAAGGTCCTCTTAAGGTCCAACCTTCGATAAAATGTTATAGGATTTGTAGAGTTTTGTTGTTAAAAAACTTAGAGTTCTTACTACAATTATTTATTCTGAGAATTGGGCGTGCCGATTTTGTCTTGTTTTTTTTTAATGTGTCTGATTTGAACCCATAGTTTGTATTCAGGTTTGTATTCATGAGTACTTTCACCTCTATAAATATTTGCCAATGAATAAAACCGGCCAAGTGCGAGTCGGACTCGCGCACTAAGGGTTCCGTACCATTATCGCAAAAAACGGCAAAAAAATCACGTTTGTTGTATGGGAGCCCACTTAAATATTTATTTTATTCTGTTTTTAGTATTTGATGTTATTGCGGCAACAGAAATACATACATCATCTGTGAAAATTTCAACTGTCTAGCTATCATGGTTCATGAGATACAGCCTGGTGACAGACGGATAGACAGACAGACGGATCGCGGAGTCTTAGTAATAGGGTCCCGTTTTTACCCTTTGGGTACGGAACCCTAATAAAATGGCACACTGTACTTGCGTACATTTTGTTTTATACGGATATAACAGAGCCATGCAGGTGAACCAGTCACATAAATCCAAAATTAGCCTGTACCTGTATTTTTCAAATGACTCGATTTTGGTAGGTACGTACCTCTTTTTAATACCTACGTCAAAATGCAGTTTGGTTATACATTGATACCAGTGTGCGCCACATTCCGCGAGAGGTCAACGAGTTTTTTAAATCCAATGTCAATTGCGGTCATTTTTTCTCTTTCACTATAATAACCTTCCGACTGGTTTGAGAAAGTGAAACCCATATAAATGTCAGCAAATACATTTTGAGAATTCTTCTAAGTCAAATTATGGTCCTAGTATCTGGGCGATCGAGCTATGCTCGGGAGAAAATTGTTTTGCGTGAAAATACGGAGAAAACGATTTTTCCACATGTGAGACTTAGTCATGTGGCTGGTCTCATGGCTGAGATTGGAGGACCTCAGTACAATGCTCGATGACCTCAGTAGAGCTTCCGAAAGAATGAGTCTTAAAATGAACATGGGCAAAACCAAGGTCTTGGTGAATGCCCATAAAACATTCACTCTTACCAAGATCGGAGACTCTATACTCGAAGTTGTAGACGATTATGGCTATCTGGAACAAATCGTCCAGTTGGGTTGACCAGGTGTAACTTCGAGAAAGAGATCAACCGTCGAGTCCGGGCACATTGCTCGCAGAACGGATGACCGCCAGGATGATGGGGCCGAAAGGTTCTGGAATGGTAACTGCGAACCGGAAGACGATGCGTTGGAACGCCTCCCACTAGGTGGACCGATGACGTGGTTAAGGTTGCGGGATGCGAAAGGCGCTGGATGCGAGGCGCACGGGATCGGTCAATGTGGCGACGCCTTGGGGAGGCCGTGTCCCAACAGTGGACGTCTTTCGGCTGAAATGATGATGATGATGAGACCTAGCAAGATCGATTTTTCGACCCCGAAAACTAATATATTGAAAATTTTATCGAAATCGTTAGAGCCGTTTTCGTGGACGTGATTACAAATATATATATATATAATAAATATATATATAGGTATATACAAATATTGCTCGTTTAATAGTTCAGGAGTATATTCTAATCTCCTACTATCCCGTACGCAAAATATGCGCTTGGTCGTGGAGTAGCGGATACCAGCCCGTTTTAACCTAACCTTTTAACCTAACCATATGCTATCGCGTTGTCGAGTCCGATTGAACTGGCACTAGTCATTATCCTCCTGCCCTTATCCCAATATGTTTGGGAACAGTGCAGCAAATTCTTTTCTGTCAATCGTCTCCATTAATTTGCTGTCGTCTCAATAGTATCCATATTATCTGAACTAACACTGGTGGTAGTCTTAAAAACAACTTCATAATATTGTAACAAGTCTAGTACAAAACCTGATTTTTTAGGGTCCTTCTACTTTCGAAATTATATCCATTTTATACAGTGGTTTAGTTGTTTTCCGTCAGGTAGATTAATAAAAATATTGGACACGTATTTTTTCTTTTGACACGTAAACATAAAATGACGACGATATAATGCGTTGAAATATCGTGTGACGTCACGCCATTAGTACACTTTATATTGCCTTAGTGAGTCACAAGCCCCCACTCCTGAACTTTGATGCGCTTTAACTTTGTAATTTTTTATTGATTTGGTAATGCAAAAAATACGTCCAATATTATTTGATAATCTCACTGACGGACTAAATAGAATTATCATATTTGTACCCAGGAAAGATCTCTATTGTGACATGTTTTGTTTGACCTTATAAGTCTGGCATAGTGACACAGTGCAAAAACAAAAGGATTCTCGATAAAAAATTGTCTACAGTACAAGGTAAACCGCTGGTGTACCTCTGCACACATTAAAAATCGTCAGAGGTCAAATATTGTCGCCCAGTTGTGTTTTCCAACAAGTTGTCTGACCGCTTTTTGCCCTCAATCGGTTGTTTTCGTAATCGCACTACTGCGTTCCATTTTGATAAGTCAGACTGAGAGCCTATATTGCAGGTGGTAATCTAAGCTTTATAAGTTTACTAGCTGCTACCCGCGGCTCCGCCTCCGTAGTATTAGTACTTCTCTCAATATCATTATGAATTATAGCCTTTGTGTTATTCTAATGTATCACACTTAGTATTATAAAGGCGAAAGTTTTGTGAGTCTGTATGTTTGTTACTTTTTTACGCCGGAACGGCTGGACGGATCTAGATGAAAATTGGCACAGAGATAGATTAATCAGGAATCACACATAGGATAGGTACTTTTTATCCCGAGAATATGTTCCCTCTGGGTAATTTTCGACTTTCACGCGGGCGAAGCCATTGGCAGAAACTAGTAAGCTATATTTCTGTAAAGTTTCATCAAAATCCGTTCTGTAGTTTTTGCGTGAAAGAGTAAAAAACATCTATCCATCCATCCTCACACACTTTTACTTTGCAGTTTTTTGCATTTTATTAGTTACTAGCTTGTGCCAGCGGCTTCAAACGGCTGGACGGATCTGGATGAAATTTGGCACAGAAATAGATTATACTCTGGAATAGCACATAGGATACTTTTTATTCCGGGAATATGTTCCCTTGTAATAAGTTTCGACATTCACGCGGGCGAAGCCGATGGCAGAAGCCAGTATTCACATATGTTATGGGCTTATAAAGCACGTGTGCCAAAGAACAATGGCGAAATTTTAGCTGACTTAAATTTGAGCGTCTGAAAGTGAGTTATATACGAAAGACATTCTATTAATTGTCTATGTTTTTTAAAGTATAATTAGGCCTGGTCCAAAATAGATAAAAAAAAACATAATAAATAAAAAGTTACTTATTTGATTTTTTAGTTCATTTTTTAGCATAGTGTTGCCATTATATATTTTATCTGCTAAGTGGCAAGTAGTAACTATATTAAGTAATAATATCATTAGTGTATTTATTGCAGTAAATGAGTTAACTATACAGTTTATGTCTAAGTGTAGATGTTCCTTGCAGGTAGGTAAGAATATTGTATTGTTGTAGAAATAAATGAATTACTTTCAATTAATGATTGGCAAAAAGACTAGTACCCAAGTCTAAAAAAAATATAGCTTGGTTGTTGACGACAACCTTTTGATACACGTCAAAGTCATTTAGTTTAAATAAATATACTCTTTCCAAAGAGTATACTACGCATTTTATGCTAAAATAACTATTTAAGAGAAATACTAATGCGATATTCCTCTTTTACTTCCACGAAATTAAATAATATTACCTATTAAACACATTATTAAAAGTTACCCAGACATAACCTACACAGTTTATGACTGAATATCTATTATTCTCTACATTCTCGAACAAAAATTCTTGCACAAACTAATTCAGAACATCACCCTGAGTTTAACCAGATATTTTTCATTTAATGACTTTCGAATTTAATCTCAGCTAAAACAATGTATGGGCACCTGCCATTGTTCTTTCATAAGTGTATGTATGTTTGTTTGTATGTTTGTCCACGTATTTCGCCGAAACTACTTATGAGATCGTGTTTATTCGTTTTTTATTAGATTAAATGTCTCTAAACTTAGGGAACTGTACAAGTTTCATCAAAATTGGTTCAGTAGTTTTCAAGATATTTAATATACAACCAAACTCAATAGCGACAAACAACATGAATGTGTAAATTAAGTTATTATGGGTATTTTGTCAATCCTTTAGGTACCTTACTAAAGACTTTGTTCACTTTTTAGTGATAGTGTAGGTACTAAAACTAAAAAGAGAGAAATAAAAACTTTTCACAAAAAATAGACCGACCTTTTCTAAAGTAAAACACTAATAAAAACTGGCCAAGTGCGAGTCGGACTCGCGCACGAAGGGTTCCGTACCATTATCGCAAAAAACCGCAATAATATCATCACGTTTGTTGTTGGGATTTTATTCCGTTTTTAGTATATGTTGTTATAGTGGCAACAGAAATAGATCATCTGTGAAAAGTTCAACTGTCTAGCTATCACGGTTCATGAGATACAGCCTGGTGACAGACAGGCAGACGGATCGTGGAGTCTTAGTAATAGAGCCCCGTTTTTACCCTTTAGGTACGGAACCCTAAAAAGTGCAAAAACAACTTTAGTTGAAAAACGATAAGTACCAAAGACACGTTTCTCAAGTTTTCAGCCATCTACGGATCTTGGCTAATAACCATTTTAATGTTTTTTCAATGTAGGTACGTTTTATTGCTATATTTAATTGTTAGGAAATAAAGCATTAAATCCACTTAAGCATGTAAGCAAAGGTACCTGTTTAAACAGTTTTCTTATTTTTATGTTAGATTGTAAAGTGTAAGATTAATTTGTAAGCCTTGAATTACATCTAGGCGGGGTTATAATTATTATAATTATCACAATGCAATAGTGTTATCTTTGTTTATTTTATTTGAACATGTTTTTACTTAAGTAGCGTTTTTATTGCATGTATTATAGCCATGTAAATAATATTTTAAATAACCTTGCCTACGTATTACAAAGAAGCTGTAGTGTTAATTTTTTGACGCGAGTATGCGTCATCTTGATTTTATACCAGTTATTAAAAAATTAGAAGCTCAGACGGCTTTTTGTAGGATTATTTTGTACCTACCGTTTTAAAAAACCGGCCAAGTGCGAATCGGACTCGCGCACGAAGGGTTCAGTACCATTATCGCAAAAAACGGCAAAAATATCACGTTTATTGTATGGGAGCCCCACTTAAATATTTATTTAATTCTGTTTTTAGTATTTGTTGTTATAGCGGCAACAGAAATACATCATCTGTAAAATTTTAACTGCTTAGCTATCACGGTTCATAAGATACAGCCTGGTGAAAGACGGACAGACAGACGGACCGCGGAGTCTTAGTAATAGGGTCCCGTTTTTACCCTTTGGGTACGGAACCCTAAAAATGGTTATATCATTTAAGCATCAAAATTAACCAAGCATTTAACACCGTCTACTATATTATTATTATATCCTAAGCGTTTATTGATGTTTGTATATACACCCTAAACATTCAAAACATAATTTACTTATCTGACATATTAAAGTTACGCCTTTTACACTAACCCCCCATTTCTGAATTAGGAATTTGAAGTTGGTATTTGTGAAAATATAATTTAGCCTAGGTATTAAAGTACTGTGTGACACGTTTAAAACGCCGAATAAACAATTCAGAAACCCGCCCTTACACTAACCCTCGATTTCCGAATTTGTCGTAATTGAGTATTTGTCGAAATTTACTTTAGCTTGAAAATCTGCATACTTTTTGGCATTAGATTTTGGCAGGTTTTTAAATCCAAATACTCAATTTAAGCCTCCTGGTCAAGGCTGCGGGAGTCCGGTGGATGCGAGACGCACAGGACCGATCAGTGTGGCGACGCTTGGGGGAGGCCTATGTCCAATGGACGTCTTTTGGCTGAAATGATGATGATGTTGACTCAATTTAGAAACCGGACCTATTTCTTTGTTTTTTTGGGTGAGAAGTCATCGAATGACTTCTCCCGCTTTGGGTGGAGCGGGAGTGCGTGTCAGACTTTTAATGACGAAAACCCACCTGTGCCAGTGCCGTGGTAACTCTCTTTAAAATTTATCCGCGATCCAGACAGACGGCCCTAGCGGACCCAGTCAGGTCCGCTAGGGCCGATGCCTGTCTGGGTCGCGTTTTTGCTGACACCTCTTTGAGGCGCGCGTGGAACACTACGCGCCCTCGACTGGGGCCTGGTCCTTATAGGACGGTGAGCTTAGAAACCGACCCTAAGTAGGTAATTGAATTTCGTTGGACAAAAACTAATAAAACTTATTCTACATTACAGATGGCGATATGTCAATGTGCGGTTTCCAGGGTTCCTCGACAATAAATATAGATTTGGATCCTCCTAACAACCACTATCGTTGCGGGCATCTCGCTATGACGTACACAGGGCTTAGTATCCTGCTGACGTTAGGTGATGACCTCTCCAGATTGAATAGGAAAGCTTTAGTTGAAGGTGAGTTCCGTAGATTTGATTGTTGGGTGATTTTATCTGCGTTTGGTTGTCTGACTGTATGCCACCTAATGTATAGTTATCGCTGAATAAATAGTCAGCATTATAGCAGTTAGTTGCAACTACATATGAACAGTACTCGCCAAATTGCTTGGACATCCTGAAGTTGGCTATCCGATGCGCAAGGCACGGCGGCGGCGCACTGTGGATCGAAAAACGGCTCTAGAAGACATAGGAACTTAAATTTAAAAGTGTCGGTTTTTTTGCTTGAAATGTTCTAATAGCCAATATCATGCTTATATATTTCATAGGACGCAATCTGGTAGGCAAAAGGGCAAGTTTTATTTTTTTTGCTAAAAAAATGTATGGAGCTGATATAAAAAATGTATAAATCTCCGGAACCGCAAGACTAACCGTAATATCCTTGCACCGGTTATAGAACTATTTATTAATGATTTTTTGACATACTATACATACATAAGTCTTCTAGAGCCGTTTTTCGATCCACAGTGCGGCGGCGCGGTGCTGTTTTTATATGAGACTAGTGACCCGCCCCGGCTTCGCCCGTAACAAATTATACACAAAAACCTTCCTCGTTTATCTCTCTTTATGTTGGTGAAAATCCGTTTAGTAATTTTTGAGTTTATCGCGTACAGACACGGCGGGAGGCTTTATTAACCGACTTCCCAAAAAGAGGAGGTTCTCAATTCGATTGATATTTTTTTTATGTTTGTACACCGATTACTCAAAGACGCCTAGACCGATTTGGAAAATTCTTCTTTTGTTTGAAAGGGTATACTTCCCATTTGGTCCCATAGTCATCAGGTCAGGATCTGATGATGGGATCTTGGAGAAATCGAGGGAACTCCTGAAATATTATAGGGCCTATAATATTTCAGGAGTATAATATAATATAGGCATACAGGCACTGGTCGAGTCAAAGCTCCAGAGCCTTGAACATCGTCGTCGAGTTGCCAGCTTGTCGGTTTTTTATCGGTTGCATTTCGGAGAGTGTGCGATGGAATTGCATGATCTAATTCCGCCTAGCCCGTTTCATCATCGGACTACAAGACGTACGGCGATGCGCCATCGGTTCATGGTGGACATCCCACCCATACGCACTAAACGTTTTGGAAATACTTTCATTATGCGTACAGCTAAGGAGTGGAATTCCCTGCCGGAGTCTGTGTTTCCAGATAGCTACAACCTCGGAGTCTTTAAGTCAAGAGTGAATAGGTTACTTCTAGGCAAGCGTGTTACACCGTCGACCACATCATCGCTTACCATCAGGTGAGATAGTGGTCAAGCGCGAGCCTATCTATAATAAAAAAAATTAAAAAAAAAATTACATATAGCGATTTTGGCATTTTCATCAACAATGCAAATATTTGCATTCAGAAAGTAACATTTGGTGAAGTGGAACTGGTGAAGAAGACCACTGATGGCCAATGGAACGCCTTAATGCTAAGTATGTCACGGGTCTACGATATCTCGAATAGTTAAACGACTATAATGAAGCAAATACTTAGAAATAAATAGTACTGATGAAAATGGTACCATCAAACTGATCTGATGATGAAGCCGGCAGGTAGGCACTGGTACTCTGAAATAAAACCATGTATCCTAGTCATACACGACTTATTGGAATCGTCATGAGATGTACTTTGGCTATATATGAATTTTATGGCAATTGGACGTACCTATCAAAACTAAAAAGAGATAAAAAACTTTTTAACAAAAAACAAACCGACTTCCAAAAAAACACTGCAAAACTTAAACACCAAAGACACCGACTTCGGCAAAGAAAGTTATTTTTCGTTTTGCAGTGTTTTTTTGGAAGTCTGTTTGTTTTTTTGTTATAAAGTTTGCGTTTGTGTAATTGACAAAAGATAATCTTAAAAGTTACGTGTATCTTTTACACACTTAACGTTAACTTGGAAGTAATTAATCAACGCTTGGAGATGGTGAACGAGGTCCTAAGTCTTTTCCACGTGAAACTGCTTTATTATAAAGAAGTAAAATGATTTGTTTGCGTTCCTGAAAGTACTGATCCAAATTCGAAAATTCTTTCAATGTTAGAAAGCTACTCTATCGCCTCGGTTGCTCTTTATCGACAAAATACAGATGATCCTGCAAGATTAAACCTGAAACCGTAGGTAAAGTTAGGTATTAATATTTTCATCCTTTTGTCTCACAGTAAGGCAAATACCTACCTTTCCTGCTTCCACCCATCCCTATTTATTACTCCAGAGCGTCGGTCGGCAAAATCTACAAATCCGTGATTAGACCTGTCATATTGTATGGATCAGAATGTTGAGCTGTGAAAAAGATGGATGATAGAAAATTGCATGAAGCAGAGATGAGACTGTTGAGATGGATGTGCGGCGTGACGAGATTGGATAAAGTGAGAAATGAGTATATTAGAGGCAGTTTGAAAGTGGCGGTAGTGGCAGAAAATTTGAAGGGAAACCGTTTGTCCTGGTATGGTCATGTGATGAGGAGGGTTGAATCGCATGTTACTAAAGAGTTATGAATATAAATGTGGATGTATGGAGTGGGAGAGGAAGGCCAAAGAAAAAATGGTTGGACTGTGTGAGCTGAGGTGTGATATGAAAGAAAAGGGAGTCAGTAATAGCAGGACAGGGGACAGGACGGTATGGAAGAAGAAAACGTGTTGCGCCGACCCCAAGTAACATGAGATGAGGGCAGGAAGATGATGATGATGAGTTTCGGTCAGCAACAGGCGGACTGCGGTCCATGTCCGGACCGCAAAAGTACGGCACTTGGACCGCCAAATATTGTTTAATAATTTACTATTCAATTTCAATAATATTTTTTACCGCGCGCGAAAATAAATTCAAACGGATCTCACACCGATGACGGGACTCGCATTTTTGTTTTGTATATGGCAGATCATGTAGGCATAAATTATGCTATTATTTTCAAAATAAAGAAAAAGCAACTGGTAGGTACTAATTATAAGATTTTTTTTTCTGGACCTCGATAAAAACATCAACTCTATCCGGAGCTCAATTGAAATTACTTGCCGATCTCAACAGTTTGCTATTTAAATATTCAAAAACCAAAATCTAATGTTTTTTATTTCACATAGGCCTACATGGGCACTTATAAAACGTCGACAAAAGGTGCACGGTTCGGGTTGGTCGTTTCCTATGGAGAAGAACCAGCAAGAAACACCACGGTTACTCTTTAAAAAAAAAATGGTTTGTTTTTACAATATTTCCATGTTACAGCATTAGTGCTTAGATATAGGGGGACAACGTAGGCCCGACAATAAGTAGTAAGAAAAAAAAGTTTGTATAAACGAGATAAAGAGTTAACAAATGTTAACAAGCTTCTAGAAATCTAGAAGGCCTATAATGTTCACACATTCACAAAATAATCTATGCAAAGGTAAAAATATATAACAAGACTAAATTTAACATGTGGCACTAATGTTGTTATCAGTGCTGTACCTATTCTTAGCAAAGGGCTATAAAGATTATTGAAATCATTGTAAAAAGTCTAATTAAAAGAAAGAAAAATGAAAAAATCAGATTGAGAATAGTTAGAGACATCCACATATTTGATATATGATGATATATTATTATTATAATCCTGTGTTGTCTCAAGTCATAGCAAAGCCCTCCGTTCCCTCTTTTCACTTTTCACGGCCTCATGTGATTGGATGCTAATCCTTTAATAATTATATCTTATGATTCCAGGTGTAAAAGCTCTTCAAACAGAGGAGGGTAACTTCTCAGCAACGCTCTCGGGCTGCGAGTCGGACATGCGCTTCGTTTACTGTGCTGCATGCATCAGTTACATACTCAACGACTGGTCGGGGTTCAATATTGAAAAGGCTACCGATTATATTATCAAGTCCATTGTAAGTATTTACGAGTTATTTATTTATATTACACATCTTTTCTGTATTCCACAAGACAGAGGTGCACCTATACAGAGTGAGATTTTTAAGTGGGCGTGAATGGCCAAATCCGAAACTATGAGGAATAGTGGAAACCACTCAAAGGAGTCACGAGGCTGATTTTGATGAACACTAAAACTGCATAATTATTTGAAAATTCAATATTCCTAGACGGGAATCGAAACCGTTGATTTAAAAAAAAACACATGCTGTATTCGATAGTGTCGCTAATAAGGATCCAATTCTGGTAAATAATGGTATATGGCAAACTGAAGGAAAAGGCTAATATTTAACTAAATACTTAGCCATATTATTATGCCATTACTTCCCAACATTTGATTTTTACTTTTCATCCAAATCGACCCCGTGACTCCTCAAAGGAGTTTGCGTTATTCCTCATAGTTTCAGATTTGGCCATCGACGCCTACTTAAAAAAAACTCATTCTCTATATAAATCCACATTTTGCGAGTTATATTTAAATCCTATGTAAATCTTGCCCCCTGAGCATACAATTCCAAGCCCAAATGGGCCTGAAATTCTGACCCAAACCTAACTGAGTTGTTGCGGTCAGGTAGGCAGTCGCTTAATGTAAAATACTGGTATTCGTAATTATGACACGATATCTTGGTTAAATACACTGATTCAAACAGAGAAACACCCATAACTTTTGAACGGCTGAACCGATTTTATTCAAACATAGCACTCACAAGAACACTCGACAAAATCACCTTACAAACAAAAAAATACTAAATCAAAATCGGTTCATCCGTTTGGACGCTACGATGCCACAGACAGACACACATATACACAGATACACAGCAACACACCTCAAGTTTATAACACCCCTATTTTTCCGTCGGGGGTAAAAAAGCAGGTCAAGGCAGCTAAGTTATGACCAATCCCAACTAACGGCGCCCGTTCACGAACATGACGCATAGATTGGCACCACTCAGCTCAACCATCATGAAGGGATCCGAATGATCCATTGGCACCACTCAGCTCAACCATCATGAAGGGATCCGAATGATCCAACACATGTGCCACCTTTAGAGAGACTTTTGAGAGAGAATGACATACTCAACTGCCAGGGCACACAAGTCAACGAACGACACATAGGTACAGTGAATGGTAGATTTACAGTCGGAACATGTGCCATGTGCCATGTGCTGTTCAATCTCACGATGCATCTACACACTACACACTACACACGACTAAGACCAACAGTCTTAGTCGTGTGTGTAGATGCACATTGTTTCTGTGTGCGTAAGCTTGGGAGCGCTCAGTATCGCCTGAGCACACAGAAACTATGTGCATGTGCATCTACACACACGACTAAAGCCTCGTTCACACAGAACAACTGTATTTCCAGGATCGTTTTAACGGATCCGTCACTACTGGGGATAATGGCACGCCCCGCGTGGCTTCAAACCGATAAAACGGATCTGTATTTTAATACTGTTATGCGTGTGTACTCGCTACATACGCCATTGCCGAATGAAAACGTGATAAAGCGAACCTGTAAAACGGACAGCTGTATATTTTCTCGGATCGTTATTTTTTACTGGATCTGGAATATTGTCATGTGTGTGAACTCGCTCATACAACTTACCTAGTTATCGCCGAATAAAACACGATATACGATAAAACGGACCCCTGTGTAAACGAGTACTTAGACCAACTCGCCGCCGTGGCATAGAACCACTGTAGTGTAGGAAAATGATGGGTATGGGAGTGGTTAGGCAAGAATAATATTAATATTCTTACATTAAAATGCGACAAGCAGGCGATATACCTAGTAAAAATAATAAAAAATTATTTCAGACAATAAATATATTTTATATATTTTCACATTTAAAGACTTATAATGAGTTGAGTTTCTAATGGTTTTCTGACAAGTATTTTTCAGCTTGATCATAAAATAAAATTAACTAATAAAATTGTCACAGGACCTTATCAAACACGTTTAACGACATGCATAAGAAAATTACATGTGCTCAGGAAAGCAATAAAAATCTCTTTGTAATATCGTGCATTGGAAGTCGTTATGTTGATTAATACATTCATTTTCATGTTAAACATAAATTGGTATTCACGTTATGTAAAAGACATAATTATTGAACTTTTATTCATTGTTGTACTGTTTGGTTTTTAGGGTTCTGTACCCAAAGGGTAAAAACGGGATCCTATTAATAAGACGCCACGATCCGTCTGTCTGTCTGTCTGGCCGTCTGTCACCAGGCTGTATCTCATGAATCGTGATAGCTACACAGTTGAAATTTTCACAGATGATGTGTTTCTGTTGCCGCTATAACAACACATACTAAAAACAGAATAAAATAAATATTTAAGTGGGGCTCCCATACAACAAACGTGAGTTTTTTACGATAATGGTACGGAACCCTTCGTGCGCGAGTCCGATTGGCACTTGGCCGCTTTTTATGAAATATCATCTAAGTTCATTATACTATTAACTACTAACTTCTGCCAGCGGCTTCGCCCGTGTGAAAGTCGAAAGTTGTCCCACGGAAAACGCTCATTTTTTCGGGATAAAACCGCCTATGTGCTATTCCAGACTATAATCTATCTCTGTGCCGAATTTCATCCAGATCCGCTCACCCGTTCTGGTGTGATAGCGAAATTTTGGATGGATATATGTTTATATAACTATAAACATACATCCATCCAAAATTTCGCTTTATAATATTACTAGCTGTTGGCCGTGGCTTCGCTCCCATCGACCACCCCACAGGACACGTTTTCGGGATTAAAAATTAGCCTATGTCACTCAGGAATAATTCAGCTTACTATTGGTGAAAGAATTTTTTAAATCGATCCAGTAGTTTCGGAGCCTATTCGGTACAAATAAACAAACAAACATAAAAATCTTTCCTCTTTATAATATTAGTATATAGATTAGTATTAGTATAGAAGTATAGATTAGTAAGATAAGATTATTTTTTACAAGACTGACAATCTCGGGAACTCCGGTCCTTTGAAAGGCGTGCGAAGGGCCGAAGCTAACTCGCAGAGGCCAAGGCATGTTTCAGAAAATGTGACACCAACCGACTATTATCCTTGTATGCACTACGCAAGTGCACCCAGGGACAATCCCCGGTTGGTGCAGGACTATTGCCAAAATATGAAGAACAAATGTATTGGGCTTGGTTGTTTGGGTTTGGTAGGTTTAGTCGATCGATTGCCTAAAACTATTGGAGGATTACTGGCCCCTGCCTGACCACTGTTGAACTACACGGCTATAAAATAGCAGGGGGTGACTTGCACGCTCAATTAATAGGCCCCCATAAAAGGTCGCTAGCACTTTAGTGATGTAGCACCAAGGGGGCAACATATCCGGAGGTGCTTGAAGATTGGAGAGGTATACCACGGCTATCAGAACAATCCCGGAACGACGGTCAAGATCCCTAACAGCATCTTACTGGGTTAACTTCCTCCGAGCACGTTTGCTCGTGCGAATCTCCACTCAAGCCAGCCAATTAATGCAAGAGAGAGGTGGGAGCTCTGGTCCCCGTCAGTTTTCACCCCGACCGGCCAATAAAGGCAAGCCAGTGATGAGGAACAAGGCTTCTCCCTGGAGATAAAGTCCGTGGGGTCGCCACTGCCCACCAGCTCGCCACAAAGCTGCCCTGCGAATAGAGATAGATAGATTATTTTTATTATTAACTAGCTGACCCCGCGGTTTCGTTCTCGTCAACTGGCTATCTACCTACTACCGCCTACCTATCTACCCTACCAACCTACCTACCCACCCACCTAATCTACCTACCTACCCACCCATGTACCCTACCTATCCTACCCTACCCTACCTACCAATTTGTTAAACTATTTATATTTGAATAAATAGGAATGTAACCAACTTTACCACCAGCGTCTAATTAAAATATAGAACACAAAAGCTGCTATTGTGACTTAAGTATGATAGTGAGATATATTCACTCGCTTTTTTGTAGTAAATAATGAGTACTTTAATCATGTAGTACATATTTTTTATGTATCATCAATAGTTTTCTCAGCACATTGCAAATAATGAATTTTATAGACCAAATTCTGCTACTAACATTATTGCAATTTTCATAAGGATCTCTATTTTTTTTTAAATAATTTATAGCCTATGTTACTCGGTTACTAATAATGTAGCTTTCAATAGGTGAAAGAATTTTTAAAATCGGTCCAGTAGTTTCGGAGCCTATTCGGTACAAACAGACAAACAAACACACAAACAAATAAAACAATATTTCTTCTATTAATGTTCCCACTGCTGGGACTCAGGCCTCCTCTCTGTGAGAGGGAATGGGCCGTAATCCACTACGCGGGCCCAGTGCGGGTTGGTGGATGTCATATGTCTTCGAACTTTCCTCACGATGTTTTCCTTCACCGTTTTGAGAGCAGTGGTGATAAAATAATTTACGCAAAGTAAAGCGCCTTCCTGGGCTCGAACTGACGACCTACAACTTGTAAGTCGCGGCCGATACCACTGGGCCACCACTGCTCTCGACGATGGAGCATGCTTGACTTAAACTAACTTATTCACGCTATACTTAAAGGAGGTTGTAGCTAACTGGAAACACAGACTCCGCTAGGGAATTCCACTCCATAGCTGTACACACAATAAAGGAACTAATACTAATAAAACATTATTCACAGGGTTACGACTACGGCATCGCTCAGTGTCCCGAACTGGAGTCCCACGGAGGCACCACCTTCTGCGCGCTAGCCACCCTCAGCCTCACGAACCAACTAGACAAGCTAACGGAACAGCAAGTTGAAGGCCTGAAAAGATGGCTCCTCTTCCGGCAAGTCGACGGCTTCCAAGGCAGGCCCAACAAACCCGTCGATACCTGCTACAGCTTTTGGGTAGGGGCATCCCTGAAAATATTAGACATGCTACAATACTCAAACTACGGCAGTAACAGAAGATATGTCTATGAAACACAAGACACAGTTGTAGGAGGGTTCTCGAAATGGCCCGACACATGCACAGATCCTATGCACACATACCTAGGCCTTGCAGGACTCAGTTTGATAGGCGAAAGTGGACTGCTAGAAATAGAACCAACTTTAAATATCACCAAAAGAGCATATGAACACCTTAAATCTTTACATGCAAAGTGGGAAAGTGAAACAATCTGTGTTTTATGAATACGTCTTCGTAAGTGTCCTGATAAACTGGTTTTCTAATTCTGAATGTCGACGTTCAATATTACATTTTATTTGTGTGTTTCTATATGGCGTCCGATTTTAGTGTTTAGATAACACATGTTTTAGCCAGGAAATTGATTTAAAAAAAAAAACTGCACGAATAAAGGACCAAGTTTAATTGTTAATTAGAAACGAACAAATATTATAAACGCGTAAAAAAATAATTTGCGCTTTTGCCTTTTTTAGAACGTACATTCATAATTGGAAAATAATTTCTTACCAGTGCCGTTTACCCTAAGGCCCCTTGTACAACAATTATTCACTAAATACATTTAAACGTTTTAAAACATCAGCCTCTATCATCTTCAAATGATTGACAGAAATCGAACGATGTTTTAAGCGTCCCATACACGCAATATTATTGTACAATATACGATATACAATATATTATTGTACGATTGTGCAATACAATTGAATGTCAAAGGCTCTTACAATTTAGGCGTTTGCTGTCGGACTGCTGCGACGTCTCAGTGGTGCGTTAGTCGTACTGCACACGACCGGTTGATTTTTTCCATACAATTTAAGCACAAAGCGCGCAGTGCGGTGCCGGTGCCGCGCACGCACGACAACAGGATGAGTATGTCGCGTAAATGGTAATGGTAAACGAACCACTGCGGCGCCGCAGCAAAACCGCACCAAACTTATAAATTGGATGAGCCCTAAGGATAGTATTGAAAGATTGTACAGTGATTAAACGTAAGCTTGGGGAAGCATAAATTTTATGGCGCAATATTTTTCCTCTTACAGGTTAATATTGCGCAATATTTTTTAGTTCTTGGTTTGGAGTGGTTGATATAAGACATCAATGCCCGTCTTGTGAATTTTATTGGACGTTTGGGTTCAAGGGGGTATTCAATATTATTGTATAATAAAATAATAGTGAAATAATATTGTAGGTGTATGGAACGGTTTAAAGTCGTTTAGCGCTAAGTGCATTTAGTGGTGATGTAAGTAGGCCTAAGAGTTCTAAGAATTGTAAGTTACCTACCGAAATTATCGTAATAGTATGTTTATAAAAAACGTTCATTATGCTAAAGTATTATTACTGTTGCATAATTCTTTTGTATAATATTGAATTTGTTAGTACTTAAAATAATGTTTATGAATACTAGGTGCTAATACTTGAGTAGGTATCGGGTACCTAAGGGTGTCATGAAATGGACAACGAGTAAAAAATAGCGTTATAGTACAATATAAGAGTTTCTCGCGACGTGCCATGAGCAGTTGAGTAGTTAGGCGTTTATCAAATTATTGCACAAAATGTAATTTTAAGCTGTTTTTATTGTATCAAACGATTTAGGACGCAGTCACATTTTGCGGTCAACGAAAATTGAGTTTGTGTGACATTATATTTTTTTTGTCGTATTTTAATTTGATTCTCATCAGATATACCTGTGTAACACAACCTGGGGACGACGATAGGTCAGTTAATATAATTTAATAATTAATTTAATTAAAAATAATTTTGTGTATCAAAAATATTTGATATACAAAATTAAATTTACTGACGTCACTTTTTCTGTCACTTTAGTTAGTCAACAATTAACAGAACACATAGTAAGCCCAATTTTTCTTTGCAATTCTATAATTTCATTAACCATCGTATCTTCATCTCCACTCTATACCAGGGTTGATTTCGCAAGTATCAAAACCACTCGAGACACTGTTTAAATCTCTCGCCCTATTTAAATACGAAAAAGTTTGTAATGACCACTATTTTACTTAGTTTTACCTGCTGGGAGACAGGTTTCCTCCATGTGGAGGAGATTTGCCCGTTATTAACCACGCGGGTCCAGTGTCACATGTCTTCGAATTTTTTGGTTCGAACGTTTTGAGAGCAATTTGATTTCCATTTGCCCCAAAATAGCTTAAGTAGCATTAATTCAATAAAAGCGAAAGTGGTCCTAATTACGTAAATTACAGCACAATTTAAGCCCGTCGCTTTGTGAGTCGTCAATTACCTACCAACATCAATTATTTCGCTGGTCACGTCATTTTGTCACTGTGTCCTAATTCGTCAATGGTCGGCAATTAGTAACGACC
This sequence comes from Anorthoa munda, assembly GCA_945859665.1. Classification (NCBI taxonomy): domain Eukaryota; kingdom Metazoa; phylum Arthropoda; class Insecta; order Lepidoptera; family Noctuidae; genus Anorthoa; species Anorthoa munda. The sequence continues at coordinate 17,820,974 of OX243908.1, forward strand.
AAATAGTATTCGAATTTAATTTGCGTTCATATAATTTTATCGGAGGATCAGATATATCAAGTGGTAAGGGCCTAGCGGTTTTTACTGGCGTTTGGATAAACTGAGATAATAAGTAGGGATTGAGGGAGGCCTATGTCCAGCTGTGGACGTCTGTCGGCTAAAATGATGAGATAATAAGAAGATTCATACCGGATTATTTAGTTTTGGTTCCTAGCTAAAGCAGCTAAGAACCAAAAATAAATAATATAGGTTCCATTAAATTAGTTAGTGAGATTCCGGGATTGTGATGAGTATCTGTATGAGTAAGAATAAGAAATTGAAATTCAATTTCATTTCATTTCGATTATTAATTAAAATTTTTCACATACGGCATCGTATTTCGAGGATCGTTTTTAACGGATCCGTCGCAACTAGAGGTGATGTTCACACCGCATTTACAGTACCGTTTTAACGGATCCGTCGCTAATGGGGGTAATTTTCACACCTCAGTCAGTTTACCACCAACTTTCAAAGAAATCGGATCAGTATTTTAATACTTGTGTTTGTGAGCTCGCTCATACAACTACCTACGCCATTGCTGAATAAAAACGTATACGATAAAGCGGACCTATTAAACGGACTGCTGTAGGTATATTTTGTCGGATCGGTATTTTTTACTGGATCGGAATACTGACATGAGTGTGAACTTGCTCATACAACTACATACATCGGCGCCGAATAAAAACGTATACTTACGATAAAAAGGACCCGTAAAACGGACCTCTGTGTGAACGAGTACTAACTTGAGTTCAATATTTTTTCATTGTCTCGTTAATAGTCATTAGTTATTGAATTCCAACTCGTCTGCGGAGTATAGCTAGCTAATTTAATTGAATAAAATGCTGGCTCATTATTGTTAATTAGCATTTGTTGAATACGTCTAAAAATCCATCGACATGGGCTCTGGAACTTAGTAGTTAAAACGTGCCTCCGATTTATTACATTTGAAGTTGAGTATTTTTCAAACTTTAGTTACTTTAGTCTGAGAACCTGTCAAAATTTGGCACTAAAGTAGGGTTTTACACGTTCTTTACTCCAAATACACAATTCAGATATCGGCCCTTAGTATTTAGCGTATCATTGTGGGGAGTGAAACAAACGCAAGTTAAAACCGCTAGTATAGTCCAAGCCGACTTTTTAAAATAAAAATTAAGTTGTGAGTACTAGAGTAAACACATCGAAATAGTTTGGCAATCGCTGCATATCTGGTCAGGACTTTTGAAGTTCACATCTAAGCATATATTTTGTTAATTTGTTGTAAGAACCAGTGTTTTACTCTTCTCCTTCGTAATAACTTAAAAAAACTGGCGTATCGTATTATTTTCAATTAATAAAAAAAAAAATGAAGTTTATTTATTCAAAATTAACTTATGAAGCTGTGAAAAAGTTTTCACAGTAATGAATTATTGTCTTTTTAGGTTGTATTTTTTGTAAATTTTCGTATTTTATTATTATTATTTTAGTGTCAACCTTATCATGAATTCTTAAATTAAATGTTGATCCAATGTCGCAAACTATTTAAATAAAATTTTATATAACGTTTGTATGAAAATATTAAGCGAACTTACCTTTACAATGATTCGTTGCGTCTTTTTCTTATGTGTGACGGCAGAATGATCATTCAATTGAGAAGTATGTCATTAAAATTAGGTTAAATAATATTATATTGTTGTTTTCTGAAGCATTTATAGTATTTCTTGCCTTTAAAAATATTACTGACCAATCGATCGATGGTAGAATGGACCGTGGAAGTGGCTATATTTTGGTCCAACTTGGAATGGATGTCGCGCTAGCTACACGAAGAAAAGAAGATGTAGGTACAGCACAACTATTTTCTTAATATCCCTCGGCAAACTTCGTGTTTCGTCCGTCTTAGAATTTGTATCAGTTTCCCTTTGCATTTGCAATCAACTTGGAAGTATATAGAGTTGTTAATACCCTTTAAACATAATGCAATTTATTTTAAAATTGCGAGGAAAGCTGCTAATGGAAAATAGGAAAATAGTTTTACAGCTCTATATAGTTCATACGGAAATCAATACGATACAACAATAAAGTACTTAGTTCTGAATTCAAATTATTATCTATGCCAATATTATAAAGAGGTTTCGAAACTACTGGATCGATTTAAAAAATTCTTATACCAAGAGAAAGCTACATTATTCCTGAGTGACAAAGGCTATTTTTTAATCCCGAAAATGTGACCGCGGTGTGGGGCGTTCCACGGGAGCGAAGCCGCGGGGAACAGCTAGTATAAAGTAACACGATAAATCTATTAATTGATGGACATGGAAACTAGCATTCCTTTGTATTCGGAAATGCGATGATTGCCGAGGGACGTTAAGAAGATAGCTGTGCTGTACCAATCGACGTCCTGTACCTACACCAATAACTACACTCTAGTCCACCGATTCGACAGTCGACGATCGATCGATTGATGTAATAACCGTACGTGTGAAAGCTAACATACATGCACTTCGCGGGTTACCCAGCACCGGCTAATCTCTAAAAGGGACTAACTCTCTTACATTATTACACTACCCTAAATTAGGGTTAGGGCCCTGAATACCGTGTAGTGTAATAAGCCCTTAAATTGAGTTGATAGGCGATATCGCGCACGAATTTAATAATGCCCTAAGTTTTCTGTCTGGTACCTACCTATACCTATCCGGTTTCTGGTATCTTCGTCCGCACACTTTGCAGTTAAGGTTCCTAAGGGATTTTCCTGATGGCACGACGCAATCTAAATTGCATTGATAGGCGATATCGCACACATATTTTAACCGACTTCGAAAAAGGAGGAGGTTCTCTATTGATTTTTTTTCTACGAATAATTTAAGTTCAAAGGAGATTGCCCATAAACAGACCCCTTATGAGGTATTGTGTCTTCGATTTCAATATTATCCAAAAATAGGATTCATATTTCGTGTTTTTTTCCATCCTCTACTTTATATTTACAGACAACAACAGATTAGGTTCCTTCACTTGGAGATTTGTATGCATCTTATTGCATTGTAATAAGGGTTCATTTCAAGAACAGAAACATCGTTATATCTCGTGAAACCCGAAAAATAAATAAAAATGTTTTCTAATTAACTTAAATAACGTGTTTTTTCTACAATATACAACCAAATTCATCAAGATACAACTATTGTTCAAAGGGGCCCAAGTTCCCTTACAAAATGGGCATTCTCCTTTGGCTGCTTTGCAATGCATTGCGTTCATATGTGAACGTACTTGCTATTTCGCTTTGTAAAAATCGCGTATCGTTGTGATATTAATCGAATGGGTCGAGCCATCAGGAAGATCGCTAAGTTGTAGGAATGTACGTATGCTTGTTTGTGGGCTTTTTGACTTTAAGGTTACACTAGTCGATCATTCTTCCATACAAACTTAGTCTGGCGATTACACCTCTGTTTGACGATATACGTTCAAAATAAAAAAATGATATCAATTTATCTCACCATTATCTAGCCCTGTATGGAAACGAAAAATAAAAATATTTTAAAGTTTTTTACATTTCGACACTAATTTTAACGCATTTTTGGGCGCAAATAAATACCATGAGAAGACGGAAAATTGCAAAACGGCCACCATACAGGGATAGATTAGTAGTTCAACAATGCAAATAATTTTATTTTGAACAGATACGTTTACTCGTTTTTTCATGATATCCAGACTCCCAAAGGTCTGTTTATAAAATTTCGCGCACTCTGTTTCGTCCTAAATCATTATCCATTTCGCTACAAATTTGCAAATGTGTGTATTCGTACGCGAACTAGCTTCCTACTGCTCATCACAGCATCTATCTCTTCCGCACGTGTTGTCGGTTGATATAAAATACATTTTAACCCCGCGCACAAAATAGTTTGTGCCGTCGACTAGTGTACCCTTAAACAATGTTGCTTGAAATATACTTTTTGTAAGTTGTGGATTATTGTGATACGGGATACCAGATACTATATACTTACTTATTTAAGTGGCGCTTACCGGTTTTTTATGTTTAATATTCAAGTTCCTTTTGCTGATAGTAAAATATATCTTTTGATTTCTTTGCATCAAAGCTTGAATATTATGTAGTTAGTAAAATATTTAATGTTAATTTTTTTTTTTGTGCAGACAAATCTTTACTGGTGTTAAAAAAACGAAATTAACATTTAAAATAATGTAAAATACAGGCTGAATTTTCCTTTTCTCTTTTCATAATCGTTTGTGTTATTATCGGAACCGGCTCCAAGACTGATTCGAGTATTTGTCGCTAAATGTTTCGGACTTGTCGCCCAGGCAAACTTGGCAAATTCACCTGTATATAGGAAACTGTTTATTGAATTTATAACATTTGATTACTGTTGTGAATTACCAATTACCATTTTGCATCAATGATGTGTGCTGTGAACTATTACGATCTTGCCTATATCAGCAAAATTGTCGATTTAACTACGACACTTGTTCCTAATACAAGAACTATTAAAATATCCATTGCCAGTCAAGTCACATTTAATAAGTCGCAAGTTCGCAACATAAAATATCCATTGCCAATCAAGTCACATCTAAAAGTCGCAAGTGCGCAACATAAAACATATCAGTTCGCCTATGAACCACTACTGTATAGTCAAGTTGTTTATACCTTTATCCGTTTTTAGGGTTCCGTACCAAAAGGGTAAAAACGGGACCCTATTACTAAGACTCCACTGTCTGTCTGTCACCAGACTGTATCTCATGAACTGTGCTACACAGTTCTTATTTTCACAGATGATGTATTTCTGTTTCCACTATAACAACAAATACTAAAAACAGAATAAAATTTATATTTAAGTGGGGCTCCCATACAATAAACGTGATTGTTTTGCCGTTGTTTGCGATAATGGTACGGAACCCTTCGTGCGCGGTGTATATATACCGTATACCATATACCGTTTTGTCAAAAAAAGTTTTAAATCTAGCTTTTTTTTCAACTATGTTTGTGTCGGCTTACAATAGCAAAATTTCTTGATCTCCACAACCCAGTATCTAACTGGGGAATACACGAGCGTTTGTGCAAGGTCTAAAAGTTCACGGAATATTTATTTAATAAAATACATCTACCTTTTAAGGAAAATGTTCCGCGAACTTTTGAACCTTCCTATATTTGTTGTTTTTACGGCTTACCAGTGTTTACATATTTTCGCTTCCATTTACCTTATTATTTATAATCTTTTAGCGTATCTGATTTACATATTTTCCTTAAAGAGTACTTCAATTGCATTGTAAACAAGTTGCGTATCAACTGCATATCTTGTCTGGTATGGACCAGTTTACAATGAGGAAAAAGGAATGCAAAAAGGGCGGGTTATCCCAAACCAGTATTTTGTATGCTGGTAGCGTGAGGCGTGTGACCCACGCGATCTGTAATATCCAGTTTTGAATCTTTATTATTAAATGTCTTCCCATTGGACAGGTATCTTTGAGTATGGCATAGACTAGATAGAGTTTGCATGTGCGAGGGTTGTCTCTGAATCACTGACACCCAATTTTTTAAAATCGACACAAAATCAACTACATATTTAGCACAGTGTCCAACGCATATCATGTCCACTGCTGGAATTTGTTGACCGATTTAATAACAGGCAATGTGATCAGTTGACACGTTAAAACATATATCAATGTTGACATGTCGTTGTTTTTCTGTTTGAAAAAGCGGGTGGAGTTTCTTTCTTAAGCTCGATGTACCATATTATCCACATAGTCCCACATCTGTTATTTAATTTTATTATTTTAATAGAGGTTTGTCAATAAATTAAAAGGAACCATGTTATTATTCTCGTTGTTTTTAAATTGTCTGTAAATTATTATTTAAAATTTTATTATAATATTATTAGGTTTATGGAAAAAGTAATTTGAACATGTAATTATGTCTATTTTGAGCATTTAATACGATTTGTTTAAAAAAATATTGAAATATAATGAAAGTTAAAATGAAAGTTTTGTGTTTTATTTATATTTCTTTTTGTTCAGCGAAGAAAATGCTTAACGGATACCGCACCTTTCGGGGAGATGCCGTGGTTATGTGGGCCTTGCACTTACTAAAAACTCCGCCTATGCACCTACTTTCGCCTTGATGGGTGGGCCGCGAGAACTGCTACGCATGACATTCACTACCCATCCAGCGTGGCCCACTTCTGGGCTCCCTCTTCTTTGCCCGCCTCCGGGCTCCCTCCTCCCCGGCGATGTCCGGGTGCACTGGAACATCACCGAACTCCAGGGACCGTGCAGCGTAATCGATAGATTGCCTGATCTATGGCGGCATCAAGTTGGCGTTTCGCCGCCTGCGCCGTTCTGACCTCCTGCGTCGAAACGGGTTTTTTTATATTTGTTATGCTCGCGCTAGACCACTATCTCACCTGAAGGTAAGCGATGATGTGGTCGACGATGTAGTACTCTTGCCCAGAAAAAAATATTCACTCTTGACTTAAAGAGGGAGTCTTTTCTTTACAGACTCCGGCAGGGAATGCCACTCCTTAGCTGTAAGCATAATAAAAGTATTCCCAAAACGTTTGGTGCGTATGGTTGGGATGTCCACCATGTACCGATGACGCATCGCCGTACATCTTGTAGTCCGATGATGGAACGGGCTAGGAGGAATTAGTTCATGCAATTCCATCGCACACTCCGAAATGTAACCGATAAAAAACCGACAGACTGGTAACTTGGCGCCTGGTGTTCAAGGCTCTGGAGCTAGGCTCCACCAGTACTCGACCAGTATCTCATTGTCATTGCCAATGAGTCTCTTGGCCCGTTTTTCGACCGGGTCAGCGAGAGAATCTGCCTCCCTGACCTACTCTGCCGCTTTCTTCTGGAAGATAATGTCCTAACAGAAAGACATAACTGCCTCCTATGCCCTTTTACTGCCGACCATAGTCCTAACAACGGCCGGCAGCAATAGGTCTTACCCAATTTCTGCCGCTAGAACACGGCGCTGCGCCTCCCAGGCAGGGCACTACTCGAGTGTGCAGGGTCGTGTCATGGCTGCAACCGCACCAGTGATATACGGGGGTCGCCTCCCGTCTTGCCACTGTGTATTGCAGGTATTTTCCAAAACACCGCCCATTGCCTCATGATGGCAGTCTGCGCCACCTCATTACCACTTAAGGCAGCGGTCCATTGACCCTCTCCGCCCGAACTGCCGCACTTCGTTGATGAACTTCGGCGAGTGCCTCTAGATCCCACGGGGGTGTTCGTGCTAATGCGAACGCCGTTTCAGCTGAAATTGTGTGATATCCGCGTATTACCATGACTCTTTGCGATCTCCGTAGCTGAGCCTTGTTCTGGGCAGTCAGGGAGTCCGCCCACACTGGGGCGCCGTAGAGCACCATCGAGCGCATCACCCCCGTGTAAATTCGTCGGCAGCTCGCGCTCGGTCCACCCAGATTCTGCAGTGACTTAGGGCGCAAGTTGTGCCAATCAGCTTTGGGGCAAGTCGGCAGAAGTGCTCGCCGAAGTTCCACCTACGGTTTAGGACCAGGCCCAGGTAACTATTTCATTTGCATCCGCACCAAAATGTGTTCACTACGTAACGTGATGTGTGCGCCCGCCGGTGGCCGGCGGCGGGGTCCATAAGTGCTTTTTTTGCCCCAAGTTTTACCAACTTGAAAGGAACTTGCGCAACTCTACATATTCATAAGGTGCTCTACCTACAGAGTCGAATTTTACTACTTAGGGCCGATTTATAATAGTCTGAATAAAATCATGCTGTGCAGTCGGACGATACATAAGCAGTCGGGTTTTTTTGTTTTTTTTTTATATTTTTTTTTATTTACACCTTTTTAGTTATTTTTATTAGAATTAGGTACATTTAAACATATAAGTGTGATATATTTTTGAAATCACCTCTTAAAACCCTTTATTTTGATACCCCACACGATGAGTTTAAAGAATTTTTTTTTTCCCTCTCAAAATGGCGCCCAATAGCCGTAATTTTTTTCTTTTCCAATTTTAATGTAGCCAGTGACACTCGCAGGGTTAAGACGAATCGATTGACGTAAGTATCTTCAAAATCGGCCTACGCGTTTGGTCTCTAGAACGCCACATAGGAACAAACATACATACATACATAGACTAATAAACACATCACCCTCCTTCGGCAGTCGGGTAAAAATGGGCGTTTGACAGCTTTTGTATAGGAAATATGTCAAACGGTCAAACAGCCATTTTTATTCCTCATTTAAAAGTTATCAGGCTATTGAAAAATCAGCTATTAGTTATGTTAATATTTCATGTGCCATATTAACAACATCTGGCACCTCAAAAGAAATCTGTCACTCTCTTTATTACGTTTTCACGCCTAAAAAGCTGATCCGATATTGCCATAGCGATAGGTTGCACCCTGGGGAAGGACATAGGATACTTTTCTCACTGGAGGACGTTCCCTTGGGTACTGTAGTATTATATGATCTGTGCCTTGGGATACTTGCCGCGAGAGGTCGCTGGCAGAAGCTATTAAGTATTAAAATACTTAAAATATACCACATAAGAGCCTCACGTACTAGGTTTTTTTACGAATACCTTGTATTCCAAATTTGGGTTCACTGTGATGTGAGGTTCAGTTCAGTCTCTTCCCAAGACAGGCAAGGTGAAGTAATCCTGTCCCTACCCTTGTGCAATGTTACTTGGGATCGGCGAACACGATTTATTTTCAACCATTCTCAGCCGTCACGCTACCATTCACTCCCATTTATTTCATATTATTAATCCTCCTACATCCATCTTTTATTTGTCCCATTTATTGTAAACATAGGTAAAAAAATATGTATATAAAATAGTGTAAACCGTACACATTAGATAGGTTTACACTATTTAATTTGCCAATATAAAAGTATCCTAGGTTACGCAGGTTACTCCTTATAAATGCTTAATTTCCTATCTGCTAGTGAAAGCCGTAATCGTAGCAATAAATCTCAAACATAAACAAAACGCTATCACAGCAAAACTATCGTAAACTATTATAAAATATTCCAAATTCAAAAAAAAATTTGTAAATGACAATTATAAATTTTGGAACGAATGAACGAAAATTCATAATTTTCGTGGAATCACACTATCCTATTTAGTCTCAAAGGCTTTAGTCGTGAACGTTTCACAGTTATCACAAACACAGCCTCAAGACTCTCTCAAGTCAAGACTCGATCGCTTGGCCTGGTGGCGGCAGTTTAGTTGCTTACAATGATGTACTTTAGAACGTTTCTATCGTAAGCCTCAATGTTTAGGACTTGCAGTGGTACAGAAATATCCAGTGGGAAAGCAAAGAAATGTTGTAAGTTCTACTCGGCGGCGCGGCGCTCTGAAGCGAGCTTATAGCGGCGCGGCGCGGCGCTTATATCTAACACATTTACCAGCCTACCCCTCATCACATGCCCATATCTTAATATCTACATAGTTACCTACCAAGAAAAACGATTCCTTTCTAATAATGCGAGAAGCATCGGTGCGTCTGTGGCATGGTTGACGTCAAATTTGGTCTACGGACCGATCAAAATGTAGAGTGGGTCACGAACTCACGACTCTGTGACTGTCGACTCTGCTGTCGTTTAAGAATAATAACACAATACAATGAGCCAAGTTGCCGGAATCAACGATCGGTTCGATGTCCCGGACCCAACGACCATACAGCCCGGCGAGCACGGCCTACTCTACTGTGACATGGCTTACACAGTCACACTTTTTATCACAGTTTGGGCGATAAAGCCATTTTGTCTTAAATGCTAGCACGGTGACGTGAGATATTTTCTCGTGGCATAACTTCTTGACGTTTATTTTTAAGCTATTGCATAGCTTTTATCGCGGGCTTTGAGCGCGGCGACCGATTCAGGAAATTCCGTAACGAAAAAAAACCTGACACCCCGAGTTGCTCCGAAATCGGACGATGGATTCCGAGTGTGTGAGCGGGTGAAGGGTGAGAGCAGGAGGGGTTTGTTGCGCGATTTTATAGAAGTTTCATTTTGATATTTTTTGACTGAAGCAAAAAAATTTTTGCGGGCGGGAATGTAAAGAGTTATAGGTGGGGGTATGCTATCTTGTTCTCCGGCCTTTTCCAAGATATGGGACTTTTTAGTTTTTATAATTTGGTCGCCGGTTCGTTCTTGGTGGCGGCTCGAGGTCGGTTCTTGAAAAGTGTCGGCTCGGGTCGGGTCGTCCTGTGATGGAGGATTTTGTACGTCTGGCGTTTAATTATATTGGTATTCAAAGAAAACGACTTTATGCCCCTAAGAATACGGTTCACTTTTGCGTGGCAATTAAAAGTGGCCTTATGCCCGTGGTAATAAGGGTCACTCAGAATTTGGTGCCGCGTTTTCCAGTTCGGAGGTTCGGTTCCGCTTGACAAAGAAGTTTTTATTCTTGATGACTGTATGATAAATCTATAATTATGCTCGAATTCAAATTAAATGGGGAGGATCTGGAGGAGGTGTCCTAGGGCCTCGGCACATACACTAGTTAGTAGGTTGGTCTCAAAATCGGGCTATCTCGCTCCGTTGCCGAGATATTTGTGTTTTTGTAATTATAGGTTGAATTTCTCGTGGCAAAATTTGTTTTTAAAACTGATGGATGAACAATTTTTAATTGAGCTTTAGCATAAATAAAAAATAATTATAATTGCATAAGTTGATAAAAAATGCCATGCAATAGCTTTACCGCGGCAGTCCCCGAGTGCCACACGTCTTTTTTTTCTTTTTCGGAAAATTTTAAATTTTATTGCGGTCTCGGTTTAACCTTGACCATAACAACCATTTAGGTTCTGAGAAGCATAGCCCTACGACGCACTGTTTCCGAATTATGGGCTTCAGATTTTTATTTTTTTTGTTGGTAGGCTTGCGCTTGACCACTATCTCACCTGATGGTAAGCGATGACCTGACCTGATGGGGGTTATTTTGCATAAAACGCTCTATATTTCCAAAATTGTATCTCGAAAACGGTGTGTCCTAGGCAAAAAATAACCCCCATCCCCCCTTTGCTACCGCCATGTTAGCAGCTTCCCAACATGAATTTATGTTCTTTTTTTTTTTACTTTGCATGGTTTTCGACTTGAACTACAAATTCTTAATAGAAAATATTTTCGCCAATTGGGTCATCTTAGGATCTGTCATCCGGAATTTTGTCAGCGGGGCTCTTGTTGCTGACTTCATAGTGCGACATAATCTGAAACGATGACTAAATAAAATAATACGTATAAAAGTGTGTCGTTCATACAGATAAACAACTTTTTAATTTTGTTGGGCACAATGTAATATTTGACCCACGACCATAGACTTATGCACACTTTATTTTTCTTTGTTTGATAACATAGTAAGTGTTTGTTAGAAAGATATAATTATTGTGAAAATTTTAATAATTACTTAAAAAATACATTATTATAGAACTTATATAAAAGCACTACACACTACCTAGCACATATATATATACATATAAGCAAAATATATACAAACATACACTATATTTTAATCTACGTAAAATTATATTTAAATAAATAAATACATATGGGTCGTTCTTCTTTTTAACCTACAATTTGATAAAACATTAGCTCAATTTAAAAAAAAAAAGTATCAAGCTTCCTCCTCAGTATATATATATATTCTGATAGCAGAATTTCTATTCTATCGGAAAATGTTACTGGCCGAGAAGTTTACAGATTTTTGTACGATTTTCAAGACTTAAAAGATGGATTCGACAAAAAAAATTACGCCTCCGTCACGAAATCTTTTATTTTATTCTATCGAATACTCTTCGTCAAATGACTTGTACTTTTGTAATACATTAATTAACTAAAGGAACTTTTAGAAACCATATTAAAATAATACATTTGTATTTATAAAATATGTTTTATTCATGATCTTATACCACTCTGTCACATTTTCTGCTAATATAAAGTATGTTTTTGCTATAAATCAATTTTTACTATCATTTACAAATAAATACGAATATCATAGACGGCAATATCATCAACTATTATAAATATAATTTTTCCAATGTTGCACTAGTCAAAACAAAATATATAAGCAACCAAAACAATTTTCCTACTAGGAGACAACATCGTGACAGAGTAGTAACTTATGTGACAGAGTTGTTATTCTAGAGGATACCAGGCTGCGTTTTGCAATAAAAGAGGTTTATTTTTCTAGAATCATTTATTTTGTTATAAATCTTAATTTTAGTCTTCAACATTGTCGTATAAAATAACATGAGATTGAACTTAGATAATTAATGAAATCACATTTGAGAACCTTTAGAATAAGAGATTCGTATTTTAATAAATTAAATGACTACTCACTCGTCTTAAGTAAATAAAAAATCTAGTCTAACTTGACAACAAATTAAAATTATCAAAAACATAAAATAAAATAATCATCATTAACAATAGCACAATCTAGCAAGACAATATTTCCATTTCGAAGCCACTGATAGAAAGTCTTATTTATCGAATACTGACAGTGGCTCTTTGAACTGGAAAAATTGTTTCTTTCCCTTTTTAATTAAAAAGGCCGGTAAGACTTTAATCAAATCGTCAAAAGGAACATCCGATACGTCATTCTCCACCAACTTAAACAGTCTTCCGCTATCATCGACTTTTTTTAGGAACATTACCAAGAAATCTCCTTCTTCATCGACGGTACTTTTTGCTACTCCAGCGTAAGTTTACTGGATTTTCCTCTCGGTTATACACAATATCGTAAAAACTCTTTCGGGGCATCCCAATTGTGTTCGTAATATCAGCGAGCGTGAAATACTCCACATCATGAATTATTTCGTTTTCTTTTTCGTTAGATAAGAACTCGTCCACAATATTTTGTTGTTGTTGGGTTTCAGGCAGAGGCCGATAAGTTTTAGGAACGTGGCAAGAACAGAATTGTTCACAAAAACAACTTAATACCATATGGTTTAAGATGCCACGAGTTTCCGTGAACATTTGGTGGACCCTTCCATATTTATTTCCTTCTTGCCATATTCGCTTTTTGATTCGATGATCTCGCATGCTCATGTCAGCCACTAGCTTCTTTCGAGCATGGTATCTTTCTAAATCCTTGCGCTTTATTTCAGCTACCTTCTCAGGGTTATTTTTTCATTTCACCCGACAACGCCGCTCTTTCTACTGGTGTTAATGCCTTCTTTTTCGCCATGATGGTATCTGGACATAGAACATAAGTAATAAGTACCTAAACATACGAGAAGATAGAAAAATATTTGTAATACTTTCCGTAGGAATAGTTACCATAATAACTAGTGTATCCATTTCAATATTTCTCGGATTCAGCGTAAATAGAACATGAATATAGTTTATTTTACCCCTCCGTCACGTACTTTACCACTCCGTCACAATAAACATGTGACGGAGTTGTCATGTGACGGAGGGGTAAAAATTTGTTGCATTGTCGATAACATTTAAAAGTTAACATAGAATTTATTACTAACACGTTGACAATAAAATATTTCTTATTACGTAAGAGTAAACAACGAAAGGTAACAATAATAATTATATTTTGAAACAATTACTTACGTGACGAAGCGGTAGCCGATTAAACACACACACCTCCTAACACAGCTCTCGGGCAACTGACGCGCTGTCTCCTGATCTTAGAGGAGAAATCGTACCAAGGGGTAAGAGGGTTTAAACCTTCAATCGCAGGCCACAAAGACGAGCGGCACAAACGCGTATTTCGAAGGACAACCCACGTGACAGAATTTTTAAAATAAAACATCAGGTAGTAGGAGACAAGTATTTGAGATTTTTTGAATATTTTATTAAAAGTTAAAAAAAATCATGGTTGCTATTACATGATAGGTAATATATTTAGGAGTTATAAGATATTTTTACGTTTTGTGTCATCATATAATTTTTTCGTAATATTATGGATTATACGCAAGCCGAGGTAGCGAGAGACACTGTGATTTAGTATGAAATACACTTCTGTCACGCGGATTTACGACTCTGTCACGTACTTTTTACAATGAAATTATTCAATACATATGTTATTTAATCGTCCACAGCCATTAAGTATATAGTACAGTGTATGTTGAAATAGAATTAAGAAAAAATAACGGTAATTTCCTTGTTTTTTTTCTCTCTGACTGTTGGAGACACCTTTTTGTAGATTAAAAAGAAGAATGACCCATATACAAATAATAGTAAAATTAATTTTGTTGCATACGTATTTGACACCACCTACTAACTACTATAATATATATATTTATACATATAATAGATTAGTATATAAACAAACTCAAATAATAATAATAAATAAATTCTATGTGGTTAAATATCATAACAATAATACCTAAGTTCATAAGCAGTGAAATAATCACTATGTCATGGGCCTTAATAAACATGTGTTGTATTGTTTCCCTCAGCTCATGCACACCTACCCGCAGTGGCGATGCATCACACAACATTTTACTACAACTACCCTCCTACTAAACCTGTTACAAAAATTCCTATGTATTTTTGTCATAGTAAGACAAAACTAAGATTGTCCGGCCCGTTTTGACAGCTATAAAAATACTTAATAATAAGTGAACTTGATGCTTGCAAATGATACTCGTTGTTATAGGGTACATATAATGTTTTTGATGTTCGTGTGTTATTACATAGTAACACACATTAGGTGTTATTGTGAATTTGTTTTTTCAATTTCTCACGTGGAAAGTTATTTCGGCATTTATAATGAGAAACGTCAACGGACTTCTCAGATTGTAACGACTTTAACCCACTACGCCAGTCAGCTTCATTTATTTTTAATTTATATTAATATTGTATTTTCTCTGTAAGTGATTATGTAATCTTTTGAGAAAATAAATGTCTAAAACCGTAAAAATATAATAGCTTGGACCCTGTTCCTGATACCGGTGGGCCCCTATTTTTTGTATTTTAAATGTTTTTGGGGGTTTTATTTAAGACATATTTAAAAATGTAGAAAGTAAGAAGAATATGGAATAAAAGAAAATATTTATAAAAAATAATAATACCAAAATAAAAATAATAATTTTAAATAAGGATAACAATAAAAAAATTACAATTATAAAAAAGTATTATTATCAAATTAATTAATAATCCTGTAACATTTCAATTAATTAATAAGCATTGATCACCACACACAAAATAAATTTATTGCCATTTGGTGCAGTAATTAGAATGAAAAATGTTTTTTTTCAACTATATAATTTTATCACCACCTCCGAACGAAAGTAATACATTTTTCATAATCATCTGTCAAAATGTGACATTTGTGACAAAATGGGTGCGCCCGTATTAGCTATTATGACCCGATGAGTCCCAAAATAAACTTCAGGCAATTTTCTCACGCCGCCGGTGCTAGCATTTAAGACAAAATGGCTTTATCGCCCAAATTGCGATGAAATGAATGACTCAAGCCATGTCACAGTAGGTCGTGCTCGCCGGGCAGCAACAAGAAAGGCATGTCGCGCCTTAAAAATATGTCACATGTTTGACCCGTGCTAGCATTTAAGACAAATTGTAAGACATGACATAATTTATCATATGTTGTCACAAATGTCTTGGGTACGCCCATGCTCGCTCCGCTGATCTTTGTTCTAAAACAATGCAAGATAATGTCGAACTCGCACTCGTCGCACTGGTTTTCAACTCTCCACAATATTAATCCATATAGCGAGTTTCTAACGCGGAACGCCACGTTTAAAAAGCGCCCGTATGTATGTGACCGTGGGCTTACTTTATCTAGTGCAAATAATAATAAATCCATAACCAACCAACCTACCCAAGGTAGTAAATGACTACCTACCTTTTTTTAACGTGTGGAAATCCTTATTTATTTATTATTATTATTTATTTATGTATTATTACAATTACTCTCTGCACTTACAGTGTTAACCAAAACGTACAGAGAGTCAATAATTACATTATTTAGACATCACAGAAACATAAAAAAAATATAAAAATTAAACAGACAATTCCCTAAGTAAGACATTAAAATGCATAAATAATTAAAAAAAAAACAATTTAAAAATAGCTATTCAATAATCAAATAATACCCAATATTAATATAAGTTATAATCATCGTTCATTAATTTACCAATAATCATTTAATAATATAATCGATCAATTAATTTATGTGCTAAAACAATCTTTGCATTTAATCAAAAATAAACGTATATTCGAGTGGAATATGTCCACATCCGGACGGATGGAGGACGAGGTCTGTCAGACTATAACTGACTATAACCATACGGTGTTCACACCTTTAGCCGGGGCGCTGGAGTGCTTTACCTACCTATCAATGGAGCAGTGGTGGCCCAGTGGTAACGGCCGCGACTTAAAAGTTGCAGGTCGTGGGTTCGAGCCCAGGCAGGCGCTTTACTTTGTGTAAATTATTTCATCACCACTGCTCTCAAAACGGTGAAGGGAAACATCGTGAGGAAACCGGCGTGTCCTAGAACCAAAAATTCGAAGACATGTTACATCCAACCCGCACTGGGCCCGCGTGGTGAATTACGGCCCATTCCCTCTCACGAAGACGAGGCCCGCACGCACAACGGACCAAGATCAGGGCCCTACTATGAAATACTAATGCCATCATGATTGCCCTGTGCGCATCCTACCCTAGAGTACCTACCTATAGTACATTATCTTATCTGACTAATCTTACTTAAACACACTATTACACTAATCTATACATCTATACAAATAAATTAAATTGTCTGTATGTAATATCAAAATAACAACGTTTTATTGAATGTACGTGAAAGTACGGTACTAACAACAAATAAGCAATTTTTAAGATTTTTGTCTGTCTATCTGTCTGTTTGTTCCGGGTAATCTCCGAAACGGCTGGACCGATTTTGACAGGACTTTCACAGGTAGATAGCTGATGTAAACCGAGAAAAATCATAGTTCCGGCGGGAAACTAAAAAAAAATAATTTTTTTTTACGAGTTTGACGCGGACGAAGTCGCGGGCAACAGCTAATTAATATTATTATTATATAGAGTTCTTTACTTTTCTTCTTTATTATTATTAATATTATAAAGGCGAAAGTCTGTGAGTGTGAAGAAAGAATGAAACTAAATAAATTTATTTGGTACAGGCAAAAAGACACACAACATAATATTATACATCAGATAAAATAAAAATAAAATAAAAAAATAAGGTCTGACGTAAGAAATCAGCATGTATGTATGTTTGTAACTTCTTTACGCTCAAACGGCTGGACGGATCTGGGTGAAATTTGGCGGAGATAGATTATATTCTGGAGCACATGTGCTTCTTTTTATATTAGTAGTATTATTCCCGTGCGATAATTTCGGAATAACACGCAGGCGAAGCCGCTGGCATAAGCTAGTGTTACTATTTTCTGTAGTAGGTATTGGTACATAATATCTTCTATTCGTTCTTGAATTTTTGGCACGCTTTTGGCCTTATCTCTTACCAGTCTAAAATCTATCTACCTAACTGGGATACAAAATAAATAAAACTTGGGTTTCCGTTAAATACATTAACCCCACCAAACCATCGAAAACGAACCCCAACCCGAACCCATCTGAAAACGTAGGTAAAACAAAATGTTCTACAAAACAATTAGTTGCTTGGTACACCCAATGTACACAAACGATTCATTCGGTGAACCGTTACGAGGTTGCTTCATTACCTCGCCAAGTGCGGTCCACAGATAGGTGCGGAGCGAAGCTTGGCAGCCGGTAAACTAGACTTACTGAAGTATTAGTGAGCACAGCACTATCTCGCCCGCACAGAGCGCCTGGCGTTTAAGCGCAGACGTAGGAACGCAGAATAGAGGTGCCGCATTATCAGCTAATGCTTCGGATTTCACGGCGGTATTGTGCTCGGCTCTAACTTTAACATGTTATATTCATGGGATCCGAGTGTTTTCATAGCATGTGAGACGTTTGAAATTGGAGTAGGTACCTCAAAAGGACTGTAGGAGTTTGGAAGTTTTCGGGCTAAGTCTCTACCTGAGAGGAAAGCACTGGCTTTGTGACTTAGTAGGATAAGATTTTACAAGGAAACCTATGAATGCTCATGTAACTTAAGGTTGCCCCAGTCGATCATTCTTCCATTCAAACGTAGTTTGACGATTACTCCACTGTTTGACGGTGTACGCAAAAAACGGCAAAAAAATCACGTTTGTTGTATGGGAGCCCCACTTAAATATAAATTTTATTATATTTTTAGTATTTGTTGTTATAGCCGCAACAGAAATAGATCATCTGTGAAAATTTCAACTGTCTAGCTATCACGGTTCATGAGATACAGCCTGGTGACAGACGGACAGACAGACAGACCGACCGGACCGCGGATTCTTAGTAATAGGGTCCCATTTTTACCCTTTGGGTACGGAACTCTAAAAAATTTATCAATTTTTCTCATCATTTTGTAGCCCTGTATGAAAACAAAAAAGTAAAAATAAAATATATTTGTAAGTTATGAGCGTCAAAAGTTCCATATTGCAACACTAATTTTAACGCATTTTTGGGCGCAAATAATACCATAAGAAGAAAGTAATACAGGAATAGGTTAATAGTTCAATTGTTGAACTAAACGCAAATAATTTTATTATGAACAGATACATTTAGTAGTTTTTTCGTGATATCCATACTCCCAAAGTCCCAAAGGAATGTTTATAAAATTTCGCGCGGCCGTTTTCGTCCTAAATCAGGGGTCTTCAACCTTTTTGAAGTAAAGGGTTGAGACAACTTTAATTTTGGTTCAACGGGCCGCAACACAAGGAAAACATTCCATTATATATAACACTTATATATTTAAACGTACCTTATTCGAAAAAAAAAGTTAAAAAAAGATATAAATAAAAAAAGTTTATTCAAAAAACCCGTCTAAGCGCGAGTCGGACTCGCGCACCAAGGGTTCCGTACCATTATCGCAAAAAAACGGCAAAAAATCAAGTTTGTTGTATGGGAGCCCCACTTAAATATTTATTTTATTCTGTTTTTAGTATATGTTGTTATAGCGACAACAGAAATAGATCATCTGTAAAAATTTCAACTGTCTAGCTATCAAGGTTCATGAGATACAGCCTGGTGACAGACGGGCAGACAGACAAACAGACGGATCGTGGAGTCTTAGTAATAGGGTCCCGTTTTTACCCTTTGGGTACAGAACCCTAAAAATCAAAAACCCCGACTGTTCATGAAGCGAACTAAAAAGTCAGCAAAACCAAAAGCAGTCGAAGGATACATCTGGTTTTGGTCAGCCAGCTCGCGAATATGTATCTTCCAACATCACATCATGGAAAATCATGATGTGATGTTTACGTCTTTTTAGTTCGCTTCTTAAGCAGTCGGGTTTTTTATTTTTTGAATTAACTTTTATATATTTATATAAAACCCTCTCACAGACAGGAGGCCTGTGTCCCAGCAGTGGGAACATTAATAGGCTGATGATGTGATGTGATGTGATATTTATATAGATAGATTAGTCATCATCACAGATCACCCAAAATTACTGAAACTTAGGTAATTCGATTGCAAAAGTTTAGTCCAATATAATCCGTACAAGATTTTATCGCTAAGCGATAACGTCTCCCTGTAACATCAACATAATCACTTACTATTTTGTTTTATTTTTTTTCTTATAATCTTTAAGCTCGCGTTTGACCACTATCTCGCCTGATGTTAAGCGATGATGCGGTCTACGGCGAAGCACGCTTACCTAGAAGAAACCTATTCACTCTTGACTTAAAGACCCCAAGATTGTAGCTATCAGGGAACAAAGACTCCGGAAGGGAGTTACACTCCTTAGCTGTGCGTACAATAAAAGTATTAGCAAAAAGCTTTGTGCGTATGGGAGGGATGTCCACCATGTACCGATGGCGCATGGCCGTACGTCTTGTAGTCCGATGATGGAAAGGGCTAGGTGGAATCAAATTGTGCAGTTCCGTCGCACACTCCCCGAAATGTAACCGATAAAAAACCGACAGGCTGGCAAATCGGCGTCGAAGTTCGAGGCTCTGGAGCTTTGAGGCGACCAGTGCATCGTTGCCAATAAGCCTTTTGGCCCGTCTGTCAATCGACTCAAGTGCATCAAGCTGGTATTTGGCTGAACCATCCCAAAGGTGAGAGCAGTACTCCATGCAAGACCGAATTTGCGCTTTATACAAGTTGAGCAGCTGTACTAACTAGCTACATTTTTATTTTATTTATCTATAGGTTCGCGTATTATTTATCAGTTACCTTAACATAAACATTTAATTTACCTTTACATCTAAGCGAGTTCAATGTTACCTTTGTTGTTCTTTTCTTTTTTTTCAAATAATACGCGAGCCTTTATATAAATAAAAAGAAACTGGTTTTTCGAGATTTTTTTCATTTGATTGAAATGGTAAGGCAAATTCATGCACAAAGGGTTGCCATCCGTCCAGGTTTCCCAGGATTTGTCCTAGTTTATAAGGCGTCTGGGGAGCGTCCGGGCGGGGTTTTATTTGTAGTCCGGGTTTTTAAAGTCTTCAAATCACCAACGGCAATTTTACACTGAATTTTTCCGTCAATTGTGGACCGATTTAAAATATTATTTTTTGTTTGGAAGGGTACGATCCCGAATTGTTCTTATTTAAATTTGGTAAAGATCTGATGAAGAAGTTCGGAGATATTCAACGGAACTCTTTAAAAATTACGGCAAATCACCTGAGATTGCATGTCTGTTTATTGTACACCAGCTTAAGCCAACGGCTTCGCCCGCGTGAAAAGTATTTTATCATGCCATCTGTGAGCCAAAGAACAATGGCAGGTGCCCATACATTGTTTTAGCTGAGATTAAATTCGAAAGTCTTTAAATGAAAAATATCTGGTTTAACTCAGGGTGATGTACTGAATTAGTTTGTGCAAGAATTTTTGTTCGAGAATGTAGAGAATAATAGATATTCAGTCATAAACTTTTGTAGGTTATGTCTGGGTAACTTTTATTAATGTGTTTAATAGGTAAATTTATTCAATTTCGTGGAAGTAAAAGGGGAATATCCCATTAGTATTTCCCTTACCTAGTTATTTTAGCATGAAATGTGTAGTATCCTCTTTGGAAAGAGTATATTTATTTAAAATAAGTGACTTTGACTCGTATCAAAAGGTTGTCGTCAACAACCAAGCTATATTTTTTTTAGACTTGGGTACTAGTCTTTTTGCCAATAATTAATAGAAAGTAATTCATTTATTTCTACTACACTACAATATTATTACCTACCTGCAAGGAACATCTACACTTAGACATAAACTGTATTGTTAACTCATTTACTGCAATAAATACAATAATGATATGATTACTTAATATAGTTACTACTTTTCACTTAGCAGATAAAATATATAATGGCAACACTATGCTAAATAAATTATCTAAAAAATCAAATAACTTTTTATTTATTATGTTCTTTTTTTATCTATTTTGGACCAGGCCTAATTATACTTTAAAAAACATAGACAATTAATAGTATGTCTTTCGTATATAACTCACTTTCAGACGCTCAAATTCAGTCGCTCAAGTCAGCTAAAATTTCGCCATTGTTCTTTCATCTAGATACGTTTAGCCGTTCTGGCGTCATTGAGTGACAAACACACATCCAAACTTACATATTTATAATATTAGTAGGATACTACTAAGTAGGTGCCCACTAACTAGGTGCCACGACAAAAAAGTGAAAAATAAAACCTTTCTACAAAAAAATACAACGGTCTTCAAAATGAAAACAAAACTTCAATTTTGGAAGTCGGTGTCAAAAAACGAAGAAACGAAACTATAAACAAACTGCTGAAATTGAAATTATGTTTCTCATTGTAGTGTTTTTAATTGGAAGTCGGTTATATTTTTTTTTATTAAATCTACATTTAGTTTAAATAAATAAAAGGACCATGCGTCATTTTGGGCCCATTTTTCAACATTGTTCAACAGTGATGAATTATATGTCATATGGAAGCTCTTGAACTGTACTTTATTTCATTATATGGCAGCTAAATTGATATCCATCGCGAAAATGGTGTTTTGGTGGGTTTTTGAAAATCTGTTTTGTTTTGATATTACATTATAGTTGGCTGTCAGTAAGTAGCTCGGATTATAAATAGCTCTTATTTGACTAAAAATACAATAAAAATATCAATATATAGGCTTTGAGTACCCTGGTAAGTAGGTAGGTAGGTTGGCAGGTAATAAAGGAGCAAAAAAATATAAAATAAAAGTTAGGTTAGGCAGGGTAGGTAAGGTAGTGGGGTAGGTAGGTAGGGTAGGTGAGGTAAGTAGGGAAGGTATGGTAGGTAGGGTTGACGGGAGCGTTATGTCATGTACAATTTTTGTGCCCGCAGCTTCACTCCCCTACCTACTTACCATACTTACCTAGTCTACCTATCTACCTACCCTGCCTAACCCCCCCCTGCCCCTGCCCTGCCTTTTATATTTTTATGTTCCGGTACGATCCTTGCGCAACCCCCGGCTAGTGCCGGCACGCATCTGCGGTGCTCGACCTCGTGTTGGAAGTGAGGTGTTTGATTCCTCCCGCGACGCCTAAGAGGGGCGCGCGTAAAACATTACGTGCCACGACTTCAGGTGGCCATTTACGAAACCCATTTAAGGTGGCTGTAAGAGGGCGTTTCCGCCCTCCGCCGACGCCTGGCGCGTCTTCTGCGGATCGTTTGAGTGGATGAAATCTTCCTCTCCCTTTCCGCAGCCTCCTTCTGCGAGACGACTGTTTCGCAGAAGGATACCATCGCGTCCAGATTCTAGATTCAACCGGCCGGTGGCGACAGGTCACTGCCTATTTCAGAGATGAGGGCACGACGCGGTTCCTTCCATGCGGCACACTCTGCCAGCGTATGCCCCAACGTATCTTCCCGGCAGTTGACGCAGTAGTGACACCGGAAGTCCGGCTCCCTGTTTATACGATGCAGGTGCTTGCCGAAGCAACCATGCCCCGAGAGCACCTGCGTCACCCGAAACGACAGGGAGCCGTGCCTCCTCCCGAGCCAGCGCTCAAGCACTGGACGGACCGTTTCGATGGTGCAGAATGGCGGTAGGGCGTGAAAGCCTGTCCCGCCATTTCGCCACCAGGACCTCGTGGAGCTGAAACCGACGCAACTCCAAATGTCGCTGCATCGGCACTTCGCAACGCGCCTGCGCTTCCTTGCGCCACCGATACAGTGACGCGAGTACATTCGCCTCCAGGTCCCAGGGCGGGGATCTGGCCAGTACACAAGCCGCCTCATAGTAGATCGTGCTATATCCCCTGATGACTCTGACGGCCATTGCTCTCTACGGCTTTCTTAGAACAGCGATGCTGCCGGTCATCAGGTTGCCGCCCAGAGCAGGGCCATCGTTTGCACGATCCCCACGTAGAGCCGCCTATAGGTGGCGCTTAGGCCTCCCAGATTTGGAAGCAGCGATGAGAGCGCATCAGCCGCGCCCAACAACTTGGGCGCCAGCCGCCGAAAGTGGAAGCCGAAATCCCACCAGCTGTCGAGCATCAATCCTAGGTACTTCATGGTTTACTCAACAGCGATTCGAGCCCCCCCCGACGGCCACATGGCCTCCGACTTGTTGAGGGCCACCCACCTCCGGGAGCCATATGCAGCTCACCACCTGTGAGACCGCAGCCGTCGCCAGCAACGCTGCCTCTTTGTACGAACTCTCCCGGGCGGTGACCAGCGTATCGTCCGCGTAACATGTCATGTCTACGCCCGTCGTACCCGATGTTCCACAGAGGTGGGCCCAAGACAGAGCCCTGTGGAACACCGCACGACATGCGGTGCTAGTTTACGACGCCATCAAGTACGTCTCACGTAGGTGACACACCTCCCCGCTAAATAAGCTCCAACGATGCGGCGGAGGTACCCTATCTTTTTCATTTACAATATTTTATTGAACATACCAAAACTCCATTTTCGCGCTGGATTTCAACTTAGCTGCCATATAATAAAATAAAGTACACGCTGAGAGCTTTCGTATGTCATAGGTTTCATCACTGTTGCACAATTTTGAAAAGTGGGCCCAGTGTTCATACAAAAGTGCCCATGGTCCTTTAGATATATAACCATTAAAACTAACTTTTATTCTACTGAGTAGGTAACTTAGAAAAAATACTCTGTTCAAATGTCCGGGTTGCAAGCTCCAAAATCCGGGGTTTTCACGCTTCTTGTTTATAGATTTTAGTGATGGCAACCCTATGCACAAAGAACTCAGCAAATACCGTGGAATTCAAAACCAGAGTTCAATGTCCGAACCATATTGTGCCACCGTCGAATTTTTTTGGCGGGAATGTAGTTGAAGTTATCCAGCTTGTTTTGACAATAAGTATAGTTCTCGCCAAACTTCTTGGCCGCCCTGAAGTTGGCTACAATGGCTGCGCAGTAGTAAATCTCGCGCATCCGGTAAACCATCTTCAGAGCGGCCAAGAAGTTTGGCGAGGACTATAAGGTGCTAAAGGGCACTGCGTCTACGTTTGCGGCTTCACGTTTGCGTTTCTGCGCTGCGACATAGCTGTCGCAGATAGCTGCGAAGGAACAAAGGAAAGAGATAATATTATTATGCACAAGTGCCTGCCTTTTTTACCCGACTGTCGAAGGAGGGTAATGTGTTTATCAGTCTATGTATTTATGTATGTATGTTTGTTCCTATGTGGCGTTCCAGAGACCAAACGGGTTGACCGATTTTGATAATTTGTACGTCAATCGATTCGTCTTAACCACGCGAGTGTCACTGGCTACATAAAAATTATAAAATAGAAAAATGGCGGATTTTGGGCGCGATATTGTGGGGTCCCAAATTTTTTTTTCATCCAAACCCATCGTGTGGGGTATCAAAATAAAGGGTTTTAAGATCATTTCAAAAATATATAATACTTATATGTTTAAATGTACCTAACTCAAAAAAAATGTTAATTAAAAAGTTATAAATAAAAAAAGTTAATTCAAAAAAGCCGGAAAACCCGACTGCTTAAACAGCGAACTAAAAAGACGTAAACAAGAATAAAATCATGCTGTGCAGTCGGAGGATACATCTGGTTTTGGTCAAGTAGCTAGCTGGATTTTTTGAATTAACTTGTTTTTGGTCTTGTGGTCGCTAGCAAAGTGTATTTTGATTGATAATGTTGCCCCACGCTAGGAACATCTTCCTGTATCAAGCCACCCAGATCACAAACAACTATCTGTATACTATACAAATATTTGTTCCGTGCGGTTATCGAACCCGCGACACGCGCAGTAGTCGATAACCACTGCGCCAATCTTGTCATCAATATTTATTATTTTATTTTGTCTTTAATTTTGGATTTTTTAATAGCCAC
Source organism: Anorthoa munda (assembly GCA_945859665.1). Taxonomy (NCBI): domain Eukaryota; kingdom Metazoa; phylum Arthropoda; class Insecta; order Lepidoptera; family Noctuidae; genus Anorthoa; species Anorthoa munda. The sequence goes on from OX243908.1 coordinate 17,846,299, forward strand.
CCGGACTATGAATTTATGGCTGGTTGGTGACAATAGAAGAGAGAGCAGTAGTGGCATAGATCGTGGGTTCGAACCTAGACAGGCGCATTCATCATAAGCCTTTTAATCTTCCCACTGCTGGGACACAGTCCTCCTCTCTGTGAAGGGAATGGGCCGCAATCCACCACGCGGGTCCAGTGCGGATTGGTGGATGTCTGGGCCACCGCTGCTCTACAGACGCATTACATTTTTTATTCTTTTTATCTAGGCCTTCTTATAAGTTTACTAGCTGTTGCCCGCGACTTCGTCTGCATTAATACTTCGAATAGCCAATTTATTTCTTATATCGCGCAATAATATTGTAAGGTTTCTATAAAAACTGCCACCCCCCCTTAAGTATGATTTCTAGGATAAAAACTATCCTATGTCCTTCCCAGGGTTTCAAATAATCGCCATACCAAATTTCATCTAAATCGGTTCAGCGGCTAAGCGTGAAAAGGTAACAGACAGACAGACAGAGTGTTAGTATATTAGTATGGATTGAAAACATACTTATGTCCGTTACTGTATTGAGTATTTAGAGTTAAGAACATGTCAAACCATACTTAAATGCCCGCAGGTTATCAGACATAAATAGAGATTGACAAATACTTAACTTCAAATTCCTGGGTTTAGGATTTCCTTAAGATACACCTGAGTAGCTGATTTTAAAATGAGAATCACGTCTAAACGGTTAGACGTAATTTTTTGGAAAAAATATAAGAAAATTTGGAGTTTTATTCGTATAACATAGTGTAATTAATTTGTAAAGTTATATCTAAAACGGTCAAAAACACGACAAACGCACCAAAAGGGCGCCGCAGGGCGTATTTTAATGAAATTGACACCAACTCAAAGAAAATTTTATTATTTTTGATCGGTGGATTTTATTTTAAGTCATAGAAGGAAAGTTCAAATAACTACAAAATTTAGGGTCGCGCGGGTGTGAAACGAGTGCGCGTTTTGTTTCCTCAAGGTCTTTGGCGACCGTCGTCGTCTTAAGTAATTATCTAAGTAGTTCTTTAAGGCGATATATAGGCCCCAATATTAACGCAGTACTGGCCGTGCGCTCGCTCTCGGAGCCGAAATATCAATATTGAACCTCCTTTTGAACAGTTTTGTTTGCAAAATATTAATTGATTTACTTATGCTGTTTATGAAGAAGGTTATGAAGAAATTCCAGCCATCAATTTTCCTGGGTAAAAATATTTTTAAAGATCCAAGTCGTTTTGGAGGAGTATCCAAAAGTTGCAAAAAAAATATGGTGTTGTTAATTATGTTTTTAAAGCAAAACTATTAGTTACACGACACGAGAGCAGTGGTGGCCCAGTGGTATCGGCCGCGACTTACAAGTTGTAGGTCGTGGGTTCGAGCCCAGGCAGGCGCTTTACTTTGTGTAAATTATTTCATCACCACTGCTCTCAAAACGGTGAAGGAAAACATCGTGAGGAAACCGGCATGTTCTAGAACTAAAAATTCGAAGACATGTGACATCCACCAACCCGCACTGGGCCCGCGTGGTGGATTACGGCCCATTCCCTCTCACAGAGAGGAGGCCTGTGTCCCAGCAGTGGGAACATTAATAGGCTGATGATGTGATGTGATGATTAGTTACACGAATAATCCTTGTTTTTAAAATAATGTACATGAAACAAACAAAAATATATATTTTTTTCAAACCTCTTAACCTAGCCGTTACTAAGGCGTATGCTTTAGAAAGTTACCGTTTTACGGCACTAAAGCGCTTGTAGGCCCTTAAGTGGTTCTTCTAGATCTAGTAGTTGCTGTTATTAGAATTAATTAATACCCTATGACCTAGCGTTAGATATCGATGTAGATATTTATAACGTTGTAATTAAATACCGATTACGGGAAGAACATAATGGCTAGACATTATTTAAGTAGATGTTATTGTCTATCTGGATATACATAATTGTATAGAAGATAATTATCTCGGAGTTGGTTTTCCCGCAAACGCATGCACTACTTATTGCAATGAGGAAAACAGTGCGTACTAGGAAAATTATTGAAAAAACACACACGCTTATGGACGCGGTAGAGAATGCGGGACAAGATGGGTTTTTGTTTTGTTTTTGTTGTCTTGAATAATTAGGTATAGGTACAATCTCTGACGTCTTTATAAATGAAACATAATATAAAAAAAGCTTCGGAATCTTTTTTTTTTTATGTATGTTCCCCGATTACTGTATGACGCCTGGACCGATTTGGAAAATTCTTCTTTTGTTTGAAAGGGTATACTTCCCAGTTGGTCCCATAGTCATCAAGTCAGGATCTGATGATGGGATGTTGGAGAAATCGAGGGAACTCCTCAAATATTATAGGCATACATATAGCGATTTTGGTATTTTTATCAACAATTCAATCATCTGCACTCAGAAAGTAACATTTGGTGAAGTGGAACTGGTGAAGAAGACCACAGATGACCAATAGAATTCCTTAATGCTAAGTATGTCATGGGTTATAAGATATCTAGAATAGTTTAACGACTATGATTAAGCAAATAGTGCTGATGAAAATGGTACCATCGAACTGATCTGATGATGAAGCCGGCAGGTAGGCACTGGTACTCCGAAATAAAACAATGTATCCTAGTCGTGTATGAGCTTATTGGAATCGTCATGAGATGTACTTTGGCTATATATGATGTTTATTGCAATTGGAATTACCTATCAAAATAAAACTTTCTTTTCTTTGGTACATTATTGTTTTCCGTGTTTCGACACCGACTTCGGAAAAGAAAGTTATTTTTCGTTTTGCAGTGTTTTTTTGGAAGTCGGTTTAATTTTTAGTTAAAAAGTTTTTTTACAAAAAAAATACTACCGACTTCCAAAAAAACGTTGTCTTTTGTAGGTAGGTACCAATTTTTTGCGTTATGGACATCGACTTCCAAAAATAAAGTTAATTTCACTTTGTAGGTTTATAATTTGGAAGTCGGTAGTACTTTTTTGTAAAAAAGCTTTTTATTTTTCACTTTTAATTGTACCTAATAGGCAAATTGTTTAGTAAGGTACTTATAACGCCAGAATAGATAACCCGAATGTCATGAAACTTGAACATAACCTGTGAAATAAGTGATCTGCGTACCCCTTAAGAGCGTACTGGCGTGATGTTATGTTATGAAATGGTATAATCAATGAACAAAAATGCGATTGCAGCAATCCCGAGAGATTTACCGTTTTTTATTGAAGAGTTTTGATGTATATGTCCGAAGATCTTCATCAGATCTTCACCAAATTAAAATCGGACCAATTTCGGAACATACTTTTTGAAACAAAAAAAGATTTTTTTAAATCGGTCCTAAATTGACGGAGATATGCGTGAAGTGAAGTGCACAATAAAAAAAAATGTTGAACATAGAACCTCCTCCTTTATGGTAAGTCGGTTAATTACATCACGACGGTATTTCTCGAAGGATTGAATTGCACAGAGGTACATCGAATAGTGCACCCACATTTTGCCCGATACGTAATATATGTGTTCAAAAGACTCGTGAGGGAGCATTACCTGTCGCTGTGATTATGAATTATTTGTCATCATTTTATTTATTGCCTTTATATTTTAGTATGTATGTATTTATGTATATATTAAATAGCATATGTATTATGTATCTGCATATCCTGTATAATATAATTTTTGTAACACTAGTATTGTCACACCAATAACAGCCCCACTTCGTGTCCAGCAATTACTGTCCATACCTGGTTGCCTGGAAGAGATCGCGGAATGCGATAAGACCGCCCATTGTATGTGTTTTTAGTTTTAAGTGTCCTTTATAAATGTAACTTATGGTGTACAATAAAGTATATAATAAATAAATAAATATATTTAAGTCCCTGTACCATGTAGTAGGGGACGAGTCCGGTCACAAATCCAGGTTCCTTGCTGCTACTGAGGAATTCTCGATGGAAAAACGGAATAACACCTTGACCCGGGCATCGAACTCAGGACCTCGTGCTCAGCTGTAGCGCATGGCCAACGATACTCTTGAGTAGCTGCATGTGTATGACTTGCCTCAGATCAAAATATAGATATTTAAATTGTCTTTGAAATGGTGTCGATTTCATTAAAAAAAAAAAGTTAATTCAAAAATTCAAAAAACCCGACTGCTTAAAAAGCGAACTAAAAAGATGTAAACAAGAAGAAAATCATGCTGTGCAGTCGGAGGATACATGTTCGCGAGCTGGCTGACCAAAACCAGATGTATCCTCCGACTGCACAGCATGATTTTCTTCTTGTTTACATCTTTTTAGTTCGCTTTTTAAGCAGTCGGGTTTTTTGAATTTTTGAATTAACTTTTTTTATTTATAACTTTTTAGTTAACTTTTTTTAGAATTAGGTACATTTTAACATATAAGTGTTATATTATATATTTTTGAAATCAGCTCTTAAAGCCCTTTATTTTGATACCCCACTCGATAGGTTTGGAAGAAAAAAAAATTTTGGTACCCCACAATATGGCGTCCAAAATCCGCCATTTTTCTTTTTTCCAATTTTAATGTAGCCAGTGACACTCGCAGGGTTAAGACGAATCGATTGACGTAAGAACCATCAAAATCGGCCCACGCGTTTGGTCTCTAGAACGCCACATAGGAACAAACATACATACATACATACATACATACATACATAGACTGATAAACACATTACCCTCCTTCGGCAGTCGGGTAAATACGGTGCGGTTTTGGTGCGATAGTCGTGTTTTTGTCCGTTTTAGATATAATTTTACAAATTAAATACACTATGTTATACGAATAAAACTCAAAATTTTCTTATATCAAAATATTGAGAAAATGGTCTAATGTAACATATATTTTTTCCAAAAAATTACGACAAGCCGTTTAGACGTGATTCTCATTTTAAAATCAGCTACTCAAGGGAATATGTGCCTTAATGTCCTATGTCCCCTGGATGGTGCAAAGGACGTCCACAGTAGTCCTCCATCGTGATCGGTCTTGAACTTCACGATTTCCCTCGGTCATGCCGATGCTCATAGTTTCTGTTTCTGCCAACACGGTACGACGCCCAGGTTTGACGGGGACAGCCACGCTTTCTTTTGCCTTGGGGATTCCAATCCAGCACTGGTTTGGGTATATGATCAGAATCCCTTCGCAGCGTGTGGCCAATTCAACTCCATTGCGACGCTTGATGTGGCGGCTGACCAACAAGGCAGTGCCTAAAACAAGCTATTATAGTTATTTTATTATATAGGACTTTACTATCTACTAATACTTTACTAATTATTACATAGGAATAAAGTCTATAGTTAACGAAACTTCAAAATAATTGAAATTTAAATAATTCACAGTTTTAATCAGTAATAAGTGGCAAGAGAGGTCTCAGCAAATGATTTTGTGGGTCCAGAACGATGTGTAGGCATATCGATGTGTCTCGTAAAAGCCAATTTAAATAATTACACAGTTTTAATCAGTAATAAGTGGCAAGAGAGGGCTCAGCAAATGATTTTGTGGGTCCAGAACCATGTGTAGGCATTTCGATGTGTCTCGTAAAAGCCATATTTATGGAGTTTGCAGATTACAGACAACGAACACATTGGCTGTCTAACACCAGTCTTCAACACTCCAAAAGATTCCTGGGATCTACGTTCAAAGCACGGGAATGCATTTGGAATATGAGCAGGCGGCAAATCCGCTACCTGCTTGGGGCCTTTCCAGGGCACTTCGGAACAAACTACATGCTCATGAAGATGGGTCTAACCGCGACACCCAAGTGCAGGTTGTGTGGGGAACATACGGAGCGCATGGAGTACCTTCTGTGCACATGCGATGCACTGGCTAGTAAGCAAATGAGTTTCCTAGGGGTTAGATATCCACAACCGGAAGACTATAGGCTCATATCTCCTAGTCTCGTTGTAAAACTCATGAAAAGAGTTTTCAACTAGATTGGGGAGTAGTAGATTATCTAGGGGACCACAATAGATCCCAATGGGTCGAAGTGTCCGAGTTATTTCTCGGCCCCTCCACAAGATAAGATAAGATATAGGGTATGTACCATACCTACCCTACACACCTACCGTACCTACCCTATCCTAGCTACCTACCAATTTGTTAAACTATTTATTTGAATAAGAATTAATACCACAACACGAATGTAACCAACTTTAGTTTCTACCGGCGATCTAATAAAAAATTAAAACATAAAAGCTGCTATTGTGACTTAACTATGACAATTAGATATATTCTCTAGCAGATTTTTTTGTAGGTAATAATGAGTACTTTAATCCTGTAGTACATAATTTTTATGTATCATCAATAGTTTTCTCAGCGCTCGCCAAAGAATGAATATTTTAGGCAACATTTTGCTACTTTGCAATTATTGCAATTTTCATAAGGATCTCTAATATTTACGAAAATAAATTATAGCTATTGACACTCAAGAATAATATAGCTATCTACTGGTGAAAGTATTTTCAAATTCAGTTTGCCTACCCTACCCTGCTAACCCTTCCTACCCTGCCAACCCTACCCTGCCTATCCTGCCTACCCTACCTACCCAGCCTACCCTGCCTTCCCTTTTTTTTTTTTTTTTTTTTTTTTTTTTTTTTTTTTTTTTTTTACCCTGCCTACCCCACTTACCGTATCTACCCTGCCTACCCTACCCTACCTAATATTTTTTATGTATCATCAATAGTTTTCTCAGCGCACGCCAAAGAATGAATTTTTTAATAAAGTAACACAAAGTAGCAAAAACATTTTGCTTCTTTGTGTTGTTTGTGTGTATTGCAATTTTAATAAGGATCCCTAATATTTTTAAAAATAAATTATAGCCTATGACACACAAGAATAGCTTTCTACTGGTGAAAGAATTTTCAAAATCGGTTCAGTAGATCCAGAGATTACCCCCTACAACGTCACAAACTCACAAACTTTACCTCTTTATAATATTATAGTATAGATATGTCTGCAAATAGCCTGGGGAATATTGTTCTGCAGCTGTATCCGGTTAAACTGGAATCTGAACCCAACTTAGTTGAGAAAAAAATAGAGAAAATAATAAGACGATGCAGGGTGCTTTTATTTTTTACTTCAATAACAAAAAGCCCACCAGGTATGTGTCGGATTTCACACATTTAGGGTTCCGTACCGAAACGCAAAATTAAGTTAGTTGTAATAGACAAACGATGAAATTGCAAAAAAAAATCTGAGTTATCAATGTATTGGTATTTGTTGGTAAAATATAAGGAATAAAAAATATTATTCCCAAATTTCAATTTAATAAGTCAATGGGAACTTAAAAATTCTTCGGTTGTGGTGTTCATTCCACATGTCATAGTTTACTTACGTTTTATAATATATTTTACAAATTTCATCTTTATAATTTTTGAAATTGTATCAACTCATGTTGCTCTTTTTTATGTATTTTTTTTATATTTTTAACAAAGCATACGATTTGTTTTAACATCCAGAAACTTATTTTTACTGCAAATTTGTAAAATCATAGAATATTTTTAACTGTGTCATTTTTATCTGACATGACATAATGGCTATTTTATTTTCTTTAACCATAGACATAAGATACCATACTCTATAGCTTCTTTAAGCTCGTTGTACATTATAATTTTCATAATAAGGGCAGCGGCAGACTGCGCCTCTGTAAACCGTTTTTATTCGTTCATGATTTCTTAATTGATATTTGAATTTAAAATTTAGAAGACATGTCGGAACGAAGAAAAGCGGGCGTCAATTTTTTTGTCTTTTATCTGGACGGAACACTGATAGTCCGTTTTCTGTTTAATACTACCAGGTGTACTATTGTATCTAAAAACTCTTGAAAACTATAATATATACAGCCTGTGATGTAATAAAATCTTAGAAGTGCAATAAATATAATTTATTGAGTGTGGAACTTTACTGGTTCATAAACTTCTTCGGTCACAGCTTCATAGTAAAGGGCTTGATTGATCGGCATATTAAGCCACATCCCACACTCCTATCTGCCAGTGCCAGCCTACTCTACTGCCTAACTGACTGCCTGACTATTAGTTCAGCTGCCTTGACCATCCATCTGTGTGCCTGCCTATCCGTCCTGCTGCCTACTCTACAGCCTGCCTATCCGTTTGCTTGGTTCTCCGTTGTGGTGACTGCTCACCTGTCTACCTCGGGCATTCCACGACTTCCTGCCCGATCTACTGCCTGGATAACTGCCCACGTCGTGCGAAGCCGGACCTTAATTTGTTATATATATCTTTTTTCTTAGTTTTAATTTATAATTACTTTACTTTTATTAACGTGGCTTACGTATAGCTCTTCTGAGCTCACATCCTTTGCTGCCCAATATTTATAAAACAAAAAAAGCTTTTTTACAAAAAGATACTACCGACATCCAAATAAGAAAACTACAAAGTGAAAAATAACTTTATTTTTGGAAGTCGGTGTCTTTGGTACAACGACACCGACTTCCAATTGTACTGTACTGAAAATTGCGTTATGGACACCGAGTTTTTCTCTTTTTAGTTGTACCTACCTAATAGTCAATTAGTTACGTAAGGTACCTATAATGCCAGTATAGATTACCCGACTATCATGAAAATGAACATAACCGGTGAAATGAGAGTGTACCAAGATGAACTGTACACATCTGCGTATCCCTTTAGAGCGTACTGGCGTGATGTTATGTTATAAAATGGTATAAACAATAAACATACATGCGATTGCAACAATCCCGTTACCTACCGTTAGTTACCTGTTATTTATCGAAGAGTTCTGTTGTATATCTCTGAAGTTCTTCATCAGATCTTCACCAAATTAAAATGGGACCAATTTCGAAACATACTCTATCAAACAAAAAAAGAACTTTGAAAATCGGTCCACAATTGACGGAGATATCGGTGAACATAAATAAATAAAAAAATAAAAAACATACATGATGTCGAACATAGATCCTCCTCCTTTTTGGTAAGTCGGTTAAAAATACAGTATTTATGCTAGTATTATATTATCTGTGGTATTTATCTACTCAACGAGTTCTAAACAACGATACCCCACTCGATGGGGTAGGTATTTATTTTTCACGCTCCCCTTTAAGTGTATGGGGCCCCCTTTAAATAAAAAAAATATCTTTGACAAATTGCATGGCTTTGGGTCAACAAGATGCTTATACTGTGTAAATTGAAGACTGTAGCTCTTACTGTTTGGCCATGAAACCCGTGTGGCAGACGACGGACAGACAGCATGTGAGTGACAGCAATAGGGTTCCGTTTGGACCCTTTGGGTACGGAACCCTAAAATTGAAAAAGCCCGATCCGGCTTTTTATTTACAAATATGACGCACGTATATGATTATCCTGTTCAGATCAACGACTTTCAACTGGGTAGACCTAATTTGAATACCCATACCTTTCCTGCAGAACAACAAGAAAAAAAACAAAAACTCTAAATATCAACCACGCAGGCTACTAATGTTAAACCCACATACAGCCTCTTCATACGTGGATTTTCCTTATTTTTAAAATAGTTTAACCCTGCTGTGCACGCAGGGATGACTCAAGGGATGAATCAGCAAAAGATATACATAATAGGCGCAAACTATTTTTTTGAATTTTTTATGAATTAGGCTTTTATTTTCAGAAATAATTGATTTTGGTATTTATGAATTTTATTTCTCTCATAAACAGAAAAGTAGCAAAGCCAAAATAGTTTCATATATTACGGTAATTTAAGCAGGATTCCTTAGTTAAATGTTTTTCAAACAAATAGGGTTAGATATATATAAGCAATATAGAAAAATGCTTTACTTCATTTTATGTTATTGATTGCAATAATTGTTTTTTTGTTTATTGACCAAAACTTTAAAAGAATTATTAAGACACCTATTTAAGGCGCAGATACCCCTGAGTAGCTGATTTTGAAATAAGAATCACGTCTAAACGGCTTGACGTACATTTTTAGAAAAAATATAAGTTAGATTATCATTTTCTTAATAATTTGATATAAGTAAATTTTGAGTTTTATTCGTATAACATAGTGTAATTAATTTGTAAAGTTATATCTAAAACGGACAAAAACACGACAATCGCACCAAAACCGCTGGGCGTATTTAAATGAAATCGACACCATCTCAAAGACAATTTAATTATCTACATTTTGAACCAAGGGTTTTTTTTACGTCATAGAATAATAAGGAAAGTACTAAATTTTGGGTCGCGCGGGTGTGAAACGAGTGCGCGTTTGGTTCCCTCAAGGTCGTTGACGTTAGTCGTCGTCTTAAATCGAGAACTTTCTACCCGATTAATACGCAAAAGTCAGTCCGCGCTGAATTGTGATGACTCGTGTCATCGCGTTCTCTTGGCACATCTCCACACGCCCACCGCGCAACCATTGAAGGGTTAGATACAAGCCATAAAACGAGTTGCAAATGAACTTAACTGAACTCAACTGCACTGTTTCCCTATAAATACGCAGCTCGACGATAGCAATATCAGTTGAACTCTAACTGAAGTGTCAGCAGTACCTACTTGAGCTCCAAGAAATCTCCTCATAAACCTCAAAATGACTAAAAGCTACCAGTCAATGTTGCTGTTGGTGTGCCTCACATTCTTGGTGATCGTCTCGTCTCCGCAGAATGCAGTCTCGGCGGACGTGCATCTCGGCAGCTGTGTTTGGGGAGCCGTGGACTACACCTCAAACTGCAACAACGAGTGCAAGAGACGCGGCTACAAGGGAGGCCATTGTGGAAGCTTCGCTAATGTCAACTGTTGGTGCGAACAATAACACAACAATTATGACGCGGCGTGATTTTGTGAACCAACCGAATTGGCAGATTGTGATAGTACTTATTCCTGATTTTTTTATCAACATGCCATCTTTAACTTATGTTTTATTTGTGCACGGTGTGATTTCAATTAAAATGTTTGTTTAAATTCCATTTTTGTATTTTATTCCATTCTATTCATTTTTATGTCCCTCAGTGCCTCGGAAAGCACTTTTAATCCGTTGGTCCCGGCTGTCAACTCTACATCTTTGATGGTCGTTACGGATACTCAGAAGCCCGAAAAGTTATTTATTTATATAAGAAACTGACAACCAGTCTTAACAAAGGGTGCAAATAATATCATGATTGTTACCCATTAGATAACTATGCAGTATTCACTCACACAATAATTGTTAATAATTGAATTAGAATTAGGGTTGTCATTGTTGCCCAGTGGGTAAGACCTCACCATTCGTGCTTAGGGTTGTGGAGTCTAATCCGGGAAAGTCTACATTTATCTTGGACAGCGCTGACTTCGGTAAAGGAAAAGATCGTGAGGATACCTGGACTTATGGTTAGTAAATATACGTTAGAAATCGCCAATCCACCTTGAGCAAGTATGGTGCTAGTGCTCTTCTCTGTATGAGAAGAGGCATTTTGCTTTGCAGTGGGACAGTAAAAGGCAGGCATTATTAATTTAGACAATCACTAGCTCCTCCAGCGGCTTCGCTCGCAAGAAAGTCGAAAATTATCCCGAGGCAACATGTTCTCGGGCAAATAAGTATCCTATGTGCTATTCCTAACTATAATCAATCTCTGTGCCAAATTTCATCCAGATCCGTTCAGCCGTTTGAGCGTAAAGAAGTAACAAACACACTCACATACTTTCGCCTTTATAATATTAGTGTGATTTAGGTGTCCAAATTATTGGGACAGGTACCACTTACTGTTAGTGAATATGCATTTGTTGTTGGTCGGAGGAACATTATATATTTAGTTTTATCCTATTGTATAGTGTGTTGTGTACGCAGTAATGAAACCGAACAAACAAGTTTTGTTCTAGAATAGGACATCCACCCCGAAAATTATGAACTTGAATCGCATTACTGCTACATTCATCAAACTTGGGAGACATTATACTAGAGACTTGGTACATAAAAATTATATAGCTACCAAGCATCTTATATAGTTTAGAAAAAAAAACACCAATCCTACTAAAATAATAAAGCCTGAGAAGTAGAATTAATTGTAAAATTAGTATTGATAATTCGTTTAATCAATCTTCTTCTTAGCGTGTCGATGGCAAATATAAAAAGTTAAATATTGTGTTTGGCCCAGAATTCAGCCACAGTAACACCATTCGGTGACGCAGTCATAAGGTCTTCGTACGTACAGGTGACAGGGCATGCTGCGCACTCCGTGAGATGGGCCATGGTCTGCGGAGAGACGCTGCAGAGGCACTGAAGACTAGTGCCATCAGAGAACCCCCATCTGTGGAGGTTGTCCTTGCTGCGGCCAACCTGAGTGCGGAGCCTATTTAGGGTTTTCCAGGTCGACCACGGCAGAGTGTGCCCAGGCGGAAGGCTCTCCGATGGCCCAATGAAATTTTCAGGAGGCTTGAGTTTCTCTCGCCAAAGGTCGCATCTCGCCGAAGAGGAGTTTCCATCACATAGACCCACGCATCCTAGAAAACTTTTCCGGCTTTTTAAGCGCTGGGGCACTGAGCTGTAATTGTGCATTGGATGGCGTGGATCGGTTTCTAGTTTCGCCCTCTCTGTGCGACTTGCTATAGTCCTGCGAATTTCCGGAGGCGCGATGCCGATAAGTGGATACAGCATTCGCACAGGAGTTGGTTTGAGGCAACCTGTGGCAATCCGGCACGTCTCATTCAGAGCTGTATCCACTAATTTGGAGTGGGCAGAGCGGCTCCATACTGGACTTGCATATTCACCAGCGGAGAAACAGAGTGCCATGCCAGTCGTTCGCAGGACTTGAGGAGACGCCCCCCATCTGGTGGACGTTAGGCGGCGAAGCAGGTTATTCCTTGAATGCACCTTCCACTTGACATTCTCGCAGTTATTTCTGTAGTTGAGGGACCTGTCCAGAGTAATGCCGAGGTATTTTGGATGGGAACTATGGAGGATGGGCAAGAGGAGTTTAACCAATCGAAGATGTTTAGTGTTTGTATGTAATTTTTCTCAAAATCCTAAAAGCCGCCATATTAGTTCACCAATAAGACGCAAAAAGAAAACCATACTTCACATTTAGTTGAATATATTTTCGCCGGTCGCAAATAGGTATAGCGTATCGCACACAAATAAGCAATTTACAATTCCGATCCTCACAGTGAGCCTACCTATTCATCATTTAGATTTATAGTCCTTTATCTAGCCGATCTGTTCCTGTTTAATTAATGGAAGTAAGAAAATTTCGTCGCACAAATTCCTAAACATAGCCACAGATTCCGTTCCCTTGACGTTTTGGTGACAGTTCTACGACCCTCGTTGCTTTTCTGACCCAACTTAAAATAAATTAGGGGAATTCATAACCCTATTCGTGTAACTATGCCTTTTGTTAATATGTTTTAAGTTATTCTTGAATTGCATGAATTGTTATTTTTAACCGACTTCCCAAGAAGGAGGAGGTTTCTCGATTCGACCGTATATATTTTTTTTATGTGTGTTCTCGAATAACTTCGTCGTTTATAATCCGATTTTGATGATTTTTTTTTGTTGGTTGGTACCATGATAAGGAAACCAGGATTTGATGATGGGCTCCTAGAGAAATCGAAGGAACTCCTCCAATATTACAGGCATACATATAGCGATTTCGGTATTTTCATCAATAATGCAATCATTTGCACTCAGAAAGTATCATTTGGTGAAGTGAAACTGATTAAGAAGACCACAATGGCCACTGGAACTCCGAAATAAAACAATGTATCCTAGTCGTGTTTGGGCTTATTGGAATCGTCATGAGATGTACTTTGGCTATATATATAAATGATTTTCATGTTAATTGGAGGTCCAAAACTAAAAAGAGGAAAATAAAAATCTTTTTAACAAAAAATCAAACCGATTTCCAAAACAAAACACTTCAAAGCGAAAAATAACGTTTTTTTACCGAAGTTGGTGTCGAATAACGGAAAATGGGTACAAACGACAGGGTGTTTTGTTTTGGAAGTCGGTTTGTGTTTGGACTTTTCCTAGGGGTTGCGACTTCGGTTCTAAGTTGCCATCACCACCTACTGAAATTTGCTTGAGGACGTAGAAAATGTGTATTGGCCCCATGAGTAATATAAGTTATAAAATCAGTATAACTGGCATTAGCTAAATGGTGATACTTATACTAAGTTTAAAACTACCTTCTGCCAGCGGCTTCGCCCGCGTGATAAGTGATTTCTTATCCCAAGGAAACATTATACCGGGATGAAAAGTATGTGCTATTCCAGAATATAATCTATCTCGTGTGCGTTTCGACGGCGCGGCCACAGCGATATTAAAAAAAGCTTTGCCATGATTTTGTAAAAAAAAATAAAGTTGATTCCCAAAACCATAAATTTGTCAAACACGATAAACACGTTATCGGTAATATTTCGCTGAAAATGCATCGCACAGGGTTCTAGGGGTTTTTAAGTCAAGAGTGAATAGGTTTTTTCTAGGCAAGCGTGCTTCACCGTCGACCACATCATCGCTTACCATCAGGTGGTGTAAGCGCAAGCCTATAGAAGGTAAAAAAGAAACAAAAAAACAAAATTTCCTTTTTTTTCGTAATCGAAAACCGATAATAGGCAAAACATTTGTTTGCTTACTATCTACATATTAATAGGTAGGTAAGTGTTTATAAAAAAATCTCGCTGATATTTACTATCTTCGATAAATAATCACGACTTCTTTCTACATGATTCCGTACAGCTCCTGAAATATAAACCTATTTATTTTTGTGTTTTCACTAATTCAAATCTAGGTTTTACAAAAAACTTCAGACCTCTGCGATGCTTTTTTAGCGAGATATCGGCGATAACGTGTTTTACATGGGGTTTTAGGTCATACAGTTCCAGAAATATAAACCCAGGATTTTTTATAACATTTAAAAAAAAAATGACAAAGTCAAATCAGGGTTTTATAAAAAAATTCAGAAGTCTGCAATGCTTTTTGAGCGAGATATCGGCGATAACATGTTTTTCACCGTTTCAATGGCACGGCCATGGGGTTTGTCTTACAGTTCCTAAAATATAAACCTAGGAATTTTTTACAAATTCAATCTGTTATTTACCTAAATTTCAGTTATCTGCAACGCTTAGTTTTAAAGATCTCCGTGGCTGCTCGGCTCACCGCGTTTTAATGGCGCGGCCACGTTCAAACCCTTAAAACTTTTTAACCATAACTTTGACTAATTTATGGTTTTGGGAATCATCTTGTATTTTTTTTTACAAAATCTTGGCATAGTTATTTTTTTATATTTCGCCGTGGCCGCGCCGTCGAAACGCACAAATCTATCTCTTTGCCAAATTTCATCCAGATCCGTTCAGCCGATCTAGCGTGATTGAGTAACAAACAATCATCCCTACTTCTACACACACGTATCCATCCAAATTTTGACATTTATAATACGAGTATTAGTAAGATCACTCATATGTGATTCACTCATAAATTTTGACATTTCTATTACGAGTATTATTACAATCACTAATATGAACTTATTATTACTCACTAACTGGGAATAGTTACAAATTGATCGACAAACATTAATTTTCTGTGTTTTTTAGCAATGTCATTTGTACTTTATCTATGCTTAATACTTAATCTATACTAATATTATAAAAAGGAAAAGTTTGTGAGTTTGTGAGGTTGTAGAGGGTAATCTCTAGATCTACTGAACCGATTTAGATCGAAGTTGAAATTTTACAGTTATGATATGTATCCGAACGTTTTATTGTTGGTTTCTTTTTTGGGCCGTTTTAGTATGTATATTTTATATCTGTTTACTGTAATTCGTTGCATCGGCCTTGTCGCTAGTTTTAACTAAATACGAATTACTTAGTCATGTAAAGAAAGTGGGTAAGTACCTACGTTTTATCTGTTTTAATTACTCATGTAATATTTTTATTGCAGGTTATCTTCATTATTGGAATTAATGGAGCATGTCGCACGAACTAACTATTAAATCTAACTGTTAATGCCATCGAAACGCATTCATACTAATAACTGTTAGTCAACTTGCCGAATACAAAGACGAACATTGACAGATCCTTTGTTATTCGCGAGGAACATGTAAATATTATTGAGAAATATAAGGCATTACGCCCTGCTACGAGTAATACGAAAACAGATCGATTTTTGTTGCAGTATCATAGTGATAAGTGTTCGAGACAGCATATGAAGTCAACAAAATAGGTGGGACGCCGTGATACAAATATGGAATAGCACATACTTTTTATTCCGGTATAATGTTTCCATGGGATAAGAATAAGAAGACACTTTTCATGCGGGCGAAGCTGCTGGCAGAATGTAGTAAGTTAATAAACTTAGTTTAAGTATCACCATTTAGGTAATGTCAGTTACACTGATTTTATAAATTATATTACTCATTGACCAGTGTGTGTTGCCAGTGATAACCTATGGCTCTGAGACGTGGTCGCTCACAATGGGCCCCATCACAAAGCTTACAGTCACCCAAAGGGCAATGGAGAGTGCTACGCTCGCAGTTTCGAAATGTAGAGAACCGCAAGAGAACCAGGGTTACCGACATAGCACGAAAAATTTCCAAAGTTTGCAAGGCACATTGCTCGCACAACGGATGGCCGATGGGGCAGAAAAGTTTGGTAGTGGCGACCACTAACCGGCAGACGTTGCGTTGGAAGGCCTCCCACCAGGTGGACCGATGACCTGGTGAAGGTTCCGGGGAACCGCTGGATGCGGGACGCACGGAACTGGTCAATGTGGCGACGCTTGGGGGAGGCCTATCTCCAGCAGTGGACGTCTTTCAGATGATTCGATGATGATGATGATTACTCATTGATTAGCACAGGTATCGTTGTGATCGACGGTGATTGATTTTTAGGGTTTTTCGTCCATACAACTAGAGCATTTAAATTATTTTAAATACAATAGGGCTACTGACTACCCTTAACGACTATCATAAATGAACGAATAATAGATGGGGGACAGTAAAATAAATAAATTGAAATAAAAAACAAAATTAAAAACAACAAACATTTTAATTAACCTCACATCGTGCACAAACAAAACATGAGTTTAAGGTAACATGTTGATAAAAAACCAGGACTATGTACTATCACAATCTGTCAATTCGGATAGGTCACACATAATCTGGCCGCGTCATAACTGTTGTGTTATTGTTCGCACCAACAATTAACATTAGCGAAGCTTCCACAATGGCCTCCCTTGTAGCCGCGTCTCTTGCACTCGTTGTTGCAGTTTGAGGTGTAGTTCACGGCTCCCCAAACACAGCTGCCGATATGCACGTCCGCCGAGACTGCATTCTGCGGAGACGAGACGATCACCAAGAATGTGAGGCACACCAACAACAACACTGACTGGTAGCTTTTCGTCATTTTGAGGTTTATGAAGAAGTTTCTTGGAGGGCAAGTTGATACTGCTGATGCTTCCGTTAGAGTGTAACTGATGTCGATATCGTCGTGGCTCATATTTATATGGAAACTGTACAGTTGAGTTAACTTGAGTTCATTGGTAAGTTGATTTATGACTAATATCATCCTGCAGTGTGCGTACGTTCTGCTTGTGGGTTTGTCCCAATAGAAAGCGAGTCATTGCAATTCCACGGCCTATGCTTGTAAGAACTCGTGATTAAACGCATAGGAGCCAAATTAAATTATTGAACAATTATTTATTTGTACACCTTAATAAATAATAGTTCAATAATATATTATCATGTTTAGAGTTTAATCTTAGAAATCATTTGCAAACAATAAATAGTTTTTTTTTGATTTGACGAATTAGCGACCGATCAACTTCGATTGGTAGCAAATACATATCTTTGTTTACTTCTGAAACTTCTGTGTTTACTCTAAAATTTAATCCAAAATAGGCTTGGTAAGTGTCGTTAATTGCAAACGACACTACTAGTACGGTTGGTAGTGTCCTTGGCAAAAAATGGAAATTTCCATAATAAAATCGCGAAAAAAAATCTGCGTGTTTGCATACATTAACGAAATGTACTAAACCGCTGAATTATTATCGCGATTTTAGCGTTGGACCCATAGTTAAAGTTGTTCATAATGGTGAGTAGAACGACACCTTTTCAGGTTTTGCGTTATTCTTACATCTTGTTTATCTCAGTCTAGTTTCACTTAAGGTGCAACAAAATCATTCAAGAATCTATATCTATAAAAGCGAAAGGTGACTGACTCAACGCACAGCCAAAACTGCTAAGCCTTGAAGCATGAAATTTGGCAGAAAGGTTCCTCAAGTGACGTGAGTGTGCAATAAGAAAGGAAACCAACCCCTGTAGGGGTAAAAAGGAGGTTGAAAGTTTGTATGAAAAATCTAATTCCTTCGGCCAAAAATCTTGAAACTTAGCACAAATAGTATTCTAAGTAAATAGTAAAGATTGACATTATTAGATTTTCGAAACTACCCCCAATTGATGATCTAGGAGGTGTTGAACTTAATATGGAAAAATCTGATTTATTGGGTCAATAAACTTGAAACTTGCCACAAATACGAGTACTAACCTAAATGAATAATAAAGGTTGATAGTATTCTTTTTTGAAACTACCTCCAAAAGACGATTTAGGGGTGTTAAAGTTTTTTGGAGAATCTTATTACTCAGTTAATAAACTTGAAACTTGACATAAATACCAATCTAAATAAACAATAAAGGTTTTCATTATAAGTTTTTCAAAACTACCCCCAAAAGATGATTGAAAGAAGGGGTGTTAAAGTGTTTTTGAATAATCTTATTTCGTGGGTAATACATTTGAAAATTGACAGAAATACCCATCCTAAATGAACAATAAAGGTTGTCATTATTAGTTTTACTTATCTACTCCCAAAATACGATTTAGGGGGTGTTAAAGTGTTTTTGAAGAATCTTATTTATTTGGTTAATAAATTTGAAACTTGGCACAAATACCAACCTAAGGAAACAATAAAGGTTGTCATTATAAGTTTTTCGAAACTAACTCAAGCTAAGAATCTTACTGGACAGGGTTTCGTTTTGGACGTAGGGTTCTAGGGGAGCACTAAGGCGCGATTTAGCGGCAATTCAACCTTTAAGTAGGTGAAAAGGGTCTAAATTAGTTTGTATTAAAAATCGAATGCCTTGGGATAAAGTTAACAATCAAAATTTATATAAAACATTTTTAAAAAGCCCCCCCCAGATAGAGTTAGGGGTGTTAAAGTTTTTGAAGAAGAGAAATCGCACTGCGCAATCTGACTAACATAAACGAAAAATAAAAAAGAGAAGAAAAGAGTGAATAGCATATTTAGGTTATTCAGTCAAATAACGAATCGTCCCAATCCAATAAAACCTGCATATTTACGATACCCAATTTTTTATTGTTTTTATAATAGATTATTTTTGGTCGCCTTCACTAACTGCATATAAAAAAAAAACATTTATAGGATAAACGAAATCACGCGAACGAAGTCGCGGGCGGAGTGCTAGTTTACACATAATTATGTACAATTTAATTGTAATGCGGATGAAGCCGCAATGTTTTAAAATATCTCAAGGAAAAGCACCGTAGTACCCGCATCATATACATCCTCATCCTTTGTCCTAAATCAAAACGTGCTCTGCCCGTGTGTCACATTTATCACTAACTTTCAAATTTATACTATTAGTAGTATGTCCAATACTGCAATTGTGCATTTTCACTAGCAATAATAACAACGCCAAAGAATGCACTCCAACTTCATTTGTTTCATGAGTTGCCGAAGCTCATTACGAATTCAACTGCAAACGCCCAAGCCCAACCCAACTGATTATATACACTCATAGTTACCCCCAATAATACTAAAGCCGTAATTGGCAAAGTTAGTTAGCCTTTACCGTTGTGCACTGCAGGAAATTCTAACTGTATGGCCAGGAATAATACCGTCCTACACGTACACCAAGGCCGGCTGACATAAGCAGCAAAATTAATATAACTTGTTATTACATTCTAATAGGTTGTTTAGGTAACAGTTTATGCCAGAAAACCTGTCAGGGAGTTTTAGCTACACGAACAAGTTAACGGGGACCGAAAGTTTTGCTTCACGGAGCTTTTAAAGCGAAAAAATATTATAAAACTTTTCTATCGTGTTTTGGAAATTCGCTCTTCGTCATTTTAAAGGAAATTGTGTTAAAAGAAGAATATATTTAGGTAGGAAAATACTTTCGGGTAAGCACATTTAGTTGCACAGAAAGCCATGGAGCATTCTATGTTTGGCATCATAAGGTTTTTAGACCGAGTTCCAAAACCTCGAGATCCGCAGACGTACGAAGGTTTTTGATAGCGGAAACGTGTTGGAACACAACTGGAGCTGGGCTGGACGCATGGCAAGGCGGGGTTATAACTCATGGAGTAAGGCAGTGACCAAGTGGCGTCCAAAGACGGGCAGAAGGAATTTTAGTCGTCCGGCAGCGAGATGGGCAGATGACATTGTTGCCATCGCGGGCAGAACCTAGATAAGGGTGGAATAGGAACACGGAGATTGGCAAACAAAATAGAGGCCCAGCAGTGGGCGAAATCAGAATGCGAATGATGAATCAAATCAATTTTTTTTTTCTTTTTCACATAGGCATACATGGGCACTTATAAAACGTCGACAAAAGGTTCACGGTTCTGATTGGTCGTTTCCTATGGAGAAGAACCGGCAAGAAACTCCATGGTTACTCTAAAAAAAATATCTAAAATTACAGCATTTGTGCTTAGATATGGGGGGACAACGTAGGCCCGACAATAAGTCGTAAGAAAATAAAAGAAAAAGTTTATATAAACGAGATAAAAAGTTAACAAATGTTAACAAGCATCTAGATATCTAGAAGACCTACAATGTTCACACATTCACAAAACAATCGGTAAAAGAATCTATACAAAGGAAATAAAAGAAGTATAACAAGACTAAATTTAACACAGATGAAGTACATTTAGGCATTGCAACAAGTGCGCGGGCGGTGAGACAAGTGCCTAACGTGGGATTTCTAAATCAAAAGTATTGCGATTGGATGTTGCTTATTAATTCAACCAATCACAGCAGTTAACGATATTTTTGATAATTTGCAACATTAATGTCGTACTAGAAACTAGGAGTACCGCCCACCTACTCCGACTCTTAATTTATTAAAACTTCATGCAACATTAGGCGGTATTAATGGCTGATGCATTATCTACTAGTCAACCAAGGGTGGTGCAGAGATAACATGGTAGGGGTATTAAAAAAAAAGTTTATTATGTTGCTGTGTTATTTTAACTATTTAAGTAAAATGAAGTCTTGATCTTCACTTTTTCGTGTCGAGTCTTGGTAAACTCAACCATATTCTGTAGTGTTTTACTACCTAATCTTCCGGCTGAATTTCCTTCGCAATCTTGAATCGCTGGAGTTTTTGTCATAAAATATACAATTATTTATCGTCTCTTTATAAATTGATTGCGAACACGTCAAGTGCAGGATATTGTATTTACGATATGCTCTGATAATATTAATTACACCTCGATGTAATTTTATTTTGTTACTAGCTGTTGCCCGCGACTTCGTTCGCGTCAAACTCGTAATTTTTTTTTTTTTTTTAGTTTCCCGCCGGAACTATGAATTTTCTCGTGATCAAACATAGCCTATGTTACTCGTTATTACATCAGCTATCTACCACTGAAAGTCCCGTCAAAATCGGTCCAGCCGTTTCGGAGATTACCCGGAACAAACAGACAGATAGACAGACAGACAAAAATCTTAAAAATTGCTTATTTGTTGT
The DNA here is from genome assembly GCA_945859665.1 of Anorthoa munda. Lineage (NCBI taxonomy): Eukaryota > Metazoa > Arthropoda > Insecta > Lepidoptera > Noctuidae > Anorthoa > Anorthoa munda. The sequence goes on from OX243908.1 coordinate 17,867,986, forward strand.
TAGTACCGTATATACTTTCACGTGCATTCAATAAAACGTTATTATTTTGATATTACATACAGCCACTTCAATTTTATTTATTTGTATAGATTTATAGATTAACTAGTATATACCTAGTAAATAACAGATAAATATTAAACAAATAATTATGTTGTAATTTAAGAATGTAGGACATTAGCAGCCCGTTATAGCCCGACTGCCGAAGGAGGGTAATGTGTTTATCAGTATATGTAAGTATGTGTGTTCCTATGTGGCGTTGGCCGATTTTGATGATTCTTACGTCAATCGATTCGTCTTAACCTTGCGAGTGAGCTACTTTAAAATTGGAAAATAGAAAAATTACGAATTTTTTTTTTTCCAAACCCGTCGTCTGGGTTATCAAAATAAAAGGTTTTAAGAGATGATTTCAAAAGTATATAACACTTATATATTTAAATGTACCTAATTCGAAAAAGAAAATGTTAACTAAAAAGATAAAAAAAAAAAAAAAAAAAATTCAAAGACCCGACTGCTTAAGAAGCGAACTAAAAAGAAAATCATACTGTGCAGTCGGAGGAATACATATTCGGCTTTTAGATTTTTTTAATTAACTTAAGAGCTTATTACACTACACTACACATACACTGGGTCACTCCACCATTCCGTGTCAATAAGGTCGATATTTTGGGAACCCTAACTCCCTAACAGTTATTACACCACCCTAAATTAGAGTTTAGGGCCCTGCATACCGTGTAGTGTTATAAGCCCTTTACTCATAACCAGCGTGAGTGTATGACTAGATGTATGAATGTGAGTAAAACAAAAGAAGTATATAAGTATCGTATCAGGTGGCGTTCTGTAGTTTCTTCTTACCTCCATGGGAAAAAGGCGTGAGTTTATTTACGTATGTATAAATAAACATTTTTTTTGGAATTTCTTGTTAACATGATAATTTTGAGAAATCGTTTATGTTGTTAGCAGTGTTCAAAAATAAACGCAGATAATCCTTTTTCTGGAATTACCACGGAGAGTTCATTTAACAGGTACAAAAACATTTGAAATGCTCATTGCATATTTGAACAAGCAGTCTAATTAAAACTCAATTTTACCGAAGGAATAAAAACTGTCTAGAGATCACACTTCACACTAATATTGTAAGGGCGAAAATTTGCGAGTGTGTATGTTTGTTACTTCTTCACGCTCAAGCGGTTCGACGGATCTGGATGAAATTTGGCAATGAGATAGATTATAGTCAGAAATAGCACATATGATACTTTATATCCCGGCAATAAGTTCCCTCGGGATAATTTTCGACTTTCACGCGGACGAAGCCTCTGGCAGAAGCTAGTGAGTATTAAGATTATTTTGACCCAAACATTATAGAAAGCACCTAAGTATATTTGGTTTGGTTATTCATTGAAATTAAATTAAACATTGTTTACAATAGACATCCCCTGCGTGTTCTATCTTCTATAATAATTTAATAAAATTAGCCCTTACTGTAGAGCTGACTATTGAAAAATTGGGTACCTTTATCACTGTTTACGATGTAATAAGCAAACGGTGGCCATGAATTTAAGCTTCCAATTATTCTCAAGATTATGTTTTTTCGTTTTTATTTAAATAATGATTTTTCAAAGGTCAGAATATTATTAAATGAAGAATAAATACGGCTGTTTGACATAAGTACACTGGCCTTCAAAACATAAGTACGAAAAAAAAAATATTATTAATTTCCTTTATAACTTACTTATAAACAACATTTATAAGTATGTTTTAAGTCATTACATTTTAATAACTGGTATTACTTCATCGGGCTCTGATTACAGCTTCGAGCCATGCATTTTTTAAAAGTTAAAAACGTTACTAATCTATAATAAACTATAATTTCAAAGAAACTTGATGAAGTTTTCCATAAAACGTATTTTATTTCAAAATTCTGACTTCTATAGTTTAGTTGAAATTTTAATTTTCAAAGTGTGGAACTAAGTTTTGAAGGCCAGTGTATTTTCTATACAAAATCTGATAAACAGCCAATCATCTATTTGATTTGTGAATAATCGGCAGTAAGTTGTCTAAATAAATCCAGATTAAATAATATTTAATCCAAAAGAGATATTTATTGTGTGAAAAAAGATTGAATGAAAAGGAATTAAAGGATATCACGAATTTTTCATTACATTACCGTGACGCGATAGAAGTCATGGTTAAAAGGAAACGGGGACAGAGAGCTCCGACTGAATTTTTTAAGTAAAAAGTCATAATTCGAGGTTTGGCTCTCACCTATTTCCTCCTCCAAAATTGGACAAATTTAAAAGATAAATTTTCCATAAATTGAATGAATATGATGTATTTTGTTCTGTTTTCTTTTTCATTTATAGTTGTCATATTTGTACCCTAGGACTCTGTTGACAGCGCAATTTTGAGCATCTTATGATGGTTCTGTACTTCTAAAGATAATGTATCATCAAAAAGGAAATTGTTTTTCAGTTATGGAATATCTTTTATTCAAAGGTCCAATATTGAAGGAGGAAATAAGTGAGAGCCAAAAATCGAATTATGACTTTTTACTTAGGATATTCAGTCGGATGTCTCCGATTGCATTTCCTCTGAGAAAGAACGTAGAAAACTTAGGTATGGCATCGATACCTCAAGTAACTTGAGACTACGGCAGGAATGTGATGACCCCCCCCGGTGGGTTCCCGCATTGTTGAGGTGGAGGGTCAGGCTCAGTAACCGTGGCTTGGTCACCCACGGTGAAGCGAAGAGGAACCCGAGGAGGGGCCGCTCGTCAGGGCTTTTGCCGATAAGCCGACGACGTAGCGGCCAAAATGTAGGTTGCGGTGCTGCCTAGGCGACATCGCAACTGAGGCGGGCTGCGATGTCGTATGGGGTCTCCCATACCCATACGATATAGCGGCTGAGGGTTGGAGGCCGCGGCGGGAGAGGAGTGCCGGTATTGCGGTGCGCCGCTCTCCCTACCTTCCGCGGCCTAGACAGGGTCGCCACTGTCTGATGGCGGACGCGGTGGGACCGCAGGGGAGAAGGAGTGTCGGTATAGCGTTGGCCGCTCTCCCTATCCCCTGCGGCCGTAAAATGGTAGGTGCCGGGGCCATAGATCTTTTTGACTCTCTTCTTGACCCGTCACAAGGGGACCAAAGGTGCTGGTTTGGTCCCTGGGGTGGTCACGGCGCACATTGTGTTCTGGTGCACCGGTGATGGAGGTATTCCCCATAGAAGGGTCGGCAGGTTCTCGGTGAGTGCTAACGCGTGCCCGTGTTCCCGCCATAAGTGTCACAGGAGGACACCGTGGAGTTTTAGTGGGTTGGAGTCCCACATAACTGCGCTATCTCCTCGTGGTAGCGCAGTATGCATGAGCATTGCTCCAGGCTAACAAAGAAATAAAAAGTGGCTTCTGACGAGGCTGCACACATTTTAATTAAAAGTAAAACTACGTAGATGCTGTGGTAAAAATATTACTCAGCAAGCTGAGACTTATTGCCGTGCACGGTACCTACTTCTATATGATGACTAAATGGACTTTCCTATATTCACGAGACAATAGACCTACCTACTAGCTAGGCCTTTATAGGTCATAGGAATTGTTAAGAGAATTCTCAGAGGAATTTTCCTTAAGGATTTCCCTAAGTTATTTCTTTAAGAAGTTCCTTAAGTAATTTCCTTAAGGGTTTCTTTGTGCTTTCTTAGGAGCACGAGACAGCTTATCAATGTAGGTCCCTACCTGTTTGGTATTGTTAATGTTATTAAATAGCAATTATACAAATTATATCATATTATCAAGGTATTCATATTTGTAGATTAAATTGTGTCGGTAATTGATTCATGTGTTAATTTTAATGAGGTTTCGTGTGAAATTAACTTTAAATGCTTAATTAAATTAGTTAATGGGTTGACGGTCAGTCCGGGAAAAACGTGCAGTCTATGTTTTAAATACATTCATGTTTCAGTGATATTAACCCATCAAAAACATAAATGTAAAAAAAGTTATTTAAAAAAATCAAAATACCCGACTGCTTAAAAAGCGAACTAAAAAGACGTAAACAAGAAGAAAATCATGCTGAGCAGTCGGAGGATACATATTCGCGAGCTGGCTGACCAAAACCAGATGTATCCTCCGACTGCACAGCATGATTTTCTTCTTGTTTACGTCTTTTTAGTTCGCTTTTTAAGCAGTCGGGTATTTTGATTTTTTTAAATAACGTTTTTATTTATAACTTTTTAGTTAACATTTTTTTCGAATTAGGTACATTTAAATATATAAGTGTTATATATTTTTGAAATCAACTCTTGAAACCCTTTATTTTGATACCCCACACGATGGGTTTGGAAGAAAAATAAAATTGCCGCCCCACAATATGGCGCCCAAAAGCCGCCATTTTTCTATTTTCCAATTTTAATGTAGCCTATGACACTCGCAAGGTTAAGACGAATCGATTGACGTATGAATCATCAAAATCGGTCAACGCGTTTGGTCTCTGGAACGCCACATAGGAACAAACATACATACATACATACATACATACATACATACATACATACATACATACATAGACTGATAAACACATTACCCTCCTTCGGCAGTCGGGTAAAAAGGGAGCCAAGTTCAATATTAAGAAAATACGCGGTTGTTGACTACGCCGACAAAAGAATTGGGATCTATATGGGTGCCAAGTTCTGTATCCTGAAATTCATTTACAAGAACATAAAACATTATAAAATAAATTTAAAAACACAATTTCTTGCTTTTTCTGCTACAAAAATATTTGCTATTTTAAAACATAACTTGTTAAATTTGTAAAGTCGGATTATTTACAGCAGATAACTTAGGATAAATTGTAGCTCAAGATTTGACTTGTCTGGTTAATGTTTTTGATGGGACATTATTACTTTTTGTACAGAAATTATTAGTAGGTAATAATAAATTAATATTAAATGGTTTTTGTTAATTTATACTGTATTTTCCTACGTTTACGGCGTTTAATTTTATTTTTTGTGTTATTTTCTTTTACAGTAGATTAATCTATTGTAAAAGAAATAAAAAAATTGTCTTTTTTGTGTTACTTTGAAATGTTCGAGCGAATTGCCCATTCAATATCCGGATTTTTCTTTACGCGTTTTCTGCTTATACTTAATTTGGCCAAGTCGGGGCGGTAAAACGTGCGCAGGCGGTGGTACTCTACAATAGAGCTCTCTTGTGCCTTGATTTGACTTGGATCTGAATTGATAAGATGTACTCCATATAAGGTTTTAACTCTGGAGAGTCCAACGTTAGGCTGCCCTTTACTAAATATAGAGGAGACTATGTCGAGAAGAGCGCTGTCAAGGCGCCTTGTGATTTGTGGATAGTAATAGCATATGCTAAGCAAATAGGGAATTGTTCCCTGTGAACATATAGGTACATTATTTAATATCTGAAACATGGTCTTTCTTGACTCGTTCTAGTTCGTAAATTAAATTATGCTTAATTAGTATTGTAATTTTACGTGCGCTATTGCTGTTGTCGACGTCCCAATGTACCATCTCTATTTTTTCAATGGATCCGTTTACCAGTCCCTTACTAACATCTATGATTCTTCGCGATATTACACGTGCACGTCTATTTTTATCGTGATGACATTTTCTAAGCCAGCAGTTCGCGACGAATCATATTCGTTTTTAAGTACTTCATTTGCTCATTTTACTGAGACTTCGCGGTCCGTCCGTCTGTCTGTCTGTCCGTCTGTCACCAGGCTGTATCTCATGAACCGTGATAGCTACACAGTTGAAATTTTCACAGATGATGTATTTCTGTTGCCGCTATAACAACAAATACTAAAAACAGTATAAAATAAATATTTAAGGGGGCTCCCACACAACAAACGTGATATTTTTGCCGTTTTTTGCTCGATCTTAATAACGGTAACTAACAGGTAGATGCTTGAAATATTCACAGAATGTTTAGTTGTATATTCTCTTCAAAAAATCATAATTATTAAATTAAAATAAAATAAATTAAGGGGGGCTCCCATACAACAAACGTGATTTTTTTGCAGTGTTTTGCGATAATGGTACGGAACCCTTCGTGTGCGAGTCCGACTCGCACTTGGCCGGTTTTTTAAATACCGTGGACAGTCTATATCGTCTATCGAATTTAATTCAATTTCTGGTTGCTCCATACTTGCCAACATTGCAGTATTAATAAACTGGTTACATATATTTTTAGTGGGAATTAAACATACTGTATTATCGGACAGCAGTCTAAAATAAGATATGATTTCTTTAAGCCGGTCGTTTTGATATTTTAATTTAAGGAGTGGTTTAGATGAAGTGCAACTGTCTTGACTTAATACTACACCCATTCTTAAACGACTCAACATTTCGCCCAAAAGTTGATCGGTTTTTGTGCCTCATATTTAGAGTTATTTCCTTATAACAAAATCGTAATAAATACGAAAGTCGACTATACTTTCATTTATAAGTAGTTATAAATACTAAAACTGAAATGAATGAATAAAAAAAAATTAAGGGTGGTATTCCACTCGTTATATATTCACGTGAAGACCTTAAAGTCCACATAAAGACTGTCATTAATTTTGATTGCTGATTCTTACATTATCGGCACTACAAGTAAGTGTTCCTAATAGAATCAATTAAAAATTTATAAGAAAATTATTAAAAGATTCTAGTTTCTGATTTATTCCTTTGTATTCCTATCTGGATGCCAAATTTGAACTTTCTAGGTCATCTGCAACTGGGTTAGAGATTTGATCTTTAGGTCAGTCAGTTATAAAAATGACGATTTTTGGACGTTAATATCTAAATAACCGTTTGAGCTATATTTATGAAATTTTAGTTTATAGTTCATCTTAGGAATTTTAATACATAAACCAAATTTCATGTGTTTATGTTAAATAGATTTTGAGTTATTAAGATGACAAAAGTGGCTCCAAATGGTTCGTGTAACACAGATCCTACGTCGCCAGTTTTTGCTTGAACTTGGCTTAACACGCTGCCACGTGTCTAGATACATTAGAAAACGTTTTATCAGTTTTGCTCTGTCAAACAGTCTACCCGACGGGTATAATGTTACTTAGTAACAGGGTTTTGAACAGAGGCTCTATGTACAACACCGGTATTCCATTGCATTTGGTTAGCCTGAAAACAGACCCCCACAGTTGGGCAAAATGATAGGCAAATGATATTTTGTGAAATAGCTAGAGTACCGTCAAACGGGGTGAATAGAAATGCTGGGGTGAATAGAAACCCTGAAAGGAATTTTCACGACATTTTTATTTTTTTGCAGCTTCTAAGTAATGATACCAACACATTAATTAATAACTATAATGCATTGTTTGAAACCAATAAAATTCTAAAATCAGTAGATGTAGTGTACGAGTAAAACATTTAAAGATAAAATCTTGACCTAAGTTTTGTTCGCATTCACCCCCTGTATCCCTTCATCCCGTTTGTAGGTCTTTAATTATTTATATTCTAAAACTCATTTTGTTTAACTTGGGTAAGTAGATTTTGTAATTTGAATTATATTCTAGGAATCATACTTCATTATGGCTGGATAATAATATTCATAGGGAGTAATATTCATCTTAACTTCAGTGTTGGAATAGAGTGCTAAGTAAACCGATCGAATTTAATTTTAATGCAATAGTGTAGTGTCTATATGATTTTAAACCATTGCTAAAGGTTCCAAGAATTCGGAGGCTGCGCTTGAGAGCATCAAACGCAGTGACGTGACGTAGTAACATCACGTTGCCCAGTGTGCGAGTGACATCTGGAGTTGCATTCCGAATAGATTTACGCGTAAGCAACTGCTACTGCCATATTTATGACTAGGCTCAAATTGTTTCGCTATCAAGACCACAGTGTGGCAAATGAATATTTGACCTTATTAGTCGATGTTTGACAGTCGGTCGGATAGTGAAAACCCCAAAAGTCTGTCTCGCAGTACCTAACTGGGTTATGGTTGTGGAGATCAGATATATTATGCAGTCGCCTAATGTAAAATACAGAGGCGTGAGGAATTATCTACCGGAGTTTTTGTCTCCTGATAGCTACAACCTAGGGATCTTTAAGTCAAGAGTGAATTGGTCCAGGCAAGCGTGCTTCACCGTCGACCACATCATCGCTTACCATCAGGCAAGACAGTGGTCAAACGCGAGCTATCACAAAAAAAATACAACATAGTTGGAAAAGATGTTTCCTTTCATAAACTTTAAAGATGTTGAATTAAGAGAGAGGTGAGAAGTATAGCTTGACCTTTTCTTTGATCAATCACTCTGCCTAGCCTTTTCCCAATTATTGTTGTGGTTGGCTTCCAGTCTAACCGGATTCAACTGAGTACCAGTGTTTTACATGGAGCGACTGCCTATCTGACCTCCATAACCCAGTAACTGGATAACAAGATACCTCTTGGCAAGACTGGTGTCAGATCTCAAGCTTCTGACTACCCGTAACGATTGTCAAAGATCTTCAAATGACAGCCGGGACCAACGGTTTAATGTGCTTTCTGAGGCACGGAGTAATCTCGGTATGTTGAAATGGTCACCCATCCACGGACCAACCTCGGCAAGCGTTGCTTAACCTTAAAGATCGACCAGATCGATCGATCGATGTTATTATTTAACCACGAGCTCCTCATGAGTTTAAAAAAGATATAACATAGTGAAATATATAGCCCGTAAAGCGTATCCGAAAACCTCTGCGTGCTAAGGTTGCAAGTAATCAAAAACCCGACAGCAACAACCAAAATCGAAGCTAAAAGCTAGCAAACATAGGGAAACGATCGCAATATTCTCCTATATTTGTTCTCCTAAAATATATGTATTATTTGAACAAGTTGAAGCTGAAATGCGAGTGGGGAACTGTGGCCCGGCCGGGGAAAATGCCCAACGGGAAACCGGAGACGTATTAGGTGACATACACTATGTATATTTAAACCAGACAGTTTTTTGAAGGGTGATGTATATTCGGCTCTATATTTTGTTAGGTTTCTAATCGCTCAGAAACCTTTAGGATGAAATTACTTTTAATCTGTTTTAATGTAAACTCTCTATATGTTTTTTATTTATATGGGTGGTAAAATCAGATGTTTTATTTATTCTATTTTGTTTTATTAATTTAAATACCGGTTCACAGTCTCAAAGACCATATTCAGGTTGGGCAAAAATCGTGGATCAATTTGGGATTATTTAAAAAAAATACTTTATAATACTGCAGATAAACCCAACTGCTGCTGACCTACTGCAAATATCAACTATAGCCCTGTTTTGTTTGATCCACGATTTTTGTCCACCCCGTATAGGTATGTACTGGTCGCTTATAATATGATATATTGTATCTGTTCCACATACAGTTAACCTTGCAACTTCAGTCTTAGAGCACAATACGATTTGAGATTGTGGAATAAAAACAATGCACTAAGTAGACTTAGTGCATTGTTTTTTTTCCTCAATCTCAATCCTTCCACTAAACAGCTACGATAACAAGAGGAAGTAATTCAAGCAAATTTTAAAATGCACCTGAATTAACAACTTCCAACAAAGGCTCATAAAACGAAGGAGGAAGGTGTCGCTGCAACAATATTGTCCTCGGACAGTAACACGTACACGGCCGTGACTAACTCACCAAGTTTGGGCTAAAACTGCGCAAAGCCCAGAAAGCACTTGAGTGTCATCACAGCCTCGCGTTTCTTTGTCCATTTAGCAGTACGCCCTGAGAAATGGACGTTTTAGCCAGTGATAAAAGGCAACTTTTATTTAAAAGGACTTGAATGCTCTCCTCGCCAACTTTGTTGAGTATTTTTGCCTTCAGAGTAGGCATTTCCTTTGAATGTTTCCTTTTTATTTACGTAAGCACGCAGAGGAAATGGGGAGTTTCATTACGTTTGCCCATAACTCTGAATTTCTTTTGTTCTTAGTAGTCCTGATACGGGCTAGTAAATAAAAATAAATAAAATTTACAGCCTCGCTCGGATATTGTTAAGTGCGCGATAACTGGTAAATACAAGTGATTGATGAGCTGTGAGACTGAACTCGTTTGCTATCGACGCGACACGGCTATAATGCTTTTGACTGAATTGAAAAGTTTCTCGATGCTTAGTTTGTTAAAATATCTTTGCATAATTTTCGTATCAATCAACCAACAGCAGTAACAACAACAAAACTTTAAAATGGAGCATTTACCTTTCGCCATAGAGACTGCAAAAGTCGATTTACCTTTGCAAGTAAGATGACTAATCAATCATAGGTATGACGAAGCAGGAAACTGAACATTTCACCCCAAGAAAAGACTAAACGAGAACAGTTTAATTTAAAACTGCTAGCGCAATGTAATATACACGAAGAAACATTTCTGTGTTCTATTGAAATCTTCTGTTTCAGAACACAGCGAGTTTCATAACGGAAACAATTTTGACGATATTTGAATTCAAGATGCAGTGTGTTCTAAATGTAAATTTGAAGACGTTAAGCGGTACTTTTGGCAAAGCGATTGCGTTGAGTGCATTTTGATATAACTGTAAAATGAAAGTAGGGAAGTGTTCACTACTAGTCGGGTAAAACCAGGATAGTAGCCCCAGGAATACTCCTGGGACTACTATCCTGGTTTTACCTTAGTTGCCCTAATAGTAATTACATTAATTTCACGGATGAATCTCGTGCTATTTTATTAATCTATCTAAGGATACTCTAACTATCACTAAGTTGACCGTATATCATGTCTCTGTACGATTGCATGGGAGATCAAAATGCGATCAAAGTATGTTCGTTTCTCCTTTCCGCTTTCTTTTCCGCATTTTGACTGCCCGGTATTTTGACATTTTGGTTTCACGGTGAGGTATCAATCTTAAACGTAATTTACATGGATTAGGCCCCCATGTGAAAGATGTCCCAAAATATAGAGTTCCGCAAGAATCACTAATACTCTGGAAATATGAAAGACATAAATTTGTAGATAAAAAACTAAAGTACCGGCCAGTTTTACAACTAAAGTATTTTTTTTTTGTTCTGTGAGATATAGAGTGATTTCAAAAAGTGTGGCAACTATCCGACTTTTGTAAGTGAAGTTACTTTTCTCAATGTAATTGCTTTGCTTTCATTAACAGTAAAAGATTCAAAGAAAGGATCTCAAAGGAGATGCTTCTGAATATCTTTTATTCATCTCAATATGCACCGATCCCTTTTTTTATCTTGAAACGTGAAAAGTTTAGTAATAGTTATTACTTATGTCTCAAAGTATCTATTTACTCAAATTTTAAATGCTTTTTGGAGATTTTGTAATATATTCTGCAGTCGGAGCCGGCTGCATGCCGTAATTACCGAAACAATTCAAAAGCCATTGCATTTTGCGTGGATCCACGTTTTAGGCATTCAAGGGGTTAAATAGGACCAAAATTATAATTTTATCATCACGGATGTCTTGTAAAATGACCTCAGCAGTGACTTTTGTATTCGTTCTCCTGTCTTTAAATTATTTTATTTTCAACATAGTTGGAACACAATTATACCTTAACTAAAATACCTGAAACGTAATAAAATGTGAATCAAGTGAAAATAAAAGTAAGGCAAGAGATATGTTACTATTCCTATATTACGAACACACAGACAACATGGACGTAAAGTAACAAAACTGACAGGATTACATTTGTCTTTTTTACGAGTATGTTTCGTAACTTTTGCAATAACAAAATTGGATATTGTGATTGCATCGAACGTTATATGCGTAGCTTTACAAATATGAACGCAGTTTTACAAATATGAACCTTGTACATTAATTCACTTGATTGGATGGACGGGCACGTATTTCACTTTAATCTAATCAACACAACACAGCAACACACTCAACACAAGACTATTATGTAGTTTGTAAAACTTTGCATAAAATCGGATTTTGGGATAGGATGATGAAGTAAACCAAAAACCCTGCCTTTGACTGACAATTAAAAATAAACAGTTTTTAATTAAATCTATGTAGTATTTCTTTTATAGTAGAAATTCGGAGCAAATTGGCTGTGAGTGTGACAGATGCACAAACAGGTAGACACACAGGTTCCGTTTATTCATTCGGTAGAACAGAACCTTAAAATAGCTTATTAAAAAATTAAACAAAGATAATCGCGTTTGTGGGCACAACATTAAATAGAATCAAAAACAAAATTACAATAAGGCCCCATCATCCACTAACGTTCATCCCTTCTGACTTGTCCTGTTTTACAAACTGTACGGAAACGCAAAGGGATAAAATAAAACAGTTGAAGCCACTAATACCTTCATTCTGTCTCTCTCTTGCAAATCCAATCAGCGTTAGTTTAATACCAAGTTTTGCCACCTGACATTATCCTGAACTGAGACCCTTTTGGCACAATTATAGGGCCCCATCACTAACGCCGGAATCTACAATCCTTAAAGAATGAACGGCAGTATTATTATTTGCTCTCAATACTTCACATCTGTATGTCAAGCAAGTTCGCTTGAAAAGCCCGAGAGGCGAACGCGCGCCACTTTTTCAGGACACGAAAAATGCATTTGTGATCCCGTCATAAACGCTTCTTACCGGATTCCGTGCAAAAGAATACGGCCGCACGTGGTTCAGCCTTCGCGGCCTCTTATGACTGGCTGTGTCTGTTTATGGGCCATTGTTATTTGTGGCAGTTATTAGAGCCATTGTTTTAAGTAGGTGGTAATATTTTGAATTAATTATGAGTACGCCAGTTTCCTTTCAGAATTTTTAAAGTCTCATCAAATTTGAAGATCGAAGTCGAATCGACTCGTAAATAAAAGGAACAAGGGTGATGGAAGGTTATCATCATCATCATCAATAGCCTCTTAATGTCCCCACTGCTAGGACACAGGCCTCCTCTCTGTGAGAGGGAATGGGCCGTAATCCACTACGCGGGCCCGTGCGGGTTGGTGGCTGTCACTGTCTTCGATTTTTTGGTTCTAGGACACGCCGGTCTCCTCACGATGTTTACTTTTACCGTTTTGAGAGCAATGGATGGATATGTATTGCATTAATAATACAACGCTTTTCTGATGATGATGACGATGATATAAATTAAAGGATTGCGTTTTTTATCCAACGCGGCAACGATTATAAACGTATTCTTTTTCTTAAGATGAAATGCGGTCGCAGAAATCAGACTGAATTTCCTTAGTAAAAAGTCATAATTCGAGGTTTAGCTCTTACCTATTTCCTCCTACAATATTGGACCAATTTAAAAGATATTCCATAAACTGAAAATCAAAGATTTATACTGTGCCCTTATGTTTTCCTTTTTTCATTTATAGTTGTCATATTTGTACACTGGGCCTCTGTTGACAGCGCAGTTAGTTTTGAGCATCTTTTGAGGGTTATTGGACGATTCGCACGAATTTAAATCGCCCGAAAAGTGCGCATCGACCACTTTAAAAAAAAAAACCAGTGGCGGTTCGCCCGAAGTTAATTTATCGGTGTGCGAATCGACCACTCCAAAATTATGTAGTAGGCAATTCGCCCAAATTTTATTTTAGAGAAGAAAAAAAAAAGTACAGTCGTGCTCACCCGTGTCGGAAATAATATGAAGAATTAATCGAAGTTAATAGATATTTTACATGAATCTAGGAAAACAATTAATTAAATAAGTCATTACCACTTAAAACGTTGAGATATGCCAGTTAGATAAGATAGACAGGTGACAAAACAATAAGAGGGAGACAGCAATATTCGCTACAAAAAAAATAAAGAGAAAGTTCTGTACGCTATCAGATCATTCCGAAACCGGTAAAGACTACCTTAAGTACAAGGAGATTATAATCATGTGGAAGCTAGGCTGGAATCATGAGCGGTAAAAAGAGTAACAAGCGATTTTCGATTCTGAAGTCCTAGTACTCCGTTAGTCTCTACCGCTTATGATTCTAGCCCTGCAAATACTTCTTCATGATTCTGGCCTCCTGGTAGTTTAGGTATAAATGCTTATAATGTCAACATCTACCTATAAAAGCAAAAGAGGAAGTTATATTTTTATGATGTCATTAAACTCTCTACTGAATTTAATCGAATATTTGATTTTGAGGTTCTAAAATATAAACATCCGAAGACTAGTAGGTACCTACTGATCCGTAGGTGCCATTTAATTTTGCGGAATAAAATTGTAAAAAATATCGATAGGTACCGTATGTGGTATTCCTCAGGTGCCATTCAATCAATTTCCGTTTAAGTGGGTGCCCAATGCAGAATACATGCTCAAATCATAAAGTAGTTATTTTAATAAAGACGTTTTTGATTAATTTGTGTCTTATTTCATATCGATAACAATATTTAATCCTTAATACTTCTGTATTTGAGTGTACCTTAACTTAACGGTATTGCATAAAACACAATATTTGCGAATCGCCTACTACATAATTTTGGAATGGTCGATTCGCACACCGATAAATTAACTTCGGGTGAAACACACTGAAAAAATAATTTTTATAAAAGGGGTCGATTCACACTTTTCAGGCGAGTTAAATTCGTGCGAATCCTCCAATAACCCTCTTTTGAGGGTTCTAGTGCTTCTAAAGATAATGTATCATCAAAAAGGCAGACATAGGTACACAGTATATATCTTTCTTTTTACCCGACTGCCGAAGAAGGGTAATGTGTTATCAGTCTATGTTTGTATGTATGTATGTATGTTTGTTCCTATGTGGCGTTCCAGAGACCAAACGCGTTGGCCGATTTTGATGATTCTAACGTCAATTGATTCGTCTGAACCCTGTGAGTGTCACTGGCTATATTAAAATTGTAAGATAGAAAAATGGCGGATTTTGGGCGCCATATTGTGGGGCCCAAATTTTTTTTTCGTCCTATCCCATCGTGTGGGGTATCAAAATAAAGGGTTTTACAAGGCGAATTCAAAAATATATAACACTTATATATTTCTATGTACCAAATTCGAAAAAAAGTAATTAAAAGTTATAAATAAAAAAAGTTAATTAAAAAAATCAAAAAACCCGACTGCTTAAGAAGCGAACTAAAAATAGCAGTCGGAGGATACATCTATTTTCGGTCAGCCAGCTCGCGAATATGTATCCTCCGACTGCACAGCATGATTTTCTTCTTGTTTACGTCTTTTTAGTTCGCTTCTTAAGCAGTCGGGATTTTTGTTTTTTTTAATTAACTTTTTGTTTTAGTTTATGGAATAACTTTTAAATTGGTCCAATATTAGAGGAGGAAATAGACAAGAGCCAAACCTCGAATTATGACTTTTTACTTAGGAAATTCAGTCGGATATCTGCGAGAGCATTTACTCTTAAGGATGGCAAATACTGTAAAGCTAGTTAAATTGAAGTTAATAAATAAAAAAAATTCACTCCTTGTAATAAATAATGATTGCACTTGAACCAAAAAAAACGAGCACTTTTAAAGTTTTGAAGAATTGAAATGTTTTGAAAAGCAGGCAAGTTTTGAGTCCCATGAGAACTATCTATCCTTTACAAATGGAACATACGTCTTCGATGACTTGAAAGTCTAGTCGCTATTTCTATCTTTGGCTCTTACGAGACCTGGGATCTAAAATAAACAGCGACCCACCTCAAAGTCAAAATCTTTAAGTATATCAAAGTGAGTAAGTAAAGTTGAAATTGAGTATCTACCTAAGTATTAAGTATGTTTAATGGTATCTTCGAGCTGTTAATGTTTTGTGGGTCCAAAGGCTTAAATTATTTGGAAGGGGCTCAAGGTTCGGGTTCGAATTTCAGACGGGTCTTTAGTATATTCCACGTAAAGCGAAAATTACGGTAGCAGGCAAGATATATGAGCGCGTAGGTCGAAATGAAGGGAGTAAGTGGTAATATTATTTATTGCAATACGCACATACATAATCTGGGCAGTTCATTTTACAATTTTTGATTATTATCACAATTATTATCCCAGGGTTTTGATTGTTTTTAAGAGGGGAGGTCCAAAAGTTTAGATATTTTCCTTGATACAAAGTATTTGGACCGCCCAATGTAGATGTAAGCTGTTACTATTTGTGCCACGACAGATACATTAGTTTTCTCCGTCTATAGCTTTACTCGTACTATAGACATACAAAACAAATATATCTTAATAACTACGTCATCCAGAACCACAAAACCGAAACTTAGCTGTTTACATCGAAACATCTTCGATCACAACAGAAACTCCCAACAATATTTATCCAGGACATCTGCGCTTCTTTATGAATAGCCCGAACTTATCCGAAAGTCCAATAAAGTATTCTGGCTCTGTATTTTGACCCCGATAAATTTCGCGACACGACTTATTGGTATTAACAGCAGTACGGATTAGTTTTCGAGACGACCGGTGGCCCTGTGTCTTAAAGGCTGGGTTAATGGGAGCAAACCGGAACAAACGAGGCTCATTCGTCTTGGTAGTAGAGCTGCTATTAGGTACCTATTTCACTACTAGTAAATGGTTTTTGTCCGAGCTTCTGTGCTGGTATGTTTTAGTATGAGAAGTTTTTGCGTTGCTCGTTTTATTCGGTGATTAGGAGAGGAATAAATTTGGGTCTGAGTACTCTGTATAGTTTATATGCTGTACTTGCTTCTGTCCGCAGTTTTGTGCGCGTGAAAATTATTTTTTTATCCCAAGGGATCATTATGTCGTGTGCATCGCGATAAAAAGTATCTTATGTGATAATCCAGTTTATAGTTTAATCCAAATCTGTACATAATGTGTCATCCGAATTCGTTCGGTCCGTTTTTGCTTGATTGAAACACAAAACTACCAAATTGCACATTTATAATATTTGTAGGATTGTTAAGTATAGAATGTCTAAACGAATGAAGCAAAACAATCAAGTAAGATATTCAGGTCCTTTTTCCCAATTATTGTTGGGGTCGGCTTCCAGTCTTACCGGATTCATCTGAGTACCAGTGTTTTACATGGAGCGACTGCCTATTTGACCTCCACAACCCAGTAACTGGATAACACGATACCCCTTGGCAAGACTGGTGTCAGATCTCAGGCTTCTGACTACCCGTAACGACTGTCAAAGATCTTCAAATGACAGCCCGGACCAACGGCTCAACGTGCTTTCCGAGGCACGGAGGAAACTCGGTATGTTGAAATGGTCACCCATCCACGGACCGACCTCACGGGTCGATCTTCAAGGTCAAGCGTTGCTTAACCTTGAAGATCGACCCGTGCGGCTTTTATTATTTAGCCACGAGTTCCTCAATTATGAATGACTAATGCCATAAATTTATATGCAATATTACTATGTGACATAATTTACATCAGAATCCGTGCTTACCTAGACAGACTAGTTAAACATCTGTGTGGGGAGATAACATTGTACGATCATAAATTTTGTGACGTCACCGCTTCGGATTATTAACAACATTAATTTGGAACATAACAAAGCTAATTATGTGATATTCATAGGATTTACACAGGGCGGTGATTATAGTTCTGTCCACATTGCTCATTATTTATAGGACTCACAGAATTAATTGCTGTGACAGTGCTTCTAAAAGTTTATGTCAATATTTGACATGCATTTAATTTTTAATGACATTAATTTGTGTTTTAACTACTTGATAAATTAATTTTGTGTTTAATGGTTTTTAAACTATTATGTATTTATATATTTTTTATTCAGTAGTACACACACACGTTTTATATATTTAAGTTGATGCCAACATAAACTTATTAGAGTTTTATGGTTAAATAATACTCCTAGTATAAGCCCAAGAGGACGATTTTTGGGCATATTTATAATTATTTTAATACGACCAAAACCCATCATCAAGAATCACACTAAAAGATATGAAAAAAAAAAAAGTGTTTCGCAAAATAGATTTTAATCAAACAAGATTAAATTAATCTCTGTTTTCAGTACTAAAAATTCTTGATCCATTTCACAGTGATTCTAAGAACTCATATCAAATTAACTCAAATGTTGTAATAAGAAGCAAGGTCATTGTCCTTGATGGCAGTGCTCTGTGTTTTGTACCGAATAAAGTGTTCTTTTCTGAGTAAATAGCAATAAGTGTAATATTTCAACAGTACTGTTTGTCAATTTTAACGAATTTTTATATTTGCTGTCTGTCTCCTCTAAAAGTTTATAATGGGAAAATTGTAGTCGAGATTAATAATGAAAAACTCAGGATTGTATTGTCCCGTTTGGGCGCCAATTTGTAAACTGGTGTCCTAGTGGGATCTATGGAAGCATGTGATATCATAACGACGTACGACGTACGTTGTGTTATTATGTGCTATCATGGTATATAACGACTATTGGAAATGTAGTTCTGCAGAATGGAAATCAATACCGTCTGAGGTTTAATCGCTATTCCCTCTGGTCCCAGTTGGGCGCCAATATAATTATTTACATAGTACAAATTATGACAAATGATGAAAACGATAAAAAATACATGGAAATGTAGTCAAGATTGAACGAACTGGATGCCAGTAAAAGGACAGATATTTTTCACACCACCTGCTAGACAATGTCAAATTGCATATCATGCAATCTCAACGTAAAATAAAGCATTACCTCTTAAGGGAGGTACAGTTGTATGAAACTCCCAAGAGAGTAAAGTGACATGAATTTAGAACGTCAAATTCGTGTGGAATCTCGTGGAAAACTCTAAGTAAAAAAATGCCCGCTTAGCATTGTAAAGAAGTTTGTTCGAAAATCAAACTGGTCACCATAAGCAGAACTAAAGAATAAACAAAATATGTGCAATTCCAAAGAAACAAGTTTGCTATACCTTTGAGTACTAAAATAAACTCCACCACAAGCTGCACTGCCATAAATGTACCGAGCAAAAATGTTACTCTCTATATTACCTGGACTAATGTGTCCAACATCAATATAACTTTTGATTTAAATTAATTACAAAATAAATACCACTGCTTTTTATTGCCTTGCAGAAGGAACGAAAAGTAGAGTTTGCCCCTCTGGGATAAAGCCTGTCTTCGTCTTCTTGGGCAGCTATAACCCCTCGCTTCACTCAGGACTCTACATACGAGTAACTCCCTCGCTTTACGCTCAGAGGTTTCAATATACCGCCCGTGACATAAGGCACTGCTTTATCCCCTTGGTACATAATCTACTATTTCAGGCCTGTTTATTTTAAAGAACGTCATGAATATTTTTGAAGAAAAACCTTCTACAGCCGCGTTGTGCGATTTTTGTTTGAGTCAAAACTTATGTTATGCTTATAGGTTATCGTCAGCAACATGCTAATGAAGTAACGTCATCGCCATGCTAATGTGGCAGCCTCGTCGACTTTCTAATGTGTATAACTGCAAAAACACAGTTAGAGTTATTTTATAACTTAGAAAGGGTGCTGGTTGCAACACCTATCTGTTTTGTTAACTAATTGTAACCCTCAAATGATTCAATTGATTTATGTTAACATGCCTTTATTAATTTGAATAAATTTATTGTTATTATTCAAGTTATATTTTTGTATTCGTTAGTTTGAGAGGAACTGCGATTGACATAAGTACATATCATCATCATCATCATCATATCAGCCGAAAGACGTCCACTGCTGGACATAGGCCTCCCCCAAGCGTCGCCACATTGACCGGTCCCGTGCGTCTCGCAACCAGCGGATTCCCGCAACCTTCACCAGGTCATCGGTCCACCTGGTAGGAGGCCTTCCAACGCAACGTCTTCCGGTTCGCGGTCGCCACTCCAGAACCTTTCTGCCCCATCGGCCATCCGTTCTGCGAGCAATGTGCCCTGCCCACTGCCACTTAAGTTTGGCAATTCTTTGGGCTATGTCGGTAACCTTGGTTCTCTTGCGGATCTCTACATTTCTGATTCGATCACGCAAGGAAATTCCGAGCATAGCCCTCTCCATTGCCCTTTGAGTGACTGTAAGTTTTCTGATGAGGCCCATTGTAAGCGACCACGTCTCAGAGCCATATGTCATCACTGGCAACACACACTGGTCATAGACTTTCGTCTTGAGACACTGTGGTAAGTTGGACGAGAAGATACCGCGCAACTTCCCGAACGCTGCCCAGCCGAGTCGGATTCGACGGTTGACCTCTTTCTCGAAGTTGGCCCTACCCAACTGGATCGTTTGTCCCAGGTAGACATAGTCGCCCACAACTTCGAGTGTAGAGTCTCCTACCTTGATAGGAGTGGGTGTAACATGGGCATTCAACATCACCTTGGTTTTGTCCATGTTAAATAATAATAAATAAAGTTAAAATAAGTAAGTAAAAAGTAAAGTAGAAGAAGAAGTAAAGTAGTAGAAGTAAAGTAGTAGTAAGTAAGTAAGTAAGTAATAAGTAAGTAGTAAGTAGTAGTAAGTAAGTTAAAGTTTTAAGTTTATTTTTATAATTGTATTTTAAGGTGTACAATAAAGCATATAATAAATAAATAATAATAAATAAATAAATAAATAAAAATTGTTTATTGATACAAAATACAGGTGTAACATACTTATTTGAAGCCCTGGCTCCTGTGCTAGGTAGCAACCTGTGTTACAGGAGCCAGTGCCTACGCCCATTTGTGGTACATTTCGTAACATATTATAAACAGTACAATAAATTAATTTAAAAAATAAACATTGTAAAACAAAAGAAATAAAAGATGCGAATGCTCCTTTGTTCCGCAATAAATTTGCATATGTGTGTGGATGTGTGTGTGCGCGAGTGTGTGTATGTGTGCGCGTGTGTGGATGGTGTGTGTGTGTTGGTGGGTGTTGGTGTGTGTCAATTTTTATGAGTACTTCTGTTGTACTAGGTCTTCCGTCTGGTGATAATCCAGTGTTTGAAGCCAGGTAATGATTTTCTTTTTACTTTCTCTAGTTGTTAATGGGTTTATATTATGGGTATTATTTATTTTATTGTAAATGTATGTAGCCATGTAAAGGTGTTGTCGTCTAGCAGTAGCGGTTTTACATATTGCTGGTCGACATATATCAGAACGAGTAATAGTTCTCTTTAGTTTTGTGGTGTGATATACCGGTGTAATCTGATGTTGTTTCATTGTGAGATTAAGAAGGTACAACTGTCTCACTGTAAGTACTTTACAATTTTCATACAGATCTTTCGTAGGAAACCGGTATGGTCTGAATGTCATGACCTTCAGCATAGATCTTTGGGCTCTTTCGAGGTGAATCATAAAGGTTTTGCAAGCGCCTCCCCAGGCCGTGATACAGTAGCCCATGATTGACTGCGCCAGCGCAAGATACACCGTTCGCAATAATTTAAACTGAGCCACGTGTCGAAGCCTCTTAAATGCCCATATCAGTTTCCTGACACGGGAAGTGGTCAATTCAATGTGGGGACGCCAGCTAAGTCGTTCGTCCAGAAGTACACCTAGGTACTTCACTGTCTTTTTTTGTGAGATTGGAAGACATGGGCATTGGTGATCGTTAAAATCATTGCAGGAGTGTACTTTAAGACTTATTTCCATGGGTTTAGTATTGGCGAAAGTAAATTGTACATATGAAGTCTTTGAAATATTCAGGGTTAGTAAGTTACTTTCTAGCCAACAGATTATCTCACGCAAGCCCATCTCTGCCGCTTGTTGCGCTGCTTCCCAATTCTCGCCGTGAAATATTAATACGGTGTCGTCCGCATAACTAAATATTTTCCCTTTATTAAGTGACTTCTGGCATAGGTCATTTACATAGACTAGGAAGAGGCTTGGAGATAGGCAGCTGCCTTGTGGTACACCATAGTCAATTTTGTCTTCTTTGCTAATTCGTTCACCAATCTTTACTTTTTGTGTTCGGTCAGATAGAAAGTCAGTAAATATGCTGAGAGCCTTTCCCCTGACTCCGACATGTTCCAACTTCTTTACAAGGGTTGAGATACAGACAGTGTCATGTCATGTTCATTCTAAGACCCACTCTTCCGGAAGCTCTACTGAGGTCATCGAGCATTGTACTGAGGTCCTCCATGGTCTCAGCCATAACCACTATATCGTCAGCAAACCGAAGATGAGTGATGTACTCGCCATTGACGTTGATGCCTAGACCTCTCCAGTCCAGAACCTTGAAGACATCCTCCAGTGCAGCGGTAAACAGCTTCGGAGATATGACGTCTCCCTGTCTCACACCTCGCTGCAAAAGGACTGGTTCCGAGGTCTGATCCTGAAGTCGAACTGACATGGTGGCGTTTTTGTATAAACACTTCAATACTTCGATGTACCGGTAGTCAATTTGGCACCGTTGGAGAGACTGCAGTACAGCCCAAGTCTCGATCGAATCGAAGGCTTTCTTGTAGTCCACAAACGCTAAACAGAGAGGCAGGTTGTACTCTTCGGTCTTCTGTATAACCTGCCGCAGCGTATGTATGTGGTCTACGGTGCTAAAGCCTTTACGGAATCCGGCTTGTTCGGGAGGCTGGAAATCGTCAAACCTGCGCGCGTAGGTACATATTACGAATAGCTTTTTCCTCTTATGAGTATTTTGATGTAAAGCCTGTAATGACGAGCTGGGATCGTATAAGGATTTATCGCGTCCAATTTATCATACCTTTTAACAATCTTACATTGTTATTTTTATCACAACATAACATCAGGCTTTTACATAACGTACATAAAATCACGCTCGTATTATCCGGAGGGTTTGGCAGAGAAGCACCACTTAGAATAGTCTTTTTTGTTGTCTATAAGAATTGTTTTATTACCAATATATAAATTAACATAGTATAAAATACTTAATTAACAATAACTACATATATATACACTTAAATAAACATTAAATTTAAAACTACGAACGCGTATAAAAGGGCAGAGGTCATTGGGCGTCAAAAAATCAGAATTGCCACGTTGGATGGCAATGCTGATTCTCTGGCTGAGAAAAAGCCCAGCCCTCTGGTCATGTGAAGAGTTGACTAACCGTTTGAAATACTTGATGAGCACTCAGACCCCATGGACCTAATGTTTCAACCCCAAACGGCTCAAATATATAGCTTCCAATAAGGTTGTTGTATTTGCGCCGTTAGAGGTTTTCTCAGCAGCAGCTGCCCGAACACAGCCCGCCGTGCTAAGAAGATGGGATGGCGCAAGGATGTCGACGCATGTTGCATCCCACACCAAAGGCATTATGGTCATCCCGTCTATCAGTAGCCGACGTATATCAATTTTAGAGAGTCTGTCTGAAATATCATTAAAATGTGTTATTTTGGCATCAATGAATGGAGAAAAACTATCTTCCAATTGGGGAACCTGAGGATGCAGTGAATGTAAATTGTTTTATGAATAAATGAAATGAATGAATGAATGAAAATCTTCTTTCTACAATTTTCATGTCTGGTGCTATTGTATTGAATATTTTTCAGGGTCGATTATCTGTCCGTATTGTCACAGAAGAAAATTTCGCAGTTGGAGAGGTTAAGTTCTAGGCCAAAGGACTGGAATGGCTGCTTCAGGAATTGAAAATCTATCAAAACTGTATCTGCGTCACCTCCTAGTGTGCCATCATCTAGATACTAGACGTTCAATTTTGAATTTAGTTGTTTGATGATTGGATGAATAGCCAAACTGAAAATGTCTGGCCCGAGAGGCTCACCTTGTTGGCGTCCTAAAGCAGGTTTCAGTAATTTAGAAGGGTGAATTGCCAAATAAAACCGAAAGTTTAAGGAAGTTCCTTTTTTACCTCCGCAAACAAAGTCTCCCTATTAACAGAATTAAAGGCGTTCTTAACGTCAACCTTGAGGATGACCTCACATTTTTCTGAATTAAAAAATAAGTAAAAAGTGCATGTACAGCAGCCTCACAGCGTCCCCTAGAGCCAAAGCCAAGCTGTAGGGGCTGGCACTTATTTATGTGTGAGCCTTTGGCCGTAGAATTTGCAACAAATTTTGGCTGCCATACGCTGTAGGTACATCCGACGGCATTAGGACGAATGCCGCTTCTTGCGGAGGGCACGTAGGTTGGCTCCGTTGATTAGAGCCGCAAGCTCCTTCAAAAGAGTCTCACCAGCGACCCCGGCGCCTGAACTTAAAAGATCCTTTAAATGTTGAGGAGTCAGGCCGTCAAAGCCGCCGGCGGAACCACTTCGGAAGGAGCTCACGGCTGCAATCAACTGGGAAGCTGAAATTTGGTGAAAGGATGAATTCAGATCGGGGATGTCGGGTGGGTCGGGAAAGGTAAGATCATCCGCAGGCGCTGGATGTTTACTCTCCAAGGCTGAAATTGTTTCTGGAGACTAACGCGCCACCACATCACTGCTTAACAATAGCCTAGCCGCTCCCCTAATGTAACCGTCACTTAATTTGGATTCCACAAGCGAACTACCCTTTCCACACGCCTTTCTGGAAAGGGTGGTTAAATGCTGGTAAATTTGAATCTAAAATAAAGATCGAATCGTTGCAATTGTCTTTAAATTTTATTTATTTTACCATTTATGCACACACACTTAAACAGACAAGAAGGAGGAACAGAAAAATAGGTACATAGGTGATGCTTATTTCTAATAAAATCTCTTCCAGCATACCTGCGAAAGGAAAGATGAAAAAAAGAGATGTAGAAGGGAAAAATAAACACATAAAACAATTCAGAGCTACATAATATACAATAATTATTAATTTGAGTTGTTAATGTTTTTGTAGCCAAAATTAGATCTGATTCGTATTGGTCCTACTGACATTTTGGAACATACGCTGACTAATTCACCATGATAAAGAGACGGGGTTACTGAGAAAATCTATACGGAAAAAACCTATAACACTGTCTGACCCGGGCAAACCAGAACGATGATTGTATCTGCGCATTTTGTAGGAGTGAGTACGCATTGGTTTGTCAAGCCAAAAGTACCTAAGGGCATTCCACCGCTTTAGTGCCGTAAAACGATTATATTCCAAAGCATAATCCTTAGTAGGCTAGGTTAAAAAAAAATCTCTTCCTGCCCTTATCCCATGTTACTTGGGGTCGTCGTAACACGTTTGCTTCTTCCATACCGCCCTGTCCCCCGTCACGTTATTACTGACTCCATTTTCTTTCATATCACTCCTCATACAGTCCATCCATCTTTTCTTTGGCCTTCCTCTCCCTCTCCATCCAACCTCATTTATATTCATAACTCTTTTAGTAACATGCGTTTCATCCCTCCTCATCACATGACCATACCAGGACAAACGGTTTCCTTTCAACTTTTCTGCCTATATTATTATTGATTCATTTACATTATTTGTGAAACATGTTTTTTTCGTGTAAGCTTTTTAGCTTGGTTTAAAAACACGATATTTTTCCGCTACTTTTGGATACTCTGCCAAAACGCCTTAAATGCGACCCTAATTAATCACCCTCTAGACCTCTTTGTCCCCAATTAAATTAGCCAATTCTACATAACGACTCGATCTATTCTAAAAGTCAACAGAACCATTCTACTCCTAACAAAAACTAACCTAGAAATTTTCCTAGCTCATCAAACGTGTCCCTAGGCGTCGGCAGCCCTAATTAAATTCTACAAGGCCGTAAATCACGACTAAGATAACGTTCACACGGTGTACGATAGCGCTGACGTACATAGCCTACGTGACAGTCCACACCTTTGTACGGTATTGTGGGGTAATCCCTGTTTACCACGGGTGGTCTTATCATTTAATTATTTGTTACATTACTTAAGACTAGACTTGTTTTGGCTTGAATAGTAGTTCCTGAAGTAGGACATGTATTTGTGTTGTTTTAATTCTAAATACACAGGTTCCTGCTTGAGTAGATTTAGCGATCTGCCTGCCTGATGGCTCGACGTGATACGATTTTTTTATTGTTAGGCTTGCGCTTGACCTCTATCTCGCCTGACGGTAAGCGATGATGTGGCTTGTAGCTATCAGGCAATACAGACTCCGGCAGGGAATTCCACTCCTTTGCTAATAAGCGATTTTTGTTAAGCGAAATTGCAAGTACATTTGGACATATACATGAACGCAAGACGATGATCAGTGTGATACAAATCGAATGACTTCAATCCATCAGGAAGGTTGTTTATTGTATTTTTCAACTATGGATCTCTGAAGTAAAGGTCCTTTTTGTTGTATTGATAGTTCAAGGTCGCTGTCCGATCTGATATGTTCCGACGACAATATTATAATAGACGCAGATCTAGGTTCTGTGTTAGTACGACACCAAGCGTAAATTGAATAGTAAACCCAAATCAATTGAAGAGAGGATACCCTTATCCATACCTACATCATGAACAATGAGGTTGAGTACCTAGATATATTCATCAAGATATGAACGCGAAAAAGAACTTATTGATGTGAGATCTCCTCTATTTTCTTGAATTATGATTTAAATTTGCATTGATGATTCTTTGGCCCGGATTTTATCGGCTCTTTACATTTATAATACTAATAGCTTCTGCCAGTGGCTTCGCCCGCCTGAGAAGTGTTTTCTTATCCCAAGTGAATAGTATACTGAGATTAAAAGCCTATGTGCTATTCCAGACTCTAACCTATCACACATCAAACACATCATCAGCCTATTAATGTTCCCACTGCTGAGACACAGGCCTCCTCTCTATGAGAGGGTAAGGGCCGTAATCCACCACGCAGGCCCAGTGCGGGTTGGTGGATGTCACATGTCTTCTTTTGGTTCTAGGACATGCCGGTTTTCTCACGATGTTTTCCTTCAGAGAGCAGTGGTGATGAAATAATTTACACAAAGTAAAGCGCCTGCCTGGGCTCGAACCCACGGCCTACAACTTGTAATCTATGTCTGTGCCAAATTTCATGCAGATCTGTTCAGCCGTTCTGGCGTGATTGAGTAATGAACATACATACATCCAATATCTAAACTTTCGCATTTATAATATTAGTAAGATTTTTTATACTAACAAAAACTCACAAGCTTCCTAATCCTAAAGGCGTTTCAATGTCAGTATTTAAAATAACGTGCTTTAAAATATCTAAAGCTACTACCCACCCTAAAATCCAGCAGCAGTTTGCCAGTTCAAAGAATACGATTCTTGCAAAATGGAATACCGTTTTCGATTTCCGCCCGCAGGTCGCCGCGGGCAAAAGGTGGAACACAATAAATCATGCAAGAAAACGCGACAAAAATTGAAGGCAACTCACGAAACTTCTTGCTTTGTAAAAAAGGTAGGTAGAAGGTGTCTTGGCTAGGTTGGCCTTTTTCATAATATCACGCTTGTTTTCACCGAAGAGTGAAAACAAGCGTGAAATCACCTGAAAAATGTAAGCTCATTTCATTGTTTAAATCATTTAACTTAAAATATTTATTTAATGAACCGACAAGAATAACTGCAACTTCAGCTACGTGCATAGATAATGTATTCACTAATTGTAAAGTTAAAGATTCGTTTTTAATTAGTGGCCCTTAGGTCAGACCATACTGGTCAACTAGTATCTTTTGAGTCAAATAAAAAAATTAACCTAGCTAAATCAATTCGGTTAAGACGTCTCACTAAAAATAAATTAAATTCTTTTAATAATAATGTTTTTAGCAACCTTTGTAATGCCAGTTTTAATTCAAAAGACCCCAATATAAATTACGGCACGTTGTTTTCTACAGTTTGCCAAGAATTCAATAAAACGTGTCCTTTAAAAACAGTTAAAGTCAACAATTCCAAATCGAAATTTAGTGAATGGGCCACTGTGGGCATAAGAAAAAGCCGAGATATCTTATATAATTTATATTACGAAAAATCTTTGACTTCCGATCAAGTTTTTCATACTTATGTTAGAAACTATTCCAAAATATTCAAAAGAGTCTGCGCTCAAGCAAAATCCCAAATAATAATTAACAAAATTGGTGTTTCTAATAATAAAATAAAAACTGTGTGGCAAATAATTAATAGAGAAACTGGAAAGACACAACAAAGCGATCAGAATGAGTTGTCTTTGAAAATATCTAATCAAACCATTTCTGGTAAGCAAGAAGTCGCTGAGACATTAGAAAATTTCTTTACCAACATTCCGTTAGAGGTTACGAAGTCTCTTCCCTCCTCATCTAAATTAGCTGAAGCTCTTCTTAAAGAAAACTTTACTAAAGACATACCAACCTTTAAATTTAAATCAATATGTACTGATACAATTAAAAACGCGTTCAAAAGTCTCAACGTAAAAAATACTGAAGACTTGTGGGGGATATCCGTTAGGGTTCTTGGAGATATTATTGACTCAATTGCTCCTGTCCTAACAGGCATATTCAATCAATGTTTGGACAGCGGCACTTTTCCTGACTTAATGAAACACAGTAAAGTAGTACCAATTTTCAAATCGGGCTGTAAGAGTGATCCCTCAAATTATAGGCCTATATCCGTGCTTCCAGCATTGAGTAAAATCTATGAAAAAATCATGCTGGAACAGATGTTGTCTCACTTCAATTCAAATAAGATCCTGCATAGTCAACAGTTTGGTTTCACGAAAGGTAGGTCGACAACGGACGCGGGAGTAAAACTCATCAACCACATCTTGGAATCTTGGGAGAAGTCCCAGGATGCCATTGGCATTTTCTGTGATCTCTCGAAAGCGTTCGACTGCGTCGACCACAACACACTGATCTGTAAATTACAACACTACGGAATTCGAGGAAAATCTGCTGATCTTGTGCTTTCCTATTTATCAAACAGACAGCAAAAAGTAAATGTTAATGGGGCGACGTCCTCCGGGTCTCTAGTCAAGATGGGCGTGCCCCAAGGTTCAATTCTCGGCCCTTTCCTTTTTCTTGTTTACATTAATGATCTCCCTTCTATGATGGCCAAATTATCGGATATAATTCTATTTGCTGATGATACTTCGCTAATTTTTAAAATAGATAGGAAAGATACGGATGTCTTACATGTCAACGAAAGTCTGATTGTTCTCTCTAAATGGTTCGCAGCTAACAATCTTTTACTGAATGCGAAAAAAACAAAATGTCTGAAGTTTTCCTTACCAAATGTACCACAACGTGACCTAAATTTAAATCTTGACGGCAAAAATCTTGAAGTTATAAAGGAAACTGTATTCTTAGGGATTACTATCGATTCAAAATTGCAGTGGGGCGCGCACATTAGAACTCTTTCGGGTCGATTAAGTTCAGCTGCATATGCAGTAAGGAAAATAAGGCAGTTAACCGATGTAGCCACAGCAAGGTTAGTATACTATGCTTATTTCCACAGTATTATGTCTTATGGCATTCTGCTGTGGGGATCAGCTGCAGACGTTGACTCAATTTTCATCTTACAAAAGAGGGCAGTCCGCGCAATCTATAAAATGAGTCCACGAGAGTCCCTCAGAGAAAAATTTAAAGAGATCGATATACTGACCCTACCTTCTCTTTATATATTGGAATGTATTTTGTATGTCCGCAAAAATCGAGGGCTTTTCATAACTAGAAGCGATTTCCATAATTTAAATACACGCAGTAAGCATGAAATTGTAATACCCAAATTCAGATTAACGAAAACTAGCAAGTCTTTTCTTATAAACAGTATACGCTTTTATAATAAGTTGCCAAAGCCAGTTATAGAATTGACCGATGGAAAGTTCAAAAACTACATCAAACGTGTCCTTATTAAAAAAGCATATTACAAAATCAAGGACTACGTTGAAGATAAAAATTTTAGCTCCTTCTGCGCATGCGGCTTCCCTGGTAACTCATAAACGGCACAAATATGTGGATGTCTCTAACTATTCTCAATCTCATTTTTACTTTTTTTCTTTCTTTTAATTAGACTTTTTACAATTATTTCAATAATCTTTATAGCCCTTTGCTATGAATAGTTACAGCACTGATAACAACATTTGTGCCACATGTTAAATTTAGTCTTGTTATATATTTTTATTTATTTTTTCCTTTGTATAGATTCTTTTACTGGTTGTTTTGTGAATGTGTGAACATTGTAGGCCTTTTAGATTTCTAGACGCTTGTTAACATTTGTTAACTCTCTCGTTTATACAATTTTTTTTTTTAGTTTCTTACGACTTATTGTCGGGCCTACGTTGTCCCCCCATATCTAAGCACTAATACTGTAACGTGGAAATATTGTAAAAACAAACAAATTTTTTTTAAAAGAGTAACCGTGGAGTTTCTTGCCGGTTCTTCTCCACAGGAAACGACTAACCCGAACCGTGCACCTTTTGTCGACGTTTTATAAGTGCCCATGTAGGCCTATGTGAAATAAAAAACATTTGATTTGATTTGATTTGATTTGATATTATATTATATTATATTATATTATATTATATTATATTATATTATATTATATTATATTATATTATATTATATTATATTATATTATATTATATTATATTATATTATATTATATTATATTATATTATATTATATTATATTATATTATATTATATTATATTATATTATATTATATTATATTATATTATATTATATTACCGTACCTATCGTACACACATTTCTCCAGTTATGTTTAAGGGCCTTCCACCGCTTTAGTGCCGTAAAACGGTTACTTTCTAAAGCATACTCCTTATTTAACAGCTAGGCTAAAAGGTTTGAAAATATTTTTTTTTATTGATTCATGTACATTATTTGTGAAACATGATTTTTTCGTGTAACTAATAGTTTTGCTTTAAAAAATAATTAACAACACGATAATATTTCGCTACTTTTGGATACTCCTCAAAAACGACTTGGTTGTTTAAAAATATTTATACACAGAAAAAATTATGGCTATTTAGAAATTCTTTCTTCATAACTGAAATAGCATATGTAAAGCAATGAATATTTTGCAAACAAAACTGTCCGAAAGGAGGTTCATTGTTGATATTCGGGTTCCAAACATTGGGGAATATATACGCAGCTTCGCTTAGTAGGGCTATTGACCTTTACCTAATAAGTTGTAAAGGCTACTATTGATATTACTTGTATTTTGAAATTGTATGCGGAAAGAAATATTATAAAGTCAAAAATGCACAAACAGACGGTTTACCTACAGCCTATAGACTCCTAGAGTGTCACCTGGAGAGTAAGTGGTAAAAATGTTATAAAATGTTCGTAGTTGGCCGTACTGATGACAAGTTGCAGGTCGTGGGTTCAAACCCAGGCAGGCGCTTTACCTTGTGTAAATTATTTCTTCACCATTGCTCTCAAAACGGTGAAGGAAAAACATCATGAGGAAACCAGCGTGTTCTAGAACAAAAAATTCGAAGACTTGTGACATCCACCAACCCGCACTGGGCCCGCGTGGTTGATTACCCTCCATTCCCTCTCACAGAGAGTAGGCCGGTGTCCCAGCAGTGGGCACATTCAAAAGCAGATGATGATGACGATGATTGATCCATTAATAACCATATTAATATTATAAAGGTCAAAGTAAGTTTGTCCTTTTCACGTTTAACGGATTTTGTTGAAACTTTGCACACGGGTAGACCATGTCCTGAATTAGGACATATGATACTTATCGTCCCGGGAATATGTTTCCTTAGGATATTTTTCGACTTTGATGCTGACAAAGCCGCTGGTAAAGCTAGTTTAGTTAATAAATAGGTATGTACTAATCGGTTGTTTTGTTAAATAATATGCAGGTAGTACCTAATGTGGGTATTGTGAATAATGGTACACCATCCTTGTTAACATGATAATAGTACATTGTGATACAAGGGTGCAATAACCTACACACCCGTGTATCACACGATATCATCAAATCAAAGAATTAGATTTGTTAATTCACAAAAAAATAAAATTGTCGCGCGTTTTTGCAATTGTATATATTTTTTTTACAACGAAAACAGTCTATACAGCCTATTCGATTTTAGACAAATGTTGATGTGAAAATAATGAAATTAAAACTGGTAATTAAATACGAGTATATTAAACAACCATTTAAAAGACTTTTGAGAGTTCAATGCTAAAACGTACGGAATCATTCATTTTTCCTCGTATAAAATCTATCCCATTTTATTCTATGTATGAAAACTGTTTGCTACTATAGTAGTTTATGCAATGGCCATATAATAGGTTATTAAAACACGAGCGTAGGTTTATCAAATGAGGCGAAGCCGAATTTGATAATAATATTACGCGAGTGTTTTAATACCTAATTATATGCCGTTGCATACACTACTTTATCTTCACTCATACAGTTGAAATAAAACAAAAGTGGAAAGGGAAAAATATTTGGCATGGCGGGCAATTTAGATTCTCATTGCGCAGCGCGCGCATCCACAGACAATGAAACTTCTTTACTACAGCCCATACGCGCCAGAAAATTAAAAAGTAAAAGTGTGCTATAAAAATTAAAAAGTTATTTTATGATGCAGTTGTTTGAAAATCGAAGGAAAATGTTGAACTGTAATGGTTTTTTTTTTTAATTTTTCCTAACCACGAATATAAAGTACGTGTTTATACAATATTTTTTGAATTCGTATTTGGAACATTACGTTGTGAGTGTAGATAAAACTTTTTAAATTGACTTATAAATTTAAAACTAAACTGCAAAACTAATGATCGAGCTCGTAAACAAAAGTCACGACCGCGTAACAAAAAGATGCCTATGCATAAGATTTAATTTTCGAATCATAATTATAGCCTCTGAAAGTACGCCATGTTTAACAACTGTATTGAAAATAAATAAACAATTTTCTGTTCAAACGAAACATACAACTTCCATTCTCCAATTAATTAAAGCATATTTTTTGTGAGGTTTTTCACCATTTCTGTTCTTTAATTTTACATTTCGGCTTCAGTGCTAGAATAATTTTAATAAAGCTATTTAATACATTTTATCTGATCATTAAATTAATTGTAGATATAAACGTTAAAAGAGACTTTGTCCTTTGGGTTTGTTTCGGTTATTCTTTGTCCGAGTAGAAATATAAATTATATCTATGGTCAGCTAGGAAACACCGGTCTTATCTAATGTAACACCCCTCATAACTCTCAACTATTTAGCGACTGATTTGAAGCTTCTCAATTCAAATTTAGAATCAGTATAAACAACTAAGAGATTTTTTATAAAAATGTCCCTAAATTGGTATTTCAATTTATACATTTGATATCATTTACATGAATTTCACTATTCAAAATAAATAAAAGTATCAAACTAAATCGACACATTAACTTCCGCTTCTATTTTACTTTTGCGACAGTTCAAAAACAAAACCATTTGAAAACAGAATGCATTTAAATGGACTAACAGCGAATAATAGTTTTGGCCGCCGTAAGCGGTTTACAAACTACAATGTAAACACTCGTATTACATCGAGTTTCACAGAATTCATACCCATTGAGTAAAACAAAAGTGAATTTAGTAAAATATACAAAGGGACCGTTGAAAGGCAGAAAGGCTGGTGTTTAAAGTTGCAAGCTCAGTGTTGTAAACTGGACGGTTGTGGGTTCGCACGTAGGGACGAGTCGGACCCAGCCAACGGCGCGCCTGTGGGTAATTGCTTAGCAACACGCCTGTTGTAAACTGATAATTATCAAAATTATCCTGTTTGTTTAACGTTGTTTCATATTTGTATGTTTACATTTTGACCACCGCTCTCAAAACGGTGAAGGAAAACGTCGTGAGGAAACGGCATATCCGGGCAAAATTCGAAGACATGTGACATCCTCCAAAACCGCACTGGGCTTGCGTGGTGGATTACGGCCGACTCCCTCTTACAGAGAAGAGGTTTGTCTCCCAGCAGTGGAAATATAGAATGTATTACACTTTGACCAACGAACGAATATGAAAAAGGTATATTATTTTACAGCTATGTTTAGGCAACTGGAATTTAGTCCTTTTAGAGCTAAATTCTGTTTCATATTTTTTTAGTTCGGAATTGAAATAAATAGGATGCCGTTTTTAAAAAGTTATGCAAATAATTTTTAGCACCAAATAGCTACAGTAACTAGTATTCATAAAACTGGATAAAACCTGACATGTATTTTTAATTAAGAATCCCTGGAAAACATTCATTCGTCAGTAAAATATGTCTAGGTATTTTTATTAGAAAATAATGTTAAAAAGAATAATGTTACAAATCAAAAGCGAATAACGTATAATTTTAGATTGTATTTTTTTTAAATTAATTGTATGAGTTGACATAATCGCTTAGTATATCAGTACATCGTTCTCGGTACCGATCAAAATAATTGTAGTCTCTTAACAAAATATCACGCCTGTATTTTGCGAAGAGTTGGCCAGAGGTGAAAGATAAAAAAAGATGGTCGCGCGCTGGACCACTACCTCACCTGATGGTAAGCGATGATGTGGCCGACGATGAAGGACGTCAAATCAAATCAAATGTTTTTTATTTCACATAGGCCTACATGGGCACTTATAAAACGTCGACAAAAGGTGCACGGTTCGAGTTGGTCGTTTCCTATGGAGAAGAACCGGCAAGAAACTCCACGGTTACTCTTTATAAAAAACTAGCTGCTTCGCGCGGCTTCGCTCCCGTAGGCCACCCCACAGGACCCGTTTTCGGGATAAAAATAGCCTATGTCACTCAGGAATAATGTAGCTTTCTATTGGTGAAAGAATTTTTCAAATCGGTTCAGTAGTTTCGGAGCCTATTCGGTACAAACAAACAAACAAACAAACAAAAAAATCTTTTCTCTTTATAATATTACTAGCTGTTGCCCGCGGCTTCGCTCCCGTGGACCACCCCACAGGACCCGTTTTCGGGATAAAAAAATAGCCTATGTCACTCAGGAATAATGTAACTTACTAAAGGTGAAAGAATTTTTCAAATCGGTCAAGAAGTTTCGGAGCCTATTCGGTACAAACAAACAAACAAAAAAATCTTTCCTCTTTATAATATTAGTATAGATTATTATATTATATATATAGTATGGATTGGTTTGTTTTTACAATATTTCCATGTTACAGCATTAGTGCTTAGATATGGCGGGACAATGTAGGCCCGACAATAAGTCGTAAGAAACTAAAAAAAAACGAGATAAAGAGTTAGCAAATGTTCAAATGTTGTGTGAGTTAATGCCAGGATCGGGCGAGACCTGTCTCTGCCAGCAGTTATGAGGGCCATGCTGGCAGAGACAGAAAACTGGAGGGAAATGGCCTCCTTCTGTGAGACCGTGATGGTACAGAAGGAGGCTGCCGAGCGGGATCGTGAGAGGGCCGATCCCACTCGGAGAAGAAGGCGTCGTTGAGGCAACCGCCTCGATGCCTAAAGCGCCGAAACCCCGCCTGCTGCATAGGCAGGTGGGACTTCGGGGTCATGGGCGATCAGATTGGGGACTCTGCTCGCCCGCCAAGTGACTCCGGGAAGGACGGTGGCACAGTGGTCACGTGTTGCCGTGCACAGCGAGGCTCAGGGGAGGTGCATTATTAATCTCCCCAGGGACGTGCCCTAACAGGCGTTGCACAGAGGGGGTTCCGGGTTGGTCTTTTGAGAGGTCACGGGGTCCCTTCTACGTGCTGATGGTGATCACCGGGGTGGTTTTAGTGAGGTAAAAATCCCACACTCCCTAGTTTTTTCCCCAAAATTCCAGGCGCCTTTTGAAGGTTTCCCCCCGTAAACAAAAAAAAAAAAAAAGGCCCGACAATAAGCCGTAAGAAACTAAAAAAAAACAGTTTGTGTAAACGAGATACAGAGTGCCTAGAACCACGCTTGCCTAGAAGTAACCTATTCAGTCTTGACTTAAAGACTTCCAGGTTGTAGCTATCAGGAAATACAGACCCCAGCAGAGAATTCCACTCCTATTAGTACCTACACCCACACTTCGTCACTCACAGACATAAATCTAACTAGATGACGCGATTGTATGTACTTCGCGTGTCAAAAAATGGAGTAAAATTTAGAGCTTTTCGGGTCTACCTTTTATAACAGAACTTTTTATGTCATAATATTATTATGCATAAGAACGGGAAAAAAATCGCAGAAAATCGTTTGGCATACACTCATTTATAATACATTCCTAACTCATAATTTTGTAAGTCAGAATCATCTTTAGGCATAAATTTCATATCGATAATAGTCATTAAAAGGCAGAACCATCATATCGCAGAAAGTTCACAGAGAGAATTATCATTCTTTTACATTTCGTATCCATATTAAATGAAATACTCATCTATCACATTACAGAAAACTCATAGTATTAGTCGTAACTCGTAGTATTTTTTACCATAATAAAAGATTGTTTGAAGTGTTTTAATTCGCTGTATGAAAAATGCAGCAAGCATCCAGCATGCAAACAAGCATACACCATGCATGAAGTAAGCATGCAGCATTCAAACAAGCATACACCGTGCATGAAGCAAGCATGCATCATGAAACATGCAAAGAAGCATACACCATGCATGCAGCAAGCATTCAACATGCAAGCAAGCATGTAAGTGAGCATGCAGCAAGCATGCAACATGCAAGCAAGAATGTAAGTGAGCATGCAGTATGGAGCAGGCATGGTTTTTGTCACAGCTCCGGCGCTGCGGGGCTCCGGCGGCGGCGGTCTCACGAAGAGCTTATCGTCGCAGATGGTTTTAACGCTCACCACCGCAGCTTCGGCTTGCTGGCCGGCTCGCCCCTATGCGCAAACGCGGGCTTAAATAACACTCTAGGGGTAGGGCAGACAAGACTACGTGGAGTGGGTTTTGCCGCGATTCGTTTCTGTCACTAACTTTTATAACACAACATATTGACTTTTTAAGACAGTATTTCAATTTTAATTTAAGGTGCTAAATGCTATTTTATAGAAATGCCTAATAAAATTATTTCAAATGAATTTCTGTCATGATAATATGCCAAGTGAAAATATGCCAAATATAATTCTGCCATCTTAAAAGTAAGCCATTAGTGGCTTACTTTTAAGCGAATTTACAATTGTAAATTCGGACATACAAGCATTCGGCCAAACAATAAATAAATTAAATATTTTTTATGTCTTAAGAATATTCGTTTAAAGAAGATTATGCCAAGTCTGTTACGCCAATTAAATTTCGGAGTATCAAGATTCTGCCAGATACCCGAGCTTTTCATTTAGCATGTAAAAACTGTATAGAAAAAGTTGGCCGAGGCATTGGAAATGTTTTCTTTCATTGGTAAGTAAATTTGTTTTTAAATTGTTTGTGAAAAAGTGGCACGCTTGGTTTTCATACAGATGGAGGGTCTTGCGTTATCTAGTTAGATTTGTATTTGTCTGTGTGTGTAAGTACCATATAATAGGGGGGCGAGAATATTGCCATCACAAAAGCACAAAGCCAGACTACGGACTGCTACTGAGATATTCGAAATCGAACTCGTGACATCAACATGTTACAAAAAAAAACACCACAAAAACTATTTTACAAAAAAATACAACCGATTGCCATATAAAAACACTACGAAGTTAAAAACATTAGCCTCGCGCAGTCGAGTAGAAGTAACTTCAATATCGGAAGTCAGTGTTCCTGTTTTTGTTTCTGACACCGACTGTTTTTATTTGGAAGTCGGTTGTATATTTTTGTAAATTTTATTTTTCACTTTTTAGTTGTGGAAAATAATGATCAAGTTCAATAGTAAGGTACCTATAAAGCTAAAGTTATGGCAGAATTAATTACCCGAATAACATAAAACTAATATAACCGGTGAAATTAGAGTGTACAAAGGTGAACTGTACATATCTGCGTACCCCTTTAGAGCGTACCGGCGTGATGTTATGTTATGAAATGGCAAACAGACATGCGATTACAGCTATTTTGAGCAAAATTTTAATGGGACCACAAATTTAAGCAACATAATTTGCGACAACACGAGAAGCACAAGATTTCAAATAAAAATTAACCGGCCATGTGCGAGTCGGACTCGCCCACGAAGGGTTCCGTACCATTATTGGATGGATTTTTTGTATGGGAGCTTGTAGCGTTACGTAGAAAAAGGATATAGAGAACAAAAATAAGGTCCGGCTTACGACGTGGGCAGCATGACGGGCAGGAAGACGTGGAATGCCCGAGGTAGGCAGGTGAGCAGTCGCCATAACGGACAACCAGGCAATCGGGCTAGTAGGCAGGTGAGCAGGCAGCGAGGGTCGATGGTCAAGGGAGACAATCGGACAGGTAGGCAGTAGCACAGGTGCAGGCACAGGCAGTTAGGGTAGATGGTCAAGGCAGGCAATCGGGCAGGTAGGCAGTAGCAGAGGTGCAGGCACAGGCAGTTAGGGTAGATGGTCAAGGCAAGCAATCGGGCAGGTAGGTAGGCACCAAGGGGTGTGGAGGCCGGCTATGACTCAATACGTCAAACAGTGAGGCCTTTGATGCCAAAAGATGACCGTTGAGGGTAAGGTCCAGGAAATAATGCACTCTTTAGGGAACCACAAACTATATATTTTATTGGAGCACTTCAGAAAGTAATATATCTTAAACAAGCTATAAAATTCACAGTTTTTAAGAGTTTTCAGAATAGAAAATACACTTGGTATTATAATACTCAGTAGTCCACCGACTTTTCGCATTCAGTCCAGATTCAAAACTAAAAAAGTGACTCCCGTTTTTCTTCGTTCTCTGTCATGTCTAATGGAATTCAAATATCAATTAAGAAATCATGACGAACGAAATAAAACGGTTTACAGAGGGGGCAGTCTGCGGCTGCCCTGATTATGAAAATTATTATGTACAACGAGCTTAAAGAAGGTATTGTCCATGGTATAATATGTCTATGGCTTAAGAAAATAAAATAGACATATGTCCTGTCAGATAAAAATGTCAGAGTTAAAAATATTCTATGATTTTTACAAATTATCAGTAAAAATAAGTTTTTGGATGTTAAAACAAATCGTATGCTTTTCAGGTGTGTATACATTATCAAAGAATACATAAAAATGAGAAACATGAGTTGATACAATTTCAAAAGTTATGATGAAGATTTGAAAAGTGTATTAGAAAACGTAAGTAGACTTAAAGATGTTGAATGAACACCACAAGCTCCACTTAGATATTTATTTTATTCTGTTTATAGTATTTGTTGTTATAGCGGCAACAGAAATACATAATCTGTGAAAATTTCAATTAGACAGTTGTATCACGGTTCATGAGATACAGCCTGGTGATAGATGGACAGACAGACAGACAGACGGACCGCGGAGTCTAAGTAATAGGGTCCCGTTTTTACCCTTTGGGTACGGAACCATAAACAATCATCGAAATCGGTTCACCTAGTAAAAAGATATGAGAAAACACACATTAAAAAAAAACAGCCAAGTGCGACCCTGACTCGTGCCCAGTGGGTTCCGTATAAATAGCAAAATTCACCAATTTATTTCTTGGTTTTATTTTACCACTTTGTCATCCATGCCAAATTATAACTTTCTAGTACTAAGAGTGACTGAGCGCTGCGGACGGACCTTCGGGACGGACGGACGGAGAGACGGACATGTCGAAACTATAAGAGTTCCTTGTTGACTACGGAACCCTAAAAATAGAGCCGAATTGAGAACCTCCTTCTTTTTTAAGTCGGTTAAAAATACTCAAAGTCTAGCTACGAGATAGGTATCTAATAAATTTAAAATAAGGTGACACTGTAATGCTAGCTTTACCTAAAACATGAAAATTTAGGGTTAGAAGTTTGAAGCACTATTCAAGCCAGCCAGGCAGCTCGCTGATAATTTGCATAACTAACTTTTTGCTGGGTTCAATAGAAATTTATACGCCCCTGAACAAATTGAATTATGCATACTATACTTCAACTTATTTAATGAATTTACGAACCGTATTAGTGAAGGTTTGCGTAAATAATAATAATAATTTATTTATTTCAGACAACACAAGGTCCACACTGACAAAATAAAATAATTAAAGTGTGTTAGTGACAATTTATAAAATACTAGCTGACCCGGCAAACTTTGTTTTGCCATAAAAACACCAAACATTCATCTACCCTACCTACCCTACCTACCCTAACTACCTACCCTACCCTACCCTACCTACCCTACCCTACCCTAACCTACCCTACCTACCCTACCCTAACTACCTACCCTACCCTACCCTACCTACCCTACCTACCCTACCTACCCTACCTACCCTACCCTACCCTACCCTACCTACCCTACCTACCCTACCCTACCTACCCTACCCTACCTACCCTACCCTACCTACCCTACCCTACCTACCCTACCTACCCTACCTACCCTACTATACCCTACCTACCCTACCCTACCCTACCCTACCCTACCCTATATCTCAAGTTGGACCAGACTGCTCACGGTGTGCCAATTTAATTTAAAATCGGTTATGTAGTTTAGGAATCCATCGCGGACAAACATCGTGACAGGAGATTTATATATATTAGATTTTGTTGAAATTGAGAGCTTACTCGTCTGAAGGATGATGATAACTAATGTATGTATGTAAATGGTCAAGAGATGAAACTAACATATCTTGTGTGACTGTAATTACGTAGCTTCTCAGCAGTCTCAACCAATCAGAACGCTGTATTTGCTTAAACTGAGTTTAGTTGAACTAATCGCGATTAGTTTCAATAGTGAAATCGGCCTTAAGAGTATGTATATGTTATAGTATATGTCCCGGTTGTGATACGAATACCACCCTTTGATTGTCATTACCGCTAATCAGAAACCCCGAACATTCTGATAACCTTCGGATATCGGTATTTGTCAGTAATTGGGTTTCGAAGTTGGAGCGGATTTACTTGTCATTTAGCCGAATCCGGTTTGGTTTACTAAGCTCACCCTATTATCGGCTGAGGGAGCTTTAGACAGATGATCAATGTATCTCTAACAATTAAATAAAATTGCACCTTATTACAAAATAAATAAAAATGTTATTAATTAGTTTGTCTCTAAAAGAAAATGTGGATACAAATTCATAGAATATACCTACCTAATATAAAACAAACAACGCGTCTTACTCGTTCCTTTAAGTTGGAATAACAGCAGAAAAATCTGTCCAAATACTTACCCAAACAAATAAACTTTTTCATTTTCATACTTTCCAGACATGTCATCGAACCCACAGCCAGCATTTCCTTACCTGACACCTTAACCATTAGACGAAGCGGCGAAGTGTCGGCAACAGCAATATTTTACGTCGAAAACCTTTTAAATCGTAAACATCAACGCCTCGTTGGAAGAAAAACCAACTTGTGGGCGAAGCGAGTAATGAAGTTTTAAGATTTATGTTTTTTACCAAGTGCTGCTTACTAAATTGAGCAGTAGCCTGCCGTGCCGTGCCTCGAAATAAATGTATGCTCTCGCTCAACTTTAGACGATGAATATTATGAAATATTCGTCACTATCTAGCTTAACTTTTTGTCATTATTTTTCATGTTTCGTATGATTAAAGTCAACAGTGAGTTAGTAGTTTACTTTTAGGCAAACGTGCTCCATCGTCGACCACATCATCGCTTACCATCAGACGACCTATTGAAGTGAGACGTGCTCAAACACTGCCAACGTTCAAGAAAATGATGAAGGAGCATTACCTTTCACTATAATTTTTATTCTTCTCCTTTCTCTGTTATATATTTGATATGTATTAGTATATTATGTAATATTATTATTCCATTTATTTATTTTATTTACATATCTTTACATTTTTAAATATTTATCTATAAAAAATTAAATAAAAAAACATTTAAAAATACAAAAATAGGAGCCCACCGGTATCGGGAACAGGGTCCAAGCTACCGGTGGTCAGGGCTCCTGAGAGAGGAACCTCCTAACGATACGCGCCGTGTCCAGGAGTACCGCTTTCTGGATCAAGCCCTTGATCCAGCTGCCCAACGAGAGCCTCCTCAGATGTTCGTCGAGGCTCTTGGCTATTATGCCATTGGCCGTAACGACTATCGGCACAATGACTGCTGTATTCACATCCCACATGTCGACAACCTCGCGAGCCAGATCAAGATATTTGCTTTTCTTATCTCTCTCAGCCTTCACGAGGTTCTCGTCATGGGGAACCGCTATATCAACAATCATTGCGCGACGCTCTAGTCGGTCTATCACCACTATGTCAGGCTTATTGGCAACAATAGTCCTGTCAGTGATGATAGACCGATCCCAATACAACGTGACATTGCCATTTTCGAGAACTGGGTCGGGCTCATACTTATAGTAAGGCACTTCCGATTCAACAAGATTGTATTTCAGAGCAAGTTGCTGATGGATAATCCTGGCTACAAGGTTGTGTCTATGCAAATAGTCTCCGTTAGCTAGACTAGAACAACCGGAGATAATGTGACGGATGGATTCCCCCGGCCGGTGACATGCCCGACAGATGTCAACCGTGCCGTCTTTCACAATATATTTCCGGTAGTTGTTCGTCATCATAACTTCGTCCATAATCGCAAAGACAAAACCTTCGGTTTCCCCGAAAAGGTCACCAAATCGTAGCCAGGCCACGGACGCTAAAAGATCTACATCGGGCCCATGTAGGACCCGGTAGAAGCGTCCGTGAAGCTCCTTGCTCTGCCATACCTCCCTGCGGTCATTAGTATCTAATACTATAGGTTTGCGCCAGTTCTCGTTAGCCAAGGAGAGCGGGGTAAGGCCCTTATCCACCGCTACCACATCTCGATGCATACCCACGTCAGCTGCCTGGAAATATTCCCTAAGACTGCATACCTCGCGGTTGTGCAGGGTCTTAGCATTTAAAAAGCCACGACCCCCGCACTTCCGAGGGATATACAGTCTCATAACCGATGACCGTGGGTGATGCATACGATTTGCGGTAAGCAATGTGCGGACTCTCCTATCCAGGGCGTCAAGTTCTGTCTGAGTCCATTTGAGTATGCCGAAAGAATACATCAAGACCGGCATGACCCAGCCGTTGAAGGCGCGCACCTTGTTTCCGCCTGATAAAAGACTATTTAGTACTTTTTTCAGGCGGCCAAAGAAGCGTTCCTTCAACGACTGTTTCACGTCAGTTACATTGATGCCTAATGCTTCCGACATACCCAAATACTTGTAAGTTTCGGTTGAGGAAAGGGATCGAAGGTGTATGGAATCCGAGAGTTGTATTCCCACGGATTCCATAATCTCCCCTCGTTTTACATGCATGACAGCACATTTGTCCACACCAAATTCCATCCTGATGGCGTCACTAAAGGTTTCTGTAACCTTCAGTAGCTTCATCAGTTGCAAGTTGTTGGGGGCAAAGAGCTTGAGATCATCCATGTAAAGGAGGTGAGATATGACCTGACCTCCTCTTCTCAACCGATAGCCCAGGCCCGAACCCTCCAGCAGTGTACTAAGAGGGTTCAGGGCTAAACAAAACCACAGTGGACTCAGACTATCGCCCTGAAATATTCCAAGCTCGATCCTTATAGGTTCGCTGTCCTCTTGAATCTGTCGACATCCTGGATAGCGAAGGACCGTCCTCCACTGCCTCATACACGACATCAGGAAGGTGCGCAGAGTTGCATCAATTTTATACAACTCCAGCACCCTCATGAGCCATGTATGTGGCACTGAGTCATAGGCCTTCTTGTAGTCTATCCAACATGTCACCAGATCCCTTCGGGAACGGCGAACCTGCTGGCTAATAGCAATGTCTATAAGGAGCAGCTCCTTAGTACCGCGGGACCCGTTCCTACATCCATTCTGAGAAGCAGACATGATTGAATTCGTATCAATATGTTGATTAATTTTAGCTCTCAGAATCGATGTAAAAACTTTATAGACCGTCGGTAAACATGTTATCGGTCTATAATTTTTAGGTTCCGCAGTACTACCTGATTTGTGGAGCAGGTGGGTTATTCCTGTAGTTAGGAACTGGGGCAGCGATCCTGACTCTAAGGCAGACTGGAACTGAGTTGCCAAACGAGCGTGCGACCTTTGGAACCATTTCATCCAAAAGTTGTGCAGTCCGTCCGGCCCTGGCGATTTCCAGTTAGGCAACGGACGGACTGCACGAGCTACATCTTGGGGGCTGATGGTAATTGCCCCCATTTGTGGTATCGGATCGCACGCTTGTTCGACCTCCCGAGTCCAATCACCCTCGGTGTGACTGACAGGCACCGACCAGATATTGCGCCAGAACGAATACATGGCGTCATCATCTGGTAGGCGTGTATCAGTCACACCTTGGTTGGGTCGCTCCCAATCCCTATAAACCCACCTTTCGTTGTTCTGGAATGTACGATTCTGCGTGTATCGCTCCACTCGCCGCTTGTACCGACGAATACGGTTTGCCCATGCATAGATCTTCTGCTTCAGGAAGTCGATACGCTCTGTGACGCGGGACAGATAATCTCGAGAACTGATATCAGTCCCCAAGAAAGCCCGCCTCACAAAGCGCATCACTCTAGGGCGAGTGTTGCCATCCCTGAAGCAGATAAGCTTGCCGATGAGTGCTCTAGCCTCACCGATACGACGCTCAATCCTGGACTGCCAGGCTGGTACAGCTGGTCGTGTAGTTCTGTCACTTTTTGGGAATTTGACGTTAGCTACACGACATGCGGCAGCAGCCGCACAGTACAGTATTGAGTGGGTATCGGCAAGGTCTTTGCTGCTATCAAAAACATTTGATAGCTGCGAATCAAGAGCACACACCAGCGCCCTATTTTTCTTATGCATGGGCAGACGTGGTAGTCGAGGTCTAAGCTCAGGCGGTGTGGAGCGATACTCGCTGAATGCACATTCGAAAGCGCTCCTTAAACGTACATTGCATTGGGTACTCACAGATATAGCCCTGTCGTCGTCATCCTCACCATCATGATCGGGTCGCGGTGAAGCACTGGGTTGCAGTTGCACCGCGGCCGGTGGTAAGGCAGGCGAGACACGGCTATTCCGTGATTCATTGCGCAGTCTATCAAGTACGGTATCATCCAACATACGGTTACGTTGGATGACCCGCACCTGATCCGACAGACGTTGGGCCGAAACGTTGACAGCTGGCTCAAGCACCTGAAACAGAGAGAGCATCCGACCACGGTACGCAGTCAGGTTAATTCCCCCCTCTGTAGCCCCAAAGTATGCGCGCATGACGTTTTCGTTGATCGATTGCGTCCATCGCATGCGCTGCACACTTCCACCGGGAGCGGGGACCCTGTC
Organism: Anorthoa munda; assembly: GCA_945859665.1. NCBI lineage: Eukaryota > Metazoa > Arthropoda > Insecta > Lepidoptera > Noctuidae > Anorthoa > Anorthoa munda. The sequence continues at coordinate 17,912,819 of OX243908.1, forward strand.
AGAGGCCGATGGGCCTCGAGGTCCCAAGCTGTCCGGCGGCCGGCGTCCTCCCCGTCGACGCGCAGGTGGTGGTGTCGTCGGCGGAGAGAAGTATTCGTCGCTCGAGCTCGACGCAACTGCAGCGTCCGGGATCGCTTGACTCACGATTGTAGATGGTCCCGGTGGCTGCGAGGCGGAGCTGAGCGACGAACCCGAAGATGTTGGGCGTGTGTTTTTGTCTCGGGCCTGGCTTCTCGTGAACATTTTTTATTCATCTTTGGTTGGCAAGTAATTTTTCATGTTGTAGTTTTGATTGGATTACATCATTACTATTGTAATTTTCTTTTATTTTCTTGGTTTTTCATTTTATTGGTGTGTTTGGACATTGTTCTATTGTATTTTTCTATTGTATTAATATATTAGTTTATATAGGAAAATTTAGAGATAAAAATTTTCAAGTCACACTTGACAGGTCAGGCCACAGATTATTCATATTATTATATTATTATTATTATTAATTAATATTGTATGTATGTATTGTATGTTATTAAGTCTAATTAATATTATTTTTATATTTTGTACACTGACAGCCCTAAAATTCTTTTCCTATCTTTCAGTCCATCCAAAGGTTGTCTGTAAGAGATTGCCTAGTGCGATAAGACCGCCCATTGTACACTTGTATATTTGAACATTTGTCCTGTTTACTTTTTGTGGTGTACAATAAAGTATATAATAAATAAATAAATAATAAATGGTAGTCAAACGCGAGCCTATTAATAATAATAACAATTAAGCAAAACAAAGAGTATTATGAAGTTGGACGTTAGTAGTAGAAGCTCTACAAGCCAAGGCAAATTTGTATTTTGTTAGTACCTACGTGTCGAATTAACATTAGACTAACATTACAAAAGCGAATACTACAAGGATAACTTGCAAACAAAGAAAAATCCTTGTAAACCGGAGACTAGCACACACGTTGTGAGCATGCCCCAATCCAGAACGAAAATTTAAAAAGTTGCAATTTTATAAGCTTGCAAGTACATAATTTCTTTACTAATAAAAGCTTACGTGTTTACTCGGGTCGGGTGTATCCTGGGGTAATTCCAAAAAGCCACTTGAGGTGATATTGCGTTCCTCGTCCTCCGTTATGGACTTATTTGTTCTCATAGTATACAAAGAAGCCTTACCTACTAGAAATAAGTCTTAAGGTTTAGTAAAACCCTAAAGGTGGTGGCGCGTTAGGAACGTATGACCTAGCTAATCCGTCTGCCTGTCAGTTGTCTGGATAATTTGCTGCCTGGCTTCAATTCAATTTGGAGCTACTAGTATTACTGTAGTTGGATTTAGATCATGTACCAAGGACTCTCGAGTTGCGATAACAATAGAATATTAGAAATAGTTCAAGGGTCATAGAAAGAATATGAAGTCCAAGTAATTTCGCAATACAAACTTAAGAAGATTTAATATAAATTCATTTGAGATTGTGTATTAAAAATTAAGAGCGAGAGTAATCTCAAGAAAGAGTACTCGTTGCGATTAATTTCCCACGTAAATGTTGCGATAGGTTTAGTCCCGGTACTTGCCCGTGGTCCCCCAGTCTAGTCCCCCTCGGGGTACCACGAACAAATATTTTTGCCCGTGGTACCCCCAAGGGGGACAAAGGGGTACCATGGGCAAATTATTTCACCCGTGGTACACCCGCTATGGTAACACGATAGTTTTGTTCAGAGAAAAAGAATTACTATCATTTACGTTATTCTCCATTACATGTGATTAGTCACTTTGTAATGTAACCGTACATTATCAAAACATCCATAAATAAAATAAAAAAATCTGTAATGTCAGATACAGATTTGGGAATTTCTTAAAATATTAAAGAAAATCTTAACTAAACTCCTAAATAAAATAAAATGATTAATCCAGAGATTAGTACTTTCTGAGATTTTGAATTATGCCACTTTATGCAAGCGTCTGGATTGAGGGCCCAAGTAAACACAACAGTAATAATAACAGTTTAAATTCACGTTTAAGAAATTCATGGCTTAGTTTTTACTATTTTCTCTTTAATTCTTATTTCGTTTCGTTATATTATAATAAAAAATAATGGGTCCTCGATCAAGATGCCCATTCCATTTTCTTCTTAGGTTTTTTATATTATTCCAGCGTCAACATTGTTTTTTATTGAAAAATCTCATATGAACTACAAATAAAAAAAATTGTTTACCAGTGGGTAAACAAATATTTATTTATTTGTATTTCTTTATTTGTCAAGCAACAGTTCGTTTTTGAACTATTTTTTTATGACAAATTTAAATGTTTGAGATGGGGTACCACGGGCAATAAAAATATATTTGATAAGAAGATTGTTATTCAGGGGGTTCCACGGGCAAAAATATTTACTCGTGGTACCCCAAGGGGAACTAGACTGGGGGACCACGGGCAAGTACCGTTTAGTCCAGACGTTCAAAGCTCGGATCGTTATAATACTGAAATTTTCAAAGTCATACGTTTTAAATCAAGTGCTCATACAGGATTACACGATCATCGACACGTGAATGTTGAGGCTATCCAGCTCCTAGACAATACAAACTTAGTGCGTAGACTAAAGGTCTATCCACACATATCAGGGCGTGCCCGGGACGTGCACGGGACCTGGACAGACCGTGCCCCGTCAGGAGCTCAAAAACATATCGGTACGTACATTTTATATGAACTCGTTCACACACATCCGTGCACGTACGAACGAATATCGTTGAGTTCATATAAAATGTACTCAACGATATTTTGTTGAGACCCTGACGGGGCACGGTCCGTCCACATCCCTGGCACGGGCCTGATATGTGTGGATAAACCTTAAAAAGAGCTAAACCTTTTGAATTAGTGTAGTGTAAAGTGAATGAATAATAGTGAACACGCTGTGCTACACATATAACACATGAACATAGTGTTTTTAAATTATATCAGACTCTAAGAAAGTGCTACGGACTTGTGTAAAAGTGCAAATGGACGACACTATTCTTAGTTTTAACATAATCTATCACGTAACATATTAAGTTAGAGTTAAATTGCTTATTAGTCTTTTAGGCTAGATCATAATTAATTATTAAGAATTTTGTTCTTACTAATAAAGAAAAAAAACGGGATTACTTTGTATGCAGCAGCGAACATATAATGGTAGATTTAATGGTAACGTTATCTTTTGGAACAAGCGGAGTGAGCTTGAACGCCTGACTAAACAACGCAAGTCTCAAATGCCCTTTAAACACATCACACATCACATTACCAGCCTATTAATGTTCCCACTGCTGGGACACAGGCCTCCTCTCTGTGAGAGGGAATGGGCCGTAATCCACCACGCGGGCCCAGTGCGTGTTGGTGGATGTCACATATCTTCGAATTTTTGGTTCTAGGACATGCCGGTTTCCTCACGATGTTTTCCTTCACCGTTTTGAGAGCAGTGGTGATGAAATAATTTACACAAAGTAAAGCGCCTGCCTGGGCTCGAACCCACGACCTACAACTTGTAAATCCCGGCCGATACCACTGGGCCACCACTGCTCTGCTCTGCCCTTTAAACATTGTTCATGAAACGATCAAACTAACGATTTACAATTTTTATTGCCTAAAATATATCGCTATAAAAAAAAACCCGGCAGCCAATAAACTTCAGCAGCAATTACAAAGGCATACAATTAAAAAATATAGCAAAAATTTGCGACGATGCGATGTCATCGCGCCGACTCAATTTTTTGATGCATATGAAGCAATAAAATTATTCAGGAGAGCAGGCGCGCGCAGTAAGCGGGGCTTACGGGCGCAAACAATGTTACCTGCATCCAATTAGTTCGCTGGAGCTAAATTGTAAATCTGTGCGACATACGTGTATCACACGAGTTTTATGCTTCACGACTTATATTAACTGACGACTAGAGACACGTCATCTTAATTAACTGAGGTACTCGCAAGCAACATCATTATTAATTAACCACTTTATTAGATGACTGCAAATATACTTGTTTCGTTAGTTTAGCTCGCAATTTCGTTTCTTGACTTTGACTGTATGCCTTTTGCTTTGAAATGTTCGTGTCATTTGAAGGGAGGTTGTGAAAAGATACACCGAGACGTTCTGTTCTTCTAGGAAATTTTGCACTCTAAGGCTCGTATTCCGGTTGCTCATGCTCATACTCAACTCATGTCATACTGGAAATGGACAGTTGTGATTGGTTGGCTTTTACATTAACGTGCTCAAGTCCAAGATCGTAGACCCCAGACGATACTGAATTAATTAAAAAAACCAGTGGATTTCAGTAGTGTTAGCATGTACTTGGAACGTCCTCGTACTTGCAAACTTGGACTTTCATTTCCATTAAATACCACACATTTTGTTTAGAAGTAATTTAGTAACGTCTGGGGCGTCTGGGTTCTTGCTCTTTTTAGTGCACATATGTCAAACTCAAGAGTTGTGATTGGTTGGCAGTTGATTGATAAGTGTGGCCAATTTTAAGTTTGAGTCGAGCATACGGGAATACGGGCCTTAATATGTGTTCCATTTGCAAAATTGAATGCCATATTTTACAAAGTCAGATGAAATGTAAAAGATACACATGAGGGTGGGTATATCCTTTTCATCTCATATTCATATTGTAAAATCTCTACCACCAGAAATTGAGGAAAGTAGCCTAAAATAATATACACAGCAAACACACTCACAAAATTAAATGCGAGAGCAAAGCAAATAATTAGGAAAGTAACGTTTTTATAAATCGTGGAGAAAATCACGCTTTTGAAACGGAAGATACAAAAACCCGAACTGGATCGAAGGAGCGGCTTTCGGATGTGACACCCTAGGTTCTGTTCTATAGTCAAAATGTGCATTGATTTTGCTGACGTGTACGCCGGCCGGGTTTTCTCTGAGTATTTAGTCAGCGCCTTGTATTTTTATCACAGCACGAGTTATCATGAGAGTGAGGCTCATCTTATTTGTAAACATACATATTAGTATCGGTAAGAGAGAAAGTTACAATTAATAGCAGCACATTAAGTTATTGTTGAACTGACTATTGAAGATGTTCAGTAGTAATCAACTCCGCTTTAAAATAGAATATACAACTTTTATATGACAAACATATGACACAATACAACAGCAAAAAAGAACAATCCAGGTTCAAGAACGAGGATCACGGATGAGTGCTAAAGCGTGCCCGTGTTCCCGCCATAAGCGGCACACGAGGACACCGTGGAGTTTTTAGTGGGTTGGAGTCCCACATAACTGCGCTATCTCCTCGTGGTAGCGTAGTATGCATGAACTTCAAACCAAGATAAAAAAAGGTTCAAGAATTGCGCGCAGGGATTGACCATACCGAAAGGGTTACAACTCAGCATTTGCTGGGTGTCGGACACCCACCGTCAATTCAAATCATATCATTTTATTAGCTCAAACATTAGTACAATACCTACATAACAAATTGTCAGCATGAAGAGATATTAGGATACAAAATGATAGAACGTCATCTTTGCCTTGGAAAATGGCATGCATATATTAATAAAGAATACAAATCAAAATACTTAATAGAATGTCGTATTTCAATGTCAATAAAATAATACAAGTCAAAATTATGATTCTGAAATGTCAGAGTAAAATATTTTAAAATAATAAATCAATTCAAAATAATCATTCTAGAATGTCAAAGCAAAATTATTCAAAAATGTCAAGATACTAAAATATTGAATGAGTAAAATGCAAATGTCGTGAAAAATCATGCATATTTCAATCAAATAATACAAATCAAGGACGTGATTCTAGAATGTCAGAGTAAAATAATAAAATATGTCAAAATAAAATTTATAAAAATGTCAGAATATTACAATATTAAATGTGTAAAATTATTAAACTATTTCATCAACAACTCATTTAAATTGTAGTATCTGGTCAACCTTTCCCGGTTAGCTTCCGACTTTCAGTTTCATCAGGCTGCAGGCTGAACACCAGTATTTTATATGGACCTATAGCCTAACTGACCGTCATATCTTAATTACTAGCTAACACGGATACCCGTAAGTCTGGTTCATACTTTCAGATTTCCGACTACGAGTAACGAATAACATTTCCATTTTCCACTTGAGAAGTCGTACGATAATATCCCATTCAGTCCTCTGTATAGGCATGACGATTACATATTGATGGAGAGACCATCCTATCACGACCTATGTGTAAGTATATAGATGTTGACTCTAGAGGTCAACCTATTACGCAATCGGCTTTACAGTGACGGCTACATCGATTACGTCACACTGTATCTGTCCCACAGAGGACATTAGCCGTTAGTGTGTTTGCCAAAGTGTAGGGAAGATCAGAAAATCGATGTCTATCAAAACTGTTCAGAACAGAGATCTAAAATAACTATTTCATGCTAAATAAGATATTAAGCTATTCCGCTGCTTCTGCTCGTAGCAGTGTTCAACAGGCGAGTCCACTAAACATAGGGTATTCTATTTCATCATCCTACTCCGTATAAAAGTATCGTAAAAATTACTGGATGCTTAAGTTGAATTTAGTTTTCCATCAAATAAGTAGGCGTAGACACAACAGGTCAGATGCAACTATAAGTAAATGAAGACACGGCGGGAAGCGTGCATTACAGTTGCAAACTATTGCATTTGCTTCATTGAAAGTCGCCTTTGCACCTACCAGTCTCCCGCAGTCAGGTGCGACGCAACAATCCGACAATTCTTGTTTAAACAAGAGCTGTCGCATCTTTGTTGTATTGATGCGTCGCATCTATAAGCGTGTTCCATAACGCGTTGGCTTGTACACTTTCAGCCTTTCAATTATGAAAGGAGGAACATTTTACCTTCTGCAAGTATTCTTGCCATGTAACTCTCAACCAATGTTCAATATGACTACCGTGGGACCTAAGTTCCGCTTTACAAGCACAAGACGACTTATTAATGTCCGATTACTTGCGATCCCGAGAATCTCGTATATTCCTTTATACGTGCGATTGAGAAGTGATTGGCTCTATTAGGATTTATTTTGATTGTTCTAGGTTTGTGGGCGCTAAGCGTATTCCCTTAGGTGATGTAATAGTAGATTTCTGGTGTGATATTTAGTTAATAGAAGTAGAATTGACGTCTCTGAAGCTAGGTCAAAGGTCAGCTCTGTTCTGTCTTTTGCGTGGTTTGGAGAAAAGTGGAAATTATTCTTGTTTGATTCATTTCGTTGTGTAACCCAAGATAGTTTAATAGTTTCTTCGAGACTCGTCAAGCTTAGTTGTCCCGGCGCTTTTCTTGTGGTAGCTACTGCTGATTCTGGCTTTCAGAAGGTGCAGGGTCTGGAATAGACAGGCGGATTGGTAAAAAAAAAATGTTTTCATTTTTCACAAAAAGACATGAAAAGCAAGGTTTAGTTGCACAAAATAGGCGAAAATAAAATATACGAAATATATTATATATGTTAAACCACTAACTTTGGACTCGGTTGCATTATTTTTCCACAGATGTAACCGGATTTTAGTGCATACGTTCCAATCCCGATACAAATCCGTTTCGAAATACTACTGTGATTTTTGAACTATTAGCATTTTTCAATGCATGTTACATGTTGATCCAGTTAAACCTTTGGTTAAACTAAAAGTCAGTGATGTCGGTTTAGCTGGCGGATTTAACTGTTAGGTACGGTTTACCACGATAGTGCAGTGTTGTTATATGTAACCCCCAATTTCAGGAACTGTTTTGATATTTGATAACATTGTTAGTATATGTTGTCAATTAAATTAAATGTTATTAGTGTAATTGGTAACCGTATTACAAATTGATGTGAATTAGTGGCAACAAATAATTGAATTATTCTATTCAAGTCGCTATATTGTAATAATCGAATAATTATGTGGCTTATCTTACAGGAGCAGTTAGTATTATTTATTTGATTTTTGTTATTTTTCTCAGGTTCTTGTGTGCTTGTCGCTATATATAACGTTTGTGCTGACTACTTGAGCAGGCAGCACACTCGTTGTTCTTTGCTTTGTAGGCAATAACTGATCTTACCTTAGACCAGCGGTCGGCAACCGGCGGGCAAATCAAATCAAATCAAATCAAATGTTTTTTATTTCACATAGGCCTACATGGGCACTTATAAAACGTCGACAAAAGGTGCACGGTTCGGGTTAGTCGTTTCCTGTGGAGAAGAACCGGCAAGAAACTCCACGGTAACTCTTTTAAAAAAAAATGGTTTGTTTTTACAATATTTCCACGTTACAGTATTAGTGCTTAGATATGGGGGGACAACGTAGGCCCGACCTCGTTCAGCCTCGCCCCGCCCAATATTGTAAAATATACCAACTTTCATATAAGTAGCCCTACATTCATACGTTTGAAAGCCACCTAGAATCTAACTTAGTATATACTCTAGTTACCTAGTTACTATTATTTATTCTGTGCTAGTACAGATATTACAAGTACACCAATGACTGTGGCCGTGAACCACATTATAAAAAACTGGCTTATGACCGTCAGTGTAATTCCTCGCATTAATTTTACATACCTAGGTATTATGTTTTATAATAATAAATTAATTTGAAAGCAAAATTAAAAATAGTAGGTACACATATTTTTTTCCGGATCCCACTTAAAACTACTTGCCGACCCCTGCCCTAGACTACTGTTTGTAGTATTATATCATCTGTGCCTAGACAGAAAGTAAACCATAAAAAATAATGCTGAGGGCATTATTTGTTATTAAATAAAGCCTCATAAAATAACGCGTGGGTATCTAAGTTTTCGAACCTAACTAAAAAATATTGACTCCGAATATTTCTAGAACCATATTGATGTCAAGTTATTGAGTAAAGTTCAGCTTGATAAAGTGTCTTTTATGCGTAAAGTTTGTACATAAAACATGGTGATTTAGTGCCCTCTGTTATTTGGGATTGCGGCTGGGCTGAGGTCACCGACCTATCAGCTGACGACACCATCAGTTAGAGTTAACCACGGAATTTTAGCAGTAGTAAAGAAGTAATATATGTTGTCTGTCTAGGGTCAGACAATGTGAGTGTGAAACTAAATATAAGAAACATTTTAAATGTCGTTGTACCAGTATTTACAGATTTCTGTTGCTTGCAGGATTAATTGCCGTCAGAGACCGAGGGTTCTGAATGCGAGTGCGAGAATCAGCTGGATGCAAGACCCCCATGAGCAGTCAATATGGAGGGGATGCGGTGGAGGATTACGTCTTTTGGTAGAAATTAATATTGATTGCTCTCAAGTGGTCTATCCACAGGAACCGTGCATTTTTCCGGGATGAAAGTAGCCTATGGAACTCAGTGATAGGTATTTAATACCTATAGTTCCCAATTAGTGAAAAAAAATACGTTATTGCTTCATTAGGTAGCTACTCCAAACACGATTTTATCTCAGTATTGTTTTATGAATGTCGAAGTAGTTATTCTTTAGAACGTTTAAAACTTTAAAATAATGATGTCCGTTAATAAAACAGCAAATCAAGGCAACGCAGCAGTATGGTATCCTGATAGTCGTTTTCTCTCGTTTTTGTAGCGCGATGCCAAGCTTAGTTTAATATACTCGCACAACGACTAGTTTTCTACTAATTAAGGAGCTTGTTAAAAACAGAAGAGAGACTAGTTAATTCTTCTAATAAAAAATACGACCCGATTAAACGAGTTACTAAAGGCCGATTTGACCAATAAAACTAGTTGCAATTATTTCATTAATTATTTAAAAATTAACGAGCAGTTCGCTTTCACCAATGAAACTAATCGCGATTAGTTCAACTAAACTCAGTTTATGCAAATTCTGATTGAGACCGCTGAGAAACTACTAATCAGAACGCTGTATTTGCATAAACTGATTTTAGTTGAACTAGGGCGCGATTAGTTTCATTGGCCAAGCAGCACATTAGCGAAAATTATATATATCCACAAACCAGCTATATTACAGTCAAAGGCTCTTATTTAGCTGTACTAACGGATAAGATGATTCTTGAGGCTGTATGAGGGGTGATCTCTACACTATTAAACAGCACAGCTGACTAATGGGTGTAAAATGGAGAAAAAAATAACAAAATGCATCTTAGTAGAATTTGAAAGAACTATTGTCCAGCCTTTGGCCACGTATAATGCTACTAGCTGGTTAAGAAGCAGAAAGCTTGTAAACGGCTGCTTAGCGCTATAAAGTCACACTTATTCTAAGCTACATTCATACATCTAGTCATACACACACGCCGGTTATGAGTATTGCGCACCTGGTCTTTCTGAAGAACATCACCTATAAGGTCTAATGTATGTATGTGTGTGTCTGTGTGTATGATCCAAAGTTGATTGAAATGAATAAATAAATTAATAACATGTGTGTATGAGCTTAATAGTAGCTGGTTAAAAGCTTTTAAGAACTGCTTGAGCTGTAAATTTGTGTAACCTTAATACACTTTGTTTCCAAAGCTTGTAGTGTAAATATTAGCTATTATACAGCCTCTAGAATAAACATAAGTTAGTAGTGCTTTGATAACCTCAATTTTGTCATAACCTCTAAATTATTGTGCGTGAATAAAATACAATTTTAATGGCTCGCTAGTATGGCATAAAAGCCGAGAAAAAGAAGAATTACAAAATCAAGTGAAGTACCTACCTACTTGAGTACCTACCTAAGCTACTTGAGTACGAAATGCCCGAAATGAGTTAAAGTTTTCTATCAATATTAGATATCCCAAAGACGCTGTTGTTGTCTATCTTTACTCCTCTAACCAGTCGTTAGAGTAACCGAAAACCATTGTACAGCTAGCTTACAGATTTCCGCTGATTAATGGACTTAAATATGGCCATTGTACAGAAAAGAGTGGGTCAAGAGAATATAAGAGCGAACTGCATCGTTGGTCTAGTGGTTGCAAGTGGTACTGCTGAGCTTGAGGTCTTGGATACGATTCCCGGGTCGGGCAAAGAGTTATTAGGTTTTCTATCTGGAATTTCTCAGTAGCACCCCTAAGTCTGGATTTGTGCCCGGTTAATGGAAATAATGTCGGCCCCTATTACATGAACTTTTTTTGTTTTGGGAAATCATCCAATGACTTCTCCCGTTATGGGTGTAGCGGAAGGGCGTGTCAGACTTTTACTGACTAAAACCCACCCGTGTTCCTTCAGTTGCTTGTGCCAGGGCCGCGGTAACTGTTTATCAAATTTATCCGCGACCCGTTAGATGCACCCCTACCCCGCAATTTTCGCGCAAATGTCGACGCCATCCTGTCGCACTTCGAAGCCTAGCAGAAAAGAAAGGAGCGCATCTCCTACAGGCTCACTTAGGTACTAACCGGGCACGGTGGCTTCGGTGAGAGAGAGAGTACCTGAATAGGATTGGGCGAGACTACGACAAAAGGGCCATGCTGGCTAAAAAAGAAAACTGGAGGGAAATAGCCTCCTTCTGCGAGACCATGATGGTCCAAAAAGAGACCGTCGAACCGGATCGTGAGAGATCCGATCCAACTCGGAGAAAATGGCGTCTGGGAGGCAAACGCTCCGACCCCTAAAACGCCGAAATCCTGCCTGCGTCATAAGCAGGCGGGACTCCGGGATCGCGGGCGTTCAGACTGGGGACTCTGACATTACAGACTTGGGCATTATTTAGCACAGAAGGTACCCAGTTGTCATAAGAATATCTATGTCAGTCGTTACGGGTATAGTTAGAAACTCTGACAAATGGGCTTAGAGTATCGGTTTGCCCTAGTTTGGGTTGTGGAGGTCAGATAAGAGTTGCTCTTAGTGGAACATTGATATTCAGCAGAATATGGCTACACTGGAAGGCAATTCCGCTAACTTAGCTCAGAAATAGATTAAGTAGATTATCATAAGCTCACATTTTTTTCTTTTAAACTGTAATCAATCAATATCTAGCAAAATCCCAACTATGTAATGTTTGACTTTTCAGTGACTATCATATGATTTAATTCATCATCATCTTCCTGCCCTTGTCCCATGTTACTTGGGGTCGGCGCAACACGATTTCTTCTTCCATACCGTCCTGTCCCCCGTCACGCCATCATTTACTCCCATTTCATATCACTCCTCACACAGTCCATCCGTCTTTTCTTTGGCCGTCGCCTCACTCTCCATCCATCCACTTTTACATTAATAACTCTTTTAGTAACTTGCGTTTCATCCCTCCTCATCACATGACCATACCAGGACAACCTGTTTTCTTTCAACTTTTCTGTCAAAGTGGCGCCACTTTCAAACTTCCTGTAATATACATATGATTTCATTATTATTTTGTTTTTTTTTTTAATAACGAGATGTGGGTGTAATATTGGTGCACTTCTGCTTAATTCTTTGGAGAATACGGGCGTGATGTTATGTTATTATTATGTTTTCAGATAATGGCTAAAAGCGCGCCCCCTATTACATGAGATGATAGCGCCTAAAAATGTAAGTGGGTGTACGTTGCCTATATATGCCCTTTCGAGTCTACTGTACACCTCTGTCACAGATAGAGAGAATATAATGATAATATGATTTTACAGTTTAATTGTACCTAGTTTGCCTCAGAAATTTAAAACCGTGCCATCATATTGGAACTAATTTTAAATGATCCATTGAAATAATCAAAAGAAATTTGAAATGTAAATTAAGGTCCCAATATTCCTTAATTTTATGCTTAGGAGAGTTAATTACACAAGAACATAAATTTTTTATGATCGTCTCTAGAAAATCTTAATATTTCCTAAAACTCAATAACAAATAGAAGCTTATCACGCCATCTAGTGCAATTTATTTGAACCAAATTTTCTTTCTTCGCGTTGGGTGCCCGTGCCTCTGCTAACACCGTAAGGGAATACTGGCATGATGTTTTGATAATTATTATGTTATAATATAACACTGCCTGTACTGGTGTCAGCTAACTATGTAACAATACAGTGTCTGTTAAGTACACATTGTCTTTGTAGTGCAGAGTGTTTGCTTATGGCGACTACGTAATTTTGTTATCATAGCTTCATGTAATACGGGAGTCATGTTGTACTGCATTACGCTGCATGGTTTTGCCATTCAATATTGGACCTATTTTTGTAAACAACAAAACTTATTTTCGTTATATCAAAGTCAGTTTGCTAGAGCTCCACTCGACTCAGTGGCTATTACAACAGAAAACGCCCTCAATTATTATTGTCAATTTATAGTGTGATAGTGGAGTCGAGTTGGGATATTGAGTAAGGTCCATTTGCACCAAAATCTTAACTCAGAGTTAGCTAACACGAGGTTTAATTACAAATATGACATTTATAATGACTTTAGTTAGCAACAATCTTGAAGTTTAGGTACCCCTGGCTGACTCAAGCGTGCCTTACATCAATACAAGACAACCCTTACTAAATATAGTATTCAGGCTGAAATTTGAATGGTTGTTTACCTGCGGCACAACGATTTGCCATCTGTGGCACTATCGAAGCATAGAGTAAAACTTAACAAATAAACTGTTTTAAAAATAAAAACACGTTAGCTCGAAAGCGTAAGAACCAATAGTAATAATTCCCTAAGCATAAATGACCGCGCGGCCCGTCAGCCCGCCCGCCGCCCACCTCGTGCTTTTATTGGTTCGCTGGTTAGCTATTGTGAGTTACAATTAGTTTGACGTCGCATTCACGTTTTAGTTTTTCACAATTGTTAATCTGCCATTTCATAATTCAAATTTTTATTTATTTTATAAATCGACTAGCTTCTGCCAGCGGCTTCGACCGCTTCGTGATAGTCGAAAATTATCCCGAGGGCACATATTTCCGGGATTAAATGTATCCTATGTGCTTATTCCAGGCTATAACCTATATCTGAACAAAATTTCATCCAGATCCGTCAAGCCGTTTGAGCGCACAAACTTTCGCCTTTATAATGTTATAGTGTAATTATTAGTGTGATTGTATTACCAAGACGAAATCATTTCGAAAACAACCATTAAAATTTCAGCATATAGTCCTAAAGACCCCTTATGCTCTAGACAAGTTACATTATATTAACAAAAGTGTCACCAGAAGCGATTGGAAAAAGTAATAAAATTATTCATTAAAAAACTTTTTTTATGACAAGATTTCTTAGTATTCTACTTAGCACACCCTTTCATTTGATACCCATATCATAGCAGTGCTTCCAAAATAACTAGTCCGTCATCTTGGGCCGTCCACCATATTGGATTTTAGAATGACGTCACTTAACCATGCATTGTCATCCAAACTAAACGGGTATGCAAAATTTCATCTTAATCGGTGGAGAATAACTGCTATAAATTTCAGTTGCAAGATTTGACCCGAACACACTTACATACATACATCGCAAGTTAAAAAAAAGCTTGTAAAAATGTATTGGTTTGTCAAGCTCATAGATATATAAACAAGTATTTAATATTTCTATGGTCAAGCTCAATGATCCATCTCTTACTGTTGGAATTTGGCCGTCGTGAAGAAGGTCCATGAAGACAACGCGATCAACTAATAGACCAACAGCTACAAGTTTTATGAACTGATCGTGGTTGGTTTGAAGAGAAACAGTTTTTTGAAATGATTTCAATATTATGATTAAAATAACTATCAGTGATGACTCTTGTCATACAGGGCTGCCTAGTTCGGGAATCAGAGGCTTCAATAAAAACTGTAATAATTTCGAACATCACCATCGCTGAAATCGAATGACACTTTATCTAAAGCCCCTTATCGTCATAACCAATGAACAAAGATGCACATAACGACCACCTTCTACACCACAATACAATTATTATTACCAAAATCTACAAAGCCAAGCAATAATTTGACAACCCCGGTTGTAACTTGTCCTCAAATCTGCTTCCCAAGTGGTCCACAAGACGTAACAGGGTCTTAACTCACGGAAATACTAACGAACCGTCTCTATCCGAGATGAAGTATCAATGGAGTGTCAGGTACTATAAAGTAGTAATAATATCTTGAGTATGCTCCAAAGATAGTGCAGGTTTTGTCAAATGCAGAAAAAAATTAAGTGTTGTTCATTGAAATATTGATTTCTACGCATAATGTGGTTCTTATTGAAAGAAATTGTATAATACAAATATCCGTCGTCTGACAATCTATATGTAATTTTCTCGGCAAATAAATTGCTTTGATTGCTTCGCGGACTATAGATAGACACAAACAATGATAGCCTTATACCCAGCTGTAGGCAATGAAAATGATGGCCTGCAACTCGCCTGCAATAAAAGGCTGGTGATCTCTGCATCTGTGCGGTTTCAGTCTTTTAAATCCTACTTATTCCTTTCATCATCATCATCAGCCTAATAACGTTCACACTGCTGGGACACAGGTCTCATCTCTGTGAGAAGGAATGGGCCGTAATCCACCACGCGGACCCAGTGCGGGTTGGTGGATGTCACATGTCTTCGATTTTTTGGTTCTAGGACATGCCGGTTTCCTCACGATGTTTTCCTTCACCGTTTTGAGAGCAGTGGTGATGAAATTAATTACACAAAGCAAAGCGCCTACCTGAGCTCGAACCCACGATCTACAACTTGTAAGTCACGGCCAATACCACTAGGCCACTACTGCTCTTATTCTTTTAACATTATCAAATTGAGAATATCCCATAAAACGCCACACAAACAAGAGAAACAGAGAACAACTTTAAGTTGCTGCTTTATCTTTCTGAATTGTTTGCCAAAGTAGTTTGTCACCGTAATCAGACACTTAACACTCCATTGTTCCTTACTCCGTGGTCCCTGGCTAACATCGTACATAGATTATGTTTTACATGCAGCTATGCAGGTATAACGTAAACGAAGCACGGTTAGTTGAATACATGTGTTCATGGCACTAAGGATATACTATTAGATGATGATTGATTAAACAGTTTTGTTGGCACCTTTGTTAGTATAGTTCTCGCCAAACTTCTTGGCCGCCCTGAAGTTGACTTCCCGATGCGCAAGGCACGGATCGGTGCTGTTTATGTAAGTTTTTTTTAATGATATTTTTCTACTGCGCAGGCATTGTAGCCAACGTAACGTAGCGCAACTTCAGTGAGGCCAAGAAGTTTGGCGGAACGATGAACTATCGGTGAAACTATACGGTGTGTTGGTTTGTATTAAATAATACCTGTATTTGCATTAAATTGGTGGATACCGTTGTATTAAACTTGGAATATAAATAAAATCTCTTGCATTCCAAACGTTACAGATAAATTTCTTTATTCTAAGTCATTTCCTCCACTCGACTCAACCTCGACTAAGCCCCACAATCAAATGAGAGTTTTAACTTTATTTATATTAATAGAGTTTTTTCTATTTATTTATATTAAAAAAGAATATTTTTCGTTGTGATAGCGATTAATTCGAGTGGAATGGAGGAAGTTTACTTCAAAAGGAACTTATTCATAACGCTCGCTCATATCTAGAAATTCATGAGAAAGAGCGCATTTCACGTATCTGCCACGGCATAAATACCGGTACTTGCCCGTGGTCCCCCAGTCTAGTTCCCCTTGGGGTACCACGAACAAATATTTTTGCCCGTGGTACCCCCTGAATAACAATCTTCTTATCAAATATATTTTTATTGCCCGTGGTACCCCATCTCAAACATTTAATTACGGCATGAGGTAAACTGCCACTATACTTCATAAAAAAAGATAGCTTGATATCTGCGACAGCTGTCAGTATCAAGTAACAATAGCGCTTGACACGCTAACAATAACGTATATGTCAGTTTGACATATGTAATTTGCTATATCTTTTTTATTGTTTTATTTGTTTAACTGACGAGAATCCAGTAATCCCCACTACTTAAAGAATTAAATGTCCTAATAGTTATCCAGAACACACACACAAACATAACACTCCTAAGGAACACGCTTTAAACATTCAAACAATTCATAAAACAGTCAATATCATCATCAGGCTTTGTCATGTTGCCACTTCTGGGACACAGGTCTCCTCTCTATGGGAATGGGCCGTAATCCACCACGTGGGCTCAGTGTGGGTTGATGGACGTCAATCAACCGGCATGTCCTAGAGCCAAAGATTTTTGGCTCTAGGAGATGCCGGTTTCGTCACGATGTTTTGCTTCTCCGTTATGAGAGCAGTGGTGATAAAATAATATACACAAAGTTGCCTGGGTTCAAACCCATGACCCACAACTTGTAAGTCGCAGACGTTACCACTGGGCCACCAATGCTCTCCACATTCCTTAAAGAACTAAATGTCCTGATAGTAATCCAAAACATATACACAAACATTACACGCAGTTCACAAAACAGTAAATAATAACAATACGACATTTCCCATAAAATTACATATAAAACCCAAAAGCCCATGCACTAAACCCGCACTATTTGCCAACGACCAATATTTCATCCCAGATTTGCTCCTACAAGTTGATTAACAAATTAATACCAATCACGAAGATTAAAAGGCCTTTAAGCCTTTATAATGCCACTTGCGTGCTTCGATGGCCATTCATCCGGCAGGGGATCCGATTGAAATTAATTAAATCAATTCTAAACCCGTTTATTTATTTACCAAAGCGACGATAAATAGTTGGCCAGCACGAACGTTTGCTGATTGTAAATACCTAACTAAAACAATTACTGCAAAGTTTCTGTTTTATTTTATTACGTTTACGGGTTCACACTCGCCACTTTTTCTAAGTTAGTGTTGGAGATTTGTTTTATAACTATTTATTGACTTATATTTGGTAAGGACATGGTGGGATTGTAATCCATAGGTCATATATATTATAGATCGAAGCGAACTCACCACGCGGTCGGCTATCTTCAGGAAAGCGGTCGTATGCGCTTAAAAATAGTACATATTTACGTCAGTGTTATTATTGATATCGACGCTGGAGCACAATTACCTTAACTTAATAACCCTTTTTTATACATTCATTTATTCATAACAAAGCCTTACAAATACAATTTAAAATTATGTGTGAAGTACAGAAGAATGCAAAAAAGGAACTGTGAAACCCTGATTCCCAAACTGGGCTGTTTGCCTGTATCTTGGCAATCAGTGTCCCTCCAGGTAAACAATATAATATATATAACAAAGCAAAGCATGCGTGTACAATATTTCACTCAAAATCAAAATTAAAAAACAAATATTCAAATGGAAAACAACAAAATTGTAAAATTACGTCATATTTTATTTTACCATTAATTAAAGACCCACAGTATCAAGTCTATCAAGGAACATAGATCCCGGCGGAGAGATTTTTTTTTTAATCGTAAGTAAAAGTATAAAAGAAATCATAGAAGCCCGTAGAAATATATTCTACTTATCCCCAAACTAAATAAATACGTGAGTTTATGTACTTTTGTCTGCAATACGAGAGACAAAAACACAGATCTATACAGCATCTTTAAACAAATCGTTACTGACACAATCCTCAGTTGAAATGCATCCCTATACAGAATACCTCTACTCCCATCCAATTAGGGATTAAAGATCGCTGCACAAAGAAATGGAAACGGCTGCCTGCTACGTTGGTGAGGTAACAAGGTTTTATTTGTACTACCAACTGTACCTTGCAGCGTCAACGGAGCGAGTTCATCTGTCCAGTGTCCTTTGAGAGCGATGAATGCGATGCGATGCTATGTTACGTAAGGGCACGCGTTAAATGTTTTTATTCCGAACTGTTTCTATCTATAATCAGCCATGGACATAAATGCTACACCAAAAAACGAAGAGTGAAAAAGTACACAGTTTCGCAACAATGTTTAGGACATTTACAACCAGCCCAAACAAAATTTATTTTTTTTTGTTTGCATTTTTGTGTTTCCTGGCCAAAATCGCTATGATGGATGGGTAAATGCTTCACCATTACATATACCCTCGGTGTCTGAATTTAGGATTGCATGACATTGAATTCAAGAACGGGTAAGTCTTTAATTTTATGTGACACGTTGTCATCATCATATCAGCCGAAAGACGTCCACTGCTGGACATAGGCCTCCCCCAAGCGTCGTCGCCGCATTGACCGGTCCCGTGCGTCTCGCAACCAGCGGATCCCCAAAACCTTTACCAGATCACTGGTCCACCTGGTGGGAGGCCTTCCAACGCAACGTCTTTCGGTTCGCGGTCGCCATTCCAGAACTTTTCTGCCCCATCGACGACGACGATTTCGACGATTTCTGACGTTGTCATGCTAAAGTAAAATCTAACAAGTTCTCAACTTCAAATTATTAATTAAGAAATCGGGTATGTTGTTGCCCCCAATTTTCCTCAAGTCTACTTAAGACCCGAAGTTACTTACACCCGGGAGAAGACAAAATGTACTTATTTAAACATAGATAGGCTTATTCACAACTGACTCTTTGATAAATTAAGTTTTTCGTCTTCGCATCGCCTAGCATCGCGTCGTCTTCAAGGCTCTGGTCGATAGTAACTAAAGACAGGCTGCGGCTCAACCTTCTCAAGTATCTAAATCCCTTTAACTCAGTTAAGTACAGTGAAATGTTATATTCAGTTTGCTTGACAATACTTTCAGAGCTGAATTGAAAGGCATTGGAAGCGGATGTCTTTCGGACGAACGTAATTATTTCTGGCTGAAGTTTTAAATGGGGAAGAAACACACACAGACGAACAGACGTTACAGACGAATGGTTTTATTTAGTTTAGGGTTTCTTTGGTATTTTTAGCATGTTTAAATTATTTTAGGACCTAGGTGACAAGATTTGAACATATTGACAAGCGGTTGCGGGATGATAAACGAGGCGGATGACGAAATAGACTGCATAGATTTATTTCATGGGAGGTCGACTTGTGGGTGTCATGTGCCATTTAATAGCTCTGTTTCGGCGCTAGAATACTAATATGCGTTCACATAAAAGTCGGCATCTCTTCTCGGCGACAATCAATTTCAAAAACAAGTCTAGCTCAAAATTATGTAGGGAAATAAGATGTTTATTGGAAAGATTGAGACAGAGGTTAAAGTGCGAACGCTCTTTAAAAATACGGGCATCGCCTCATATTGCCAGTATCTCTTTACCCATATTTGACATTAACACAGGCATTCAGAAAAATTATCTCTTGTCACTGACTCAAGACTAGTCAAGACAGACAAGACTCTAGACAAGTGACATTCGATCATCGAAAGCGTAGCGATAGCGATTGTCAAAAAAGCAAATTTGTGTGGGATTGACAAGCGATATCGAAAACTCACGTGATCAATCCCTAACATTTTGATATTTCGACTGTGGCTTTCACTGACATCGAATGCCACTTGTCTAGAGCTCCTTTTTTTTTTTAGCTTGGAGAAATGCTCATGCATACTGCGCTACCACGGGGAGATAGCGCTGTTATGTGGGACTCTAATCCACTAAAATTCCACGGTGTCCTCCTGTGCCGCTTATGGCGGGAACACGGGTACGCGTTAGCACTCACCGCGAACCCGCCGCGGCTGTCCGTTTCCGGACCTTCCTCTGGGGATTACCCCCCATCACTGGCACACCAGAACACACTGTACGCCGTGACCACTCCAGGGACCAAACCAGTACATGGGTGCCAGACGATCCCGTGTATGGCACCCTTGGTCCCCTTGTGACGGGTCAAGGTCAATGGTCCCGCCACCTACCATGTTTCGGCCGCAGGGGATAGGGAGAGCTCCTCGGGTTCCTCTTCGCTTCACCGTGGGTGACCAAGCCACGATTACTGAGCCCCCCCGCCTCGACAATGCGAAAATGGGAACCCACCGGGGGGGTTGTCTAGAGCTCCTAGGATAACGTTTATTATCCTTAAAGTAATTCTTCAAAAATACTGATTAGGCAGATTTCATGGATGACTGCTAACCCGTACCCATTTTCTCGCTGTAAGCGGCACAGGAGAACACCGTGGAGTTTTAGTGGCTTTAGAGTCCCACATAACTGCGCGCTATCTCACCGCGGTAGCGCAGTATGCATGACATTCCACCACGCAAAAAAAAGGCATTAATATAGCTATTTTGTAACTCCTACTTTCCAAAACCATAAATGTCGTTATGGCTAAGGCGTCAACAATTGCGAGCCAATTATCTTTCTTCATAGTCAAATGTAATTGGGTTAATTAAATAATTTCGAAGAACTCCGACTTCAAAAGGATATGTGGTTTTCTGCCGCAGACATTATTTAGGAATAAATATTAAAGAGGGCAATTTGGTATGTATGTGTACATAGGCGTATACATATTTTGTACCTAACGAGTAAATTGTAATAAGATCAGCCTGTAATTGTCTGTTTTACAGGGCAAATACTTCTTGTTTTCGAGAGGTTAAGAGGAAATTTTTATTTTGTTTTTTGCTTGGATATGTGCTCATGCATACTGTGTCACCGTGTAGTACCCTTTTCTTATCAAAAAAGGATCATACAATAAAATAAAGGTACTTAATTGAAAAAGTAATAATCCAATATTTACTTACCTATTGTACTCCTTGGGATAGTTAAAGTATGATATATTTTTGTTTTTTCTAGTATTATTCATACACACAGTACAATAAACAACCATTATCTATACTAATATTATAAAGAGGAAACATTTTTTTGTTTGTTTGTTTGTATGTTTGTTTGTTTGTTTGTACCGAATAGGCGCCGGAACTACTGGACCGATTTAAAAAAAAAAATCCAATTGAAAGCTACGTTATTCCTGAGTAACATAGGCTATTTTTTAATCCCGAAAACGGGTCCTGTGGGTGGCCCACGGGAGCGAAGCCGCGGGGAACAGCTAGTAATATTATAAAGAGGTAAGATTTGTTTGTTTGTACCGAATAGGCTCCGAAACTTCTGGACCGATTTAAAAAATTCTTTCACCAATAGAAAGCTATATTATTCCTGAGTAACATAGGCTATTTTTTATCCCGAAAACGGGTCCTATGGGGTGGTCCACGGGAGCGAAGCCGCGGGGAACAGCTAGTTAATAATAAAATACAACGTTTTTATATTTAATATTCAAACTTGCAACGAATAAAACAAACAACGTGCGTTGCATAGACCCTGAGATTGTACACTGGCTGTGCCAACGTAAACCGGCTTTTTCCAGTCTCGTCGCGTACGCGACAAGCGGCCAGTGGTCACGCACTCATGCGTCCGCGTGCTTGTAGTAGTGCAATCGATTCGCGCGGTTGTATGAAGCTTTATCTCTGTTCCGTTTATCTACTTTTGTGCCTACACTAGACTATTCTCCTATATCGTGGGTAGGTACGTACGCCACATCAACTACCTCTCAGTTAGCCACCCTTTATCCTTGCCTTTGGTTTTGCAGGTAAACTGGCAACCCAGAGCTTGCGGCTAACTGAGAGCTAGTAAGCTTATATTTTCTTATTTTCTACACCAGTTTCTATAGAATGACGTTGGATTCACTTGAAAATCTTTTATATTTAGGATTAATTATCAAACATACATTTTAATTTATTTAATTAAGGTTATTGTGGCTAGATATTTTCAGACAACCCTGTAGCAATCTATTTTAGTATCAAGTATCATTCATGAAAATTAAGTTTAATAAAACCCTTATTCCTGCAGATTTATGCAGACTGATCTTAAGACGACGACTAACGCCAACGGCCTTGAGGGAACAAAACGCGCTCTCGTTTCACACCCGCGCGACCCAAAATTTTGTAGTTTTTTGTACTTTCCTTATTATTCTATGACTTTAAAAAAAAGCCTCAGATCAAAATGTAGGTAATTAAATTGTCTTTGAGATGGTGTTGATTTCAATAAAATATGCCCAGCGGTTTTAGTGCGATTGTCGTGTTTTTGTCCGTTTTAGACATAACTTTACAAATTAATTACACTATATCATACGAATAAAACTCAAAATTTGCTTAGATCAAATTATTAAGAAAATGGTGTAATATAACATATATTTTTTCCAAAAAATTACGACTAGCCATTTAGACGTGATTCTCATTTTAAAATCAGCTACTCAAGGGAATCGGCGCCTTAAGGCTATAATTTATCGTCACAGATGCTTAGAGTCACACTGAAAGTTTTTAATAGGCCAAACCCACCTCCACCTCATGGTCCTTCCCGCCTTTCGGCATACGGACCTAATCGTTGGAGATACACCTGGTACTTGCGTCTGCTCTTTCCCAGTTGTTTTCTTGACTCCTACAAATTTATATTTCCTGTCCCTATATTTTCACTTCTTCCCTTTCTGGGGTGTGAACGAAATAAAACCATAAAACTTCACGCCCAGCTGTTCTTTATTGAAACTCCAGCTCCTTTTGCTTTCTGTGTCATTTGTGATCGTAAGCGCTCAGCCTCTCAAACCCTTCCTTGCTCGACACCAGTTCCTTGTGGTATATCGGCCTGACTTCAGTTCTGCACCAGTTGTCCAACATCTGTCTTCTCTCTCCAGTATCCAGTAAGAAAAGCAGCCGACGAAAAATTTATTTAAATTTCGTTCCGTTTTTAGGGTTCCCTAGTCAACAAGGAACCCTTATAGATTCGCCATGTCCGTCTGTCCGTCCGCAGCTTAGCTCAGACACTCTTAGTACTAGTAAAATATTATTTGGCATAAATACACATACTCGTATTAATCACGCCGACAAAGTTGTAAAATAAAAAAAAATAAAAAAAAATTTTTAGGTTCCTTTACACGTAAAGTGGGGCTGTTTTTTTTTCTCATCTTTTCAATGGTAGGGGTATTGATGGATGGGCCATTCAAAAAATTTACGGTTGAGGTTGTGAAAACCGTTTTTCGATTCAGGGATCCGTTTGCGTAAAATTAAGCTTTAAATGGCTAATTTTTGTTAGAGTCAAGTGTCTCCCTGCCTGGTAAATGGTTGTTTTTGGATATGTGAAAAAAATCACGGCAGTAGTGTATATATAACGAAATTAAAAGGAAAACTATCACAGTAATAGTCGACCAACTTATGAAATGTACTTGGAAAAGTAAACATTTTGTATATTGATATATGGGGACAATAGTTTTCGAACGGTAAAGTTAATTTTGTCCCTTCGTTAAAGCAATTTTCGGTGCTTTTATTGTTAACTAGCTCCGTCCCTTCCTGCCTACCCTACCTACATACCAATTTTTTTCTAGGCTTAAATTCGCGGCGATTTTTTACACCGCCAATCAGAAAATGACTTCAAATGTACAACGCCATCTATCGAATATGGAGTTCAACTGTCCGAGTATCTGATTGCGTGTGTGGTGATAATTTCACTTCTTAAACACATTAAATTCATCTAACTTTTGATAGAGTGAACTGATTGCGATGAAACAAAAACTAAGTAATACTTCAAGTTACGCGCAATGTTTATGTATAAAGTTGAAAACGAAGTGTGAAAGTTGTCTACGTTGGTTTCGTACATTTTACGTGATGCATGCACAAGTAAACAGACAAAAATATAAACAGATAAACCGACAAACAGACAAAAATTCCAAAAATGCTGGAAATGGGTTCTGTTGGTTATCCTTTAACATCCTGGCAATTTTTTTTGGAAATTTTCGATTTATAAAAACTACTTTTACAGATTTATTATGATTATTATTGTTTATGAACGTTAGTAATGTTACCTACTTATTATTACATATTTTGGTGAATGAAGCTGTTTATACGGCAACCTCTGTGCGGGAGTCAGACTCGTACTTGGCCTTATCGGGTTTTTTAATTTCTTAAAACTTTCAGTGTGACTCCTGTACTGTGTGTTCTTGTTTTGTTTCCTCGGGATGTTTCGTGACTGCGATTATCTAACAAAGAATTTCGTAATATTGAAGAAGTCTCCCATGCGCACAACAACAGGCCGTAACGGCATTGAAAATTATTATATCTTCAAATGTGAAAGTCTGTTTGTTAACCAATCAAGCCACTACGGCTGCATGGACTCGTATTTGGACCGAACAAGACAAAGAAAACTTTTGATCCCGTACGTATTAAAAAAAACCGGCCAAGTGCGAGTCGGACTCGCACACGAAGGGTTCCGTACCATTATCGCAAAACACTGCAAAAAAATCACGTTTTTTGTATGGGAGCAACTAAATTTTTTTTTTTAAATTTAATAATATTTTTTTTTTAAAGTAAATATACAAATAAATATTCTGGGAATATTTCAAGCATCTACCTGTTGCCGTTATTAATATCGAGCAAGAAACGGCAAAAATATTACGTTTGTTGTATGGGAGCCCCCATTAAATATTTATTTTATACTGTTTTTAGTATTTGTTGTTATAGCGGCAACAGAAATACATCATCTGTGAAAATTTCAACTGTCTAGCTATCACGGTTCATGAGATACAGCGTGGTGACAGACGGACAGACAGACAGACAGACAGACAGACGGATCGCGAAGTCTTAGTAATAGGGTCCCGTTTTTACCCTTTGGGTACGGAACCCTAAAAAAACGACTTTCGCTTATTTGAAGCCGCTTCCCTGGCAAAAGCTGGCTAACTATTTTTTTCTTTAAGGCAATGGTTTTTAAAAGTCAGACAAGAATCCTCACAAAAGCGAATGGTGGAAGAAAATATACCAAGTGCATGTTCCTTGATTAGTTAACTTGTTTTCATAGAATCTCATATCAAGTAGTCTGCCTTCGCTCTGAGAATTTAAAGTGAGCTTCGTGATTAAACCTGAAGTTCAGTAGATATTATGTGTTGAAGATGGCAACAACTTTCATAAAGTTTTGTAAAGTATGAGATCACAGATCCCCACGATGCCTCAGCCGCCATTGCTAGAGAAGGCGTTATCAAAACTTTGTATATAAATAAATTGCGTCAGTTATTATTATCGTTTAGTAATACAAATAGGGATATTTCCTGAGTAGAAAAATGATAATTCTATTTAGTCCGTCACTGAGATTATCAAATAATATTAGACCTGTATTTTTTGCTTTATCAAATAAATAAAAATTGACAAAGATAAAGCGAATCAAAGTTCAGGAGTGGGGGCTTGTGACGTCACATTGTCAGTATAAAGTGTAGCACACCGTGACGTCACATGATATTTCAACGCACTGTATCGTAAGTATTTTTTTACGTGGAAAAAGAAAAAATCGCGTCTAATATCTTTTATTCATCGTACAATTTACCACAGTGTCTCAAGACGAGAGTCTATGAGCAGTGTGTGTTGCTAGTGACGACATATGGCTCTGAGACGTGTCGCTTACAATGGGCCTTATCAGAAAGCTTATAGTCAGTCACCCAAAGGGCAATGGAATAGATGGATGGATGGATGGGCTATGCTCGCAGTTTCCTTGCGTGATCGAATCAGAAATTTAGAGATCCGCAAGAGAACCAGGGTTACCGACATAACCCGAAGAATTGCCAAACATAAGTGGCAGTATACCGGGCACATTGCTCGCAGAACGGATGGCCGGCAGACGTTGCTTTGGAAGGCCTCCCACCAGGTGGACCGATGACCTGATGGAGATTGCGGGGATCCGCTGGATGCGAGACGCACGGGACCGGTCAATGTGGCGACGCTTGGGGCTATGTCCATCAGTGGACGTCTTTCGGCTGATATGATGATGAATCTACCTGAGGGTCAAAAAACTAATTTTCTGTCAACTATCCTATTGTCAATGCTGACTATAGTTATTATAACAGAAGTTTTTGCTCATCGCACATTGCGAGGGCACGAATACGGTTTCTTACCAGCGCAGCGATAACGTGCTGTGTGTTTGAAATATAATAGTGTACCGTGTGTAACTACAAAATGTAGGTGAGACTGCTACGAATGTTTCGAGAACGTAGCGTTCGTAGCAATGACGTGTCCTACGCCGTAGCCGCTACGCATGTACTACGGTTCTAATGTTATAAAAATATAAAAAAGTTAATAAAAAAAAAAACAAAAAACCCGACTGCTTGAAAGGCGAACAAAAAAGACGTAAACAAGAAGAAAATCATGCTGTGCAGTCGGAGGATACATATTCGCGAGCTGGTGGACCAAAACCAGATGTACCTTCGGCAGTCGGGTAATTAGAAGAATAGCATCTCTACTGTTAGATCGTGATTGCTTGGATTTTACACAATGATTAGTTATTTGCTATAAAAGTAAGGTATTGCTTATATTTTATTATCATACTTAAAAATATCTATAAAAAGATATTTTTTCCATAAATAAGGTTAAATTGTATTATTCAGTACCTACACAAAATTTTAATCAAAGTTTTAAAAGTAAGTAGAGATTTATTTATTACATCGTGCTGATGCTGCAGCTTCATAATTTTTACGCAGCCATATTTTATTGCTTTAAAAATAAATATTATATCACTTTCCAATTCAATTTTGCGATATTGGTTCTCCCAGGTATAGTGGTATAAGGATTTCGTGGATTGGCAGACTTGTAACGATGTGCCTGTATGAAACTCTTCAACGGGTGACCATGATGGGGTCTTTGGTAGACCATGACATTAATTAGAATATTTTATTTTAAGCTATTGCATAGCTTTTATCGCTAGCTTTGAGCGCGGCGACCGAATCAAGAAATTCCGTAACGAAAATAATCCTGACGCCCCGAGCTGCTCCGAAATTGACCTTATGACCCTAAGAATACGGGTCACTTTTGCGTGGCAATACGGGGGGGAAGGTAAAGAGTTAACGGGGGGGGTTATGGTATCTTGTACTCCGGCTTGAAGTAACATGGGGCAGGGGGGCAAAATTCTTAGAATTGAGCTAGCTCCAGCCGTTTCCAAGATATGGGACTTTTTAGTTTTTATGATTTGGTCGCCGGTTCGTTCTTGGTGGCGGATCGAGGTTGGTTCTAGAAAAGTGTCAGCTCGGGTCGTCCTGTGATGGAGGATTTTGTACGTCTAGCGTTTAATAATATAGGTATTCAAAGAAAACGACCTTATGCCAGTGGTAAAAAGGGTCACTTAGAATTTGGTGCCGCGTTATCCAGTTCGGAGGTTCGGTTCCGCTTGACAAAGAAGTTTTTATTCTTGCTGACTGTATGATAATGTATAATCATGCTGGAATTAAAATTAAATGGGGGGGTTCAGGAGGAGGTGTCCTGAAGGCTCGGCACATATACTAGTTTACTAGTCTACTAGTATATGTAGGTCGGCCTCAAAATCGGGCTATCTCGCTCCGTTTCCGAGATATTTGTGTTTTTTTGTAATTTGGAGGTTGAATTTCACGTGGCAAAAGAAGTTTTTACAAATGATGGATGAACATTTTTTAATTGAGATTTAGCATAAATAAAAAATAAATAAACAATTATAATTGCATGTGTTGATAAAAATGCTATGCAATAGCTTTAGCGCAGCAGTCGCCGAGTGCCACACGTCTTTTTTAATTTCGGTCCTACTTTCCCGTGAAATACTAACTGCATCAGAGGATATTTACAAATCAATTTATGGCAATAGTAAACTAAAAGAAAATCTTAGCTAAAATCGAATAAAAAATAAGTGTGTCAATAATGTTTTTACGCCAAATTTCAAGTACTAGTAGTTAATACTTTTAGTACCTTTGGAGAAAAATGTCTGTGACAGACAGACTGACACATTAAGTGATCTTATAAGGGTCTAATTTCCGTGTTACCTACGTCCGGAACCCTAAAACAACATCTACTTACAAGTATATGATACTGTTAAGGTTACCCTAGTCGACGGCACGAACTATTTTGTGCGCGGGGTTAAAATGCATGCTATCTCATCCGACAACACGTGCGAAAGAGATTGATGCTCTGATGAGCAGTAAAAAGCTAGTACGCGTGCGAATTAGCACTTTTGCAAATTTGTAGCGAAATGGATGATGATTTAGGACGAAAACATGCGCACGAAATTTTATAAACAAACCTTTGGGAGTATCTGTATTTATTTCCGCTCAAAGATGCGTTAAAATTAGTGTTGAAATATGGAATTTTCGACGCTAATAAATATTTTTTTTACCTTTTTGTTTCCATACAGGGCTAGATAACGATGAGACAAATTGATATCATTTATTATTTTGAACGTTCACCGTTAACAGTGCAGTAATCGTCAGATTACGTTTGTACGGCAAGACCTAAGATTTACCAAGTCATACTGGTAAAAGTCCGAAATGATCTATCTGAATCTGAAAACAGACAAAAATTAAAAAAATGCTCCTAATAGCTAATTTCGGGCTTCTACCACCATATACAAATCAGTACAATTTAAAAAAGAAAACCTTGAAGCTAATCATTCTTTAGTTCCTTCAATCAACTCGCAATGATAGAAACATCCTGTTTCCTGATCCGAAGGCAAATAAAATGTTATGGGTCGTTGAATCCTTTGTACTTTAGATTTATGTCTGTGCTTTGTACCCTGTATAAGAGGTTGTAATGTTTAAAAGCAATGTTTGTTTTAAGGGGTACTTGACCCGATGAAAGCTTGAGGTGATATGATTTGTTTATTTTTCATACATAATCATACATTGTAAGTCAGTGTTTCTACGCTGATTTCATAGTTTGACTACAAACTACTTTGATTGTTTATGACAGAGAGGGGTTTTCATATTCATACCGTGACCTGTGACGCTTGGACTTGAGTTATGGATCTTACCTTGAAATGAACCACACAATTCGTAAATTAAATAAATTAATTCATTAGCCTCAGAAAAAACTTTTAAGCTATTGCATAGCTTTTATCGCGGGCTTTGAGCGCGGTAACCGAATCAAGAAATTCCGTTACGAAAAAATTCCGTAACGAAAATAAACCTGACAGACACCCCGAGCTGCTCCGAAATTGGACGATGGATTCCGAGTGTGTGAGCGGGCGAGGGGTGAGGGGGGAGGGGCAGGAGGGCTAGCTCCAGCCGTTTCCAAGATATGGGCCTTTTTAGTTTTTATGATTTGGTCGCCGGTTCGTTCTTGGTGGCGGCTCGAGGTCGGTTCTAGAAAAGTGTCGGCTCGGGTCGTCCTGTGATGGAGGATTTTGTACGTCTGGCGTTTAATAATAATTGGTATTCAAAGAAAACGACCTTATGACCCTAAGAATACGGATCACTTTTGCGTGGCAATTTAAAAAGGCCTTATGCCAGTGGTGATAAGGGTCACTCAGAATTTGATGCCGCGTTTTCTAGTTCGGAGGTTCGGTTCCGCTTGACAAAGAAGTTTTTATTCTTGCTGACTGTATGATAATGTATAATTATGCTCGAACTAAAATTAGATGGGGGGGTTCCGGAGGAGGTGTCCTCAGAGCTTGGCACATATGCTAGTTTACGTATGTATATGTATATGTAGGTCGGCCTCAAAATCGGATATTTGTGTTTTTGTAATTTGGAGGTTGAATTTCGCGTGGCAAAAGAAGTTTTTACAACTGATGGATGAACATTTTTTAATTGAGATTTAGCATAAATAAAAAAAAAAAAAATAATTATAATTGCATAAGTTGATAAAAAATGCTATGCAATAGCTTTACCGCGGCAGTCCCCGAGTGCCACTTTCTTCGAGTCTTTTTTTTTACATTTTTATTAGTCTTGAATAATGCAGCCGTTCAAAGGCCGTCCCATATTTTTCCAGATACTCTATTCTTGCGCCTCCTACATCACAACTTACCTACCATCCAACTATATTTACCTGACTACGGCGAAGCAAAAGGGAGGGTTATGTTTTTGACCGGTATGTGTTCCCTCATAACTTCTAAACTACTTATCAAATTTGACAAGTGAATGAGTTCGTTGGAAGCGTCTTGATTTTTCGCTGGTTATACGCTATGTGACGTCACATTGAATTGAATATAGCGCCCTCTACCTACAGGGCGCGAATTCAAGAACAAAAATGGTTTTTGAATTATTTTTTTGAATGTATTGTATTGTTACTGTATGTGGCATACGACCACGGTTATCCTCTTAACACCACTATGAATATGTATACAATACAATAAAACATTTATTACTTGTAAGTTGTTTATTTACCCGATACATATCGAATAGTTTGTACAAAACAATTTCAGATGAGAAAATAGTTTTGTATGCAGAAGCGTCAATACAATACGCAAACCTTCTAAAGTAAACAAGTAATATATCGAACAAGAATTAATATTTCACGATTGAGGTCGCATAGTACACAGTTTGTGTCGAAAGTCACAAAGTTTTGTTGTAAAGGATTCTAAACTTATATATTTCGTGTTTCTAAATCACATACTCGTTGGTTAGTTCGACCTTCATGTTATTAGGTTATGTTACTGGCATAATGGAATTAGGTTTCCAGTGAATATGGCTTGGAAACTTGGTCAATTTATTTCGAGTGCGGTGACCATTATTTTCTTTTACTTTCTGAACTTAAGTCACAGACTTTAATGTCAAAAGGATAAGACCAAGTGGAAGTCAAAGTGCGAAACAGGGGTCGATTTATCCTGTCCATCTAATTGTACGATGTCTTACTGATTGTTCCCATTTTTAGGGTACCGCAGTCAACAAGGAACCCTTATAGTTTCGCCATGTCCGTCTGTCCGTCCGTCCGCAGCTTAGCTCAGAGACTCAGTACCAGAAAGCCTTAATTTGGCATGGATATACATATTAATTACGCCGACTTAGTGGTAAAATAAAAGCAAGTGTTTTTTTCGTGTAACCCCACTTTACGTGTATAGGAGTACACGTAAAGTGGTGGTGCTTTTTTTTCGTTTATCCCATGGTGTGGCGTATCGTTGGATAGGCCATTCAAAAATATTTCGAGTCTGTGAAAAACATTTTTCAATTCAGATATCCTTTTGCGTAACATTAAGCTCTAAATGGCATATTTTGTTAGTATCAAGCGTCCCGGGTATCCGCTAAATGGTTGCTTTAGGATATGTGAAAAATATCACAACATCATTACTCGTACAACATTAAAAGGTAAACTATCACAGCTAAATAGGTTTCACAAGTTTGCGAGTAATAGTCAACCAACTTATAAAATGTACATAGAGAAGTAAAAATTTTGTATATTTATGTATGGTGACAACAGTTTTCGAACGGCAAAGTAAATTTTGTCCCTTCGTTAGAGCAATGTTCGGTGTTTTCATTGTGTATGCACGTTAATAGCTGTTTATGGAACCCTCTGTGCGCGAGTCAGACTCGCACTTGGCCGGTTTTTAATTTAGACATACAATCAAAATGGTCATAGTCACACAACCCAAACTCTGCAATTCAATTTCGAACATCAGCTCATTGCCAATGAGCTGATGAATGAAAAGTTACATTCTATCAACAACACCGATTGTCAAAAGGTAACATATTTGGGATCCACCATATAACATGTCAATGCCATATATATTCAGACACAGGGTGGGTATCTGAATTGCGTATTTAGGGTTAAGAAAGTATCAAACCCTACATTAATTCCCAATTTTGACAGGTTTTCAGGCTAAAAACATGTTTTGACAACTACTCAACTTCAAATATGTATATTACTCAATACAGAAATCGTGTGATAGATTCTATCAGCGGGCCCAGGTTGGTCGCTGTAGAAAAAACCTCGCCAAATGGAGACTCATAGACCCATCTCAAACACAGAGCCAGTGTGGGGCCCCATCGCAGGATATGCCCCACCCGCTTGTCTGCCCTTCGTGCCCAGCCACCTGAACTTTTCAGGATCTGAAGGTGGCGAATGTCAGCTATCCAGGTAGCTACATACTAGTCTGACAACATTTGAGTGTGTTTGAGTGACACATCAAATAGTTGAAACACAATTTGAGTTTTTTGATACGAGAAGAAGGAGAAGCGGTATTTTTTATCTTATTCTGAAGTCTTCTTTAATCCTGACTTTGACAGCAACATAGCGCTACAAGTAGTACAGGGGGTTTTAATAATATGATTCAGATTGAGATGAAATGAGGTTCATAGAGTCATATAACTGGTAACTGTCTAGACATGTCGAATCAGCCTGGTTTGTATATCGATTACCATACCAAATAGAATGACTTTATCAAAATAACAGATATTATAAATGACATTCTGAACAATCAGCCGTCATATTCCAATGAAATGGCGAACAATTTGATTGCTACCTATTTCACGTAAGCTTCATAATTTCAGGATTATACAGGGAGCAACAAACCTATTATCCTACACATACATAAAGGGCTTACACTGTATACGACCAATGCCAGTACACATTGCTACTGGCGAGAAAATACAATGTCTTGTTTCATAACATCCAAAGTTCAACGAGTTTCTACTTATAAAATTGCACGTACTGCCTGCTCTATATTTCCATTTAAATTCATAGTGTTCAATACCGAAATCTATTATATCATTGCCATACATTTTTGCCAAACGTACACAATAAAATTGAATGTCCCATATAAACATGGTTCCATGTCCCATGCCATCGAAATATATCGACGTCGATATCCTACCCGATTTACGACTTACAGAAAATAAGGTTACAAGCAAAACGTGAAACACTCCACGACGGGGGAGTTAAAAAGCCAAATCCATTGACTTCTTGTAAGTCAAGAGTATCAGGTAACGCCAACGGGGAGTTCGGTACGGCTTCGCAAACTACTTTTGGAGTACAGTATACAAAAGAGATTGGTATGTACCAGAAAACAAACATCTTTCCAAGCTTTTAAACATTCGTGTTTTAACTCGACTGCCGAAGGAGGATAGTGTGTTTATCAGTCTATGTATGTATGTTTGTTCCTATGTGGCGTTCTAGAGATGATTTCAAGAATATTATCACTTATATGTTTAAAAATAACTAAATAGTTGTAAACAAAAAAGTTAATTCAAAAAATCAAAAATCCGACTGCTTAAGAAGCGAACTAAAAATACTTCTTCTTGTTTAAAGAAGAAAATCATGTTGTGCAGTCGGACGATACATCTGGTTTTGGTCAGCCAGCTCGCGAATGTGTATCCTCGTGTGCATCATTTTCTTCTTGTTTAAGTCTATTTAGTTTGCTTCTTAAGCAGTCGGGTCTTTTTTATTTTATTAATTTCATGCGATGTCACAAGCTTTACTACTCAGCATACGCACTTTGTTTAAAAAGCAGTGCTAACTAAGCTGGTGCCCCCCCGGTGGGTGCCCACGTTTTCAAGGCGGGGGGGCCTCAGTAGCCGTGGCTTGGTCACCCACGGTGAAGCTAAGAGGAAACCGAGGAGGGGCATGGATAAATGATAAATGATGATCCTTCGTCATGCGCAGACGCCGTGTCGGAGGTGTTGCGTCGGAAAATGGAGTACTACATTCCGTTCTCTGACGTAGCAATGTCTAGCGTCGACCGACCATGGTTTGGCGCCGAGTGCAAGCGCGCCAACGCGCTTAAACATGAGGCCTACCTGGCATGGGTCGATGCTCGGACGCGCAAAGCAAGCGACGTGGGTCAATGGAAGAGAGCCTACAACAGGGCTGCCAAGTCCTGCAAGAAGGTGATTCGAAGATCTCAGTTCGACCACATAAGCCGTATTGGGATCAAACTTGCTTCTTACCCAGCAGGTAGTAAAGCGTTTTGGTCCCTGGCTAAGTCGGTGGAATCGAACTTCTGCCGTCCCTCACTTCCACCACTGCTGAAACCTGACGGGTCACTGGCCCACTCCACTGAGGAGAAAGCAAATTTGTTTGCCTCTCTTTTTGCGGAATCTTCACGTCTGAATTCTGGTGACGTGCGGCCCCCTCCTTCTCTTCTCGGATGCGAGACGAGTATGTCGGACATTCGCATCCACCAAAATGACGTTCGTAGGGTGCTGCGCAACCTTGACGTGAACAAAGCTAGTGGCCCCGACGGGATTCCGGCAATTGTTCTCAGAACCTGTGCGCCTGAACTGTCTCCGATCCTGACACGCCTGTTTCGCCTTTCGTATGAGACGGGAAAAGTGCCGAATGCTTGGAAGCAAGCTAACGTTCAGCCTGTGCCCAAGAAGGGCAGTCGGGCTGACCCGGCCAACTACAGACCCATATCAATAACGTCCATCCTCTGCAAGAGTATGGACCGAGTGCTCAACTCCAAGCTCCTGGCATACCTAGAAGCTAACGACATCCTCAGTGACCGCCAATATGGCTTCCGCCAAAACCGGTCAACTGGGGATCTTCTAGCGTATGCTATTCACATCTGGAGTGAGGCCATCGAGAGGCATGGGGAAGCGCTTGCCGTTTCCTTCGACATCTCGAAGGCTTTTGATAGGGTCTGGCATGAAAGCCTCATTGGTAAGCTTCCTTCATTCGGTCTGCCCAGTGGTCTGTGCGATTGGATTGCAGACTTCCTGAGGAACCGGTCCATTCGAGTGGTTATTGATGGCCGCTCGTCTGATCAACTGGATATTAATGCCGGGGTCCCTCAGTGGTCGGTACTTTCAGCAACATTATTCTTGCTGCACATAAATGATCTGCTAAAACCCGGCACCTTTGGGTACGCGGACGACAGCACTGTTGCTGAGAGGTACGTATCCGACGCGCGCGCTACTGGACCTCAGATCCAGTCTCTCCGGGAGGCCATGGTTGGGCGCTTGAATCTGTCCTTGAAGGCAGTCTCCGAATGGGGCGATGCCAATCTGGTCCGGTTCAATGCTGCTAAGACTCAGGCGTGTCTTTTTTCCGCTAAAAGGAGCCAATTCTACCCGGCTCCTTCTTTCTGTGGTGTGACCGTGCCGATAACTGACCATCTTGAGGTTCTTGGCATTAAGTTGACATCGACACTCAATTTTGGTCCATTCATTGAGGGAAAAACCCCAGCTGGCTGCCGAAAAATTGGGGATCCTCGCGAAGGTGAGACGGTACTGCACGCCAGAACAGTTGCTTAACTTGTATCAAGCGCAAGTTCGATCATGCATGGAGTACTGCTCTCATCTTTGGGACGGATCTGCCAAGTACCAGCTGGATGCACTTGAGCCGATCGAAAGACGGGCAAAGAGGCTTATCGGCAATGAAGTACTGGTCGAATCTAGGCTCCAGAACCTCGAACATCGGCGCCGAGTTGCCAGCCTGTCGGTTTTTTATCGGTTACATTTCGGGGAGTGTGCGTTGGAATTGCATGAACTAATTCCTCCTAGCCCGTTCCAACATCGGACTACAAGACGTACGGCGATGCGTCATCGGTACATGGTGGACATCCCACCCATACGCACCAAACGTTTTGGGAATACTTTTATTATGCGTACAGCAAAGGAGTGGAATTCCCTGCCGGTGTCTGTATTTCCTGATAGCTACAACCTGGGAGTCTTCAAGTCAAGAGTGAATAGGTTTCTTCTAGGCAAGCGTACTTCATCGTCGAACACATCATCGCTTACCATCAGGTGAGATAGTGGTCAAGCGCAAGCATATCAAAATAAAAAAATAAAAAAAATACAAAATATGATTTTATTTCTGTAAGTTGCTTTGTACAAAAACTTTTACATGTCGATATTTTTTTTTAAAACTAGATGAGGTCAGCGTTTCCTGTCTGACTACTCTGAGAAGAAAGGGAGAAACAAACTCAGAGGTAACAGTTTCTTTTAAAGTCAAGACAAAATCTTGGTTAGATCATGTGAAGACCATGTAGACTGATGTCTGAAATGGTCTTTTGAGGAAAGAACCAGCCAGATTGAGTGGACCTGTCCAGTCAGTGCACGCATTTGTCAATAACCGTGCAGCTCAACTCAGAATTTGAGGAGCTCAACGAAGGAGGAGGAGAATTTGAGGAGTTCTTCAGGGCTTTAAGCCGACGACGTAGCGGCCAACAAATAGGTTGCGGTGCCGCCTGGGAGACATCGCAGCTGAGGCGGGCCGCGGTGTCGTAAGGGGCCTCCCATACCCATACGATATCGCAGCTGAGGATTGGAGGCCGCGGTGGGAGAGGAGTGCCGGTATTGCAGTGCGCCGCTCTCCCTACCTTTCGCGGCCTGGACGGGGTCGCCACAGTTTGATGGCGAATACGGTGGAGCCGTAGGGGAGGAGGAGTGTCGGTATAGCGTTGGCCATTCTCCCTATCCCCTGCGGTCGAGAAATGGAAGGTGGCGGAGTCATTGATCTTGACCTGTCACAAGGGGACCAAGGGTGTCATACACGGGGTAGTCTGGGGACATGTGCTGGTTCTGGTGCACTGGTGATGGGATGCTCTCCCGAGGAGGGTCCGGTGATGGATAGCCGCGGCGGGTTTGCTGGTGAGTGCTAACACGTGCCCGTGTTCCCGCCACAAGCGGTACAGGAGGACACCGTGGAGTTTTTGTGGGTTGGAGTCCCACATAACTGCACTATCTCCCCATGAGAATGGAGTGAAAGTTTAGAAATGGGGATCCCCATTTCTCCACTTACAACCGCAAAAAAAAGTTGCTCAGGTAATTGCTTGTGTACCTTTCTCCTATGTCAACTGTATCTAAGTACATACGGCCACCTGCCCATGCACTACATCCTATATTATAGTTCTGCAGAGCGCGAACGAGAAGTTTCGATGGAAATTTAAATTTTATGAGCGTCCCGTTCCGTGTATGTTCAGGTTTCTTTGGATCCCCAATTTTATTGGCATATGTGACCGTCCATCCGAAATATTTATTAATACTATGTGTGCTGCGACAAATCGGTTAATTGGCGTGGTAGATATTCTGTAAAATATTTTTTTTGTTGTTATGTTTGTGAATGTTCAGGATGTGCAAAACATGGTTTATTTGGTTCCAGGGACAAGAAATTTTTTTTTGTCGAGAGTGAAATGTCCCGTTAAACTGTTAATTAGTAATTAATACAAGACAAGAATAATGGTTTACTTACATCTGGATTCTGAAATATGTAAAAAAATTACACATCTCTTTTATAAAACTTTAACACTTTGGGATGTAAGTATGTCAAAAAGTAGTCTGCAGTGATGAAAATTTGACAATGGAAATATTACCATTTATTTTGTGTATGAATCTGATGTCTCGACGACAAAGCTTTTCTTTTATACACCAATGAGAAGTTGTTATACTCAATTCGGGTGTTAATGCAGATTGTTTAATTCAACGAAACGTATAAAACAAACTAATACACTAAACAGAAGTAAATTGGAGGCAATCATTGACATTGGATATTAAACCAATGATTAGACCGTAACATGCTTAGCTGATTACAATACAATTTCATCAGAGAACAATCCGCCCTCCGATTGAGGTCTGTTGTGTAACTTTGTCGATCGGATCGGGACAATTTGCACAGATTGGATCCAAAACGACCGGTACCGTCAGATCGATGAAAACTGTTAATCTCTCACAAATTGTGAGTGTGTCCCTTTTTGCGATGTCCCTTTAGCTAGGGGCTTTTGTTTTGTGTATTTTAACATGGTTAGTCATTTGAATAAGAAGTTTTTTTTTTGGGTGAATGTGTTTTTGATTGTGGAAGGTAGGGTGGGTCTGATCGTTTGGTTTTGTTTGAAATCTAATTTTAAAACCGTTATCTATGAATAAACAATTGAGCATCGCTCTATAAAACTCGTTTTGAAGTAGACATTAAAAGCAAATTAACCACTCTGCTCGACAAGATTTTGACACATGACACACCAGCTGAGTCGACAGGTTGTTGCAAATTACGTCATGAAATTCAGGAATTTACTTGAACTTTCAACATTCGAATTTATTCAGAAAAATAAGTTAACGCAGCTATTTTACACAGTAAATTTGTAAAAAATATCTTTATTTACATGTTGCGGTCGGTTAAACCGCGTCAGTCTACTGCAAAATGTGTACAAAATACGAATTACTACACCTTTCCAAACGGTAGACAATTTAGATTTGCTCAAAATATGTACATAAACAACCTTTTCCGTTGCTGAAAAGATGCAAAAGGACAACATAAAGATATACTCATTTTATTTGCGTCCTTATGTTCCTAATTTGTCATACAAAAAATTATAAAAAAAACAAGCCAAAATCTGGAAAAAATTTGCTTAAAATTTTGATGCAACCTTGCAACATGACATTTCTGTGGTGTTGTTTTTTTTTTCTATATTCACGCGTCTCATAATCGATTAAAATTGCATTCAGCCTAATCGATTAAGTGTATTTCGATTATTTAAAATTATTAATTTAAATAAATGAGTGATTTTCAAAAATGTATTGTTTTAAAATTAAAATTTGTTTATAGGCACAAAATAAAATAACAACTTATAGTAATAATATATAGTAATAACTATACATAAATGCTTTCATAATGTTATCAGAACAGTAAATTGAAAAAAAATAGGATTCGTGGTTAATTTCGCGCCGAAATCGCCGAACGTATAAGAATTCAAAATTCAAATTTGGAATGCAGTCGGTATTCAAAATATTTTATCGGGCACATTTTAATATAAAAGAGAGTTTTACATTGATCATTTCAGACGGTTTTATACAGAATGACCAGTATAAATAAGAGTATGTTTATGTATGACTAGCACTCCGCCCGCGACTTCGTTCGCGTGATTTCGTTTATCCTATAAATGATTTTCTTATATGCAGTTAGTAAAGGCAACCAAAAATAAGATATTATTAAAACAATTAAAAACTGGGAATCGTGGATTTGGGTTTGGGGTTGGTGGGTTTATTGGATTGGGACGATTCGTTATTTGACTTAAACAATAATACATTTTAGGTTATCGCCACAAAGTAAAATCCTCCCCTAAAAACTTATCAACCCTCAACGGGGCAACCGTTGAGGGTTGAGTTTTGAACAACCTAAATATGCTATTCACTCCTTTCTTCTCTTTTTTATTTATCATTTTATGTTAGTCAGATTGCGCAGTGAGTTGCCTCAAAAAAAACTTTAACACCCCTAAACCCAATCTGGGAGGGAGTTTTCAAAATGTTTTATGTAAATTCATCAACTTTATCCCCAAGGAATTTGATTTTACATACAAACTAATTTTGACCCTTTTTACTTCCTTAAAGGTTGAATTGCCGCAAAATCGTGCCTTAGTGCTCCCCTAGAAACCCACGTCAAAAACGAAACGCTGTCCAGTAAGATTCTTAGCTTGAGTTAGTTTTGAAAAATGTATAATGACCACCTTTATCGTTTACTTAGGTTGGTATTTGTGCCAAATTTCAAATTTATTAACCCGAGAAATAAAATTATTCGAAGCACTTTCACTCCCCAAAAACTCTTATTTTGGGACTAGATAAGTAAAACTTATAATGAAAACCTTTATGGTTCACTTAGGATGGGTATTTATGTCAATTTTCAAATTTATTATCCAAAGAAATATTTAATATGTGATTTATGGGGTGTTAAATTATTTTTGAAATATACGATATTTCAAAAATAATTTAACACCCCCTAAATCATCTTTTGGGGGTAGTTTCGAAAAACTAATAATGAAAACCTTTATTGTTTATTTAGGTTGGTATTTGTGCCAAGTTTTATGTTGATTGACCCAAGAAATCAGATTCTTCCATACAAACTTCAACATCCCCTAAATCGTCATTTAGGGGTTTCGAAAAACTAATAATGGCAACCTATATTGTTTTCTTAGAATAATATTTGTGCTAAGTTTCAAGAATTATGGCCGAAGGAATTAGATTTTTCATACAAACTTTCAAACCCCTTTTTACCCCTTTAGGGATGCAATTTCCAAAAATCCTTTCTTACTGCACACTTACGTCACTAGAGGAACCTTTCTGCCAAATTTCATGCTTCTAGATGATTTTCAGCTTAGTTGGTTGACAACCATGCCATAACTCGCTTGGAAAGAAACCGCGCAAGAAGATACGCACAAGGTTATTGACATTAATAGTTTTCGGGGAATGCAGATGTAAATACAAACCAAACTTATGTTCTTAAAACGAATAAAAATAAACTTTTAAAAGTATGTATAGAATAACCAATTTTCATAACATTACAACAAACTCGACCGAATTCAAAACCTAACCATACCTTAGTCTCAACTCATTATTCAATATATAATTATAATAATAATACCAGCCTATAACTGTCTCACTGCAAGGCAAAGGCCTCTTCTCATACAGAGAAGGCACGAACATTGATCCCTACGCTTGCTCAATGCGGGTTGGCGATTTAAGACTATAAGACCAGGTTTCTTCATGATGTTTTCATTCACCGTTCTCAACGATTTCTAAAATATATTTAGAAAGTACATTAATGAATTTGAAAAAGGAAATCATTGGTATTTGTCCAGATTTGAACCCATGACCTCAGGCAAGGCGAGGCCTTTAGCCACTGGGCCAGTACGACACTCATTGCAATATTCCCGAAACTAAATTTATCTACGCTTGCGTTACAAACTTACATAAAAATATACTAGGCACTCTGTATACTTCCGAGACTATCAAGCATTAAAAGACTCAATCATTATTACTTTTATACAAAATAGTTTTGAATAGCGAAGGCATTCCGAATTTGAATTTTGAATCGGATAGATAATTCGGCGCGAAATTATCCACGGTTCAATGAAATTGTTTAGTTGGTTGTAGTCAAATAATGTCCAAAAATCTATTATGATAACTTTAAGAAATAATTAATACTAATAATTTAAGTACTAATTGTATTTTATGCCTAAATCAGGTTTATTTTAATTTTTAAGAATCGATTTGGGATAATTGCTCATTAATCGAGTGGATAGCATAAATAAAATCGATTGCTAAAATCGTTTTGGCACACAACTATTACATTAAAAAAAAATCAATCTACTTGACGAATTGGAAATTTAACAAAAATAAAGTAGTGGTAATGAATTTTACGTATTATTGCACTGGTGTTTGTTAATTACGTTAAAATCAGGGCTTCTTCTTGTTGTTTATTATATTTAGAGACATAATTGTCATATTTGTAATCAATTTTACATGTGGAAGGGTGATATTTGTGTAAAATAAAAATGTAAACAAACACGATTGGCGCGAAACTTCGACTTTGATTAACAAATAACTTCATTACCACTAATTATTTATTTTGAAATATGGATGAATTCGACCAATAATTAAACAATTAGCAAACCACTACCCCCGTCGTGGAGTTTGGGTGTCCAAAATCTGCATTTTTATGTTTTTTAGCTTCGACCACCACTGTCATCAAAATGGCGATTATCGTATTATTACACTTGTTTTTAACAAATGTAAATTAATAAACTTGCGCACTTAATCTAAAAAAAAAAATTTGCGCTAACATGTAAGCTTTTTATCCAACTATTTTAATTAAAGCCCCCACATAAGGTTCGTTAGGTATCTTAATCAATAATTAAGTTATTAATTAGGATGTCGTATGACGTAAATCTGGGGTCCAAAATGAGCCGCGGCTGAGCCAGCGGAGGTATGCTTGTCAAGCCCCAAAATGTACCCCGTCCGAACTATACGGTTAAAAATTATGAATTATACGAATAATACTAATACTGCCTTAAAGAAATAACTAGCAAGTAAACCTTAAATCAAGACTATAAGTAAGTTAAGTGATACTAAGTTATATTTGATAAATACTTGTAATATATACCTATATTTAACTAGTTGCCCACTCCGGCTTCGCAAGAGTGTAATGAGGAACATGAGAGCAAATCTTCCCTTTACAGGTTTTTTACCCGACTGCCGAAGGAGGGTAATGTGTTTATCAGTCTATGTATGTAAGTATGTATGTATGTATGTATGTATGTTTGTTCCTATGTGGCGTTCTAGAGACCAAACGCGTGGGCCGATTTTGATGGTTCTTACGTCAATCGATTCGTCTTAACCCCGCAAGTGTCACTGGCTACATGAAAATTGGAAAATAGGAAAATGGCGGTTTTTGGGCGCCATATTGTGGGGGCCCAAATTTTTCTTTCTTTCAAACCTGTCGTGTGGGGTATCAAAATAAAGGATTTTAAGAGGTGATTTCAAAAATATATAACACGTATATGTTTAAATGTACCTAAATCGAAAAAAAAAATAACTAAAAAGTTATAAATAAAAGCCAGCTCGCGACTATGTGTCAGAGGATACATAGTCGCGAGCTGGCTGACCAAAACTAGACGTATCCTCCGACTGCACAGCATGATTTTCTCCTTGTTTACGTCTTTTTAGTTCGCTTTTCATGCAGTCGGGTTTTTTGATTTTTTAATTAACTTTTTTTTCAATATTTAACCATTTACATTCACAGATGATGTATTTCTGTTGCCGCTATAACAACAAATACTAAAAACAGAATAAAATAAATATTTAAGTGGGGCTCCCATACAACAACCGTGATTTGCCGTTTTTTGTTATAATGGTACGGAACCCTTCGTGCGCAAGTCCGAATCGTACTTGGCCGGTTTTTTATTTGGAAGCTGTTGCTTCTCATTTGGTCCCATTTGATCAAGATCTGATGAAGAACTTCGGAGTTATACAACAGAACTCTTTAATAAATGACGGAAAATCTTTCCGGATTGCTGCAATCGCATGTCTATTTTTTGTTTACACTATTTCATACATCTCGCCGGTACGCTCTGAAGGGGTACGAAAATGTATACAGTTCACCCTGGTACACTCTGATTTCACCGGTTGTGTTCAAGTTTCATGTTATTCAGTTAATCTATTTTGGCATTATAAATATGTACCACAACTAAAAAGTGAAAAATTCTTTCTTCTTCTTGTTTTTAGTTTTTTGACAACGACTTCAAATATTGAAGTTATTTTTCATTTTGTAGTGTTTTTATTTGGAACTCGGTTGTATTTTTGGTCAAAAAGTAATAATAATAATAATAATTTATTTCACCAAAAAGCCTATCTTACAAACATTATTACATAGTAGTTAATAAATATAAAAAGCTTTAAACATTAGGTCATTTTTAGATACTCTGACTCCTAAACTAGGTGTATTTTCCTGTGACTTAGGAGTCAGTGATCCTCCGTAGCAACAGAGCCGCAAAACATGTATAAAAATGGTAATTTTATCATTTTAAAGTAAATAATACAAAATTGAGAAAAAAATATAACATCAGAGAATTTAAAATATCATTACAATAATAATTCATAAATAGTTGCTCATAATATTTTTATAATTAATAAACCAATAATATAATATAATTTAATAATATGGTTTAGCGTATTCCAAGGTACGAGTATATGTGTGTGTGTGTGTAAAGTGTGTATCCAAAGTTAGGTTTCATTATCTAGATATCAGTGTAAGTTACCCAGCAGAAGATCCTCAGTGAAATTAAATGTAAGTGTTTGAAGATAATCTGTAATTACTTTCTTACATTGGGATTTAGTGCACGAAAAGAACTTCAACTTTTATTTAGGGAGTTATATAATTTTACGCTTTTCACATAGAACTGTCGTTCGGCAAAGGCAGTTTTATGGCTTGTAAAGGGAAAAACGTTATGCCTGTGTCTGCCCGCCGGCTCCGCATTAGGACGAGCCGAGTGCTTGCGTAGAGTTGAAAGGAGCACATAAAGTTGCCTGGCTGTGAGTACCTTGCAGTCAGCATAGAGCTGCGCAGTGGGATACCGTCGCGGACGAAAGAGCATTACCTTCAGGACGGCTCGCTGCGCCCTCTCTAGGTGAATGAAGACGGTTTTAGAAGCACCTCCCCATACAGGCAAGCAGTATGAGAGGACGGACTGACACAAAGCAAGATATACTAATTTGAGGATATCATGGTCAGCAGAATTTCTAAGCTTCTTAAAAACATAAATAAGCTTACGTACGCGAGA
The DNA here is from genome assembly GCA_945859665.1 of Anorthoa munda. Classification (NCBI taxonomy): domain Eukaryota; kingdom Metazoa; phylum Arthropoda; class Insecta; order Lepidoptera; family Noctuidae; genus Anorthoa; species Anorthoa munda. The sequence continues at coordinate 17,957,185 of OX243908.1, forward strand.
CGCGACTTTCTCTATTTGCGAGTGCCAATTTAGATGCCGATCCATGATAACTCCCAGGTACCTTACACAACAACACTCTACACAAGTCTCAAGTCTGACGGAATTATTCAAATCATTGGGTGGTTTCAGAGATTAACTTCTGAAGAAACACTATCTGATTAGTTTTAGATGGGATTTATTTTCGGAATACATTAGGAATGCTTTGCATTTTAAATACATTACAAGTGTCTTGCTTTAAATCCGAACTGCTGCGGTGAATATTGATTAGGCTCGTGTTTTGATTGCCTACTAATTTTCTTGATACTTTTACTGGCTGGGCCTTGTAGCAAGCAGATAGTCTCTGACATAACAATTACAAATTAGCTAGAAATTAAGGCTAAAATCACTGTAGTGTAAAATCATTGCAACGTATCTCCTCTCGGATTATTCAGGTCACGGGGTCCCAGCGCTAACCAAAGAAAATTTGGTTCAAATAAATGTCACTAGATGGCGCTTTACGCATTGATTTGTTATTAAATTGTGTGTAAAATTACCATTTTCTAGAATTGATCATACAAATTGTGTGTTCTTTTTTAACCAACTCTCCTAAGCACAAAATTATGTAAATGATGTAAAATCTGTATGCTAGTAATATATTATCTGTGCTCTGGTATACTAGTATTGCTCGCTGACCCATGTTTTTTCTAACGTTGTATGTTGTATTTTATCATACAAAAAGGTTTTTTACTTTTATTTTTTTATTTATTTTTAATACAACAAGATGACAGACAAAGTGAAATTATAACAGCGATAACAATTATCAAGAAGTTCAAAACGTATAGAATTGACAAGCGCTAGCTAAATTTTATGTGGTCAGTCCTACTAATATTTTAAATGTGAAACCTTGGATGGATGGATGTTTGTTACTCAATCACGCCAGAACGGCTAAACGGATCTGGATGAAATTTGGCACAGAGATAGATTATAGTCTGGAAAAGCTACTTTTCATACTGATATGATGTTCCCTCGGGATACGAAAACTTTTCACGCGGGTGAAACCGCTGGCAGAAGCTAGTTGTCAGATAATTCATCACTGGAGACTGCTTTTTGCCATACTTACATAAGCTGTAACTACTATTTTTACTTCCCGGATAAAAAAATCTCTGACTATTGAAACACTGGCTAAGTGCGAGTCGGACACGCGCACTGAGGGTTCCATACAAACAGCTACATTCACCAAAATAATTAAATAACATTATTGAAGTTCATAAACTACGAGGGCACCGAACATTGTTCTAACTATAAGATAAACAGAAATTTAAAACTGCCGATAGAAACCTGTGGTCTCCATACATCGACATAAGTCGCGGTCAGTTTACTAACTGCAGATAAGTATTTTAATGTGTAGGTACAAATTTACGGTTATCGGATATTTTCCTTTACTTGTGCTATAAGACATTGCTTTTTGCCAAATTTCACGATTCTAGGTCATATGTCAATTACCCTGAAGATTTTGATTCCCTTGCGAGTGTAAAATATGTGTCATTAGCGGCTGTATCTCTTGATTGCGTTGATCTAATATCTGTCCTTTTCACTGCTGCAAGGGGTTGCAAACTTAAGTACACGTTATTAATTTCAACTCGATACCTCCACGCGTTCCCGAAATAAAGGGACGGACAGAAGGACAACAAAGTGATCCATTATGGGTTCCGTTTTTTTCCTAAACCCTAAAAAACGTGTCTAAGTAGGATTAACAACTGAAAACTTCGTAATCATTGATAGAAAGCCAGTTTGCCAAGAGCCCCTAATTGGGAAATAAGTACTCGTATTTATAGACCGACTGTAAAATATAATACCTAGGTACCCTGGTATGCTCACAATGTAATAGAATCAGACACAATCCCGGTCCCGTGTTTTTAGATCGATCATATCAAAGTTGGAGCCAGTAATAAATTGTCGAAGTTCGATAATGCCAGCTTACGCTAATATCCGCACTGCTGACAGCCATCGCTATTAATTATATAAGTTGGGATGTGAAGCAGTGATGTGATGCCAGTTAGTGGGTTTTTTAGCCAATAACGAAAAGGATTATTTCTATAATTCCTCTTCTGTAATAAAATTAAGCCTCTTCGTTTGTAGATTCTCTCGTACCTATATCGACGCGTTCTTGGCCTCTAGAAAAGTGACTTTATATCGGTGATAGTGTTCGACGAAATGACAAAATATTTGGGATTGGTGACGTTACATTTCGATGCCGCATGTCACCCACATTCATTTTGCCTTTTCAGCCGTTGTAATCGCTAACAGAATACAGCTTTGTCTAGAGCGGGGATTTCCAAACTTTTTTGGCCAAGAGACCTCTTTTCCAAAATGAACTGCTACCTCAGACCCCTATAGCCAAATTACTTTAAAAGCCGCTTATTCACTTGCCGAGTTTTTCATCTTGTACGAACCTGTGCACGCTTATCGACTTGTTGAGTTTTTTAAAAGTACAGTAACGATACTTCCTACTAAAATATTAGTCATTCTAATAAAAATTTGGTACACGTAACACAACTTATAAAGTATCTTGAAAGTTTCAAATAAGAACTTGTGTTAATTAATGGAGGTCGATTCAAAATCAGTTTTCGTTAATGTCGACCCATGGGAAACCGATTTAGACCCCACAGGATGGATATTGACCTCTTTCGGCATTCCTGGTCTAAAGGCACTTTTATCAACAAACCCAGCAGTGGTAAACGAATTCGTGGAAGTAATCGACCTCGGGGTGACTCGGTTCAAAGTGCTAACGAGAAATTCTATTAAGGGGTTAACTAATGAGATTATATCATCCTCTTCCTCCTGGGTTTGAGTCCCGGATCGGACAAAGTGGTAAGTATTGGATTTTTCCATATGGGATTTTTAGTAGAACTCTGGAATTTGGATTTGTGTCAGCGGTTGATTGCAATAGGCTCGGCTAGCTTGGCTAAATGTTAGTGTAGTATACATGAGCCACTACAAAGGTACAATGTTTACAAACAAACGAAAACAGCTGATTTTTAGGGCTATTATGCGTTGATATATCGTGTAACGTCACGGTGTGCTACACTTTATACTGACAAAGTGACGTCACAAGCCCCCACGCTTGAACTTTGATGGGCTTTATCTTTGACAAATTTTATTTATTTGATAAAGGGGTAAAAAATACAGGTCCAATTTAGTAATTATTTGATAATGTCACTGACGGAATAAATAGAATTATCATTTTTATATCCAGGCAACATCCCTATTGTTATGTTCTTACAAAATCACAATGATTTTACCCATAAATCCCATCAGATTGTCATAATTTTTATTTGTAATCTTCATTTCTATGAGAAATCTATACAATATTATGTAAAAATCATCAATAAGTAATCTAAAAAAAATTGAATCACCAGTGAATATTTAACTGTCTAGTACTGCCAACCCTAACGGATTTCAGACTTGACGTCCTGGATAACAAACAATTGGTCGTTTTTGGACAATGACTCGAAATTTGGAAGAGCATTAACCATACATTATTACATAGTAATTAAGCATCATTTTAATTTAGTTTAATTATTGTATAGGGTATTACGTTCCACTTCATGCTGCATGTTGCTTATCAGTAACCTGGCCGAATATATTAAAGTCTCCCTCTACTCAACAACAAATGTTGTCGATATATAATGTTGCGTTTGTTGTACATCGATTTAATCGAGTTAGTACAGATGAAAGATACTTTTTGAACATAAAATAATCCTGGTCTTAGTACTATACTTCTTAAAAGATAGCTTGATCTCTGCGACAGCTATCAGTATCAATACAGTAACAATAACGCTTGATAGGCTAACAATAACGTATACGTCAGTTTGACATATGTCGCAGAGATCAAGCTATCTTTTATGAAGTATAGAAGATTAGATTAGAGCAAACATAAAAATAAAAATGGTTTTCACCCCCCTGCTGTCTGCTCACTGAGTTGCTGTGTGTGGTTTGTTAGTAAATATTGTACCTTGATATTGGCCCATGTAAAGGCGCACCTTTGCGAAGTGATCGCAGAAAACTGGCTCTGATCTTTTGTTATGTTATTAAGAGGGACGATTATACTAATCCTTTTCGACTGTTTATGCGCTCTCGTATTTTGAAGAGATCTTGTGGCAACTCATTAAGTAGTGGTAAACGAATTCGTGGAAGTAATCGAGCTAGGGGTGAGTCTGAATAAAGTGCTAATCACAAATACTAGAAGGGGCTGAATTCTGAATTGACGAATAATATAATTATTAGCAGTGTAGTTAAATAGCTTTCGCCCGCGGCTCCACCCGAGAATTGGTACTTAATCTTACTTCTTACTTAATATTATAAATATGAAAGTTTAGATGGATGGATGTATGTTTGTTACTCAATCACGCCAGAAAGGCTGAACAGATCTGGATAAAATTTGGCACAGAGGTAGATAATAGTCTGGCAAAGCACACAGGCTACTTTATCTCGGCAAAAGAGTTTTACTAAGTCCAAGGTCTTGTGCAATTTTTAGTTTTCCTATAATATCATACTTTAAGACAGAATCCCAAACTGATACTTACATAACTTCTAAATATTGTAACCTTACTTACCATCAGAATTTCTCGTTACCTTGAAATAGTTTTGTGCAAGAAAACTATTGCGAACTCGACTCAATTTCTAACATAATTCCTCTAATGAACGAAGGAATAGGCAGACAAATTAATTGGATAAGTACCCGTACTTCATCAGCGCCGGGATTAGAACCTAATATGACAGGGGACGAGCATCCTCGCTCTATGTCTTCATGTGGGTTTTGTTAGAGGTGCTGTACATGTAAACCGTAGTTTTTAGGTCAACCACGGCAAAGCTGGATGGTTTTTACTTTCGCTGGCTGTGTAGGTATTTAGGGTAAAATTAAATAAACTAGCGAAATTAAATAAGCTAGCGAAATTATATAAGCTAACGAAATTAAATAAGCTAGTGAAATTAAATAAGCTAGCGAAATTCCACAGAAGTTATGGGTATTATCGATACTTATCCAACGAAGTTAAAATGACTTTTTTTATTATAATGACAAGTGAAGGTGGTCACAAATACAACCGGTCTTTGACCTTCCTGAAGTTGAATTTGTGAGTTGTGAAAAAAATGTTTTCTCCTCATTCGACATTAATATTTCTCATGGCTCTCGAGTTTAGACATTGATTTCAACTTGCATTGTTCTTTATTCAGAGAACATTCAAGAATACATGATATCTAAGAAAACAATATTTGAGTAGACTAGTCTGAAATTTACTGCATCATCGTCTTTTACAACACTCAACCAAACCTACTACTCCTACTCTAGCGAAATTAAATAAGCTAACGAAATTAAATAAGCTAGTGAAATTAAATAAGCTAGCGAAATTCCACAGAAGTTATGGGTATCATCGATACTTATCCAACGAAGTTAAAATGACTATTTTTTAAATTATAATGACAAGTGAAGGTGGTCACAAATACAACCGGTCTTTGACCTTCCTGAAGTTGAATTTGTTAGTTGTGAAAAAAATGTTTTATCCTTATTCGACATTAATATTTATCTTGTCTCTCGAGTTTAGAGATTGATTTCAACTTGAATTGTTCTTTATTCAGAGAACATTCAAGAATACATGATATCTAAGAAAACAATATTTGAGTAGACTAGTCTGATTTTACTGCATCATCGTCTTTTACAACACTCAACCAAACCTACTACTCCAACTTACTTTATTAAGTACTACACAACGATACCTACCAGAAATCCTAATTAAATGAAAACGAAACAAAGCACAAGCCATAGACAAAAGGCACAGATAATAAGTGTCGTGGTAAACAATCCCGACTAAGATTCCTTGTCGTTGGGACAATTCAGCCAGCTGTCTCGGTTCTCAGGGAGTGGTGGCTTTTCTTTTATTTTATATACTAAGCAACAACTTCGGAAATATGGGGTATTCAGTCATAGGCTTTGCTATATTTCTGAGGGTTTTTTGTAATGGTTTACGTATGATGTACAATATGGTTTTTAGATGTAGATATACTGAAGTTAATTTTAGGAAATTGATATGTGAATTGATGGCAAATAATAATTTATAGTGAGTGTCATTGCAAAAAGCTCTGACGGATATGGAAGGATGCTGGAGCTGGATTCCGGTAACAAATATTGTGCCTTGACAGCTCAGGGTAGAGAGATGTAGGGAGAGTAGGATTTTAAAAGAGTAACCGAGGAGTTTCTTGCCGGTTCTTCTCCATAGGAAACTACGAACCCGAACCGTGCACCTTTTGTCGACGTTTTATAAGTGCCCATGAAGGCCTATGTGAAATAAAAAAACATTTGATTTTGATTTTAAGGCCCAGCCGTGGCCAGATAAAATGGGCAAAAAAAAATGTGTTGCCATTTCAATTAGAACAATAATAGAAAAGTCGTTTAAAAATTTTATGTTAGTTTTAATTATCAACTTCCCTTCAAAATAGTACAAAGCACTTAGTTAGAACCGTACCCTTAACCGTTAGTTCGGGGTAAATGTAAATTAATGATCATTTCTTAAACTAGTCAAATACTACTTAAGAGCACGTATTAGCTAACTTCGAACATAGTTCAGCCACTCCCCCTCTCCTGTCAAGGACCAAGAAGCTTGACCAACTCGAAAAGTTCCCTGATTAATTCATAGCACTCGACAGCTGAGCTGAACTTCGTCGCAACCATAGGGCAGACTAGCTTTAAATTAGAAATTATTAACGCAAGGTTCGTATGAGCTACCGCCAAACTAATTAGGTTGGGATAAGGGACATATATCAACGAGGAGCCGTGCCGGGGACCAAATTAGTCGTATCGTGTTAATTGAAATGGGACAACTTGCGCGAGCCATTTTGCGAGAGAAGCCGATGACACGCCTATATTGTGTTACATTATAACACAATTAATTTTCGGCGCGCTACGTAATGAGCCACGTGTTTTAGAGGCCATTCGTTTGGAACGTTAAGCGTGTTTACGCGGTGGCTGTGCGCTGACAACACGTGGTCGCCGCGTAAAATACTGGGCGCGATGCTCATTACGCGGTGTACGCCTCGCTCTATATGTTCGGCGGTATGCGCAACACTGGGTATGGTTTTGCATGGATTTATAAATATTCAGAATTTGCATATTTTACATTATTGCGCCTGTTTAAGGCTATATGCTCGCTCCTAAATGGTACGACTTAACTTTTTAGATACCTAGAAAAAGGTGATTGAACTCTGATACTGAACTGTATGTTTTTTGTGTATGTTCACCGATATCTTCGACAATTATGGACAGATTAAATAAAATAATTGTGTTTGAAAGAGTCTTTTCCCGAGGTGGTCCAATAGAAAAATGATGAAGATCTGATGAAAAACTTTGGAGATATATAACAGCACTCTTCAATCATTGACGGCAAATCTCTCGGGATTGCTGCAATCGCATGTCAGCTTATTACACTATTTAATTTCATTTCACGAAGGCAAACAACGAAACTCTAGAATTATTGGAATCTTACTGTAGAAATTGGCTTCTACGTATCACAACTAAAAAGTGAAAAATAAAAACTTTTAACAAAAATATACAACCGACTTCTAAATAATTTGGAAAATTTTCATTTCTGCGGTTTTGATACCGACTTCCAAAATTTAAGTCAAGTCAAGTCAAGTCAAAGTCAAGTCAAATATATTTATTTCAATTAGGCCAATAAGCGGCACTTTTGAACGTCAAAAATTAAATGTTAATAAAAAATGTACAAGTAATAAAAATTGACTCTACCGTGCATTCGGAAAGTAGCTTGTTATGGAGAAGAACGCACAAGAAACTCCATACTTACTCTTTTTAAAAAAAATATGTTTTACAAAGTTTACTTATGTACATACATTAATAAATTCATATATGTGAGGACGATGCACCCAAAAATAGCACTACCCACTATACAACGTACAGGTATAAAGTAATAAAAGCACTAACAGGTAAATTCATTAGTTTTATAAATAGGAACATGGTTCTCACATACTTACAAATATTGCAAACATAGGTAAAATACCTAATTCAACAACAACGGAACCTTGTGTGAGTCAAATTCTGGAAAAATATAAAAAATAACCTAAGAATACAAAAACTATGAATAGGAATACAAATTAGCAAATTTGATTTTGTCCACACCAAAGATTGCCCTACGGAGCGGGACCAACATGTTGCCAAGCATTCTTATCTTGAATATAATCATCTAATTTGTAATATGCTTGTTTACAAAGTGTGCTTTTAACTAAAGTTTTAAATTTACTTTCATTTAGTTTTAATATATCACAAGGTATTTTGTTATAAAATTTAACACAGTACCCCATGAAAGATGAGTGTACTTTTGCTAGTCTATAAGATGGTTGATCTAACTTATCTTTATTTCTCGTATTACAATTGTGTCTATCACTGACCTTACTAAAGAGATGTATATTTTTCCTTACATACATGATATTTTCATAAATGAATTGGCAAGAAACTGTCATAATATTAATATTTTTAAATAGCTCCCTAAGAGATTCTCTGTGACTTAAATTATATATGGCTCTGATAGCTCTCTTTTGCAATATAAATATGGATTCAATGTCAGCCGCTCGGCCCCACAATAAAATACCGTATGACATAATGCTGTGAAAGTAACTAAAATAGACCAAACGCGCGGTCTCCACATCCGTCAACTGTCTTATCTTTCTAACAGCATAAGCGGCCGAGCTCAGCCGACCCGCAAGAGATGTTATGTGAGAACTCCATTGCAATTTGTCGTCTAAAGTGATTCCCAGGAAAACTGTTTGATTTACAAAGTCCAGCTTTTCGCCATTCAATATGATGTCGCATTCGCTACTTCTAACATTCGGCAATGTGAATCTAATACATTTGGTTTTTTTTTCATTTAGTACCAAATTGTTTGCCGTGAACCAATTTTGGACCTGATGAATCGAGTTATTCACATCATCAAGATTTTGTGACCGCCGATCTATTTTAAATATCAAAGATGTGTCATCAGCAAACAACACCATTTTCGGTTGATTTTGTAGTAATTGGGGTAAATCGTTAATATAAACTAAAAAGAGGAATGGACCCAATATCGAGCCTTGAGGAACACCCATTGTCATTTCAGACCCTAGTGAGTTTACGCCGTTTATCTGAACTTTAACTTGTCTGTCTTTTAAATATGATCTAAGTAACCCAAGGGCTGTATGTCTAATTCCATAGTGCTCGAGCTTCAACAATAGTGTCTCATGGTTAACGCAATCGAACGCCTTCGAGAGGTCGCAAAAGATTCCAATGGCGTCTTGTGCTTCCTCCCAGGCGTTAAAGATGTTCTTTATTAGGGTGACACCAGCGTCAGTTGTGCAACGCCCTTTGGTAAAACCGTACTGTTGATCATAAAAGATAGAATGTTTGTTAAAATGACGCAACAATTGGTTGAGCATTAACTTTTCGAAGACCTTACTGAGAACCGGCAGTATTGACACTGGCCTATAATTATTGGCTTCTTTGCTATCCCCGGATTTAAACAATGGAACTACTTTACTGTGTTTCATGAGGTCCGGAAAAACTCCTTGATCGACACTAGCATTAAATATTAAAGCTAAATAGGGTGCAACAGTTTCAATGATTGGTTTACACACTTTTACAGATAGTCCCCAAAGATCTTCTGTTGATTTAATTTTAAGATCTTTAAAAGCTTTTAAAATAGCCTGGGGATTTGTATGTTGAAACTTGAACTCCGATGGGCACGCATTTACGTTCTTTCTTAGTAAGGCAGCAGAGAGTGTGGGTGAGGAGTTTAAGGCTGCTGTAGTTTTAAGAGGAATATTAACAAAAAAGTTTTCAAATTCCTGAGCTACCTCTATATCTGAGGATATGGGGCCATGTGCAGTCGCTATATTAAATTCAGTATTACGCTGTTTTTTCCTACCTGTTTCATTATTTATTATTTTCCAGGTAGTTCTTATTTTATCGTCTGCCGATTTTATTTTATTGCTTATATACAGCGCTTTAGCTATTTTGCATGCAATTTTAAAGGTTTTTGAATATTTCGCAACATACTTATCAAAACTTGTATTATTCATATGTTGCTTTAGGCCATAAAGTTCATATAGCTTTTCCCTGCTTTTACGAATACCTGGAGTCGCCCAATCGCTAAATACGAACTTGGTGTAAATACTTTTCGCTTTCTGTGGAAAAGTGTCATTAAATTGCATGTTGAGTACTTTAAAAAACTCGGCATAGAACTCATTTGGGTTATCTATATTAAAAAAGTTTTGAACACATAATTTACTAGTCAAGGTTTTATTAAATTTTTCTAAATTTTTACTTGTAATTGGTCTAAATTTTATTTGCATTTTTTGCAAAGGTATGTAGGTGCTATACGTTATTGTTTGCCCACTGTGATCAGATGTTAATTTATTTACAATTTCTTTATTTAGGTAATCACAATTACAAAAAACGTTATCTATGCAAGTCGCAGAAGAAGCTGTCACTCTAGTTGGCTCCATAAAAACATTTGTTAGATTAAATGATTTAAAAAGACCCAATAACCTAATACTGTTAGAGTTATTTTCTAATAAGTTAATGTTAAAATCGCCACATATGATGATTGATTTACTGCTAGTACTAACTTTTTTTAACACATCTTCCATTATAGAGTCAAACACAGATAGATTCTGGTAACTTGGAGGTCTGTAGACACATACTACAACATGCTTATCAAGCTCAACACAGGACAATTCAATGGTGTGTTCAACCGACAGTCTAACAATGTCTTTTCTCTCTTTAGATTTAATAGAATTTTTAATAAGTATTAATGATCCGCCATGTATCATACGTTTTCTGCTGAAATGGCTAACTACACAATAATTTTCATAATTAATGGACCTTACTTGGTGATCTTTTAACCAATGTTCTGTTAGACAAATAATATCAAATTTAGTTTTTTCTAGAAATAGTTCAATTTCTAATAATTTGGAAGAGCAACCTTGAATGTTCTGATTTAATAATTTTAAAGAGTATTGCTCTCTCCTCACCTTTGTACCACTAAATGGATTGCCAGAAGATACCTTCATACTATTTTCTAATAATAACTGATTATTTGCAGGGGTAACTTCTATTGTCTTATGGACTAGTTTAAATTTATGTTGCTAGTTGACCTAGGCAACACAGGGTCGTCAATTAATATAGAATTTGATAGATTTACTATCACTTCATTAATAGAATATGCTATCAACATAGCAATCTTATGTCTACATCTACGTGACAGAGAGAAAGCTCTCTGCGTTACTTGAAGTCCACTAATAAATCTATTAGTGTCAAAAAACAATAATTTGTCACTATGACAAGTCAACATTTGTAAAATGTTATTTAATTTAAAAATCCGCTTGTTCTCATCTTCTGAGAAGCTATCTGAATAAGGAAAAGCACAAAGCATGAGCTTTCCTACATTTAACCCTAACAAGGTGTCAATACCAGCCATTATGTCCCTTTTGGTAATTCCAGTACTATTTCCCAATAGCAAAACCATTGTAGAACAATTATCTATTTTTGAATTTATAATTCTATTGATCATTTGTTTAAAACTTATATTATGGTAACAATGATTTGTAAAACTATGGCTAAGGTAATTTTGTAATATTTTTCCAAAGCCTGAACCTATTTCATCACTAAATAATATTGTTTTACATTCCTTTTCATTGTGTACACATGTCTTTTCAGGAAAAGCCAGCATTGGTGGAGACAAGTCACCTTGAAGCTGGGGAGGTGGTGGGTAGTTGACACAGCTGCAAGAGGAATTAGTAAGAGACTCATACCTCTCTGCATTGTGCTTCACCAAGTCCAACAACTCCCCAGCCTCAATCAAGCGCTCACTCAATTGCTGTTGTGAAATTTCATATTTCTCAAAAATATTCTTCAGTAAACTCTCCTTGTATAATAAATCTTTTTGGAGGCACTGTGTATCTTTATCATACTTTAAGCTTAGTTTAAACTTAAGTTATTTTTTATTTGGTAATATTTCCAAATAAAAAATAACTTTTATTTTGGAAGTCGGTATCAAAAACGCAGAAATTAAAATTTTCCAAATAAATTATCTTTGTAATGTTTTTTTATTTTTTTTATTTGACCTTTGATGTTACACACACATAATAAACAGACAAGAAGAAGGAACAGAAAATAGGTACAAAGGTATGGTTATTATATCAGCGAGATTTTTTGTGTTAATTTAATCCCAGCCTGTCTTACATTTTATGGTAATTCGCACAAAAAGTCTATTACCAAATTCAAAATAGATACTGGCAGGCAAGCAATAGCGACCAAATATTAAAAAAATATATATTACAGCAACCTATTGCACTTCCGTAGGGATCAGTTGCCATTGCCATATTGACATATAAACTGAATTGGAGAAAAGTGTTGTGCTGTAGTACCTAAGTATACGGTTTTACCGGTTTTCGGTTGACTCGCGTAACTTTTTCGGTAAACAAAATGTCACGCAGTAAGACATGACGTTTGATTTTCTTTTCTGATTTCGTTGTCGTATCATGTAGATAGAATACATTGTCGTGGTAAATATACTTTGTCAACTTCAGATAATTACTTTTGAATTTTTAATAAACGACGGGGAAGAGAGCGGGGAAGGCATTTCCGCGAAGGAATCTCCCCCTACCCACGCACAAAGTGACAATACCACTTCGTTATATTTTGCGGGAATTTCCTCCCCACACTTTTTATTTATTAACTTTGAGGAATAACAACCATGATAGAGTTTCCTTCAGCCAAATGTGAATTGCAATTTCAAATATTAGATTTTATTGAATGCTCGAATTCAATTCTGCATGTAATACAAGTAACGAGGATTTGATATTAAAAAGATTATTACAAAGCATTTTTATTCTTCTGAAAACCACGTACGAAACGTAGGAAATGTTTTCAAAGATATAAAGGATGGCGCACACTGGCGAGTACGGACGACCGCCCGGCGTACTCGCGTACTAACGTTACGCCCTACTTGTGCATTACCCCTAAAATGCTGTTGGCGCGCCATTGTGAGTTTTATTTTATTTCTCCACCTCCGCTTGGGAAATTCTAGTTTCGCTGACAGATATTGAGTTACCAGCCGAGTTTTGTCAAATAAAACTATCGTGTTTTTCTGTAGCCGCGGTAGCTGCGTCAACTAAAGCTAGCGTTTCGTTTGTGTACGTATATTTTTTTGTCCTTTGGGAATGTTAGCCTCGCGCATATCATATCACACTGGTTGATTTTTTTTATATTGGTGCGTATTGGTATTAGGTATGTACAACGTTTTTATTTACCGATAATGAAAGAAGGTGGTTCTTAATTCGTCATGTATATTTTTTTATAGAATATACCGATTTCATTTGTTTTTATTTTATTGGAAAGAGTATACTTCAAAGTTCGTTCCATATATATTTGAAAAATAAAATCTATCCTTATAGAAGGAAAAAGGATAAATTGATGATTTTCCCACTGAATTTTCAATTGTGAACCTATTCTGTTGAAATTGAGTTATATGAAAATAAAAAATACCTTTTTATTAAAAAAATAACCTACAAAATAACGAACTGAAAAGAAAAATATAAAAAAAAATCTTTTAGTCTAGCATTTTGAGTCATCGCCAAGCAAACAATCAACGAAGATCAACCTAGCTACAATCACTCTACGCTTTAAGTAATTAATTCGCATGTTTGTTTGTTTGGCGCCACCTCAAAATGCTAGACATAAAGCTTTTTTTATTTTTTTGCTTTTTAGTTTGTTATTTCGTCTATAAAATTTTTGTTAAAAGGTTTTTTCAATATCTAAAACCTAAAGTTGATTTTGTTTTTGCTTGCCAAATTGTCAGAAAGCGATTAGTTTATTTAAGTTATGAGTTTTTTTCACATGTTAGAGTCATTTTATTTCATACATCATACGCATACTTACCAGGATTCTTTCATTCTTTTCTTTTTTTAAATAAAAACGTTGTGTTGCCTCACACTAGGAATTCCTCCTGTATCGTAAAGGCGTTTACAAACATATAAACTCACATACACAAACACCCAGAGCCGGAACAACTACCTATTTGTAGGTCATACAAATATTTGTTCCGTGCGGGAATCGAACCCGCGACACGCAGCGCAGCAGTCAATTGCTCAACCAGTGCGCCAACCGTGCGCCCAAAATGGATCTGCCTAGAATTTTCCTAACTTAATTAAGCTCGGCTAGTCTTACCAGATACATCTAAATATCGGTTGGGTATATCTGTCTGAACTCCATAACCCCAGTAGCAGGGTAACACGGCTCTTACAAAGAATGTCCTTTAGTCACCCATGTGTAAGGTACACCATGTGTTATGAATTCACATTTTCCATTTACTTCTTCAGTAACTACTATCATAAAAATGCAAAGAAAAGAAATAATTAATCTTTTCCAACGACAGCAAAAGATAGACGTTGTAGCACAAATGGTAACTACACAGCGTGTAATATGTAATACGAAAATGAATTATTATTTGTGTTTGCTACGTGTTCCAGTTAGGATATGATTAATGTGGCTGGAATGTACACTGCCTTGAGTACCTACATGCCTGGTACTTCAAACATCACAATATGATATATATTAATGAAGTTATAGGTTTAGTGGCAAAAGGTTGGGCCTCATCAGTGCGTTGCGTTGCGTCGTCGTAGCGTCAACGCTGCGTCGTTTTACATATATTTTTAGGACCATACCACATTAGGCATTGCGTCGTCGTAGGCGATGTATCAACGGATCGACTGGCGAGAGCCGAAGCAGGGGAGGGTGACGCATTGCGTCACCCTCCGAGAGTAGGATTTTAAAAGAGTAACCGTGGAGTTTCTTGCCGGTTCTTCTCCATAGGAAACGACTAACCCGAACCGTGCACCTTTTGTCGACGTCGACATTTTATAAGTGCCCAAGAAGGCCTATGTAAAATAAAAAACATTTGATTTTGATTTTAAGGCCCAGTCGTTGCCAGATAAAACGGGCAAAAAAATAATGTGTTGCCATTTCAATTAGAACAATAATAGAAAAGTTGTTTAAAAATTTTATGTTACTTTAATTTTATTTTAGTTTTTAGTTCCCTTCAAACTAGTACAAAGCACTTAGTTATAACCGTACCCTTAACCGTTAGTTCGGGGTAAATGTAAATTAATGATCATTTCTTAAACTAGTCAAATACTACTTAAGAGCAAGTATTAGCTAACTTCGAACATAGTTCAGCCACTCCCCCTCTCCTGTCAAGGACCAAGAAGCTTGACCAACTCGAAAAGTTCCCTGATTAATTCATAGCACTCGACAGCTAAGCTGAACTTCGTCGCAACCATAGGGTGGACTAGCTTTAAATTAGAAATTATTAACGCAAGGTTCGTATGAGCTACCGCCAAACTAATTAGGTTGGGATAAGGGACATATATCAACGAGGAGCCGTGCCGGGGACCAAATTAGTCGTATCGTGTTAATTGAAATGGGACAACTTGCGCGAGCCATTTTGCGAGAGAAGCCGATGACACGCCTATATTGTGTTACATTATAACACAATTAATTTTCGGCGCGCTACGTAATGAGCCACGTGTTTTAGAGGCCATTCGTTTGGAACGTTAAGCGTGTTTACGCGGTGGCTGTGCGCTGACAACACGTGGTCGCCGCGTAAAATACTGGGCGCGATGCTCATTACGCGGTGTACGCCTCGCTCTATATGTTCGGCGGTATGCGCAACACTGGGTATGGTTTTGCATGGATTTATAAATATTCAGAATTTGCATATTTTACATTATTGCGCCTGTTTAAGGCTATATGCTCGCTCCTAAATGGTACGACTTAACTTTTTAGATACCTAGAAAAAGGTGATTGAACTCTGATACTGAACTGTATGTTTTTTGTGTATGTTCACCGATATATTCGACAATTATGGACAGATTAAATAAAATAATTGTGTTTGAAAGAGTCTTTTCCCGAAGTGGTCCAATAGAAAAATGATGAAGATCTGATGAAAAACTTTGGAGATATATAATAATAATAATAATATAACTTTACAACACTCAACTTTACTTTATATAACAGAACTCTTCAATCATTGACGGCAAATCTCTCGGGATTGCTGCAATCGCATGTCTGCTTATTACACCATTTAATTTCATTTCACGAAGGCAAACAACGAAACTCTAGAATTATTGGAATCTTACTGTAGAAATTGGCCTCTACGTATCACAACTAAAAAGTAAAAAATAAAAACTTTTATCAAAAATATACAACCGACTTCTAAATAATTTGGAAAATTTTCATTTCTGCGTTTTTGATACCGACTTCCAAAATTTAAGTTATTTTTTATTTGGAAATATTACCAAATAAAAAACAACTTAAATTTTGGAAGTCGGTATCAAAACGCAGAAATGAAAATTTTCCAAATATAATTCTCTTCGTAATGTTTTTTTATTTGACCTTTGATGTTACACACACATAATAAACATACAAGAAGAAGGAACAGAAAATAGGTACAAAGGTATGGTTATTATATCAGCGAGATTTTTTGTGTTAATTAAATCCCAGCCTGTTTTACATTTTATGGTAATTCGAACAAAAAGTCTATTACCAAATTCAAAATAGATACTGGCAGGCAAGCAATAGCGACCAAATATTAAAAAATATATATTACAGCAACCTATTGCGCTTCCGTAGGGATCAGTTGCCATTGCTATATTGACATATAAACTGAATTGGAGAAAAGTGTTGTGCTAGTACCTAAGTATACGGATTTACCGGTTTTACACATCAGTTGATTCGCGTAACTTTTTCGGTAAACAAAATGTCACGCAGTAAGACATGACGTTTGATTTTCTTTTCTGATTTCGTTGTCGTATCATGTAGATAGAATACATTGTCGTGGTAAATATACTTTGTCAACTTCAGATAATTACTTTTGAATTTTTAATAAACGACGGGGAAGAGAGCGGGGAAGGCATTTCCGCGAAGGAATCTCCCCCTACCCACGCACAAAGTGACAATACCACTTCGTTATATTTTGCGGGAATTTCATTCCCACACTATTTAATTATTAACTTTGAGGAATAACAACCATAATAGAGTTTCCTTCAGCCAAATGTGAATTGCAATTTCAAATATTAGATTTTATTGAATGCTCGATTTCAACTCTGCATGTAATAAAAGTAACGAGGATTTGATATTAAAAAGATTATTACAAACCATTTTTCTTCTTCTGAAAACCACGTACGAAACGTAGGAAATGTTTTCAAAGATATAAAGGATGGCGCACACTGGCGAGTACGGACGACCGCCCGGCGTACTCGCGTACTAACGTTACGCCCTACTTGTGCATTACCCCTAAAATGCTGTTGGCGCGCCATTGTGAGTTTTATTTTATTTCTCCACCTCCGCTTGGGAAATTCTAGTTTCGCTGACAGATATTGAGTTACCAGCCGAGTTTTGTCAAATAAAACTATCGTGTTTTTCTGTAGCCGCGGTAGCTGCGTCAACTAAAGCTAGCGTTTCGTTTGTGTACGTATATTTTTTTGTCCTTTGGGAATGTTAGCCTCGCGCATATCATATCACACTGGTTGTTTTTTTTATATTGGTGCGTATTGGTATTAGGTATGTACAACGTTTTTATTTACCGATAATAAAAGGAGGTGGTTCTTAATTTGTCATGTATATTTTTTTATAG
Organism: Anorthoa munda; assembly: GCA_945859665.1. Classification (NCBI taxonomy): domain Eukaryota; kingdom Metazoa; phylum Arthropoda; class Insecta; order Lepidoptera; family Noctuidae; genus Anorthoa; species Anorthoa munda. The sequence continues at coordinate 17,974,899 of OX243908.1, forward strand.
AATATACCGATTTGATTTGTTTTTATTATATTGGAAAGAGTATACCTCAAAGTTCCTTCCATATATACTTGAAAAATAAAATCTATCCTTATAGAAGGAAAAAGTATGAATTGATGATTTTCCCACTGAATTTTCATTTGTAAACCGATTCTGTTGAAATTGAGTAATTTGAAAATAAAAAAAATACCTTTTTGTTAAAAATTTAACCTACGAAATAACGAACTGAAAAGAAAATATAAAAAAATCTTTTAGTCTAGCATTTTGAGTCGGCGCCAAGCAAACAATCAACGAAGATCAACCTAGCTGCAATCACTCTACGCTTTAAGTAATTAATTCGCATGTTTGTTTGTTTGGCGCCGCCTCAAAATGCTAGACTTAAAGCTTTTTTATTTTTTTGCTTTTCAGTTTGGTTTTTTGAATATCTAATACCTAAAGTTGATTTTGTTGTTGCTTTCCAAATGGTCAGAAAGCGATTAGTTTATTTAGGTTATGAGTTTTTTCACATGTTAGAGTCATTTTATTTCATACATCATACGCATACTTACCAGGATTCTTTCATTCTTTTGTTTTTTAAAAAAACAACGTTGTGTTGCCCCACACTAGGAATTCCTCCTGTATCGTGAATGCGTTTACAAACATTTAAACTGACATACACAAACACCCAGAGCCGGAACAACTACCTCTTTGTAGGTCATACAAATATTTGTTCCGTGCGGGAATCGAACCCGCGACACGCAGCGCAGCAGTCAATTGCTCAACCTCTGCGCTAACCGTGCGCCCAAAATGGATCTGCCTAGAATTTTCCTAACTTAATTAAGCTCGGCCAGTCTTACCAGATACATCTAAATATCGGTTGGGTATATCTGTCTGAACTCCATAACCCAGTAGCAGGGTAACACGGCTCTTACAAAGAATGTCCTTTAGTCACCCATGTGTAAGGTACACCATGTGTTATGAATTCACATTTTCCATTTACTTCTTCAGTAACTACTATCATAAAAATGCAAAGAAAAGAAATAATTAATCTTTTCCAACGACAGCAAAAGATAGACGTTGTAGCACAAATGGTAACTACACAGCGTGTAATATGTAATACGAAAATGAATTATTATTTGTGTTTGCTACGTGTTCCAGTTAGGATATGATTAATGTGGCTGGAATGTACACTGCCTTGAGTACCTACATGCCTGGTACTTCAAACATCACAATATGATATATATTAATGAAGTTATAGGTTTAGTGGCAAAAGGTTGGGCCTCATCAGTGCGTTGCGTTGCGTCGTCGTAGCGTCAACGCTGCGTCGTTTTACATATATTTTTAGGACCATACCACATTAGGCGTTGCGTCGTCGCAGGCGATGTATCAACGGATCGACTGGCGAGAGCCGAAGCAGGGGAGGGTGACGCATTGCGCTGTCGGAGCTCCGCAAACTGAAACTACACGCTAGGTTCAATAAAGAGGAGTTTCTGAACGTGTCTCGGACGTCAGTAAATTTTACTGTTGTCCTTCTTGTCTTGGGTCTACACGCAAAGTGACATTGAGTCAGTGCTATCGATTATCAAAAGTAAAAAACCGGCCAAATGCGAGTCAGACCCGAGCACGAAAGATTCCGTACCATTATTGCAAAAACCTGCAAAAAAACATGTTTGTTGTATGGGAGCCCCACTTAAATATTAATTTCAGAATAAAATTAATATTTAAGTGGAGCTCCTTTTTAGTATTTGTAGCTATGCAGCAGCAGAAATACATCATCTGTGAAAATTTCAACTGTCTAGCTATCACGGTTCATGACATACAGCCTGGTGGCAGACGGATAGACGGACAGACAGGCGGACCGCAGAGTCTTAAGTAATAGTGTCTCGTTTTTACGCTTTGGGTACGGAACCCTAAAAATGGGATTCCGATAAATTTAGATAGACTGAATATTACTTTGTCTAGGCCCTGATATCTGGAATAAATAAGTTACGTAGATACAAGGTAAATCATCTACAGAAGTAATTAAAACCCATACTAAGACCCTCCATGCATTTTCTCAAATCAATCTCACTTTGCCTGAATAACCTTCAAAACACATACTGATCAAAACAGTTATGTATTCGGGTCAGTGCCTACCGAACCCGGGTCTACCTCTACCGATTGGAAAACAATTCGAAACAACCCAGTCTTAAGGTTGTGCAAGGTAAAAGGATTATCTTTCGTGTCCTGGAATAAATGGCTTATCCTTTATGACGTGAAATAGAATCGAATAGAGCCGTTACGGTCGATGTGATACGCTTCTGCCATCATCATACTTCACACTATCACAACACACTATAATATTATAAAGGGGAACGTTTGTGTGTGTGTGTTTGTATATTTGTTACTTCTTCGCTCTCAAACGGCTGAACTGATCTGGATGAAATTTGGCACAGAAATAGATTATAGCCAGGAATAGCACATAGGATACTATTTCACTGGAAATATGTCGACTTTCACGCGGGCAAAGCCGCTGGCAGAAGCTAGTACAAACATAAATTTATGCCATCTTCCCATGGAAGTAAGCAAAAGCGATAGAACATCTGTTACGATTCTTTTGCTTCGTTGACGGTCATACATGGGGTCACACACGAATGTCAGTTGTGACTGCTTCTGAATCTTACCTTCCTGAAAAACATCACCAATATGAAGATCTTGTCAAAGTGATATTATATTAGAATATAATTAATATACTTTAACGCAACTCACCGCGTTAACGATTGTAAAACAGAAATATAGGATTGAAGTGTGCTTGATTTCAAGTGTTTAATTCCAAACATTCGGCACTTTGACAATTATTATCATTAATAGAATTTTACATTTTTAGATCCCAATGTGTTGAGGGTGTAGATTATAGATAGAGACCACTTCTACCAATCTCTATAAGATACAGGTATGAAGTTATAAAATATATTTTTCTATTTTTAGGGCCGCTATAACAACAAATACTAAACAGAATAAAATAAATATTTTAGTGGGGCTCCCATACGGGTTTTTTTTTCCGTTTTTGCGATAATGGTACGGAACCCTTCGTGCGCGAGTCCAATTTGCTCTTGGCTGCTTTTTTTTTATCTAAAGGGTCTTTCAACAAGGACGGGTCGATGTTAAAATTGAATAAAACAAGATGTGTGTGAGATATTAACGAAATTTATTTTTTATTTAAAAGGCCCATTTATGCCATTATGGATGGAATATGACATCGTTCAAATGTCCGCCGCGGCTTCGTATGGTAGCACGAATCCGAGAGGTCCAATTTTTAATGACTCTGTTTTATTCAATTTTAACATCGACCTGTCCTTGTTGAAAGACCCTTTACAAGCTATTTAGCTTAACGTACATTGTCATCCAAACCAAACGTGTATGCAAAATTTCATCTTAATCGGTTGAGGATAACTGCTTTTAAATTCAGTTGCAAGATTTGATCCAAACATACATTCATACGTTGCAAGTTAATAAAAAGCTTGTAATAATCTAGAAGCTAAGCCCAGTAAATAAGTAAGTTGTAATGGAATTGGGCTCAATTGTTTGGCCAATAAATCCCGCAAGTGACGTATCCTAAGTCAAGATGAGAACGTAAATAAATATATTTATTTTGGACACTTATCCCAACTCGTAGGTTTTATTCCTTTTCAGGGTTGGAAAATATCATGGCCAACTGCAAGTATCCGTATAACTTGGATGTTGGATGTGCAATCGTGTCTTAACAGCTGACCGGATTTGGATGAAATATGAAACACAGGACACATTGCTTGTAGAACGGGTGGCCGTTGGGGCCGAAAAGTTCTAAAGTGGCGTCCGCGTGCCGGAAGACGCAGCGTTGGAAGGCCTCCCTCTAGGTGAAGCGATGACCTGGTCAAGGCTGCGGGAGTCCGGTGGACGCACAGGATCGAACAGTGTAGTGACGCTTGGGCGAGGCCTTTGTCCAGCAGTGTACGTCTTTTAGCTGAAACAATGATGATGATAAAACACAGTTAGACCCTGGCCTGGATTAGATAATTTATTTATTTTTATTTCGTATATACTTTATTGTACACCAATATAAAAACAATAACTGTAATTTCTCGTATCAGGCCTAAGTCTGGATTTGTAGCCGGTTGATGAAAATAGGATAGTAACGTTCGCATTACACGGTACTTTATAAGTAGCGAAATGTGAGTGTAACTACTTACTATAGGGTGCAGGTGCTGGTTTGGTCCCTAGGGTGGTCACGGCGTGCAATGTGTTCTGGTGATGGTGGTTACTCCCTAGAGGAGGATCCGGTGACGGACAGCCGCGACGGGTTCGCATATGAATGCATCAGCGTGCCCGTGTTCCTGCCATAAGCAGCACAGGAGGACACCGTGGAGTTTTAGTGGGTTGGAGTCCCACATATTAACTTCACTATCTCCCCGTGGTAGCGCAGTATGCAGAAGCATTAGTAATAGAAAAATGGGTGCTAATGGCCTTCGAGGCAGACAGGCGTGGTGATATGTTTTATGTTTTAAATTCTCATATAACTTAGATGTTGTGAGTACGCTTTGCATATTATCTTTGAGAAAATTCAAGCAAATTAGAACCTTCAATACAAGAAGAAATATACTCAGAAAGTTTAGAAGTTGTTTTCCACGCCGGTTTTCTCCTAGAGTGCCAAACACTTAGAAAATTTTGAGGAAAAAGTTCATCGATTCAAGATGTTTTTTTTTTGAATTATGGGAATTTTTATTTTATTTCAATTAAAATGTACATACTATTAAATACTTAAATAACAAAAGCTACCTATATATACAGTTAAATAAAAATAAAATAAAACTACGAACGCGTATAAAAGGGCAGGGGTCATAGGTACATAAGTACCTATGACCCCTGCCCTTTTATATGCGTTCGTAGTTTGGTTGTTCAATCAGCCGTGATTAACAATAGCTGAACGGATTTAATGAAATATGAAACACATATAGAACTTGGCCTTGATTTCAATTTTCAGTTTTGGGTCGAAACCCCTGGTAAATGCTAGTAATAACAATAATTACATGTTTTAATTAATCAAATATAAGTATTATAGTTGTGACCATGTAAGCAATCGGATTTGACAGCTATAAAAATACTTAATAATAAATTTGATGCTTACAAATAATATTCGTTGTTATGTATGGGTAACATAGTAATTAAATAGGATTATGAATTTGATTATTCAATTATCGCGGCATGTAAAATGAGAAACGTCATCGGGCTTCTTAGATTTTCACTATTATAAACTATTTCAATGGTTAGAATGAAAAATATTAACTATTTCTATGGTTATCCATAGAAATAACATGTATTAAAAAAAAATTGCTGTGTTTTAATATTATCATGTTTCTCGGTACTTATTTAGATAAATCAGGCAGCCGTAATTTGCTCAGTGCTGGATTTAATCCATGTTTAACCACCAATGTGCGGAAGCTCTCAGAAATGGAGAGGGTTCTATTTGCATCGTTTGTTTAATCAGACCGGCCTGTATATTTTGTGGATTATTAATTTCCATAATATAATGGCTTGTGTTTGTTTACGTAATTACGAGTTTGATCATTTTAGTAATGTTTGTGTTAATAGAATGTCGCCTACACGTAAATAATTAGTCGTTTGTCATTTTGTGTTTAATGTACTTCTAGAAATTTCAAAGTTATTAGAGTTTACATTTAAATTTTAGTATTAACTTAGTCGATACTCAAAAGCATGCTGTGGCCTCCTATGATTGAAGGAGTGCACTAATCATAACGACATTCTTTTAACCATTGTATTTGCATGTGTATATCTTTCAGTGAAGGTCCTGAATAAATAAATAAGTCATTTAGGGCCTCGGCTTTTCAAGTACAATTTCTTGAAAGATAATTTTGTGGTTATTTAATTCATACTAACTTTTGCCCGTAGCTGCGCCTGCATGAAAGTCAAAAAGACGTGTGGCACTCGGGGACTGCCGCGGTAAAGCAATTTCATAGCATTTTTTATCAACTTATGCAATTATAATTATTTATTTATTTTTTATTCATGCTAAATCTCAATTAAAAAATGTTCATCCATCAGTTTTAAAAACTTCTTTGTCAACCGGAAACGAACCTCCGAACTGGAAAACGCGGCACCAAATTCTGAGTGACCCTTATTACCACTGGCATAAGGCCACTTTTAATTGCCACGCAAAAGTGACCCGTATTCTTAGTTAGGGACATAAGGTAGTTTTCTTTGAATACCAATATTATTAAACGCCAGACGTACAAAATCCTCCATCACAGGACGACCCGAGCCGACACTTTTCTAAAACCGACCTCGAGCCGCCACCAAGAACGAACCGGCGACCAAATCATAGAAACTGAAAAGTCCCATTTCTTGGAAACGGCTGGAGCTAGCTCAATTCTAAGAAAAATTTTGTCCCCCTGCCCACCGTCACTTCAAGCCGGAGAACAAGATAGTATAACCCCCCCCCCGTTAACTCTTTACTTCCCCCCCCCCACCCCGCAATTTTTTTTTTACTTCAGTCTTAAAATATAAAAATGAAACTATAAAATCGCGCAACAAACCCCTCCTGCCCCTCCCCCTTCACCCGCTCACACACTAGGAATCCTAAAAAATCGTCCGATTTCGGAGCAGCTCGGGGTGTCAGGATTATTTTCGTTACGGCATTTTTTCGTTACGAAAAAAATTGTTTTTATTTCTTGATTCGGTCGCCGCGCTCAAAGCCCGTGATAAAAGCTCAAAGCCCGCGATAAAAGCTATGCAATAGCTTAAAAACTATTGGAATAAAAGCATCCTATATCCTAATACAAACGGTATCCTACCCGAAATTTAAATGTCATCTAAATACAATCAGCCGTTTAGGCCTAATCGTTTATCATAGACTTTCCCATTTATAGTGCTAGGACCTGTATGGAGTGGCAATGTGTAAAATCCTGGACGAATGCTAAAAGTACCTGAAAAGATGCTGACCGTTGTCCTCAGCCATGAGGGACCGATCAAGAGAGAGAGAGGATAGTATAAGAGAATGTAGAAAAGGATAGTATTCCAGCAGTGTCATATTTTCCTACAAAACAAATTCAGCCACAACTATCAAGGAAACAAACAAGCATAAGGTAACTCTCTTTTACTGAACTGTATGTAACTACAAAACATTGCGACGCAGTCTTTGTGTACATACCCTAAGTAAGCACAGGTCGGACAGACAATGTAAAAGGTCCCGTACATATAAATTAGTTATTTGTTTAGTCTCTTGAATTTCATACGCCAGCTTAACATTTTGTAGGGGAAAGTTTTGTTTATGCGGTCCATATTTTATCGGATGCTTAGGTAGCGAAACAAGCGTGTTTAGGGGTAAGTAGGGGTTAATATTGTTTCTGTGTAGGTTTGTCTTAATTATGGCTTTTTAGTATGTAACTAAATATTTAGAATATTTTTATACAAGAAATAAATGTTGAGGAAGAATGCTTATGTGAGTCATGATTTTGAATGAAATATTGGGCTGGAGAAGGAGAGGAAGGCCAAAGAAAAGATGGATGGGCTGTGTGAGGAGTGATATGAAAGAAAAGGGAGTCAGTGATAGCGTGACAGGGGACATGACGGTATGGAGGAAGAAAACGTGTTGCACCGACCCCAAGTAACATGGGATAAGGGCAGGTAGATGATGATTCGGTCGCGGGGGTCCGCTATATGTGAGAATCACGGGACCGGTCGATATGGCGCCTTGAGCGAGGCCTATGTCCAGCGGTGGACGTCTTTCGGCTGAAATAACGATTGTCTCGAAAAAATAGATTAAATTTTAAATCACTAACACATATAATTAATGTTTTTAACAAATTGCCACACTCCGAGACGCCCCTCAAAATCTGATTACTCGCAAATTCTTGATCCTGATATATTTGCTCTTGAATTAATCATTCCTAAATCCATCGTCACCATAATGATGATTATTTATTTATTATAATATACTTCATTGTACACCATACATATTATGATGTGCATTCTCTTCTTACGGAACAATGAATATTTTTGATCTTTCAAATATGAAAAAAATATTTCCCACATTACATTACTACGTAAGAATAGTGAGATTCAGATAACTCCCTTTGTTACCGAATCCCACAAAACAAACGCCCTGTCATTTCGTCCTCCTTTCGGCATTCAGCCAATGATTCGCCGAATACCGAGCTTCTAATCTAATTAATGATTGTTTTGTCACCATGGTCGAATAACGATCTCGCGTGTTGATCTACCACTAACCTCAACTCTTAAAATAAACTTTAACAAGTAATAAATAAAGTTAGTTATCGTGTGGCAGGTTTTTCGGTATGGTGTGCGTGGCTAGGTAGGTTTGACGTGTACAAATGGTACGCAGATGGACACAGGGTTAGATCGGGAACGACATAATTGATGGGCCGATGTGGTCGAAGCCTTGCCCAATATTGGCAGTGACAATGCCTGTATATATAAAGACCGATGAATATTCATCAGCGGTTAGGGATATTCTTTTATCGTTGTAATTTATTGTGGGTTATGTGAAATATTGGTAGATTTTTTTGTGTAGTTACAAGGAAACAGTATTCGTTAGGATAAGTTTTACTAACAGATTACAAAATATCTACTTTAGAAGGCGTGCTTTGGGTTTGGTTAACCGTTACATGTATAGGTTTGTTTATAAACTCGCGTTTGGCCATCACCTTAACGGTTGGTTAGCGATGATATGACGATGGAGCATGCTAAACAAGAAGTAAAAAAAAAATCCCGCCAATGTCATCATCATTCAGCCACTCATGTAAGTGACACCAAAAGATAAAAACATCCTTTGGTGTAACCATAATCACAACTAGTGTTGTTACTAGTGGTCGAGATTATTGGTTGCAAGTTCGGTGTACATATTTATTAAACAAAAAACTTTTTGATAAAAACTTTAACCAACTTCTAAAACAAAACACTACAAAGCGAAATATAACTTTGTTTGCCGAAGCTGGTGTTTTGATACCTATTGTTTTTCGTTTTTCGGCACCGGAAAGACATTAAAAAAAATAGAGGCCCCCGAATTGAGAAACCCCTCGTTTTTGGGAAGTCGGTTAAAAAAACTACAAGTGAACTTGAAATCAAGATGTTGATGTTATACTTTATGCACACTGTGTCCCACTGATGGGAAAAGCCCTCATCTTTCTCCTTCCAAACCTCTTAGTAGTAGTCTAAGGTAAATTTTTTATCAACAATTTTCATCATGCAAAAGAAAATGCGAACAAAAAAGTGAACAAAAGAGTTCGTGATCTAATGTCGTTACCTACGTTTTGAAAGCCGAATAATTTATCTTTAACGGCGTACCTTGCAAATGCTCAAAATGCAAACAAGGCGAAGCAGACCGTATCCCCGTGTCGACCCCTGGCTATCCCGTATTACTCGCACCTCTATAAATCATAATTTACTCTATCTTGATCGCACCTCGGATAAAATGCTTGGAACAGGTATTAGCTATCAAGCGAAGAGATTCTGTGAAGACGTGATGAGTATATATTACGGGCAGGAAAAATGTTTACCTTCTCTGCTTTCACATCTGTGTTTATTGGCAATTAGTTCAATTTACGGCACAGATTGTGGAATTGTGAGTGATTTTCGAATTTCAGTTTACCTTTATGTTAAAGAGATGCGAGATGCACTGTTTTGCATTGAATTTATCAGCTTTGCATTCATATGGAATTGACACCCTTAGGTGGCCACTGGTTCCAAAATATTTAAAGGCTTTCCATGGACTCGAAAATAATATATAACATGGCATTAACTGTTAAACTAACAACTTTGGGTAACATTTCCATGGAATGCATGGAATCCACGTAGTATTTTTTATTTGAAAGACCAACATTGTTAAATTATAGATTGCGTGCTTATCCTGTTTACAGTCAAGCTTTCTACAATGACTTTGCTATTGTTTTGTATATTTTGTACTACAGTAAAATAAATGTCACTGTAAATGATTGATTGACATCTAGAATCAACCGTTTCCCCTAAAATAATGAACGTATTGTTTGTTTTAATTTTATATTTACAGCGTTTTAAACTTCAATTTAATTACGTCATTTCGTCAAACAATAAAATTTATAATTTGAAAATCACGTCATCATTTTAAGAGTAATTTAATCACAAACTCTTAAACATTTTCATATTTTATCAACCGCTATATGGCACATATACCGGTGCAAAGCGACGATGTGACTAGTATTCGCGAGTTTGATAGTAATAATATTGTTATACATTATATTTTAAAGAGCAAAACCGTGTCGCAACGCGCCAGTCTACAAGAGCCTTTATGAATACCATTCGCTGTTTTTACGCTCAACGAAGCGATATATGAACCGGAAGATATGTTTTCATGTGCTTTGTGGGCAATATTAATTTTGGAAACATGATTAACGAAATTTTTGACTTATATCAGGCATTTATGGAGTAAAATTTTAAACTGGCATGTTTCATCAACATTTTTGTTTTAAATAACTCTGTGTTTACGCTGTGGTGGAGAAATATAGTGCTTTATGATGCTTTATGAGCTTTATATAAAAAATATTGTGTTGATCAATATTTTATTATACTGTGTTTATTTAACAATGATTGATTTCACACACAAAATACTTGGAGCTTCTAGAACATGAATCGATAAATTAAATTGGTGATAACTAGTTTTTCGTTTCGACTAACCATCAAGAGAAAGGAGTAGTTAGCCTGGACGTTGTCTATGTGGCTATGTAGGTTTATGAGATATAAATTAAATTGAATTTGATTAATTTTCAAAGAGGTATTGTCATCATCATCATTTCAGCCGAAAGACGCCCACTGCTGGACATAGGCCTCCCCAAACGTCGCCACACTGATCGGTCCTGTGGTATTCTAATTAGCTTTAGTCAATGTTTCGTTGTGTATATGTATTGCCTCATCAATTCCTTCCTTCCCCTCTCATTCCTTCGTCTGACCTCTTGAAAATCGAACACAACTTTCTAAACCACACCACTCCACTGTATATCTGAACCGCCATCTTTATTCAGATGGGTAACCATTGTAAACAAGACATAAAGGCAGGTCATGCGTGTAGCGGGCGAGATTCTACGTGACCTTACGTGCCTCTTTTGTGCGGCTGTGTCGAGTTAGCGGGTCACCGGCTGTGCTTGCTATTGCCGGCACGGTGGGTATTGGTTTTGTGTTGGGAGTGTACTGCTTGAATATGGGCTGTTTAGTAAGTAGGTCGTAGCTCGAAAGTCCTTTCTACTGTGTGATTTAAATAGAAGCAGTCCGCATAAGTATATAGAAGAAAATAAAGGCTTTCTAATTGAAATTAGTGAACATTCATCTTATGAGCTTGCTCGTAGCATCCTAGCATCACAAACTTCATATATCGCTTTCCATCAGTTGAGATCAAGGTCAAAAACATGATAATCATAAAAATATAGCTCAATTACATAATTATCCAGCTGTTTAGTTTAAGATTTATTTGTCCCTTTCCAGGTTACAACTATGACCAAAATTGTTTTTGTTTACCACTGAAAGTATACGGTGTAACTACTTTGTAACTGTTTGACAATTAACAAATACTTTTATCGAATAGTTAGATATCGTATCGAGTACGTATGAATACCCTGGTTCGTATCTACTACAAAAAGCTAATGCTGAAAATCCTGATTGTAGAGACAATGAAGCATAAATGATAGAAGACATCGATTTAAATTTTCATTGCTAGCGCGTCATTATCTTTCAGAAACTTTCAAAAGTTATAGTTATGATTTATCAGCAATTTCATCTTTTAATAAAAATACATTGAACTCATTTTGTGCCTTTGGGATTTTTTTTTTAAACTGACAATTATTGTTGAGTGGCAGGCACATATTCATTTCGTCCTTTACTGCATTTCTGCATGGCTTACGTTATTTTTAATTACGTACAGTGCTTCAGGCTTTGAGAACCTATGAATGAAAAATCTGAATGACTGGATCGATTCAGAATTAGTATCTTTATTTATTTGATTGAGGTGCTTATACAAATTAAGTTCGATGTTATTGTATACTGTGAGCTCATGGCTAAATAATGACAGCCCCACGGTTCGATCTTCGAGGTTAAGCAACGCTTGCTGAGGTAGATCCGTCGATGGGTGGCTATTTATTGCATACCGAGAGTCCTCCGTATCTAGGAAAGCACGCAGTTGTGAATAGATCTTTGAAGCTCGTTACAGGCAAACCTGGTTAAAAACTATTTCCTTTCTCTCTAATCTCTTTCATCATTATTCAACTATTTTTCTTTTTTGTCACTCCCTCTTTCTATGCATTTCATGTCATATTATGTATGTAGTACGTTTATTTATAGTATTTATTATGATAATATCGTTTTGTATATATTTATGTTTTAATGTAATAGCAATACACCGCAAACTACACCCTTTTTTATTCTAAGTTTTTTCAGTCCATCCAAATGTTGTCTGGTAGATATCGCTGTCTTTGAACCCGTATAAATAAGTTTTTCTTGTAAATTTGCGTAACTTTTAAAGTATACTCTATTCTATTCTACAGGTACTCTGAAGCACCAGTCTTGATTGCTGTCAAATTGTTTGGCTACGCTAAAATTGTTGGGAAATGAGTAGATTGATTGATTGATTATGTTATTGTGAACTGTCAGTCTGTCTTTTGTATAAATGAAATGTGATCACCTGTGTGACTGACAAGTATTGTGTTAATGTCTATATTAACGTTTATGTGATAATCATTATCCGTAATAGCCTGTAGGCCGTGTAGCAGTAATGTGTTCAATGTTCAACTGAACATTGAAAAAATCATGTGAAAGGGGTGAAAAAAATCAACAACAACATGACTAACAGCATGCTAAAACCATGAACCTCTACCTTTTCCTCATTATCATTATCTTATGATAATGAGGTTTTGTCATACTGTTAATAATTATCATGAGGAAAATTTTTACAAAAACGCTTTCCTTCTCTCCGACTTATTTAAAATTTTCCTGTGCCCGACGGGACCGTGATTATTTGTATTTATTTTTACTTACCACCTATTTTTGTACATTATGGATGCAATAAAGATTTGAGATAGGTATAACGTTTACTATAAGTCCGAAAATCAGAACATTAAGGGTTTATAACGAGAATTAATTTCAATAATCATTTATTTATTTATTATATACTTTATTGTACACCACAAAAAATGTAAAGGACAAACATTCACAAAAACAAGTGTACAATGGGCGGTCTTATCGCACAGGACAATCTCTTACAGACAACCTTTGGATGGATTGTACGATAGGAGAAGAATTTAGGGCTAGGGTATACAAAATTACATACTTAAATAATATTACTTACATAAAATAAATACATACAATATTATATAATATACTAATACATATCAAATATATAACAGAGAAAAGAGAAGAATAAAAATTATAGTGAAAGGTAATACTCTTTTACCATTTTCTTAAACGTTGGCAGTGTTTGAGCACGTCTTATTTCAATAGGTAATACATTCCACAACCGAGCCGCTTGAATCGTGAAAGATTTGTCAAAAAAGGAAGTGGAATGCATACGATTATTTAATGTACATATAATCATCATCGTCATCAGCCTGTTTAATGTTCCCACTGCTGGGACACAGGCCTCCTCTCTGTGAGAGGGATTGGGCTGTAACCCACCATGCGGACCCAGTGCGATTGGTGGATGTCACATGTCTTCGAATTTTTGGTTCTAGGACATGCCGGTTTCCTCACGTTGTTTTCCTTCACCTCTTTGAGAGCAGTGGTGATGAAATAATTTGCACAAAGTAAAGCGCCTGTCTGGGTTCGAACCCACGACCTACGACACGTAACTCGCGGCCGTTACCACTGGGCGACCACTGCTCTCCTTATACGTGCCAAAAAATAAATCCACGAAAATCCCGTGCGTTTCATAATATATTAGCAAATTTGCTCTCCAGAAAACAGTTAACCACGAAAACCAAATCCCTAACTCAGACTACCTATATTTTTGTTAGCGAACCTTATTTATCTCATATAGGATTGTACCGTCAGAAATAGGTATTTCATTAAATGACTCCACAATAACTCATGCGCAGCTATTGAGATCATTGTTGGTGTCACTACCTTTTGTGACGCCGAGTTTAAAAAGGGTCAAGTGTATATTGCGAAGAACCATTATACATACAGTGTACCTACATACACTGTTCTGTGTTCTCGTACCCCAATATAGGTATTAATTTAAAGTCATGGTGTCCCTTTATTAATTAATGTATACGGTACTTTCGGGACACGGTAATTCCCGGATTACCTGAGTTTCAATTTACACGTTACAGCTAATTTACTCTCGCTTCACTCGACGGCACCGGGCGGCGGCCATATTGTGCGTTGAAAGGCTCTCGGTACGGTAACGTTCTGTATTAAAAGTTAGCTGGATTAAGTGTCATTATTTAGTGCCGCTGAAAGCCTGGTGTTGTCAGGTTTACACTGTGTGTTTTATCTTTAGTATATTTTGCTGCTTTGATTGTTAAATCAGAATTAACAGTTTTTTTATATAGCCGGCAACTTGAAGAAGACAATTTTATCAACGTAACAGATGTTGTTTTCATAATATTGAATGGATGAAAAATGTAATAATAACTTTCTAGCTTGTGCCTGCGGCTTCGCCCGCGTAAATCGTAATTCTGGGGTAAAAGGTATCCTATGTATCCAACTATCGATGTACAAAATTTCATCGAAATAAGTACAACCGTTTTTTATAATTAAAACACAAATATACAAAAAATATCGTATTTATAATATTTTTGTGTAGGATGATATAAATGAACTTAAAAAGTTGCTCTGTTTTGATTGTTCATTCCCAACTTTACCCATAAAAGAGATGATCTACAGCCACGCTATCCACGGTCTACCTATCATGAAGCTGCCAGTTAACTCGTCAATTGTCACCAGTCGGCTACCGATGGCGAGATAATTGGATCTCTGATATTCACACCGGAACGTAGTACTTGGAAATTGAGGTCGATATTTTCATTGGTTAAGCACGAGAATAAAAAGATAGGCAGTCATGAGGACTGCCGACAGATGTGTAAACTTAAAACTGCGCTTTCCTGTTTATTACTTATTCCAAAGTTTTAAGTTTTTACTGGCGCAACACGTTAAGGTGAGTATACACTAGAGCATTTTCGCAAGCATTACAGTAAACTAACGTTTCTACGAATTATACAATACCACAGACATAAATCTAAACAGATAACGCAAGTCCCTCCATCTGTATGAAAACCAAGCGTGCCAGTTTTTCACAAACAATTTAAAAACAAATTTACTTACCAATGAAAGAAAACATTTCCAATGCCTCGGCCAACTTTTTCTATACATTGTTTACAGCTCAATATTTATTATTATTATTTATTTGACCTCTACTGAACACAGACATTTATTTTATAAATTTTAATAAATTTTACAGTATCTTAATTAAGTAATTTAAATAAATCTAAATAAAAAAAATAATCTTAATGTATTTCAATTTGTATTATTTAGATTTTTTGGTTTTACAAGACATTTTGTTTTATTGACATTAATTTACATTGTACCAAAATGCATAAATTAATTATAATTTTTAGTTTTTAGTTTACTTAAATTTTGACATAATGTGTAGGTATGAATTGTATGTGTATCTAATTTTAAGTAACTAACATAGTATATAAGTGTTTGTACATACTAACAAAACTATGGATTTCATATCTGAGATAAATAAATAATAATATGGCATACAAAGGTATTTTTCTAGATTTCAGTGGATTTTCGGTGCTGATAATGCTAAATGAAAAGCTCAGATTACGATCATCAAGTAAACTCAATCGCGTCATCTAAAATCATTTAGTTAGATTTCGAATGAGACATTGTGCGAATGGGACATTGTACGAATGGGACATTGTACGACTGGGACATTGTACGAATGGGACATTGTACGAATGGTACATTGTGCGATTGGGACATTGTGCGATTAGGACATTGTGCGAATGGGACTTTATGCGAATGGGACATTGTTCGATTAGGACATTGTGCGAATGGGACTTTATGCGAATGGGACATTCTGCGCATGGGACATTCTGCGCCAACGGGACTTTTTTCGAATAGGACATTCTGCGTTAGATCCTTATGTCTGTGTAAAAAACAGACAAATGCTCAGTTTCCTGAAGCATTTGCATATAATGTAACGTTCTTGCGAATGTTCGCAACTATGTTCGACGTACTGCTCACGGCTAGCGAGCAGTTACCTGTAACATTTCTTTCTACATTGCTTTCATAATTGACCTCAGTCCACGTCCCCCGCGCTCGTGCCTTTGCACGATAAAATGTTACACCAAAATTTTTGTTGGTTTTTAAAATCAGAATGTACTAGTAACAAAACATCGAGCGTCATGTTCAAAATCAAAAATCAAAATATTTATTTTTTACTTCACGTTCATTTTTTATTACACTTATAAAACGTCGACAAAAGGTGCACGGTTCGGGTTGGTCGTTTCCTATGGAAAAGAACCGACAAGAAACTCCGTGGTTACTCTTTTAAAAAAATGGTTTTGTTTACAATATTTCCATGTTACAGTATTAGTATGTATATATGGGGGGACAACGTAGGCCCGACAATAAGTCGTAAGAAACCACAAAAAAAAAGAAGTAAAACGAGATAAAAAGTTAACAAATATTAACAAGCATCTAGAAATCTAGAAGGCCTTCAATGTTCACACATTCACAAACAATCGGTAAACGAATCTATACAAAAGTAAAAGAAGAAAAAATATACATGTGGCACAAATGTTGTTATCAGTGCAGTAACTATTCTTGGCAAAGGGCTATAAGGATGATTGGAAACCATTATAAAAAGACTAATTAAAAAGATTGAGAATGCCTACACAGCCTATTCGATTTTTGACAAATGTTGATGTGAAAATAATTAAATTGAAACTGGTAATTAAATATATTAAACAACCATTTATAAGACTTTTGAGGATTCAATGCTAAAACGTACGCAAACATTAATTTCTCCTCGTATAAAATCTATTCCATTTTAGTTTATGTATGAAAACTCCATGCTACTAAACTTTTTAAATTGACTTATTGGACATTTTTTACAACGAAAACAGCCTATACAGCCTATTCGATTTTAGACAAATGTTGATGTGAAAATAATTAAATTAAAACTTATAATTAAATATATTAAACAACCATTTAATAGTTATTTATGCTACAAGTGCGGAAGGTAAGTGATTTCCGATGAGTGCCATTTTTATTCACGAGCGAGCGAAGCGAGTGAGTGGATAAATCGACACGAGTCGGAAATCATCTTACGTACGTGTATCATACAACATTTTACTATGCATTGTGCGAGGAAATAAAAAAAACATATCTGAACCAAGCAAGAAATTAATAAAATGGCGGGCTTATTCAAGCACGCTCAGCATATCCACAGATTAATTAATAGTTCCTCGGGCTACTGCGCATGTGCAAATAGCTGTCACATCGTTACGCAAAAAGGCACGAGCAAAATATACGTTCTACCAAACATATTTAATGAATATTTAAAATTAATTTATTGATCAAAATCTAAATCAAGAGTAATTAAAAACAACTGTAATGAAGTATTAGTTTTATTTTACCTTTTATATGAATGATAATCTGTACTTAACTAATTTGTAAAACTTTTCTCAAATAATTAAAGCTCTATGGGTCAGGCTGACGTTGGCGTTAAAAATTAAAAAAATACAGAAAAGTAAAAAGCACTAGTAAAAAAAAGTGACACTTTCCGCACAGTTTGGCTGCTTGGAAAACGCTCTTTTCGAGGACATGCATTGTAATAGTACATTGTGATACAAGGGTGCAATAACCTACACGCCCGTGTATCACACGATATTTTTCAATACAGTCGTGGGAAATAGTAAAAACAAATCAAATAATTAGATTTGTTAATTCACAAAAAATATTTATTTTGCGCGTTTTTGCAACTGGACATATTTTTTTTACAACGAAAACAGCCTACACAGCCTATTAGATTTTTGACAAATGTTGATCTAAAAAAAAATTAAACTGGTAATTAAATATATTAAACAACCATTTAAAAGACTTTTGAGAATTAAATGCTAAAACGTACGGAATCATTCATTTTTCCTAGTATAAAATCTATTCCATTTTATTCTATGTATTTAAACTCCTTGCTACTAAACTTTTTTAAATTGACTTATAACTAAAGGCGCGTTTTTGCAACTGGAAATTTTTTTACAACGAACTAGTCTATACAGCCTATTCGATTTTAGACAAATGTTGATGTGAAATTAAAACTGGTAATTAAATATATTAAACAACCATTTAAAAGACTTTTGAGAGTTCAATGCTAAAACGTACGGAATCATTCATTTTTCTTCGTATAAAATCTATCCCATTTTATTCTATGTATGAAAACTCTTTGCTACTAAACTTTTTAAATTGAATTATAAATTTAAAACTAAACTGCAAAACTAATGATCGAGCTCGTAAACAAAAGTCACGACCGCGTAACAGAAAGATGCCTATGCATTAGATTTAATTTTCGAATCATAATTATAGCCTCTGAAAGTACGCCATGTTTAACAACTGTATTGAAATAGTACATTGTGATACAAGGGTGGAAAGTAGGTTATTGCAAACGAGTTGCCATTAACAAGCCCGAGCCGAAGGCGAGGGTTTTTAATGACACGAGTTTGCAATAACCTACACGCCCGTGTATCACACGATATTTTTCAATACAGTTGTGGGAAATAGTAAAAACAAATCAAAGAATTAGATTTGTTAATTGACAAAAAAATAAAATTTTCGCGCGTTTTTGCAACGAAAACAGCCTACACAGCCTATTCGATTTTTGACAAATGTTGATGTGAAAATAATTAAATTGAAACTGGTAATTAAATATATTAAACAACCATTTAAAAGACTTTTGAGAATTAAATGCTAAAACGTACGGAATCATTCATTTTTCCTCGTATAAAATCTATTTCATTTTATTCTATGTATTAAAACTCCTTGCTACTAAACTTTTTTAAATTGACTTATACAAGGCGCGTTTTTGCAACTGGACATTTTTTACAACGAAAACAGTCTATACAGCCTATTAAATTTTAGACAAATGTTGATGTGAAAATAATTAAAATAAAACTGGTAATTAAATATATTAAACAACCATTTAAAAGACTTTTGAGAGTTCAATGCTAAAACGTACGGAATCATTCATTTATCCTCGTATAAAATCTAACCCATTTTATTCTATGTATGAAAACTCTTTGCTTCTAAACTTTTTAAATTGATTTATAAATTTAAAACTAAACTGCAAAACTAATGATCGAGCTCGTAAACAAAAGTCACGACCGCGTAATAGAAAGATGCCTATGCGTAAGATTTAATTTTCGAATCATAATTATAGCCTCTGAAAGTACGCCATGTTTAACAACTGTATTGAAAAAATATATACCACTTATATGCTTAAAGTCATTCGAAAAAAAAAGTATAACTAAAAGTTGTAAATAAAAAAGTTAATAAAATCATAAACCCGACTGCTTGGAAAGCGAACTAAAAAGATGTAAACAATCAGCTCGATGTTCTGTTATAAGTAAATGATCTAGTCTATACACATCTTTGCATTTGCCGACTTGCTTGTCGGTGACGCGGTCACATTACCATATTGGTTACACGAACCCATAAGTTTTCCCCTACCAAAAATCGTTCAACGCAGCTAGAGAACTTTTTACTCAAAACCCTATTTATCAGCGTCATAGAATGCCGAAACAAACGGTATTAAACAGTTTAGATACCATAATGATTGGGTATGAACATTGTCGAGCTTCCAATCGTTCAATTATATTTAGTATTCATTCAGCTTTGAAAAGCGATACTGACCTAAATACGACTATATTAGTAATTCGATCAACGTATATGAGGTATGTACAATGACTGAATTTGATTTGTTATTTCAAACTAAATACTGCAAATAACCAGGAAATCTTCTTCTTCTTCTTCTTTTTGTTTTTTCTTAAACAAAATCAAAATAAATTTTTTCACATAGGCCTACACGGACACTTATAAAATGTTGACAAAGGTGTACGGTTCGGGTTGGTCGTTTCCTATGGAGAAGAACCGGCAAGAAACTCCATAAGAATCGGCATGAAACTCATAAGAACCGGCAAGACTCCAAGTCAAACCAGTGCGGTAGTACTTTTTATTTAAAATAAAAGTTTTAATATTTTTAAGTGTTGCTATAACTTAGGCCCCCCACGACTAAGAGGGGAAAGAGTGACCTTGGTTGACTGGGCTGAGAATGCCTTAAGCATTACGTCCGCCTTTGTATCTTTAAGCATAAAATCTAAATAAATAAAAAAGTGAGATAATGTAACACAATATACAACAATTTCGTCCACTTGCATTCAGTTCGAATTTCAAACTCCAACATATCAATCTCTGTAACTCTAAGTGTCTGTCAGAAGCATATCCAAATAGTTTAAAACGCATTAGAATCTGTCTATCATTGTCTAAGTGATGGATCCCTGCATAATATCCTTCCGAAGTGACATTCATTATGGCTCGTACTCGAGCGACTAGATACGACATTTGTCTACGGTGGGCATCTAGTAAACTCGAAGTAATCTACCATTTGTAACCGTCTGGGAGCTTCCTTCTCTGTTCCAAGACAAATTGTTCGAGTGAGGGTGGCTGGTTGACCTCAGACTTGTGCCAATGTTATACGTAGGTACGTATAGACACCTACCTACCCCTCTGCTTCTGTTTAACGACATCGTTACACATGTAAACATTTAAAGGTAAGTACACATTTTCAATGTACATAAGACAGACTTATTGAGCGCTTTTTTACCGATACATAAAAGGTAATTGGATTTGCATATTAAATGAAGTACTCAATATAAGCTTTTTACATTGAAATACTTTGATGGTTTGTTGTTTTTGGTCTAAATATTTAAGAGAAAGGTTGTTTTTGATTTAACAGTAAATATTAAAGGTTATTATAGTCGTGACAAAGGCTTTCTTTGCTTTGATGTGACAAGGAATTGTTTCGAGTAATGATTTGAGGGTATTTATAAGCTATTTGTTTATGAAAAGGTTGCCTATTTAAATTGGAAAGGAATATTTAGGTCGTAATAAGATGTTATATTATTATGATGCTTCTATTTTATCGAGATCGATCGAAGGTCGATCTATAAGGTTATTTTTTTACGGCTGCTGAGGTCGGTCCGTGGATGCGGAACCATAACATACCAAGACTTGTCCGTGCCTTAGAAACTAAGTAGTAGATCGTCAACTTGGCTACAGGTGCAAGCAATCGTTAATTCAAGACAAGGTTTAAAAATTTTGATTCCTTAGGCCTGTTTTTACCCGACTGTCGAAGGAGGTGTTTATCAGTTTATGTATTTACGTTTGTTCCTATGTGGCGATCTAGTGACCAAACATAATGACCCATTTTGATGTTTCTTACGTCAATCGATTCGTCTTAACCTTGCAAGTGTCATGGCTACATTAAAATTGGAGAATAGTAAAATGGTGGCTTTTGGCTGCCATATTGTGGGGGCCCAATTTATTTTTCTTCCAAACTCATCGTATGGGGTTTCAAAATAAAGGGTTTTAAGAGATGATTTAAAAATGTATAACACTTATATGTTTCAATTTACCTAATTCGCAATGAAAAATAATAACTAAAACTTATAAATAAAAAAAGAAGTGTGGCACTCGGGGACTGCCGTGGTAAAGCTATTGCATAGCATTTTTTATCAACTTACGCAATTATAATTATTTATTTATTTTTATTTATGCTAAATCTCAATTAAAAATGTTCATCCAACAGTTGTAAAAACCCGTATACTTAGGGACATAAGGTCGTTTTCTTTTAATACCAATATTATTAAACGCCAGACGTACAAAATCCTCCATCACAGGATGACCCGAGCCGACACTTTTCTAGAACCGACCTCGAGCCGCCACCAAGAACGAACCGGCGACCAAATCATAAAAACTAAAAAGTACCATATCTTGGAAACGGCTGGAGCTAGCTCTATTCTAAGAAAATTTTTGCCCCCCTGCCCACCGTCACTTCAAGCCGGAGAACAAGATAGGATAAACCCCCCCCCCCCTCACCCCCCCGTTAACTCTTTACCACCCCCCGCATTTTTTTTTTACTTCAGTCTGAAAATATCAAAATGAAACTACTATAAAATCGCGCAACAAACCCCTCCTGGCCCCGCCCCCCTCACCCGCTCACACACTCGGAATCCATCGTCCGATTTCGGAGCAGCTCGGGGTGTCAGGATTATTTTCGTTACGAAAAAAATTGTTTTTTCTTGATTCGCTCGCCGCGCTCAAAGCCCGTGATAAAAGCTCAAAGCCCGCGATAAAAGCTATGCAATAGCTTAAAAAAATTAATTCAAAACATCAAAATTCCCGACCGCTTGTTTACCTCTTTTTGCTTGCGAACTAAAAAGAAGTAAACAAGAAGAAAATCATGCTGTGCAGTCGGTGGATACATCTGGTTTTGGTCAGCTAGCTCGCGAATATGTATCCTTCGACTGCACAGCATGATTTTTTTCGTGTTGGGGTCATTTTAGTTTGCTTCTTAAGCAGTCGGGTTTTTTTATCCGTAATTAGCTCAATCAATAATGGTTTAAAATTTCGGTAAAATTCATTTTTCCTTATTTTTTGATAAAAATAGAGGCAGTGCGCACTAGCACCTTTTTTGACCGATAGTTTGATCGTTCAGGAAATCAGTATGGAACTATATTGAAGTGCACGCATTTGGCGATTAAAAATCGCATGATAGATGATTGGTCACCTAAAAGTAGCTAGTGCGCGCTGGCTCTAAGTTAGAGAGTTAATTGTTAGATTAACAATTGATGAAAAAACGCGTTATCTATACCGACTTTTATACCATTGGTTAACCTAGTAGATAGTTAGATATGTATATAGTATAATTGGCTTTTATGATAATTGTAAAATGTACAAAGTTCGACACAGTATGCTCAATTTACTCGTTTATACTTTATTTTTTATAGATTTTTGTAGCCTGCGGTGATACTGCAACAGAGGGCGTATCAAAAAAGGATTACGGGATTTGGTACATATTCGCGCACTGGATTAAATTTTATAAATTGGATAAAATTCGAAAACTTTGTACCACTATTGTGTCAAATAAAATCCGGCTATTACAAACGATTTATTTTTTAATGAAAAATATATGTAGTGAATCGGATCGGTTTTGATGAAATCCTCATGGTTTTGAATGTAAATGAATTTCCTGTATAAATAAATTAATAAAAAAAATCTGATCCGATTTGTATGAATTCGAAATGAATTCAATTCACATGAGATATTGTAGAATGTGAAGTGACTATAGATAGTATGCAGGCTTTAAAATTGATCGTGTTGAGCAAGGACTTTGTATGCTAGCACATCCTTCGTATTGCTTGTAAATTACTAAGTTTACATAGCCAATTGAATGTTAAGTGGGAATTTTACATGTTCTATCAGGGCTCGGCATTATGACGCCCATATTACAAGTAAATTTGAAAGATATCCACTTGAAACTCGAGGTTAATCAGTTGAAAAAAAACTCATGATTTATTTATAATACCTAAATCTGCTTCTGTCTGGTGTCTTTCTCCAAGGAAGTCATAGAAAAATCCCAAAAAAAATATGATTGTCTCTTATCCTTCGTTTTCCTCCCCACACGTCAAGTCGTTACATTGGATCATTTACTGTTCGTGCTGTCCGCTTCTGGAATAATCTTCCTCTTCCTTCATACGGCATAGCCCTTCGCTAGAGATATTCAGGAGAAGAACTTACATTTTCTGTCAACATGATGCATACATATGTATGTCATCATCATCAGCGCTTTAATGTTACCACTGCTGGGGCATTTCTAGGACATGCCGGTTTCCTCACGATGTTTTCTTTCACAGTTTTGAGAGCAGTGGTGATGAAAATAATTTACAAAAAGTAAAGCGCCTGCCTGGGTTTGAACCCATGACAAACAACTTGTAAGTCGCGGCCGTTACCACTGGGCCACCACTGCTCTCTAATATGTATGTATTTTAGATATGTGTATTGATTATATTTATTTATTGTGTGCTGTACACGTATTTGTGTTGTTTATATTAAGTTAGTAAGAACAACTTGCGACCAAAGGATGCCCCTCAAGTTAAAGGGGAAAATTTACAAGTCCGTGATATGGCCTGTTGTACTGTATGGATCAGAATGTTGGGCTGTGAAAAAGATGGATGAAAAGAGATTGCATGTAGCAGAGATGTGGATGTTGAGATGAATGTGCGGAGTGACGAGAATGGATAAAGTGAGAAATGAGTATATTAGAGAAAGTTTGAAAGTGGCGCCAGTGACAGAAAAGTTGAAAGGAAACCGTTTGTCCTGGTATGGTCATCTGATGAGGAGGGAAGAAACGCATGTTACTAAAAGAGTTATGAATATAAATGTGGATGGATGGAGAGGGAGGGGACGGCCAAATAAAAGATGGATGGACTGTATGAGGAGTGATATGAAAGAAATGGGAGTCAGTGATAGCGTGACGGGGGACAGGACGGTATGGAAGAGGAAAACGTGTTGCACCGACCCCAAGTAACATGGTACAAGGGCAGGAAGATTATGATATGTTTTTAAATTTTTCAAATGTGTTTAAGTTTCTGCTCTGCGCTTTTGTTATCTGACATAATTTTATGTGTAAATCTCTAGATAACACTGAGGTTTGCTGTCAGAGAACCCAATTATGGGTTAAGCTCGTCTTTGTACATAAGTTGTCTTTTGTATTTGTATAATTATGTTTGTTTTGTGTAAAATAAAGAATATGAATATTGTTTCCCCTAAAAATTTTAGTGAGCTGAAGACACCTTTGTATGGCAAATCTAGAAGCACTTTTTAAAATATGATCACAACTTTCCATTACAGCCTGTATAACAAGTTGTAACTGTTAATTTAATGATTTGAGGTGGAGTCGAGTTGGACACAATGGACATGACTTGGAATACGGGCCCTAAGCTCTTAATTGACAAGTTGCATGGCAGTAACTCGGTATACTACTATCGCTAAATCACAGTATTTTAGGACCGGAGAGGTGGAACTTATGGGTGAAGCGAAGTGTTAGTTACTAGATTTGAGCTAGGATATTCTCAATAACAGATCGGGTTAAGTAAGATCGCGCGAAATAACCTACCTAAATGAAACCTAATATGGTCTTCAAGTACGACTACTCATATATATTTGATTAGTTAGTAGGTACAGGAGTCAGACAGACGTGGTCGTTTACAATGGGCCTCATCAGAAGGCTTAAAGTCACCCAAAGGGCAATGGAGAGTGCTCTGAATTGCTTGCAGAGCGGATGGCGCTTGGGGCCGAAAATTTCTGGAGTGGCGACCGCGTACCGGAAGAAGCAGCGTTGGAAGACCTTCCTCTAGTTGGAGGGCTAAAATTTCCATCATGGGCCGTTGATTTGGAAGTTCATTTTTTTTTTAAATTTGTACTTATAAATAGAAAGCTTTTTAAAAATTTTCAATACTCGGAAATTTTATGATTTTTTGTATGTTTTTCGTGAGGTAAAAAAATGAGAATTAGTCCTCCCCCCTTCCCCCCTCCACTCTCCCCGCGCCAAAAATTAACGGCCCATAATCGAAATTAAAGCCATTTTAACAAATTATAAGTCACAATACAACAAGTCTATTCACACAAAACTACACATTTTGTCTACACTCGAAAGTTGTAGACGAATATGTCTACCTGCGACTGACGGTCTAGTTAGGTAGGTCATATTTCGAGATAGAGGTTAACCGTCGAATCCGACTCTACTGGCTAGCATTCGGGAAGTTGCATGGTATCTTGTTGTCCAACTTACCACAGTGTGTGTTTCCAGTGATGACATATAGCACTGAGACGTGGTCGCTCACAATGGGCCTCACAGAAGGCTTAAAGTCACTCAAACGGTAATAGAGAGGGCTATACTCGGCATTTCCTTGCGTAATCGAATCAGAAATGAAGACATCCGCAAGAGAATCTGATGTTCCCCAAGGATCTCTGCTATCCCCCCTCTTATTTGCTATTTACATAAACAATATTAAAGATTTAGGCTTAATTGGACAACTAACTTTGTACGCCGACGATACTTGCCTATTCTACTTCGGTAACAACATAAACACCACTGTAGCTGACGCTCAAAAGACTTGGAAATATTGTATAACTGGTTTAGCTACAATTTACTTTCTATAAACGCATTAAAAAATCGTACATGATATTCTCAGCTAAAAATAAAAAAAAAACTGATCATCCAGCTTTACACATAAACAACACAAAAAATGTAAAGCAAAAAAAAATAACTCGGACTTAGATTAGACAACAAACTCACTTGGCAAGCGCACATTGATTATATAAAATCAAAAATCTCATCCATAATGGGATCAACGCGCGGGTATATAAATAACTGCCCAAAAAGATCCGCTTCGACATTTATAACTCATTAATTCGGTCACACATAAATTATCTTATCGAAATCTGGGGATGCGCAAGAGAACCAGGGCTACCGACATATCCCGAAGAATTGCCAAACTCAAGTCGCAGTGGGCAGGGCACATTGCTCGCAGAACGGATGGCTAATGGGGCAGAAAGGTTCTGGAGTGGCGACCGCGAACCGGAAAACGTTGCGTTGGAAGGCCTTCCACTAGGTGGACCAATGACCTGGTGAAGGTTGCGGGGATCCGCTGGTTGCGAGACGTACGGGACCAGTCAATGTGGCGACGCTTGGGGAGGCCTATGTCCAGCAGTGGACGTCTTTCGGCTGATATGATGATGAATAAATAAAGAATCTTTAAACCCAACCAGGATTACCGATATAGTCATAAGGCTTGCCAAACTTAAGTACCATTGGGCAGGGCACATTGGTCGCAGAACAGATGGTCGATGGAGCCGAAAAGTTCTGGAGTGGCGAAGAGGAGAAGGCCTCCCTCTAGGTGGAGACCTTGTCAGGGCTGTGGGAATCCGCTGGATTGGAGACGTACAGGACCTATCGAGGTGGTGACACTTGGGAATAGCCTATATCCAGCAGTGGACGTCATTCGGCTGAAATATGAATGATGATAAGATATATGGGTGATAAAATCTAGATATCTCCTTCAATAAGTTATCAGTTCTATTTCAGAAATGGTTCCTAGAAAAAGCGAGAACTGTATTTTGTGTGGACATTGCTTTTACACCAAAGTTGTTACAAAAACATATTACTGCAACATGTTTTGCTACCAATATTGTTACTAACATTTTATTGGTTTCGAACAACAGTCGCAAAGTCGCATGTGTTCCACCGCACGAGTTTTTGCTCACTTTTTGTGGTTCTGTAGAGAGAGTTTTATGAACATAAAAGAGTGAAAATAATTAAATAACGAGAAGCAATAATATGAGCATAATTAGTAAAACCTGGGTAACAGGATACTCCTTGGCAAGACTAGTGTCAGATTGCCTGGTTTCTGAGTCAGTCTAACCATAACCGAGGCACAGAAGAATCTTGGTACGTCCACGGTCCAACCTCGACAAGCTATGTTTTTAACCCCCGACGGAAAAAGAAGGGTGTGTTAAGTTTGACGTGTGTTGCTGTGTATTTATGTGTCTGTCTGTGGCATCATAGCGCCTAAACGGATGAGCCGATTTTGATTAATTTTTTTTTGTTTGAAAGGTGACTTTGTCGAAAGGGTTCTTAGCTATGTTTGATTTAAATCGGTTCAGTCATTAAAAAGTTATCCGCATTTTACACTTTGAATTTGGGTTTTTTTGCTAGATATCGTGTCATAATTACATGTTTCGACAGATTGTCGATTGAAGCGGGTCTACTACTAGGTATATTGTATGTAGTTTAAAAAGCATAAAATAAAAATTAAATCCGGGGGTTTTTTTTAATTTGTAGTTTTATATCTTGAAAATCGACCCTTGCAGTTTTTTTATTAAACCACGAACTACTAAGACAATTCAAAAGTGCCAAAAAAAAAATATAAAAGTCTCAACAGCGTTTAACGATATTACGTGTTTGCAGCCGTTTTACTCAAGTTCCTATAACAGTTATTATCTAGAAGGATGTACAACAAACCTTTTAATGTCGTACGCGTTGAGCTCGAGGATTATCTTAACGGAGTGACGTTTTATTGTTGCTAATAAAAGCCAGCGGAACGGAAGGTGTACAGGCACGCAGTAAAACTAATGTACGCAATTAATCTAGGAATGCTTTCACGCGATCTCTTTAAGTTTTAGGTGTAGTTTTAGAGCCAATTGTGTTTCGTAAATGTTGAAGTAAAATTTTATCTAATTGATCATGTCTGTAGATTTCTGTATTTTTAAAGCACGTTCACATTGTGGCCACCACATACCTGTATTCTAAGTACGTTTGAGTGTAACATCCTTCATTAAAATGACTCAGTGGCCATGACAAAGGGACCCCTTGAATAATGCCAATAAACCACAAGCTATAATTGTCAATTAGATTGAGTCGAGTGGAGGAAACGACTCCTTTATAGGAGTCAATCGGAATCTGTCCAAACGTCTCCATTTTTTCTAGATTTTAATAAGTTTTTGACATTCCATTGCCGTTGGGATGAGATTTCGAGTGGAAACTTAAATGAGTACAATAATTAACCTATTGAGCTATCATGACTATAATTTAGAGTTAATTAGCTTTTAAGTAGAGCTGGGCAAAATACATGCTTTGCTTTAATTAAAGTACGAAATAAAAAAATCGTGTATTTGGAATATAAAATACAAAATACATAATTTTAACTATTTTTATTAAAAATACAAATAACAAAATACAGTAAGGGTTTAGGTTATGACAAAATACTTGACCAAAGACACTTGACAGCTTGACGTATAGTACTGTTGCCAACTTTAAAGATTGACATATTTTGCGGTCACCATTTTGCTTACGAAAGCTATCGAGCACTATTTTCTGCAGAACGCACGCATTAAAAAGATCTCTAAATGTAAAAATAATCTGATCTTGATAGAAAACTCAAAAAAAGACTTATTTTCTAATGTATTTTGAAGCCATAAGTATTTGAAATACTTACAATAAAAAACCTCAGCGTCTGGTTTTTAAAATACCAATGACAAATTAAATTTTTAAGAAGTTATTGAACAAATACCAAAAAATACTAAATATGTATTTGTATTTATACTAGAATATAAAATACTTTATTGTTCACCAAAAAAAAAGTTACACATCTCAATACTATCACTTCTTCTTTCTCTTATTTCAATTACGTATTTTAATTAAAAATAATTCAAATACTGCCCAACCCTGCTTGTAAGCAGCACAAATAAGCCAACTAGCACAGAATAACGTAATCTAGCTTATTACTAGTAAACCAGAATAACAAGAAGTACAACAACCAATTATATTCCGACATAAGATTTGAACTTTGACCGGATTAATATTGAAGACGCTTTTAGAAAGGTCAAGGGTTCAGGCTAGTTAATGGATATTAACAACATAGTTCTTAGCCTAGAATCCCAGGATTCTAGTTAACATAGGTCCAGACACTTAGGTTAGTCCCAAGTGACTGACAAAGCTAGTAATTGTAGGAAAGAGTATTTCGATCGCTCATTGTAGCAGTAGGTAATATTCCGCGCAAAGTATGAAGATAAAATGGGGAATTCATTATCCCTGCTATTTTATGACTTTTGATACCTACCTCATCAGTCATGATTAACTCCTCACACGAAAAAGAAGTAGAAGATCAGTCAAGCGATCGCTGGGACTACGGAATGGGATCTTGGGTCTATTCTCAGGTCGAGCACTGTCCGTGCACGTCCTGTCCGTCAGTGGACGTTTGACTTTTTTTGAGTTTTATATCAAGATCAGATTATTTTTACTAGCAGTTCGGAATAGATATGTGCCCGAATAATGGCATTAGATTTGCTTCTCATCATATAAGACTAGAAACATGAAATGATATGTATTGTACTATCTCTTCTACCGACTCCTTCAGCAAAAACAGCTGTAATGTTGTGTTATTTTCAGAATAACTTAAAAACACACTCTAAGTGGAAGAAAACTATATCTATATATATAAAAATGAATCCCTATTTCCCTTGGTCACGGCATCACGCGTGAACGGCTGGAACGATTTCCCTTATTCTTTTTTGGTTGTGTTTGTTATTGTTAGGAGAAGGTTCTTATGAAAAAAAATAAGAAAAAAAAAATTGTACCTCACCTGCATAGGTAGGGTAGGTAGGGTTGGGTAGGTAGGGTAGGGTAGGTAGGGAGGTTGGGTAGGGTAGGTAGGGTAGGGTAGGGTAGGTAGGGTAGGGTAGGTAGGGTAGGGTAGGGTAGGTAGGGTTGGTAGGGTAGGGTAGGTAGGGTAGGGAAGGGTAGGTAGGGTAGAGTATGGTAGGGTAGGTAGAGTAGGGTAAGTAGGGTAGATGAATGTTTGGTGTCTTTATGGCAAAACAAAGTTTGCCGGGTCAGCTAGTCGTCCAATAAAATGCGGTGTCAATTATGTCAATGTGCCGTGACCGACGCCATTTTCGTGATAGCAACGGTGCATGAAATAGTAATATTTTGAAATCTTTTGTGAACACTAGAATATTTTCTTATACCGTCTGAAACGGTTTCTCGGAACCGATAAGCTGCTGACAAGCTCAATATTTATATTTTATTCCACTTCTTTAGGTTCGCTGAAATATATTACGTTGAAGCTGGGTATTACAAGCTGAGTGAATGATTAATTTTCTAAGGATAGGATACGGGATATAGGATGTAGGGATTATGTAAGGATGTATTTGATTACCTGTTTATGCTCTTAGATAAGATTATGTTTTATTGTTATTTTGGTATTTGGAAAATTCGGTATAAAATAATCTGATGATTGATGAATCATTGTGCAATAGGCAATCTTTTGTGTGCGTATTTGAAACAATAATAATATTTTATCATTCTTTGCAACATTCTATCCTCATAATTGAAAGCATTGGTAATCTTATAGGTTCAATATAAGGCAAGCAGATTTTACAATTACCTCGAAGAAGTATTTGCCTCCATAAATATCCTAGGCACTTTTAACTCCAATGACCTCCTTCCTCCACACTGTAAATATAGC
Source organism: Anorthoa munda (assembly GCA_945859665.1). Lineage (NCBI taxonomy): Eukaryota > Metazoa > Arthropoda > Insecta > Lepidoptera > Noctuidae > Anorthoa > Anorthoa munda. The sequence continues at coordinate 18,006,041 of OX243908.1, forward strand.
TGAAAAAAAAACAATAGCACTCGCTTTTATATTGAATTACATTGACAATTAAACTTATGGGCGCGGCGTGTTTGTTGATGTCTGTTTTGGTGACGTTGATTGATGCCGTGTCGTGTCGTGCACCAAGCTGTAAACTTGGCACAAACAATTGCCAAGCTGGACAAAATTGGCCCACAGTAGCCGCAAAATTTGTGTATTTTTCCACTATTTAAATATGAGATAGTGTCGGTTTCATATCTGCGGGAAATATTTGCCTGTCGAGTTATTGTAGTGGCTATACCGTTGTCTAAATTCAGTCTAACCGATCTGATCGCGTAGTTACTATTATATGTATATCATAATGTCAGACTGATTGTATGGTTTTCAGCGTTTTACCTCATTGTCGTCATCATTGGTAGCTCTGATCCCGGTCACGGAATGACTGCCGAGACACGGTAGGAGCAGTGTTGGCAGACCAACCGGCCGGCCAAAAGATTTGGTCGATGTGAGTAATAGCCTCAAAATATTTTAGGTATATTCACTTGTCTAAATATTGTCTGAGATAATATACACACAATATTAATATTTGTTGACTCTTTAAACGTTTCGTTTTCAAAATGAAACACAGACAAGTCGGCGTGTGACTTTAATTTCGATATAATTATTGTTTGTGTTTATTTTAGTAAGGATTTGAATTCAATATTTGCTCTCTTAAATATTGTTCAGAAAATATTCCTTAGTTTTGATATTCGTGTTTTGCAATTTTGTAGTATTCTGCATTTCATTTCGAATTTTGCAGAAGTCTTTGCATTTCAGAAAAACCGGCCAAGTGCGAATCGCACTTTACGGCTCGCGCATGGAGGGTTCCGTACCATTATCGCAAAAAAAACGGCAAAAAATTCACGTTTGTTGTATGGACGCCCCACTTAAATATTTATTTTATTCCGTTTTTAGTATTTGTTGTTATAGTGGCAACAGAAACATCATCTGTGAAAATTTTAAATGTCTAGCTATCACCGTTCATGAGACACAGCCTGCTGACAGACAGACAGATGGACAGTGGATTCTTATTAATAGGGTTCGTTATTATCTTTTGCGTACGGAACTCTAAAAAATAATAATACTGTGCATTGTGCAAGTATCACAGGGTTTTGCCTGGAATGTCTCGATAGCAGCCCCGGGTCTGGTTTTGTGTTCGATTGAAAGCAATAGGCTCGCACCTATTACATAGCTGGTGAAAGATGTGTAATTTACACTTACTGCCTTACCCTTTGAAGAATACTGGCGTGATACTCTTTGTGCACCACACTGTTATGAAATTACGTATATTCAACTTTTCAGACCAATATTTTTCGATAATATGCAATAATACAATTTGTTTGTCAATAAAGTTTGGCAAATAACACCGTAGTGCTCATAAAAATGACATAATCGTCGAATAAAACGAAAGGGTGCCAATAAACCGACCCTTTTAACGAAAGATATTATTTACTGGCCCAATATCAAGGACATTTGGTTGCTATAAATCCGATTATCTGATTCGATTCGGCATTTCTTAAGTCTTGGATAGATTAGGATATGAGTTATTATGAACTGGTTTGTAATAAGAACGAAAAAGTTAAAAATATTACAGCTGTTGACACTTGTCTTACTTTTTATTTAGACAAGTTTCGCAGTATGTTTTTAGGGTTCCATACCCGAAGGGTCGAAACGAAACCCTATTGCTGTCACTCACGTGTCTGTCTGTCCATCGTCTGTTACAAAATTTTGTTCCAAAGATTTTTTAACTTAAATATATATTGATAAATCAGATTTTTTCTTTGGTACGGAACCCTGAATATGCGAAGTCCGACACGCACTTGACCGGTTTTAGCAAATATTTTAGACTATAGATAAAATTATAGTTACATATTATTAACTATTATACATACATAACAAGAGAAAAGCTCGTTATGCTATCCTCAACTACTGCAAGTCCTGAAAGCCAGTTAACAGTGGCAACCTTCAGAAAAGCGTCGAGCCAGTGAAACTCGACGAGTACCCGGGAACCACTACAACTGCTGAAAGCTATAATCAGCAATGCCAACCTTAAGAAAAACGACGAGATAATGAAGCTCGACGAGTTCCGGAGAATTTTATCAACCGTCTTAGATCCCGCAACAGTATTAATCAGAAACGAACAGCGGAGGAGTAAGTAAAACATAATTTCCATCTAGCTAATACAAACTTAGCTTTGCTCTGTCCCTTATTTGATTTGAAGAAGTAGCAATTGTGTTATTTTATTTTTAGAGTTCGCAATAAAATTGTTATTCATAGATTTGTAATAAACGCCTTCACAAAGCCCTTCCTCGAGCTATTTTTAATTTAATACACATCACATTCCAGCAACTCAATTCTAATATAACATTATTAAATATTTTAAGACTTACTCATAAAACATTTCTAAACGAACACCTGTTAAATATATTTACAGCGTCCAGAATTATCACTACAAAAAGTCTTTGATTAGAATTTTAGCTTGAGGCATTTGTACTGTAAACAGACAATTTCATTAAACTTTTATTTTGTTTGAATTTAAGGGTGCCTTGTATAAAACCTTTGTTTATCGTTATTTCCGCCCCATTCTAAGTAGATGGTGATACCTGCTTGTGATGGCTTAACTGTGCAGGAGTCTCATGAAAGGGTAACCATTTTTTAATATTTGTAAAAGCAGTTCTTCCAAACTTGGTTGACAGGTAGGGAACGCCTGAGGCAGTAAGTCCGTCTGTGTTCCTTTCATGTTGTATGAAGGTTTGTTAAATAAATAACCGTTAACCGTTTTGTTTTGATCATCATTGTATTTAGATTCCTGCATTGCTATTTAGAGCTTTATTGAACATAGGTCATACATGATTTGTGATAAAAGTTAGTATCATAATTCTCTCGTTTTTATTGATTTTCGCAGTAGCTATGTTGTTATTGGCAGTCGGAAGGGCAATGGTGTAATTTTTTTGAAAAACCGTTTCAATCCTGCCTCTATTCTATACTCAGAGCTATGTCAGTGCACTTTTGGACTACAATCCGATCTATGTCAACCACTCTATCAAAATAACATATTTTACAGGGCACCATGAAATTACCAAGCTATCAAAACATTCAGCGATTTGATGAAAAACGCGAGTAAGTTTGTGTTCACCGTATTTAGAATCATGATAAAATACGGTAGAGAATTTACGAAAAAGGATATACTAATGCGGCGGTTGAAACAAAATCGTGTTTGATTTGTGGAGCTCTTGCGTGCGGCGGCGTTGTTACATCTGTATCCATTCGATCTCTTTATGGTGAGCCATCTCGCTTTCATTCCAGTATAAACACATTTTTATTCCGATCCCATGCTAATAAAATGCAAATTGGGCCCTTTCGGCTTAGGGCTTAGCAATTCCGGACAAATGTTTCCTATTGAATTTTATTTGATTTCCTTAATTGCTGACCGTTGTTGGTACCTATCAGTAATACTTATTGGACCGAGGCCATTTTAATTTCGCTGTCCGACACATGTTTGCATCAATTAATCCCGTGAAAAACCAAATATGAATAAAATGTTTCATTCATTAGTGATGCGAATGAATTTGTGAAATTGTTAAAATAACGGAACTATGTTATCGAGTGGAAGTTTTTAGTTGGATTTTATTTTGGATTCGTAGTTTTTGTTGTAGTGTAACTTTACAGGACCAAAACACTTGTAAGTAGTACAAGGTCAGAGTACATTTTCCTCAATCTCTTTGAACTTTGTACAAATGTAAATCAATGGATATCTTTGTAAGGGATCTGGATAGGTCATGTCTAGAATCGTAGATAAGTTTACACTAAACTATTTTGTAAAACAGCCGCGTGTCGTATGTTACATTTATTTATGTGCTCGTGTTAACCGGCAACATTGAGTTTGCATATCATGATTGGTTTACACCAGTTATTGTGAGCGCAGCTGCTTATTTCTAGGTTTGATATAAACATATTAAAGTAGGCTTTTGTAAACAAGGTTAAATAATATTGAGAGACATGTTTTTTCCAGCGGGTTCCCCAGCGTAAAACTGAAAAATTGGCCCACTGGAACGTCATTTGTTTATTTATTATTTATTTACTTTAACATAACAAAGCCAAAGGCCAATTACATTAGTTAAAGACATGTTTATAAAAGAGCATTAAAAATAAAAATAATAAAAACAAACACCAATGATAATATCTATAATTACACGGCAGTCATACGCTCATCTCACAATACGCCAGACATACAGACAGAATCTTCTTCCATTCATCCGCGAACACATCACAATTGGGCTTAGCATCCAAGAGAGCGTTGAGCGCGGCGAGTGTACGAGGGATGGGAAACTGGGCTCGAGCGACGGTTCGACTCCCTGGTACGGCGAATAATCTGTGCCTCCTACTACGTCTATAATTGACCGTGGCAAAAATATGGGATAGTTTGTCGTGTAGTTCAGGGTCATCAGATTTCCCGTGAAAGATTTTACACATATTTATGATTTGATAATTTTTCTCTTCTGTCATCATCTTCCTGCCCTTATACCATGTTACTTGGGGTCGGTGCAACACTTTTTCTTCTTCCATACCGTCATTCCCCCCGTCACGCTATCACTGACTCCTTTTTCTTTCATTTCACTTCTCACACAGTCCATCCATCTTTTCTTTGGACTTCCTTTCCCTCTCCATCTATCCACGTTTATATTCATAACTAATTTCTCACTTTATCCATTCTCGTCACTTCGTACACCCATCTCAACATTCTCATCTATGCTACATGCAATTTCTTTTTATCCATCTTTTTCACAATCCAACATTCTGATCCATACAGTATGACAGGTTTAATAATGGACTAGTAGTTTTGCCCCTTAAACTTACGGATGCCCGAAATAGATAAAGGGATAAATAAATGAATGGATTAGCAAACATTTCAGCATTTAAACATTCAAACATACAGACTTTCACATTTACAATATGGATAAGAAGAGATTCACAGTCACATACATCCAAACAGTGAGAAATCTTCATAAATATTTTATGAGCTTAGACTTTACATTCAGATTTTCAGATGGCAAGAAAAATTGACGTATATCGTGAACAGCTGATCCATCAGCAAGTTGTCACAGTCAGCAAGAGTAACAGATTACTGCTGTGGTCATTCCCAATTGGCCTACAATTTATTGGTACAGAGGTATGGTATCTATGTGTTTATTTCGGACACAGAAACGTAAATGTGTTGTTCAAATTTGTACCTCTTTTTTGTTTGGTCTAAATATAGAACAAATTTTGCTAGAAAACAAAAAGACGCGATCTGGTGAAAACCTCAGTACAATGGTTTGGCGGTAGAAAAAAGTAAGGCATATTTGTTAAGTTTTAGAATGGTATTAGCGGTCGGCCATTAGCCCCTCTGTGTTCAAAAACAGAAATAAAGCCCATAACCATCCTATATCTGACTCTAACTCATCATATAACTACGTAGTGTATTTTTCGGGCTCTTACAATGAGATTCTAGGGACAGGGCGATGACCATTTCTGCCCTGCGTAAACGAATCAATTATAAACTGTAGCAGTTGTTCCCCGTTGGAATCCAAAAACCATTATTTACATTTCTTAGAAATCAAACAACCAAACAATTTTCCTATCCAGTTTCCAATTTCCCAGTTCCCAGTACCCAGTCTACACAACACGCACTAACCAAGTTTGCGTAGAAAGCACAGAATTCACAGTATTCTCATCCACCCGTCGCTAACACATTATACTCAAGATTGTGTTATGTTTAAGTTTCTACGAATAAAATTAGGGAAAGTGTAATAACCGCTATTGTCATGCTAAAACGAAACAATTATAGTATAAAAATAACCTTCCATTTGGCTACGCAGTAGTCAGGTAATTAGAAATAAAATAGTATATTATGCAACTATTGATTAAAGAACAGATTTAAAGCGAAGGCCATAGATGAATCACGAGCAAGTGAAGGATTCTAACAACTGAATCACGATCGTTGGGAGTGATTCAACTATTAGAATCCTGAAAGACGCGAGTGATTCATGGCCCTCGATTATAAATTCGTATTATTCAAGAGTTGCATACCATACTTTATATCACTAATATAAAAATAAAGGTTTAAGCGAAAAGCACAAGTAGTTTGTATGTCGAGTATTTATTGCACAAGGAGTTGTATCGAGTATTTTTTGTGCAAGGAGTTTGTATAGCATTGTGATGGAGTTTGAATATTATATTAGTGTGTTCTCAATTCAATCACCAAAATAGTGAATAACAGGGGGGTGACCATAAGCTCTTAGAGTAAGGTTATTTTGAGATCACGTAAGTGACAGATGTATACAAGTCATATAAATCTGTCCCATACACACACACAAAATAACTTTACTCTAAGACCTTATGGTCACCCTCCAGTGCTTTTTATTCACTGTTTTCATGAATAAAATAAGCTTTTCAGAAGGGGAATGGTATAAAACCATATTTTCCCTTGGTTAGGATTCAAATAAACCAAAACATTTCTCCTATCCAGCTTCCAATTTTCCAGTTCCCAGTCCACACAACACATAGCCACCCAGTTTGCGCAGATAGCACAGAATTCACACCGCCCGTCGCTAACAAATTATACTCAAGACGTACGTTATCCGACATTTTCTGTTTCATAAATCTCCATTTGGAAGCACGGCTCCCCTGAATAGGCTCGTTAGTCATAAATAACCGAACTCTGGTCGTTATCTCTCATTCAACCGACCATAAGGTGTGCACGTTCGCTTCGCGTATTTTTTCTGAACTAACTTTAAATTTCTGTTTGCCTCTTACTTTCTTTTTGCTGTTTCTTTTTCAGTATTTTGGCTTGTTTGCTGTATTTTGTGCTTTTTATTTATTACATGTATATTTTATTTAAATAATGGGATAAAAAAAAAACGAAGAGTACAATGGCAATCTCTTAGGCCACGTTTTTGGAGACGCGGTGCGTCGCGCGCCGCATCAGGCCGTGCGGCCCGCACTACATTCTAAATTATGGCGCGGTTATGTGTATTTTAATATAAGTCACGTCTCACGGTTAAATTAAAATGATTTTTCTACTGCTTTAGCGGGCTATCCTGTGGAGACTAAACTATAGCCTCCAGCCAGGCACAAAAAGCTTAACCTAAGCGACCACGCTGAGGGCTATTGCCCTGGGCTGTGCCCTATGCTTATGGGGTCGAACCTTGATCATGATAATTGTATGTCGTTGTGGCCCAGTGGCTTAGACCTCGCCTCTCGTGGTCGTGGGTTCAAATCCGGGCAAGTACCAATGTGTATTTTTCAATTAATATGTACTTTCTAAGTTAATCTTGGATATCGTTGACAACGGTGAAGGAAAACATCGTTGAAACCTGGACTTATAGTGAGTTTATTATAAGATTGTGCTCCATTGGTGTAATTGCTGCAAGGCGTTCCAGTGCGAGGTTATTAGTTTATAATAAATAAATAATTGATTAAGAGATTATACTATCCGTTCGGAAAATACCTAAGTAGAGAAGAACGGCGAAGAACACTTCCGCCGCTTTGCACGCGCTGCTGCGTTCACTACATCTTCACATTAGAAAGAACGTTTTGTAATTACGGTATCGTTACTTTGTAGTTACAAAGCCCTTTGTAGGGAACATTATTTATTTAGAGTAGCTTGATGCCAGCGGCTATGAACGCGTAACATAAAATTAATTAATCAAGGCCCTTAAGTGGGAGAGTAGTTTAAGACGAAGCTATCTTTAAAATTAACAACTAGTTTACTGATTAAATGCTCACGCGGACCGAATTTCATAGAAAATATTGTTCTACTGTAATATAAACTAACGAGCAATGGAAAAGTTTCAGTGAATAAAAGCACCAAAATACTCCTAAACGGGAAAGGCTAGCTTAATGACGCCGTCTGCAATATTGAAGTACATTTAACAGCGCATCAGAATATTACCAACCTAAAACGTAAATATTGTGTTCAAATTTTAAATTAAATGTGAAAAAATTTAATTAAGGTGATTGTCGGCATTTTGTGGGTGGAACTTTTTCATCGCTCGGCAGTTTATTTGTAAAACTATTTCTATGGAAAATGGTTATCAATAGGGATGTTTCCTGGGTAGAAAATTGATAATTATATTTAGTCAGTCAGTGAGATTATCAAATAATGTTGTACTCATATTTTCTGCTAAATCAAATAAATAAAAATTGACAAAGATAAACCGCATCAAACTTCGGGCTTGTGACGTCATTTTGTCAGTATAAAGTGTAGCACACCGTGACCTCACACGCATGACATTTCAACGCACTGTATCGTCGTATTTTTTGTTTAGGTGGCAAAAGAAAAATATGTGTCCAATATTTTTAGGTTACATAACTGACGGACTAAATAGATATTTTTTGTCAACTACCCTATTGGTATCGCAAGGTCGCGTCGTGCTGTTCTGCAGGATCCCTAATGCTCCTTTCTTCTTCTTACGAGAATCTCCTGTATATTCAATTGCAAAGTTACGACAAACAAACTTGTGCGAAAAACAGTTCAATTGAACACGGGAGGGGGTCAAATTTAACTTGTAAGCTTTAAATACACGTTACCACAGATATAAATCTAACTAGATGACGCGATTGTATAATATTCACAACGGATCTTTGTGTCGCTGAATTGGCTGCAAGAGCCTGCGCAGTAGATAATTTTGTGTCAATATTGAAAGTGAAGATAGCATTGTATAACTTTCTCTTTCACTCGCTTACGTTTGACTCATCATACTATCTCGCTGACTATGACGCGCTTGTATGTACTTCGCGACAAAAAACGGAGTAAAATTACGATCAATGATCGTAATTTGAGCTTTTCATTTACCATTATCGGCACCGGAAATCCACCGAAACCTATAAAAAATGCCTTGGCATATTGAGCTGTAAAGAATGTATAAAAAAATTTGGCCGAAGCATTGGAAATGTTTTCTTTCATTGGTAACTAAATTTGTTTTTAAGTTGTATGTGAAAAAGTGGCACGGATCTTTGTGTCTCTGAATTGACTGCAAGAGCCTGCGCAGTAGATAATTTTGTGTCAATATTGAAAGTGAAGATAGCATTGTATAACTGTCTCTGTCACTCGCTTACGTTTGACTCATCATACTATCTCGCTGACTATGACGCGCTTGTATGTACTTCGCGACAAAAAACGGAGTAAAATTACGATCAATGATCGTAATTTGAGCTTTTCATTTACCATTATCGGCACCGGAAATCCACCGAAACCTATAAAAAATGCCTTGGCATATTGAACTGTAAAGACTGTATAGAAAAAGTTGGCCGAGGCATTGGAAATGTTTTCTTTCATTGGTTACTAAATTTGTTTTTAAGTTGTATGTGAAAAAGTGGCACGCTTGGTTTTCCTACAGGTAGAGGTACTTGCGTTATCTAGTAAGATTTATATCTGTGCATGTTACACACAGACACCGCGGCGAGATAGATGAAAACAAAATTGGAGCCTGTTATATACAGGCTTATCATAATTCACTGATACGAACATGATTATATAATTACCTTCCCCAATAAAATTCTATAAATAGATCCCAACAGACAGATAAAAAGCCAAAAAAACCGCCATATTTCATACAAAAACATACCATTGTAGTCACGAACGCAGCTTTTGTACACAATATTCTTGCGCTAAAAGCTTTTGGGTGTAAAACGTTAATGTCTGTGTTTCCTTGCGTTGCTCTCAACATTGACTGTAAGATTCCATCGCTTCGTGGATGCAATAAATTACTTTTATCTCTGTTTATTTATGTAGAATACAGGTGTCTGTCATTTTTAATGTGCTTTGAGTTATGGGATGCCGCAGTTACCAGCTGTATTTAGAATTGCATAGTTTTTGCAAAAGCTTTTTTGCGTGGATAACGTGTTTTTCGTTCAATATTTCTTATATTCGTGGGCCTTGGAAAATTAAAACTATTCCTCGAAACTGCGACTAAAGTACAAAATAACTGTCTGAACGGAGCAATCTGGCTTTGGCTTCAAAACCGCAGTCATTAATCCTTTTACTAATCGTGGTGTTTAGGCATTTTCACTACCTTTATCCTTGCAACCATTCTCTGTCGATTCTGGTTAGTGAACGCAGATCAACGAAACCATTTGTTGGAGGTTAAATAGAATATTATTGTATTAAATAGAATAGTAGTTTATGCAACGGTCTTATAATAGGGGTTATTAAAACATACTATTATTACACTCGGCTTCGCCTCGTGTGATAATACTATCACACGAGTGTGCACGAGAGAGGGAATAATAGTAAAAAAAGTACACCTGTAGTAAGACTAGTCTGAGCAGGGGGCAAATCCGCTACCTGCTTGGGGCCTTCACTGGGCACTTTGGAATCAACGACATGCTCATGAAGATGGGTTTAACTACTACCCCCGTGTGCAGGTTGAGTGGGGAACATACGGAACGCATGGATCACCTTCTGTGCACATGCGATGCACTGGCTGGCAAGCGAATGTGTCTCCTAGGGGTTGGATACCCAAAACCAGAAGACTACAGGCTCATATCTCCTAGTCTCGTTGTAAAACTCATGAAAACGGTTTTCAACGAGATTGAGGAGGAGTAAGGTATCTAGGGGACCACAATAGATCCCAATGGGTCGAAGTGTCCGAGTTATTTCTCGGCCCCTCCATAAGATAAGATAAGACTAGTCTACTTTATGTCATATCTGCTGCTTTCAGATTTTAATCAAATTTAAAGTAATATTATAATACTAGTGAATTTTTTTGTTAGTCACTTATTTAAAATCTTCGTCTTAACGTTGATCGCCGTGCTTGCTTGACTGTTCATTGCATTTTAGCAAGAGCAGACCAATAAATCAAGAATCAAACAACTTTTTTAACTCCCACCGTAACTTATAAACAGTCTTAAAAAATCGAGTTCAAAAAGAGCAATTTGGTTGCAGACGTTCGAGAAACTCCTTAAACTAAATATATTTTAAAACAGTAGTTAACAAGATTCGCGTCATTTGAAGTGAAGTGGCAACGATTGTAGTTAATGAAGTCTTTAACGCGAGATCTTCATACGAGTGCCCCCCTCCCTCTCACAGCTCTGTAGGTACTTTCTGTGAAATTAAGCAATTTTAATTTGGAACTCTTGTTAAGGTGCGTTTAGATAGTACAAAACTAGAGCAAGCTATTTTCCGAGGGAACGTCTAAGGACATTTATATTTCACTAGCTGTTGCCCGCGGCTTCAATCCCGTGGACCACCCCACAGGACCCGTTTTCGGGATAAAAAAATATAATCTATCTTTCTATTGGTGAAAGAATTTTTCAAATCGGTCCAGTAGTTTCGGAGCCTATTCGGTACAAACAAACAAACAAAAAAATCTTTCCTCTTTATAATATTATTATTAAGTATAGATTAGTATAGATAACCATCTACTTTCCCAATAACGTTAAGATATCTAATCAGAACTTATGATAGATGAAATACGTACTTAATAATTCCTCTTTTTGTAACCAACCGCGTATTTAATACTCTTCTAAACTTCGGTTTAATACATAAACAAGAGTTCTTAGAAAAAATAAATAGTTCTTCTGGAAAATTGTGTTTGGCGCATAATGAACAAGGAGATTTTTTTTGTACATATATTTTGTTCTAAACACACCCTTATCCGCTACTCTAGCTCACACGACGCGCTTAAAACTTACCCCGGAGTTTGATGTCCATAATTAGCTTTACGTTATTCGGTAATTCCGTAAATGCTATTCCCCCTAAATTAGACTCGTGCTGTCCAATTAATGGTGAAAATTTTTAATCGAATCAACATACGAGTTCGGATAGTCGAATGGTTAACTTTATAAATGAATTTTCCAAATTGAACAATAAACAGATAGCTAGAGTGAATCAACAAAAATGGTTTCAAATTGTATCGTTGTCCGTGTAGGTTTTAGTTAAATAAACTGCGGTGTGTTTTCATTGTTTAGAGTTGTTATTTTTGAAAACAAACGCGTTAAAAAGTCAAAGTTCGTGTGTCTAACAACACATTGAATATTCTATAAGTACAATTGTTTAGAGGTGAAAATTTTCCGTCCTTTTTTTTTCGATTAACTGAAACCCTTTTTGTGTGTTTTGTGGAAGGTGTCTGAAACATTTTGTTACGCCTCAGTGTGATAAATTTTACAAGTCATTGTATTTTTCGGTTAATGAAGTTTCAACAACGGTTTTAGTTTGTGGTAGGTCTACTTATGGCAGAACGTAAATGAATCAATAGGAAGTAGTAAGGCTCGTGGCAGGTGCCATTCTGTTCTTTCTGCCTACCCCCATGGGTAAAAGTCGTGAGTATGTATGTGAAAGAACAACAATAGCCTTCCTGTAAGAGAATTCAAATATAAAGGTAAATAAACAAAACAAATATACTTGGGTATCTACCTTTAAAATCTACATAGTAACTTCCTGCTAAACACATTCCTAATTTATAATTCTCACAATGGTTTCCCATCCATTCAAATACTTTCACCAGTCTAGTAGCTAAGTGGTAAAATACTTCGTGTAAAATACCCATAAAAGCAGTAAAAGCGATACCCTCTTTGTGGTTCGGCGTAATGGGGTAAAAACAGCCCAAGTCATTAATTCTCATAAACAAACTAATGGGTGCTAAGATGAACACATCAGGCTTGCGTACTTTTGTATTGCTTTATAAACGACTATTGGTTAAGATTATAACTTTTCAAGGCCACATACTCTATAAAAATAATTTTGAAACAGATTTATATCAGTAGGTATGTTCTTTTCAAAGATTCCGCATTTCTATGTAAAATATTTTGCATATTGCATGGGCCACCATCGAAGACAATAAAATAGCAATCGAAATAGGAATCGCATTTCGCAATATTACAATTACATGTTACACCATTCTTGAACGCGATCTAAAACATTTGAGTATCACAAAAATAACACCACCAATGCAGTGCTATATCCGCATTTATAGGATTTAAAACTAGCCAAACTCAACCGGTAGGTTAGTTGATAGTATGATAGTATAGCATAAGTATTAACCGACAATGAGTCATGAATGGGCAACCATAAACATTTGAACATCACAAAAAATATTGTCTAAAAAATGAAAATCTAAATCAGCCATACTACTAAAGGTGGCAAAATTAGGCCAACTCAACTGTTAAGTTTGTTACTTATTGCACAAAAATGAACGGGCAATCATGATGATTTATAATTAAAATAAATAAAGCTTTTATTAATTCCTTACAAAGGTTTGAAATTGTATAATTTATTGACAATAACGGTTTAAATTATGTATGGTAGTAAAAATGTAACTTAATAATTATATGTTAGTGTTGTCTGTTGTCTGTCTCTATCTCAGTTTAAGGACCGCCTGAGGCGGTAAAAGGCTCTTCCAATGATTTATTAATGGGCAACATTAAACATATGGTATCGCACATAAACCTGAATTGTTGGTTCTTTACAAAAACATCGCCAAATCTAATACCTATGCAGCTCTATATCAGCCCACCTATAAAGGCGGCAAAATAAGCCCAACTCAACTGTTAGGTTAGTTAGTGATAAGTAAACAATAATAGCGAATCTATTAAACCGTGCGGTGGACGTGCGGTAGCTGGGTGTCATGAAAATCAACTCATTCGGCGAACACTCGCAAACAAGGCCCACATCCAATTAGGCTTCTCGAATGGGAATGGAAATTCGAGTCGTGCTGTATTAACCTTATTTGCTTCCCAACCCTGATCCGAGTGTCCAGTTGCGGCTAACTATTGTTCCGTGGCAGCTCCCACTAAAACTATACGTGGCGACAATCCAATTATAAGCTGGAAAGAAATCACGTACGCCCAGGTGTTGTAAACTTGTGAAGTTCTGTTTTTAGTGCGTATTGGTTTTTGATTACAGGATACACCTTTGCACTGGATTGTGTAAAATTGCAAGCGTATTTGTTGAACTTATTTGGCTAATTCATTAATGTAACAACATGTAGGCAATAGTGCATGGCAAATAAACGATTATTTTATTATTTTTATTTGATTCTGGATTTGCGCCTGATGGTCTAGAAAATCTATCAGCGATGGTGATAATCGAAATGCCAAAATGTAATGAATGTAGGTGTACTATGAGTACACCTCTGCTTAACCCTTCGAGAACAACAGGCGCGATGATATTTTATGTGGTGATGTGGGATCTATCAGTATTTACTACGGTATTTACCTTCTATAATAACTACTGTTGGATATGTAGTCTGATCATTATAATTGTAACCTCAATTGTGTTGTCCCCAATTCAATCAGAGACGGATAATAGGCCAATATCTCCTAACAAGGGTTCGTGGTTAGTGGAGGGCTACTAAGGTATCAATTATTAATTGAAGATAAAATAAGCTTTAAATTTGACTTAATTGTTCATGTGAGCTGATAGCTACCGGGTCGGGGCTGTATAGGACATTCAAGAAACTTACGCATTCCAACTAAGGTACACGTAGTTAACACCTGAATAGCTACATATTATACTTGCAATAAAATATTTAATGAAAAAAATGTGTGTGTGTACCAGAGTACACAGGTAAGAAGTGAAACTTCTTTACGACATATCATTTTTCTACTATTTGCGACTTCACGAAAATGGGGTAGATAAGGCTTAAGCCTTAAGAAAAACAATTTTTTCCGTATTAAATTAAAGCTATTTTATTATTATAGACATGCATACAATTAATGAGTAATTTATTTTATCATTGTTCTTATTATAATATCATTGCTATTGTTGTATTTCATCAATAATGATAGCATCATTATTACTATTGTTGTAAAAAAAAAAAAAAAACATAAATAAAAAAAAAAAAAAAAAAAATATTTATATATATAAAAATCATGCTCATACGTGTTGAATTTATAAAACAGAATATATAATCACTCTCACTTTTCTTGTAAATTCACTTAATTTTGAATAAGTCTTTTTACTAAACTTTGATAAAAAAAGCAACATGGCGCGTAACCGAAAAACGTGACGATAGAGTCCGTCCAACGAAAAAAGTCCCGCGGAAATACATGGCACTAACAAGATTTGTTAGAGGACAGCGTACAGTCACATAGAAACTAGCGCCGCGTCTACGGGACTTCTTTCGTTGGACGGACTCTACGTACAAAATTTCTCCCATACGTCGATAAAAAAGTTTCACTTCAAAAACAATATTATCATTACCTGTGTAGAACTCTCTCTCTCTGGTAGAATCGAATTCCCTACCACTTACGACCCGTCAGCCTTCAAAGCAAAAGTGAATCATGCCACTTTTGGGTTTGCTCGACCTATCGTATACCTCTTTGAGGTTGCCCTAGTCGACGGTACGAACTATTTTGTGCGCAGGGTTAAAATGCATGCTATCTCATCCGACAACACGTGCGAAAGAGATAGATGCTGTGATGCACAGTAAGAAGCTAGTACGCGTACTGGCGCTTTTGCAAATTTGTAGTGAAATGGATGATGATATTATAAAAAAATTACTAAATGTATTTTTTCAAAATAAATTTATTTGCATTGTTGAACTGCTAATCTATCCCTGTATGGTGGCTGTTTTGTAATTTTCCTTCTTCTTATGGTATTTATTTTCACCCAAAGATGCGTTAAAATTAGTGTTGAAATGTGGAACTTTCGACGCTCATAACTTTCATGTTTTCTATTTTTTACTACTTTTTGTTTCCATACAGAGCTAGACAATGATGAGACAAAATTATATATTTTTTTATTTTGAAAGTTCATCGTCAAAAAGTGGAGTAATTGCCATAGGTACTACGTTTGTATGGAAGAATTATTGACCAGTGCAACCTTAACACTTAACATTGCCGCCGAGTCAGTAAGAATATAATTTGCAATAAAAACCTTACTTCTATAGAAAAACTTCAAATATTGTGGTGCTCCCATATGCTGAAATTTATAGCAGTAATCCATAATCCCAAAATATTACATCCCGATACCATGGCCATATATTTGGAAAACCAATATGGCACTGGCCACTCGCCTTCTATGCCTGCCGAGGACGACACGGTGCCCAAATCCAGGCAAACATTTGTATGGTCTACAGACATTTGTCCTGCCTGTGATATGTGTGCGCTTCCGATATAGGGAATACTAACGTAGGCCTAGGTGACGTATGCTTTCAAGTGTACATTTTGGGCTGTTCCAAATTGAACCTTACGATAATCCATATAAGAATGAGTAAATCATCTTTATGGTTAAATTTTTAATAGGCAGACATTATCAGACCTCATTTGCCATTCTTTATTTCTTTGAAATTGCTATCTGTGACTGTTGGTGTACCTAATACAATTTAATAAATAAATAAACCATTTAAAAACCGAATTTAATTTATTCTATAGTCAAGTATTTAAATATAGGTTATAATACACAATTTAGAACTTTCTACATATTGATGTAACTTTACTTTAGCTAGTAAAAAGTTTCAAAAATAATTCAGTAAAAGTCCATTGCCGTCAACAACTTTAACATTATAATAAGCAGCTGGTACCTCCTAACTTCTAGTACTTCCAAAGTTTTCTTTATCAAATTATCTAGAAAGTTTTGTCCCTTATTCACACAATATTAAGGACCGATGGATCACAGAGCGTCTTCACTCAACTTTTGTAAATATTGGTATGGTAACCCGTTATTTTGGCAGGCCATTTATCACTGTCCTATGCAGAAACTAAACAAAATCGAGGCAGAGATATTCCCGCTGCCTGTAGATAAATATGTCAATAAAGTTTTGCCCGAGGATGCGTCGTAAATATTTTGCTATCGACATTTATAAGTTACTTTGATGTTTTGATTACCTATTGTGAAAGGAAAGATTATGGTAATGTTATTAACTCGATATAAGTATGGTGTGTTTCTATCCTTCTCTGTCTTTTCCATGTTCATCGCTGTTTTTTATAGCTTAGACTTTCTAGAGCATTGAGATATGAGCATTCACATTTATACTTGCAGTGCTTAGTGCGGTTCAGCACTGCATCCGTTTCAAATCCGAATTTTTAGTTTCGAGTTCCATCCAAATAAGAAATGTTCTGTATAGTGACAGATAGATTTCGGACGTAGTGCGCAACCCCTTCTACAAGTAGTACTACGATTACTTCGGACCGACATTTCTAGGATTCGGATCGGATGCAGTGCGGAATGGCCCTAAAACTTAGGTGAAGTGAGCGTGAAGTAAACTGTCAATCCCCTGTCAAGAATTATTAACAATAGTCTCAGTTGAAATAAAACTTCAACTAAATCATAACAGTGAGATTTTTACATATTACATCGGCTGAAGCTATAGATTAATAGCCTTCATCTAAATTTTTACAGTGAGAAACATTTCAAACATACAGAATAGCACTGCTGCAGTTTTCACACGCCACCGTCCGCCGTCAATGGTTCTTATAAATTAAGGCCAGTTTCCGTTTGAGTCTGAAACTGGTCCGACAAGCTCTACACCTGTTTGAAACTGTAATCAAAACCTTGAATCATAATTAATAGACTTATGGTTCCTCGTATATAGAACCTAATGTAACGGAATGGATTTAGTTCAAATACGCATCCACTACCTCTGTTAAACATATATACTAATAAACATAAACATTCGTAAGGCTCAGATACATAACGACGTTACTGCCATATCAAATAACTGCGACAACATTGTAATTGGCTTGATCTAATTTACGAGTAGGTAGAATATATCCCAGAAAACGGAAAACGGAGTGGGCTAATTGCTGTGAGCCAATTTCATATAATTTTGTCTTAGTTTGAAATTTGAGTATATGTACCATGGTGCGACACGTACGTAGTCGTACATCGGGTGAGTTGAGTTCTAGTTCAGGAGGTGAATGTACCTAATTTAATTAACTGGATTTAGATGATAGTTGGCATTTGTGAATTAGAGGAATGAGGTCGTGTAGTTTGACTTGTTATCTATGTCCTTGGAACTGGCTGGTGGTATTCTAACTGGGAGTTTAGTAAATGGATGTTAGTTTGGTAATCTGTATTAGAAGCAGTTAGTGGCGAACATGTAATTTCTATCTATTGCATAACATTAATTTAAATTTAAGCTCGCTAAAACCGAGAGACAAAATCCCTTATTCATTGTGCTAAATAAGAATTGTCGAAAAGGAATGATTATATTTTTTCTAATTTTCCCTAATATTAACTTTGCTTGTGCTAGGAAGATAACAAAATGAAGTCTATGAAATGAAAATGAAATACAAAGAAGTAAGTCAAATCTGAAATCTTATAAACTGATTAACTACATTCTAAAAGCATTATCATTACAATGGTAAAAGGTAAAAATTATGGAATTTTGTTAGACCATTGTGAATGAATAGAAAGTGAATTAGGTAATCACGAAATCCTGAACCCGACACACGCTGCAACCGTCAAACAATGGATATTATAAGACAATATTCCAGTTTCCAGTTCCCCGTTAGAAGTGTTAGAACTATAAAATTCCGTCGCTCTTCATAAGAGCAGACAGCGAAACTGTTTAATTTAATTTTGCTGTCAAATGCACCGCTAAAACAGCGCAGTGCGCAGCTTTTGTTTCTAACCCAATTGTGTTAGCAAGTTTGGACATGCATTAGCGTTTATTAGAATATAATTTTGTTTTATGGTGATTAGATGTGTGGAAGAATGTGCAAACTCTTTGCTGGAAATATTTTTGGTGGTAGATTTATTTATGAAGAACTGTAGCTTCTGCCAGCGGCATAAGCCGTGAGAAAGTCGGCATTTGTCTCTAGAGAACGTACCTACTCCTGAGAAAAACTACCGATTATGGGTTAAGCTCTCCTTTGTACTTGTCAAAGCAAATCAAATATTTTTTTTATTGTGGGCGTAGGTTATACAGACAGATGTTAGGTAAATTACAGTTCCATTATGTTGTATCTGTGTCTTTATGTTTTTGTGTACAATAAAGAATAGGTTCCACCTTCTCATACCAAAGTTCATCAAAATTATTTTTGTTGTTTAGGGGTGAAATGTGATAAATAATAACAAAAAGACAGAGTTTCTATCGCATTTATAATCATCATCATCATCATCACCATCATCAGCGTTTTAATGTTCCCACTGTTGGGACACAGGCCTCTATCTATGGGTGAGGGCATCTGTAATATTAGTATGGAATTAGTGTGGACTATGCATCGTAAATCGATCGTGCGTCGAGCAGTAACAACTGTCAGCATATTTTTATAAGACGAATAATTCACGAGGCAGCAACATTTGCCGCAGCGCGGTGCGCAGTTCATCGGATCGCGCATCCTATGGAGCGCGGATTGCAATCAAATTCAAAGAAGAATTGCTCTTAAGATTGAATAAAGGTAATATGATCGTTCCTACTCAATAAAAAGCATTGTATCATGTTGATGTTACCTTAACTCATATACTTACTTGACTCAGATCCAGGTATTTTAAAGAATCCATCTGGCAGGCATTTTATTCACGGTTGTTATTATTATTTAAAAGTTCCTTGCAGTTTCTAAGTAAAAGCCCGGTTTCTGAACCTTGTCCAGCAGCAATAGGCTCATCTCCTACCTGAAACCCTTTTAGGGTTCCGTACCTCAAAAGGTAAAAAAAGGAACCCTTATTAGATCACGCTCTTGTCCGTCTGTCTGTCCGTATGTCACCACCAATTTTCTCAGGACGGGGTGGACCTAGCAAGTTGAAATTTATATCAGATACCCAGGTTTATAGCCCCTATTAGGTGTATAATAATCAAGGTCCTTAGTCAACACGATTAAACGAACTTTTTATATTTTTGGAATTTATCCTTTGCTTGGGCTGTTAGCCCTTACTTTTAACCAAAATTGACAATTCTAGGTAAACCGGAAGCACCCCATAGTTTTTGGGTTGAAAACCTATATGATAGTTCCCGTTGACCTAGAATCACGAAATTTGGGTAATAGTAACTTACAGCATAGATAAAGAAAAATTACAAAAAAATAAAAAATAATCATAATTAAAGTGAGTCCCATACATACATTGTTAACGCTACCCTGGGTACGGAACCCTTCGTGCGCGATGCCGACTCGCACTTGGTTGGTTTTTTTTATTGAACAAGACTCACCAACGACTAATTTACAAATTCATACCAGAAAATAACATTTAGTAAAGAGCCTGTTTAAGCAAGTCACTTACAGGCATGCACATCATTGCATACAATAAAATAAGAATTAAAAACAAACATAAAGTAAAATCAAAGGACATAAAATTAAATAAGCTAAGGAGTGGAATTCCCTGCCGGAGTCTGAGTTTTCCGATAGCTACAATCTAGGGGTCTTTAAGTCAAGAGTGAATGGGTTTTTTCTAGGCAAGCGTGCTTCACTGTCGACCACATCATCGCTTACCATCAGGTGAGATAGTGGTCAAACACGAACTTATAGATTAAATAAATAAAAAAAAACCAGCCAAGTGCGAGTCGGACTCGCACACGTAGGGTTCCGTACCATTATCGCAAAAGACTGCAAAAAAAAATCATGTTTGTTGTATGGGAAATTAATTTATTTTATTTTAATTTAATAATTATTATTTTTTGAAGTGAATAGATAAATAGACGCTTGAAATATTCACAGAATGTTTAGTTGTAACTAAACATTCTGTGAATATTTCAAGCGTCTACCTGTTGCCGTTATTAATATCGAGCAAAAAACGGCAAAAATATCACGTTTGTTGTATGGGAGCCCCCCTTATATATTTATTTTATACTGTTTTTAGTATATGTTGTTATAGCGGCAACAGAAATACATCATCTGTGAAAATTTGAACTGTCTTGCTAACACGGTTCATGAGATACAGCCTGGTGACAGCCGGACAGACAGACAGACAGACGGATCGCGAAGTCTTAGTAATAGGGTCCCGTTTTTACCCTTTGGGTACGGAACCCTAAAAATGGTTGAATATATCTGTGGATCGGTATCAAACACCCCTGCCTTACCTTTGGAAGAAATAGCGTGGATATATATATGAGTACCTATAGTTTAGAATAAACTAATTAGTTATGGATAGGAAAAACATTAATCAATTATAGATTAAATTGAAGTATATCCAAGTTAGAAATTCCCGGTAATTCTTAGTCCCGAAGGGAGCTAAAGATTTAAGACTACGAGAGTGTAAAGTTTTCGTTGCTGTGTGCTGGAGATATTATTACTATGCTGCAAGTTTTAAGAATGGCTATTAAAGCCTGGAAGTCTGACTTTTAAGTGACGTTGTTATTCAACTAATATTAATCTGTTGGTTTAGAAATATATTCTAAGGCCCACTTGTTAAGATAAGATATATTTATTTTGTAAAACATGATTACAGTACGAAGGTCTTATAATTAATATGAGGTGGCTACATGTTTTGCCATTTATGGCGTACAGAATTAGTTGCACTACATAAATAATACAAAAAAAATACAATATCAAAATTGTAATTAAATTGATAATACAATGTCTAAATTTAAATTTGCATGCACGAAAAACTTAACTCAGAGTTTGTAATACGAGGTTAATTTGACAATATTGTATGACAAACAGTCAATAGAAACTCGTGTTACCAACTAGGTAACTCTGAGTTAAGTTATTCGTGCAACCCACTTGCACTTAGTCCTTTTTCAGAAAAAAATTATTCGACTTCGTCGCCATGACACTGAAAAAAATTTTTTTTTATTAAGTTTCGAATGAAAATACTAGTAATACAGTGTGTTTTTTAAACGAAACTGATTGAAGATCTTACTAATATTATAAATGCGAAAGTTTCGATGGATATGTGTATGTTTATTACTCAATCACACTAAAATGGCTGAACGGATCTGCATGAAATTTGGCAGAAAGATAGATTATAGTCTTTCTTGCCGGTATAATGCTCCCTTGGGTTAAAAAAACACTTATCACGCGGGCGAAGCCGCTGGCAGAAGCTAGTGTATAATATTTGAAATTTAGAAGCATCTCCATGCATTTACCTTTGATACTTCAAAATGTTTAATCAAAATTTACAATTCCTGGAATCCTTTAGACAAGTTAATACACAAAAGCAAATCCTTCACCCTTTTGTAAAAGGTTCCCACCCAACAGAACAAGCTACTCAAACAATACCCACTTTTCCATCCTTTTTACTCTAAGAAAAAGTAGCGGAGCCAATTTGTTTGTTCCCCTGATTGGTATGAAAATAATAAACATGAGAAGTAATTAAAAAAGACAAAAGGCTCTCCGAGGTAAAATAACGATTTAATTCTACAGAAATAAACTACTGTGCCTGTATTGTTATTTTAATACAATGATAGTACTGGCGATTGCTGCAATGCGGTAAATTATTAATGTTCTGTGTGCATTGTAGTGTAATCATTCAGGTGTTGAGAAGTTGTCATTGAGAAATTCAAGAACATAATTAGTGTTTCAACATTAAATTAGGCAACAAAAATCTTAAAAAGTTTGAATTATTTACAACAACTAGCTTTTCCCCGTGGATACAGTCCTGTGTCCCATATGAAATCGTTAATTTTGCCGGCCGAAAAAGCACTTATATTAAGTAAGAATGTGGTTTCTCGAGATAATTTTCGTAAACGGATCAGTATTTCAGGTTTCAGGAATCAGTGAGCCCCTTGCTGGCAACCGTACTCAGAGACAATTCCTTTATTTTTTATTCTCCCCACAAATAAAACGCAAAGCATACCTATGCCTGTAAGAGGGAATGTAAGTGCACTAAGAATATCTTCCAAAACTATTCTTGAGTGTGGAGTGTGCTGGAAGCAGTGTACCGATGTATTTCCACGTCAAATGCAGTGCATACTCGAGCACTCACGGGGATGCGAGTGTACGCATTGTGCACATAATATTGTAGGTGAAGCACTTTGAACGACTTTTTGAGGATATTTTATATATGATGGATTGTAGTAATAAAGAAAATCTTTCCAAATGCATAACAATGTCCTCCAAAGTCTTTTTATGAAATCAAACAATATGTAATTTAAGACTTCAGGCCCAAATCATGAACGACTGCATAATTTACAATAAATATGAGTTCTCTTCTGATAAACAAGATACAATGTCAATAGAACTTTTGATTTGTACAAAATCAACGTATCTTTCTGACGACTATGTATGGGCATACAATTATGTATGTAGTGTAATGTAGGTACCTACTTTTAAAAATCCACACCGTCGTTGTAAGCGGGATCAATTGATCCAACAGCATAATCTTTCGAATTCCATCCTAAGGCTACGTTTCCACCATAGATGTGCTAGGCTACTGAGCGGTGCGGGGATGCGTAGTGACGCTATGAAACGGTGCGCAGATGGGCAAAGCGAGGATGTATAGCGGGCTCATTTCAGATGGGGTGTGGTGGGAGCGGAGCGCGAGTGCCAGCCAGTGTTGCCGTTCTAGCGACTTTATCACTAGTTCTAGCGGATTTCATGAGTGGTTACCGACAAAAAATATGAGTAAGTGACAGCCGTCCATAGCACACTTCCCTCGCAACACATCCCTAACATACATCCTTCCCTTGTTTTGCATCTACAAAAACCTCTCTCGGCTGAGCCGTTCCCACTAGAGCTGCGCTGAGAGAGGCTAGGTAAATGAAGTGATTCTATTGGTTCTTAACATACATATCTCTCGCTACGCATCCTCGCACATATCTGGTGGAAACGCAGCCTAAGGC